>JAQQTP010000077.1:22140000-23340000 GCA_029884605.1 Ormosia emarginata | reverse complement strand
AAAAAATATTTAAATAGAAAACACCATTATGATATGGAATTACCTTTGTTTTGGCAATTAAAATCGTCAAAAGACCTATCTTTGACAAATAAATTCTGACAAATATTGAATCTAATGAAAATAATAGAAAGAATCCAATTGCACATTAAATAATTAACTTTTGCATTTTATTCTATATTTAACCGTGTGCTAAACAATATAATAAAATGTGTTATTTGTGAAATTATTATTATACAATTAATTGAGAGCAATAAAAATATGTATGGTGAATTTGGAGCAAAAGAGTTCTGTGGTGGTTGTGTACATTTCAATTAATAAAATCATGTTGAAAAAAAAAATAATATGTTGTTAGTTTGATGATAAATGAGGAGATTTTTTTAAGGAAATATTTCTTCAAAGAACTTCATTATTGTTACTGACTAAAAGTCTAGTTGAAACCAAAATACTTAGATCCTTTATATCTGTAATAGAGCCCTAAAAAAGAGTTTAGTTTACAACACTTTTTATACACTTTTTTTAGAATTTGAGTATAAGAATGATGTAGTTCAAGCAACATTCCTTGTGTGATAATTAAATTGTTAATAAATTTTTAAATGGCCAATTATTTAAATGTTTTTGAACTTTTCTATAAAATCTTTAAATAGAAGACCTCATCTCTAATATCATACAAGAACCTGATAATTCCCTCAAAAACCTTGTCAATGGAGCTGTCAAAGAATAATGACAAGAACCCAAAAAATAAGAAAAATAAGAATATAATGCATCATTACTCCAGCATACCATATTGTTGGTTAGAAATGATTGCTCAAAGAGAAAATTATACTATGAATTTTTTCCTGACAAATACTAGCACTTTCTAAACCAATGATAAATTAAACTTAGCATCAAGCAAGAGAAAGAGCATAGGAATAAGAAGGTGTGACATTACAAAACTTTAAATTGCAGTAAGATTTACAATAATGATGAAAAAAGTGAATGAATTAATAGAAAAGAATTATTGAAATACTTCAAAAACTATTTCAAATCATTATTTCGCATTCATCAATTTTTTGAAATGCTAAATGTGATGTACCATCCTTGAGAAAGCTTATAAGATTCTTCTTCCCATTAATAATCTTAACAACACCATTAGGATAATGATATTCTCCCATGTCTCCTGAGGATATTGATAGATAGAAGGGTGAAACTATTAACACTTCAAATTACCTATTTACACTCTTTACTAATCAATCACAATTTTAGTTTTTCTTTTTAAAAAATTATGAGTGGCTAATGAGGAGTGTGGATAGACAATTTGGAGTGTTAATAGCAACACCCTCAATAGAAATTCTATCAAACTCAAAGTATGCATTTTTCCATCTTTTATAATTAATACTCTAAATCAACTCTTTCTCACATATATAATGTAGTTCTAAAAAGATAGGCTAAATATCATATCCCCACGATTGTTGCACAATTTACCCCTTAATTTTCTATCAGACATAATAATTCTAGTAATGATATCATTTAGAATTACTCAACAAATTCATTCAATATAAACTATTGATTTGTGTGTTCACATTCCACAGTAATTGTCAAGTCAATTCCAAGCTTTGTGTGTGTTGTCCCAAAAATGTTATTCAAAACTCTAAAATACACAAATGCAACTGCAAAATAGTTTTATGTTTCAAGTAAATCATCAAACTAACCAATTTAATAAAACAATACACAAACAATGAAAAATTAGTTAGGTCAACAACAAAATTAATTGACCTCTCTCCTTCTTTGATGTGAAATGGCAACCACATTGCTACTTTAGCATTGTGAGAATACTCTTTTATTCTTGGAGACTTTGATCTAAAAGTAACATGTAGTCTTGTATAGCACTTTCATTCAATTATAAAATGTGTATAGAATAGTATCACACTTTAATATATAAAATGTGTATAGAATATTATTACACTCTAATATGAAGCTTGAAACAAATAAATAATTGGTGTCCAAAAATAGAAAAAAAAACTAAAATGGGTTTTATCCTTGTATTAAGTAGCAATGACGCGTTAGGTGCCAAAAAGTGTCAAGCTATTACAATTCCTATAATCAAACTCTTAGTCAATAATGATAGATTTTGGTAGATATTTATACATAGTTGTTTAACCCGAACATGAGGTTGATCCGGTTAGAAGCCCGAGTCACCAAGTCAACGGTTCGACTGCAGGTCAAATAGTCAAATCAAAAAATCTAGACTAATTTTTTTTTAAAAAAATTATATTAAAAAACTACTTCATATAAAAATATTATATTAAAAAAAATACTATATGAAGAAAAAATTCCAAACTAGCGGTGATAATAACTTATTGGTTAGATAATAATATAAATTTTAAAACTGAGTTCATTCATTCCTTAACAAGAGCATGTGGTCTAATGACATAATATATTTTATGATAAGGGCTACTAGGTACTGTGTTAAAATCTTATAAGTTGCTTTTTTGAAGTTTCATTTAAAAGGAAGAAATTTGGGTTAAGTCAGGCCAACTTGTATGGGTGAGTTACCCAGGTTTGATCGGCTCCTTGAGAAAACTCATAATGAATAAGACCCATATCAGCCCAAAGATTGAGTTGCGAGTTTCCTGGTTCGACTGATAGGATCGGTCTGGGTCATACAACTATGAATTTATAGAAGATAATGAATAATAATTAATATATTAATTAGTTGAAACAATTAATTAGTTAGTTGTACATAAATGCCATTCAATTAGGAGGAAAATTCGAATTCAAATTATGCTTATTGATGTTCTTCTTCTTCTCCTTCTCCTTCTTTATGGCGTTGATGTACGTCTATGTTGGAATCTCCCTCGAGCACAAGAATTTAGTAATGACCATGGCAAAACCCCAATGGCAACTTCGCGTCCTCCTCTATTTAAGTCGCAGGATCTCAAGCTTGCCATCATCATCTTTTGTATCGACCCAGAAAGTCACTTGCAACTTTAACGACCATCGTCGTTAAGCATTAATTCTCAAAGCATATGTTGTGTGTAAAAAAAGTGTAATTGCATTGATTCTCAAGTATCGATTCTCTAGACAAAATAAGTGTAATTGATTTTTTTTCTTTTTTATTTGTGTTTTTGGTGTATTGTATTTTTTAATTTATTTATTAAATATTTTTTTTGTACATGTAATATTTTTTTTTTATATATCTCATATTGTCATATTAAATCATATAAGATAAGAAATTATTATATAAAATTATATGTAACAAAGTATTAGATATCTTAGATGTCACGTGTCAAAATAAGTTATACATTTATTTGTTGAGAAAGAATACATATAATAGTTTTTTAGGGTATGTATTTTTGTTAGGAGGTAGTCTTGTTTCTTTTCATTTCAGATATACCAAAAAAAAAATATATTGATCGATTGATTATTTATTGACAAATATATGGACAACATTGTTATTGACGAAAAAGAGAATAACAATGGGATTCCAAGCCACAGAACCATGTCAACGACAATGAGGGGAGCCACCCACTCTCTTGTTTCCCCCTTCTCTGCTATATAAACCAACAAACAGGTAACAAGAAGTAACAACTACTCTCTCCGCTTCCATTGCTATCACACATTCACATTCACACCACACGGCACACGATCTCTTCTATCTCACTGCTTCCTTCCCCATTCTTTCCTTCATTTTCTCCCCCATTTTCCCGCTGCTTCCTGCCGCATTTGAAATTTTCCGGGAAAATCCAGATATTGATTCTGGTACATTGGTTGAATTCGATTGGTTGATTTTGTGGGCGCCTGTGAGAATGACGGATGGTGGCGAGTCCCAGAATTGGGTGCTGATGGTGACTGCCCAGACACCCACCAACATTGCGGTGATCAAGTATTGGGGGAAGAGGGATGAAACCCTAATCTTGCCCGTCAATGATAGTATCAGTGTCACTCTTGATCCCAATCACCTCTGCACCACTACCACCGTTGCTGTCAGCCCCACTTTCCAGCAAGACCGTATGTGGCTCAATGGCAAGGTAAATCTTGATTTTTCTCTCTCCGCAATTTCAATT
Organism: Ormosia emarginata; assembly: GCA_029884605.1. Taxonomy (NCBI): domain Eukaryota; kingdom Viridiplantae; phylum Streptophyta; class Magnoliopsida; order Fabales; family Fabaceae; genus Ormosia; species Ormosia emarginata. The sequence continues at coordinate 23,335,957 of JAQQTP010000077.1, read as the reverse complement.
TGATTCTGTGTTTGTTTTTTTCTTCTTAAACTTTGCTAAGACATGATTCAATGTTATGACTGGGGAGCTTTTATTTATTTATTTTATTTTTTAAAAATCTTTTTGGGGTATATAGGGAATTAACACTTGTATTTGCTTCTGTTGGAAATTGCTTTTTTTGTTTTTTTTCGGGGAATGAAGATAATGTACTGCAGAGTTAGATTATGATGAGCTGTCTTTGTTTTTCTAGTTAGAGACGTTGTTAGGTACACCGTGTGTAAGACAATCCTTTTATGCTGTGGAGTGTGTGCTACATTAGATATGTAACCACCATTGTCTTCCACATTAGCATTGAAAAAATTTAAATTTAGCAGTTAAAAAGGAAGACAATAGTGGTTGACATAGCTGATGTGGCATGCACTAAGTGGTACAGTGTAAGAGGGTTGTCTTACACTTGGTGTGCCTGAGAATCTCTCTCCTAGTTAACTGTCGTACGCATAGACTCTGCTTTTTAGAACTGCATGAAGACTTGTCCTCTTGCAGTCATAGAGCATGTTTGGTTTAAGTTTGCACACCCCAAACCATGGTTTGGAGGGTGCAAACTGAGTTTCACTCCACTTTAAACATGTTTGGCAAATTCTTGTTGGATTATGTCTGAGTTTTGATGTCAAACATGAAAGTGAAAATTTACTGATTTTCTATTGGGTTGAAATCATTTATGGGCAAAATCAAATAGTTATTGTTAGCTATATAAAAATCATTCATGTTCCTTCATCTAACAGTTTAAACTTTTGGAATAGTTGGTTCCAATACATGGTATTATAGCCTCTACGACTAAGTGGTTAGTAGTTTGATCTTTGTCGTGCCGTCTCCATTCTTCTACATAAAAGTTGAATTTCAACACAAGGTAAGGTGGGCCTGTGCATTGTCCATGCTTCAAGCCTGAAGAACTCTTGTATAAGGGGGTGTGTTAGAAATATAAAAACTCATTCATGTGCCTTCACCTAACAACTTGAGCTCTTGGGATAGTTGGTTCCATGTCACTCACTATATTGCCAAACCCACTTTCGATAAAAGTATCACTTGAAATTAGAGGAGAGACTATTGTGACTGAATTGCTTGAGAGAAAACCTTCTCAGCATTGTATATTTATAATCACAAGATATGCACTTAATCCTAAACTAAATCCCTAAGATTGCGTTTGGTATACCTAATAATATAAAACATGATAGTATAAGACAATAGGATAAAGTCTGATAGTATAAACAAGCTGATAAACTCTTATACTATCAAGCATTTGGTGCATTTAGTATAAATAACTTGATAGTATATATAATTATTTACTATGACTATATTATCCTTAACATTTTTTACCATCACCTTTTACTTGTCAAACTACTAATGAAATAATAATAATAATAATTATAATAATTTAATAATAATAATAATAATTATGAATTTAATAATAATAATAATAATTACGAATATAATAATAATAATAATAATAATTACGAATATAATAATAATAATAATAATAATAATAATTACGAATTTAATAATAATAAATAATAATTACGAATTTAATTATAATAATAATAATAATTATGAATTTAATAATAATAATAATAATTACAAATTTAATAATAATAATAATTACAATTTATTAATAATAATAATAATTAATAATTTAATAATAATAATAATAATAATTACGAATTTAATAATAATAATAAATAATTATGAATTTAATAATTTTAAAAGTGGAGGGTAGTGGTGGGAGGAAAATTTTATCAGGTTATATCATGGGGTCATAAGGAGGATAGTATTATACTATTAGAGTGAGATAAAAAGCTTTGACCAGATTTGACTATCCTATCAGGTGAACATATCAAACGTCTGATAAAGTCTGATAATATTAACTTATACTATCAGATCCTCCTTATACGACGCACCAAACATAACCTAAGATTTGGATTGATATCTCTATTTACGGTAACTAAATATTCTATTTCTTATATTCTAATTACAACTGATATGACAAGATACACTATGATATGATACAATATTATAAGATATTCAACACTCCTCCTTAAGCTGGTGCATGCATATATATCATATGTACCAAGCTTGTTACATATGTATGTTACCCATGGACTCCACAGAGACTTAGTAAAGATATTTGCTAGTTGATCATTAGAATTCACAAATGAAGTAGTAATTTCTACAGAGAGAACCTTTTCTCGAATGAAATGACGGTTGATCACTATATGTTTGGTTTGCTCATGAAAGACTGGATTGGAGGCGATGTGTAAGACTGCTTGATTATTACAAATGAGTTCGATGAACCCTATTTTGCAAAATTTCAACTCTTGGAGTAGTTGTTTCAACCATATAGGTTCACACACAGTAAGAGCCACAACTCGATATTTTGCTTCTGCACTTGATATTGCTACTACATTATACTTTTTGCTCTTCCATGAGATAAGATTACCACCAATAAGAACATAATAACCTAAAGTCAATCTCCTATCACTGGGAGATCCTGCCCAATCAACATCTGTATAAGCAACAATGTTTGTATGACCCTAATTTTCATATATCAACCCCGTTCTCAAAAAACCCTCAACATATCTCAAGATTCGAATCACAGCATCCCAATGACTATCGCAAGGAGAATTAAGAAATTGACCTATAACACTTACAACAAAGGATCTGTCTGGTCTAGTTATAGTGAGATAATTTAACTTCCCAACTAACCTTCGATATCTACCTGGATCTGAATAGGGCTCCCCCTGATCCAGTATAAGTTTAACATTCGGATCCATGGGAGCATGAACTGGTTTACAATCTAACATCTTATTCTCTTCCAAAATGTCAAGGGCATACTTCCTTTGGGAGATGGTGACGCTTATTTTTTATTGAGCAACTTCAATCCCAAGTAAATATCGCAACTGGCCCAAGTCCTTAGTTTGGAAGTGTAGAAACAGATGTTGTTTTAGGCCTCTAATGCTTTCATGGTCATCACCTGTAATAACAATATCATCTACATAGACAATGAAATAGATGCACAGATTAAATAAGAATGTTTAAAGAACACCGAATGATCTGCCTCACTACGGATCATACCAAATTGCTGTATGACCTTGCTAAATCTTCCAAACCATGCTCGAGGAGATTGTTTAAGACCATATAAAGACTTGTGCAATCGGAAAACTAAACCAGACTCCCCCTGATCAACAAACCTAGGTGGTTGCTCCATGTAAACCTCCTTCTCTAAGTCACCATGTAAAAAGGCATTTTTCATGTCTAACCAATGGTGCATGGCTGCCATGGATAAGACGAACAGATGCCATTTTAGCAACATGAGAGAAGGTGTCACCATAATCAATGCCAAAGATTTGGGATATAGCCTTTAGCCACAAGACGAACTTTCAATCGGTCCACTTGTCCATCAGGGCCAACCTTGATTGTAAAGACCCATTGACAACCAATTATAGATTTTCTAAGAGGGGATTGAACAAGAGTCCATGTATATGATTGGAATCCAAGGCCGCCATCTCATCAATCATAACCTGTCGCATCCTGGATGAGAAAGTGCTTCCTGGACAGTTTTAGGAATAGAAATGGATAACAAAGCAGATACAAAGGCATAATGGGATGAAGACAAACGATGATAACTCAGGAAATTATAAATGGGATGAGGATTACATGTAGAACATGTACCTTTACAAAGAGCAATGGTAGGTCAGCAGAAGGTTCAAATAGGCTCGGATTAGGTGGACATGATGGAGCAGGAGACGAATCACCAGAATCTAGAGCAACACCAACTTCTGGAAGCGTAGGTCATGGTCGACGTTGAAAAGTGACAAGCGGGCGTGGAGAGGGATGCACTGATTGGGAGGAAGGTACCATCACTTGCAAGATCGGAAGAACAGAGGCAGGTGGATCAAGGTGAAGAATTGGTAAGACCTGAGAGATAGAAGCTGGTTCAGTTGGTGAGGAGAAGTAAGGAGTTTCCTCAAAGGAGGTGACATCGGTAGAGATGTAAGTGCAATGTGTGGAAGGAGAATAACACCGATACTCTTTTTGAAACCGAGAGTAGCCAAGGAAAATGCACTTAATAGCACGAGCAGATAGTTTATCGAGACCTAGAGAAAGATCATGCACAAAACAAGTAGAGCCAAAAACTCGAGGGGGAACAATATAAAGCGAACTATTAGGGAACACAAGAGAATGAGGCACTTGGTTATTCAAAATAGAGGATGGCATTCGATTCATCAAGTAACTTATAGTGAGAATAACATCTCCCCAAAACTTTAAAGGTGCATTAGCATGTAACAAAAGTGTACGAGCTGTCTTAATAATATGACAATGTTTTCTTTCTACTATCCCATTTTGTTGTGGGTTGTGTGGATAAGTTGATTGATGAATCATGCCATGTGATGCCATAAAAGAAGTAAAAGGTGTAGAAAAATATTCTTTTGGATTATCACTACGTAAAGTACAAATAGGGTGCCTAAACTGAGTATGAATTTCTTTGCAAAAGTTTTGAAAAACACTAAACAACTCTGAACGATCTTTCATTAAAAATATCCAAGTACATTTGGAAAAATCATCAATGAAAGTAACAAAGTATTATATCCTAGGACAGTATTGATATGACTAGGACCCCAGACATCAGGATGAACAATATCAAAAGGAGACGTTGCACGATTATTTTGGAAATGATGCCCGGGCATGTTTTTCAAGCTGACACGACTCACACTCTAAAGACTTCAAATGAGAGAGACAAGGGACCATCTTCTTCAACTTATTGAGACTCGGATGACTTAGACCACGATGAAGAAGACTAGGAGATTTTGTGAAAGCACATAAGGTAGAGGAAGAGGGCTGAAGATAATAGAGTCCATGTGATTCATATCCTGCTCCAATCGTTTGTCCAGTACTCCGGTCCTGTATAAGAAAGGATTCAATGGTAAATGTTATGAAACAATTAAGAGTGCGAGTAAGTTGACTAATAGAAATTAAATTAAAAGGACAGTCAGGTACAAAAAGAATAGAATTTAAGGATGAAGACGAGAGAGGTGTGGCTTGACTAATGCTAGTGGCCTTAGCTTTAGAGCCATCAGTGAGAGTAATGTGATGTCTTAGGACAGGATAATTTTGAGAAAAGGGAAGGATTACCAGCTATGTGATCAGAAGCACCAAAATCCAAAATCCAGGATCCAACATACGAAGAATGAGAGAGACAAACTGTAGAATTACCAGTATTGACTATAATGGCTGACGATGAGGCTTGTTGGGCTACCTTGAGTTGAAGGTATTCCTTATATTCATTATCTGACAGAATATTTTGATTGTCACCTCCAGACTCATTCTTTTTTTCAATATCTAGCCCTTGAAACTGTGTTACATTTGCAAACTTATCTGAAAACCATATAGAGAATAACACTGATCCTAAGTATGTCCAGAGCGTTTACAATGAGAAAAGTAAAGGTGATTACCACGACCTCCATGGTTAGCTGTATCAGAGACGAAAGCTGAGGATTCTAAACTTGTTTGAGAACCAATACCAGTTGATGCCTCCGACAGGGGAACCCGTAGCAGACGATCAATGAGATCCTCTGCCGAAGGGATATTTGGATTTGTCTGGACTTGGTTCCGAACAGATTCAAAATCCTTATAAAGACCATGGAGAACAAAGACCATGTATGTGTTATCAAGCTTATCCAACATCTTCTTAAGGTTATCACTAGTGACGATCAACTTGATTTGTGCTATGGTGGTCTGTGCTTTGTTGAGATACGAAGGTAGGTCATGATCTGTCATCTGGAGCATTGCCAAGTTATGAACTGAGTCATATAGACGTTGTATATCATTAACATAGACACTTCGAGCTTTCTTCCATACAACATAGCAAGATTTATAAGAGCGATAGTGCACCAGTCAATGGACTGCCATAATAAGGACACCAGCTGATAATAAGCTCTCTGCCATTCCTCCCTTATACTGGATTTGATTTCTTTAGCCTTCTTGGTTAAATGATCCGAGAGCCCCTGACCTAAAAACCACACATCAACAATTGCATACCAATCCAAATAATTCTTACCGTTAGTTTCTTGGACATAATTATGGGAGTGCTTGAAAAAGCAAAGGGGATAAGACTCTTCTTCACAAGTTCAGAATTGTCATTGTGGAAACCTATGTTAGTAGAGGAAGAATCTATGCCGAAAGACATGATTTAGACGAGAGAGGATGTAAAATCTGGGAAAAATTCGAACCTTAAACAGTAGAGACGATGGGTGACAGGTACCCACTATTTTGAACAGTCCTCGAAATGGCCGTTTGACCCCTGAAACAAGACTAGAGGACGCCGACAAACAGAACGGCGGTGGTGGCATGTCAAATGGACTTCGAGATGGCGGCACGTGGCTTACACACGCCGGCAGTGGTTGCTGTGTGTGGCGGCATGTTGGACGGGGGATGGTGACGATGCTTCAGGGTCTGGATGGCCGGCCCTCTCTGAACACGGATCTGAGGTTAGTTTGATGTGGGTCGAACTCGAGACATAGATTGAGATTGTCGCGTGACTGTTTTTCAGCCGAAAAGACGAAGAACAAATAGAGCCGGGTCAAAACCTGCTTTGATACCAACTTGAAATTAGAGGCGAGACTATTGTGAATGAATTGCTTGAGAGAAAACCCTCTCAGCATTGTAAATTTATAATTACAAGATATACACCTAATCCTAAACTAAATCCTTAAGATTTGGATTGATATCTCTATTTACAGTAACTAAATGTTCTACTTCTTATATTCTAATTACAGCTGATATGACAAGATACACTATGATATGATACAATATTAAAAGATATTTAACAGTATCTAAACATAATCACTTTATATTGCAAATCCACTTATGATCAAAACCAAGTTAGCAAAATCAAGTTCATACAAACTCAGTTTTGCAAACTATAATCCAACTAGTGACTCTATATTAGACTATATTCTTAATTGCAAATGAATGATGGTTTCAGATTTAGTAAACCAGTAATCATCTTTTAGCAAAACTGACTGACTCAAATAATAAGTGGTCTTTATACTGTGAACTTGTAAACTGTTTGTTATATTTCTATCAAATTTACTGGTTGAGAAAAAGAAGAGAAAAAGGAAAGATATAGGACTTTAATTTTTGGAATCAAAATCTTGAGGAACAAATGAACCCAAATTTGATAAGTTACTATTGATAACTTTTCTAGCTTTCAGAGAGTTTGCATATGGGTCAATAATTTTTTCCCTAGTACTGTTTTTGATCAAATAATTTTATAACACAAATTTAGTGTAGCAAATATTTTAAAACACTAGGTATCACTTATTTTTCTTGTCAAAGAAAATTGAGGATCGATTTGAATTTTATTAGCGAAAAGGTTGTAAATTCAAAAGAGAAAGCCTGTGTTACTTTCATTTGATAAACATCTTGACTACATTGTTGAGGTAGATTCCCATTTGTGTTCTTCCCCATTCAATAAGATTAATAAAAAATAGAATGTTCAAACAAAAAGAAGTAATAAAAGAGCAAGCTTGTCGGTATGCCAGGATGCTGGCATAGAAAATTGTAATTAAATAGTGATTCTTTTCTTTCTCTGTCGTTTTAGTTGATTCATGGCATTTTATTTTACTGGTTAGTGTAGGAGATTTCTCTTTCAGGGGGCAGGTACCAGAACTGTTTAAGGGAGATCCGCAACTTTGCTTCCCATGTTGAGGATAAGAAAAAGGGTATTAAGATCTTCAAGGAGGATTGGGGCAAATTGCATTTACACATTGCTTCATACAACAACTTCCCTACTGCAGCTGGGTTGGCTTCTTCTGCTGCAGGCTTTGCCTGTCTTGGTAATAAACATGTTAATCTTAACTTTTTTAATTGAACTTTCTTTCATTCAATAGTGTGACAACAGAGTGGGTTGCATTAGTGGCTGCTAGCCAGGACTTGTACAGTCCTCCTTTAGTTTTCAAGCTCAAATGAAACCTGACTCTGGCATCTTCAATTGGACACAAATGATTGGTTTTCCTAACCTGTAGTAAAATATGGATTGCATGCGTCGATTCATTGAATCTGGTCATGAATGGTTGGACTGCTTTAGAAAGTTTAATAGCTAAACCAAATGGCTGAGTGAATTGGGTCATGGTTCAACTGATTGGTCCAATCTGGTTTTCAAAATCTAGGTTTAAATATGTCAAGATCCTCTTGCTAGTTTATTTGTTGGATAAATTACAGTTTACCCCAATATTTTACCCAGTTTCGCTTTGCCACCTAATGATTTGAAAAGTGTCACTTTAGCCCTTGAGAAACTAGCCATTAACAAAACCTCCTGTGGTTTTTAGTGTCCATATTAAGTATTATGATCACAAACAACTTTTTGGCTTTACATCTCTTGTTAGTCATCCATTTCGTACATATTATATATCTATGTAAAGTTGTAAACTTTATCTTACATACAACAAGTCAACATAAATATTTTACTCAAAAACTTTCAGATAAGGCTTCAAAATTGGGTCAAAAGTTTCAGGTTTATCAGTACATGACAACTTTACCAAACAATCATGGTCATGAAGTTGACTTTATGGCCAAATATCTATCTAATTTCTTATCTATTTTTTGCATATAAATTTATCTCATGGACAACAAACATAAATATTTTACACGAAAATTCCATGATGAAAGAGATATCAGGTGTCAAATTTGGTATCATGAAATTGTTTTGATGACCCCAACACTTTGCCTCAATTTTGCAGGTCTATTTATGAGTTTTTGACTAAACTATTTACATCAATTTGTTTCCTATGAGATAAAGTTTACAACTATGAAGCACAGACACGCCGATTATGAGGCGTGTCCGACACTCGGACACGTGTCCGTGTCAGACATATGGAGACACTCGTACGACACATGTTATGCGTGTCCAAATGTGTCCGATTAAAAAAGATTATTTTTTCAATTTGGACATGTCTCGGACACGTTCAAACACTTCTCGGACACACTCGGACACTTCTTAGACATGTTCGGACACGCTTGGACATGACTAGGACACGACTTGAACACGACCCATTAATATTTTTTTTTAAAAAAAATTAGTTTCCATGACTAATGTTCAATTAGTAAGCCTGTAACTCACTCAAGCTCACATGACTGACGTCTCAAGTCACTATTTTCACATACTAGTATTTTAAGTTTTATCTTTTCACACGCCACTATTAGACTTTTAAGTTTTATCTTTTTACACTACACTATTTTCATCTGCTCCTACCTCTGCTTGTACCAAGTCATCAATTTCGTTGTCGCCGAAGCTTGCCTCACACCAATATTCCCTCTAGTTATTTTTTTTATGCACATGTACTTGTACATGATTAGTTCTATTAGGAGAAGTTGGTTTATGAGATTTTTTAGATTATGTCAATAGAAATTATGTTCCATATTTTTTAGGAAGGGCTTACTAGGTAGCAAATATTGACATATATGGCATATATTAAAATATTATAAATCTTCAAACTTATAAAAATGATATTAATGAATTATGAATTTTTTTTCTTAAATTTTGTAATTTTATATATATATATATATATATATATATATATATATACGTGTCCGTGTCCTACAATTTTTGAAGTTGGTGTGTCCCCGTATCCGTATCCGTGTCGTGTCCCGTGTCCGTGTCTGTGCTTCATATGTTTACAAACATATATAATATGCATAACATAGATAATTAACAAAATGAAGCCTTCAAGTTACCTTTGTGATAATGTTTTTCTGTTTTGTCAAACTCTAAAGTTAATGAATCCCAAACTTTTGGTCAAAATTTGAAGCTCTGTATGGGAGTTTTTGTGTAAAACATTGACATATGTTTGTTGCATGTATGATAAAGTTTGCATAAACATATAATCTGCTTGAAATTGATAAGTAATGAGTGAGAGATTGTGAAGCGAAATTTGCTTCATGCATGAGGCGTAATATGTACAGAAAAAGTCTCAAGGGGGAATTTCACTTTTTAAACTGCAGGGTTGCAAAGTGAAATAAGGCCAGACCACATGGGCAAACTATAATTTACTGTTAATTTTAATGTCAACGTGTAGGGCTTTCTAGATGAAGAGGAAATATCCTTGTTTAGACGTGCATGAGATAAGAAATAGGATCAGTGGCTGTAAAGGGTTGTGTGAAGCCGACCTATGATATTTTTTCAGCAAGACAAAGAAAAAGATCAGAAGAAAAAGAGAGGAAAGAGAACACTATGCATGGAAGCCTAACATTCAACGCTGTTATCTCATTATCAAAACTCAAGAAATTGAGTTCTAGTTTCCCTACTAATATTTTGACTATTCTAGTCCAACTATGGCAAGAAAAGTTATTAGTAAACTTTGACTAGAAAAGCAAAATTGAAGGTACTGATGAGTTTCAATAGCTTACTGGACTCGGGTAATAATTGACTTGAATTGCAGCGTATACCATCCTAATTGATACTAAAGTACTGAATTATTTAATGAGTGACCTACAATAGACAATATTTGAATGAATTAAGTAATTACTGACTCAATATTCTAACTTGGAGATTTTTTTCCTGGACAAACAGACTTATTTGATGTGGGATGTCTTGTGCCTAGGGTTGTGCTTCATGAGGATGAAACTTATTCTTTATTCAAGATTTTTGGCATATTGCATCTCACATCATATTCTTTATGGTGTTATGTGCAGATGTTCAAATTTTAGTTTTGTTCTGTTCACAACAAAATTTAAATAAATTTCCATGCATTCTTTCTAATTTGAATCAGCAAGGTTCTTGGCTTCTATGAAATTTATATTTGGATAAATATTAGTTACTATATATCATTTTGACTTCCATGTCTTCATTTTTGCAGTTTATGCCCTTGGTAAGCTAATGAATGTCAAGGAAGATAAAAGCCTGCTATCTGCTATAGCAAGGTCTTTCTTTAGTTAATGACTTTAAATTTGCAAGGGATTTGTGACTTGGTTTACATATTTAGTATTTTAATAATGTGTAGTAGCAATTATGGAAATTGTCAATATATGCAGGCAAGGATCTGGTAGTGCTTGTCGTAGCTTATATGGTGGATTTGTCAAGTGGATAATGGGAAAAGTAAGTTTATTTATTTTCTCTTTCATGTTTTGTTTTTTGTTTTATCTATTTGAGAATTCATTTGTAATTTACTTTACTTTGATGCTTTTAGGAGGAGAATGGAAGTGACAGTCTTGCAGTTCAACTTGTTGATGAAAAGCACTGGGATGATCTTGTTATTGTTATTGCTGTGGTATGTGCCTGATTTCATTCTTCATTTGATTTAATGGATGAATTTACTATTGAGTTTTGACTGCTATTAGATTTCAGTAAAAATGATCTGTTCTGGTTGTTTCTAGAAGTAAAGCCAATAGCTCATGGTTGCCAGTTTCCAGTCTCATTCTTTCAAGCTTTGTTACAGTCAGTTTGTTTTTGTTGTTGTATTCTTCTCTAATTGGCTAAGATTGTGTTTTTTCAAAGTGGAACTTTGAAATTCAATTCTCTCACTAAAAGTTCGATTCAGTTATTGTTTATCTAACAGAAACTGTGCTTTAATTTCTTAGTTGATGTAGAATAATATTGTGTTTGTGAATTGCTTGAGTCTTTTGCCCTCAACATGCTAATATTTATATACGTGAATCAGTCTTGAGCACACACCCTCCGGTTGTTAGGCATCACTGGTGATATACTCCTTTTTTTCCTTTCCTTGGGGAAAAATTCGAACTGATCTGGCCCATTGGATGTAGTTCTGGTCATTCCGGTTGTGGCCAGTGATAGGAAGAATAGGTCCTTTGATCGGGCTGGTTATGGCAGAGCTACCAGTCTTTGATCTGGATACTAGCTCTGAGTTAATACTCTCTCGTTCGTTTGCCATGGATGGAATGACGATGGAGTTTGAAATCAAACGTGGTTCAGATTTTGCTTTGATATCATGTAGAATAATATTGTGTTTGTGAATTGCTTGAGTCTTTTGCACTCAGCATGCTGATATTTATATACGTGAAGTGTTAGAAGATATTAGGTTATTAGTCTTATGCTTAATGGGCTTGGGCTTGTATTAGTAGTACAAGTTTTTGCCCTAGTTATTAGTATATATAGGATAGTAGGTTATGTTTTTGAATCAGATTATCATATCAATAACATTATCCGTTTATAGCCGTCTTTGTCTCTTTTTCTTCTCCCTAACCCTAATCTTATAATTCTTAAACATAGTATCAGAGCGGTACCATCCATCTTGAGGAGAGTTTGTCCCTTCCGCTGTCTTGAGTTCATGGAGCTCAGTTGTGTATTCTCTCCTTCTTTGTTTTCTCCTCCAGATTCAGTTCTAAATTATAATTTGTTAGTTTGAAACCATTTATTAGAAAAAAAAGGAAAAAGAAAAAAAAAGGGAAAAGACGTCCTGTACTACAGTCCTCGCGCAGCCATGGGTGGCTGCTGTTTGGTTTTCTAGGCGAACCAGGGGTGGTCACCGGTGGTTTGCTGCCGAACATGACTAGATGGTGCCAATGAATCAACTGGGGAGGTAGTGGTTCGTGTCTTCCACTGTTTTCTGACTCTGTGTTCTCTCCTATTTCTTAAACACAACCACTGTACAAGGGCCAACAGTGACTCTCTGAGGTGCGACTAGGACCAATGGCATAAAGGGGGTTGTGTTCGTCAGTGGTGGGTGACCGGAGCTCTGGTGAGGAAGTGCTCAGACCCCCTTTCCCCAGTTTTTGTGCTCTTTTCAGCGTTTGCTTTCAACTTCTGTTCTCTTCTTTTGTTTCTCATGGCTGAGACTGTTGAATGAATCACTGGTGGTTCAGGCTTTGTGTTTCTGGTGTTGAGCACCGTGAATTTGGTGTTATGTTTGTAGGCTTTGGAGGGTTATGGTGTTGATTTGGGGATCCGCTGGTCTTGGGAGGTCTGGTGACATCTTTGGTTTCGTGGTTTCAGCCCTGTTTTGGTGATGTTTCAAGCGTTTTGACGGGATTTGGGTGACCTGGTTTGTTTGGGTGAGATTTAGTGATTTTTGCCCTCCTTGGTTTGATTTTGTTGGCTCCTTCAGTAAAGGGGAGTCTTGGACTGTTTGTGGTGGTTGCTAGTGCATTGGTTTAGCCTCTTGAGGTAGGTGCTGTTGTGGTTCAATGGTGTGTTGTGGCTGGGATTGGAGGAAGTCTTAAATGGTTGGTTTGCTGTTGGAATTTTGATGAGCGATGCGGCTATGAAGATTGGTCGCAAAGATGAAGGTAGGGAAATTTTGGTGGATTATGCATCTGCTTCATGAAGAGCAAGTTGTGCAATTTGTTTGAGGGTTGACTATGGCTTTGCGTTGGTGGAGTTGATGGTGATGCAATTTGTTTGAGATTCTGTTTAAAGGCAAAGTTTTGGATTGTGATGGATGATGGATGGGGGTTTGGTTGATGACTAGGTTGCTGTGACCATCAGCAAGTTGTGACTATCACATAAGGTGTTCAGGCTATTCTTTCCTCTTTTCTTCTTCTATGCGCAGCCAAGGGTGCTATGGGCAATGTTTCTGGCTACCGAGTGTGTTGCAGTCAGCCAACAAGATGTGACCAAGGGTGTCGTAGGTTTGGGAGCAGGAGTCATCCTAGTAACTTGTGGTTTTAGCCAACTAGAAAGGTGTGACCAAGCGTGTCGCAGGTATGAGAGTAAGAGTTTTCTAGTTTCTCTTTTCTTCTTTGTTCGATCTCCTTGATGTGGTTAGTCTTGGTTTGTCTGGTTGCTGGGTTTGCGGATTGAAGACTTTGACATTGGTAAATGATGTAATATATCAGCATTAATATCAGATATGTACATATATGATTTTATTGTTGTTTTTATTAGGGCTGATTTTTCTCCCTTATTTTTAGGATAGCAATAAATAGCATTAGCCTATATGTTGTAACATTCTCTATACACAATAATTCAAGGGAATAATATTCATACATTCTATATGGTATCAGCAGCCTAGGTCGTTCCTAGGGCTTGCCTTTGTTTTTCCTTTCGTTGAGCAGCCTTATTGTTGTCTCCTATTGCAGCCTTATTGTTGCTTGAGTCTTCAAACCACCACCTTCCACCTGCCGCCGCCGTTTTTTGCCTCACCGCCCCCGCTGGCCTGCTTGTCGGTGTTTTTCCGGCCACCTCCGAAAAGCCCACCCCAAACCGACCAACCACCTCCATGCCGCCGTTCACCGCGCGACCACCTCCGTTCTGCTCGTCGGCTCCTCCCAGTTCCTTTCTGACTGTTTTCGGGTCCAACCGGAATGTCTACAGTAGACACCCAGTCCTCCACCATCACTACAACGCCTCAGGTTACCGTTGCAGTACTGAATCCCCATGATCTTCCTGTTTTACACTTTTCTTATCACCTCAATGGTAAGAATTATCTCCAATGAGCCCAGGTTATTCGCACCACTCTCAAGGGTCGTCGGAAGTTGTCACACATTGTCGAGGATCCTTCAAAGGCTGATGACCCACAATTTGGAATTTGGGATGATGAAGATTCTTTGATTATGACATGGCTATGGAACTCTAAGACACCAGATATCAGTAAGAATTGTATGTTTTTTACTTCTGCACGTGAAATTTGGGATACTTTGAGTCAAACCTATTCTATGAAACAAGATATTGCTGCGTGTTATGAATTAGAAAACACAATTTTTAATACCAAGCAAGGATCTCTTTCTGTCACTGATTATTATGATACTCTGAATGGTTTATGGATTGAGCTGGATCAAAACCAGGATTTAAAGATGAAATGCACTGAGGATTCTGCTACTTTAACCATGTTTATTGAGCGTGGACAAGTCTTTAAGTTTCTCTCTGGGTTGAATTCTGAGTATGATCCTATTCGGGTTCAGATTTTAGATAAGGACAAACTTCCTTCTCTCTCCGAGGTGTTCTACACAGTTAGGGGGGAAGAGAGTCGTCGGGCTGTCATGTTGAATAATGGTAATTCAAGTGATGGTTCTGCTTTGGCCACCGGCAAAGGTCCTATTGGTGGGTTATCATCTGAAAGGCCTGGATCATCCTCTTGGAAGTCGTCTGCCAAACGTGATGAGCGCTGGTCTCCTTTTTGCAAGAAGTCTGGTCACACTAAGGACACTTGTTTTAAACTCCATGGCAGAGACAAGGTTCTTGGACGCTCTGGGGGTTGTAAAGGCAGTCAACAAAGGCAAGTTAATCAAACAGTGTCCGACTTGGTTATTGAGGGTGAAGAGGTATCTGCACCACCATCTAGGGAGGCAATTCCGACACTTCGCTTAGTAAAGCCGAGTTGGATCATTTGCGCACTCTCTTGGATTCTATGAGTAAGCCTTCTGGCACTTGTTCTCTAACCATGACTGGTAAGAATTTCAGTTCTTTTTCCTTTAATGTTTCTAGTACTGTATCTGAGGATCTCTGGATTATTGACTCTAGTGCTACTGATCATATGACCCCTCTCATCCCTCATATTTTTCCGCTTACTCTAAATTATCTAGTAAGCATCACATCACGGTTGCTAGTGGCTCCCATGTCCCTGTTTTAGGATGTGGTACTATTTCACTTCAACCTTCCCTTCCTTTACATAATGTGTTTCATGTCCCTCATTTGTCAAATAACCTTATTTCTATTCATAAGCTTACCACAGATTTAAACTGTACAGTGACCTTCTTTCTCTCTCATTGTGTGTTTCGGGATCTTACCTCGGGGAGGACGATTGGGGTTGCTAAGGAACAGGGAGGGTTATATGTTCTACATCGGACTCATGGTAGTACTAGTCAGACGGTGTCCACATCCAGTCATGCGACAAGTTCAGATTCTGCTGCATCTCAGATATGGTTTCACCACAAACGCCTTGGTCATCCTCCTTTCAATCTTATTAGGTCATTATTTTTACAATTGTTTAAAAATGAGTCTAGAGTCTTTTCTTTGTGATGTTTGTCAGTTTGCGAAACACCATCGCACAACTTTTTCTCCAAGTAATAATAAAAGTATTGAACCTTTTGATCTTATTCATTCTGATGTATGGGGGCCCTTCCTCTATTTCTAATATATTTGGTGCAAAATGGTTTGTTTCATTTATTGATGACTGCACTAGGGTCACATGGATATTTCTTATGAAGGATAAATCTGAACTATTTCAAATATTCTTGAATTTCTATCGCATGGTTCAAACCCAGTTTGGAAAATCTATAAAACGGTTACGATCTGACAATGGCAAGGAATATGTGAATCAACATTTCACAAAATTCAATAAAGAACATGGTGTGTTACATGAGTTAACTTGTGTTGATACCCCCCAACAAAATGGGGTTGCAGAAAGGAAGAACCGTCATATCCTAGAAATTGCAAGGGCTCTTCTATTCCAAATGTCTGTCCCTAAGTCTTATTGGGGGGAAGCTGTCTTAACTGCCGCATACTTGATAAACAGATTGCCCTCCTGTGTCTTGGATGGTCTTAGTCCTGTGCAACTCATGACTTCCTTCTTCCCTTCCGTTCCTACCATGAAGAATCTCCTGTGTCGTGTCTTTGGTTGTGTTGCCTTTGTTCATATCCATAGTCAATATCGTGGTAAGTTGGATCCTAGGACTGTCAAATGTATCTTCATAGGGTATGCACCAGACAAAAAGAGGTACAAATGTTATCATCCTCAAAGTTGTTGTGTCTGTCTCTATGGATGTCACTTTTCATGAATCCGAGTCTTTTCACCTTCGTCCTCAGCTTCAGGGGGAGAGTGGTCGAGAAGCTGAGTCTCTTGAGTCATCTTTTGTTCCTCTTCTGGCTGAATCTATTGAGTCATCTATCCCTCCTCTGATGAAGGATGTGACATCATCTTCTGGTATTTCAGAGACACCTAAAGAATCAGTATCTGTTCCTATAGATCGATATAAGCAGGTATATTATCGGAAACAACCCAACCTGGTCCAACAGCAACTTCAGTCGCCCGAACCAGAGGTAAGCATTCCTGATTCTGAGCCTTTGAATAGTTCTTTACATGATATTTGTGAACCTAACCCTGATGACTTGCCAATAGCATTAAGAAAAGCCAGAAGAACTTGTGTAAAATACCCTATATCTCAGTTTGTGTCCACTAAAAACCTATCAGTACAACATCGGAGTTTTATTTCAGCAATTGATTTTACCAGAGTCCCCACTTCAGTACAAGAAGCATTAATGGATAATAATTGGGTTCAAGCCATGCATGAAGAAATGAGTGCTTTAAACAAGAATAAGACTTGGGAAATTGTTGAGAAGCCGAAGGACAAAAGGATAGTTGGGTGCAAATGGATTTACACAGTGAAATATCGGTCTGATGGTACTCTAGACTGGTATAAAGCAAGGCTGGTTGCAAAAGGGTACACTCAGACATATGGGATTGATTATGAGGAAACATTTGCCCCAGTAGCAAAGATGAACACAGTCAGGATCATTCTCTCCTTGGCAGCACACTTTGGATGGGACTTGCACCAATTTGATGTTAAAAATGCTTTTCTCCATAGGAATTTGGAAGAGGAAGTATATATGGACATCCCACCAGGATATGGACCCACCGGTGGAGGGAATATGGTGTGCAAGTTAAGGAAGGCCTTATATGGACTCAAGCAGTCTCCTTGTGTTTGGTTTGGGAGGTTCACCAATGCTATGGTGTCCTTAGGTTATAGGCAGAGCCAGGGAGATCATACCCTCTTTATAAAACATTCCAAAGAAGGCAAGCTTACACTTCTTCTGGTTTATGTTGATGACATGATCATTGCTGGTGATGATGAGGTTGAGAAACAGGTCCTAAAAGAAAAACTAGCTGCACAGTTTGAAATGAAGGACTTGGGGAAGCTGAAGTACTTCCTTGGGATAGAGGTTGCCTACTCCAAACAAGGCATCTTTATTTCCCAAAGGAAATATGTCCTGGATCTTCTTAAGGAAACAGGTAAGCTAGGTTGCAAAACCACAGGGGCACCTATTGAACAAAACCACAGGATTGGAAACAATGAGGAGAGCCCAAGGGTGGATAAGGCACAATATCAGAGACTTGTGGGAAAACTGATATATTTGTCTCACACTAGACCAGACATAGCCTATGCTGTCAGTGTGGTTAGCCAGTTCATGCATGATCCTCGTGAGAGACATATGCTAGCTGTGAATAGAATTCTCCAGTATTTGAAGACAAGCCTGGGAAAAGGACTTCTATTTCGGAAAGAACAAACATTGACCATTGAAACCTATACAGATGCAGATTATGCCGGGTCAGTTATTGACAGGCGGTCTACCTCAGGTTACTGCATGTTTTTAGGAGGAAACTTGGTGACTTGGAGAAGTAAGAAACAGAATGTAGTTGCAAGGTCAAGTGCAGAGGCTGAATTTCGAGCTATGGCACAAGAAATTTGTGAATTGTTATGGATGAGAATCATACTCGATGATCTCCGAATAAAGTATGAAGCTCCTATGAGGTTACTGTGTGATAACAAGTCGGCAATTAGCATTGCTCACAACCCGGTTTAATAGGGCTGCACATGGGTCGAACCCGACTCGAGCACCCGAGTAACCCGACCCAACCCAACATAAAATATCCGGGTCGGGTCGGGTCATCGGGTCTGGTCGGGTTGAAACCGACCAACCCATTCATATGTC
Source organism: Ormosia emarginata (assembly GCA_029884605.1). Classification (NCBI taxonomy): domain Eukaryota; kingdom Viridiplantae; phylum Streptophyta; class Magnoliopsida; order Fabales; family Fabaceae; genus Ormosia; species Ormosia emarginata. Next base: position 23,317,323 of record JAQQTP010000077.1, on the reverse strand, counting down.
GGTTCGGGTGGCGGGTTTCACTAACAAATCCGATGACCCGACCCGATGACCCGATTACCCGAATACGTCGTTTTGAGTAATTTCTATTAGGAAATGTTCGCAACCCGACCAACCCGACCACCCAACCCACCCAACCCGACTAACCCGAACTACCCAACCCGACCAACCCGACCAACCCGATCACCCAAAAATAGAAAAAAAGTTTTTTTGTTTGAAATTCGCTCAACCCGATTACCCGACCCGAACCAACCCGATTGCCATCGGGTGGGTCGAGAACCGACCCGACTTCGTTTAATTGGTTTGGACATTTTTTCTCCCCAAACCCGACCTAACCCGACCCGTGTGCACCCCTACGGTTTAACATGATCGGACAAAGCATATAGAGATTGACCGCCATTTTATTAAGGAAAAATTAGATGATGGCCTTATAACTACAGAGTACGTCCCTTCAGAGCACCAATTAGCAGATGTTTTCACCAAGGGGCTTCCCACAGAGCGATTTCAAAGTCTTACTTGCAAGCTGGAAATGATAGATATTCACTCACCAGCTTGAGGGGGAGTGTTGTAATATATCAACATTAATATCAGATATGTACAGATATGATTTTATTCTTGTTTTTATTAGGGCTGATTTTTCTCCTTTATTTTTAGGATAGCAATCAATAGCATTAGCCTATATATTGTAACCTTCTCTGTACACAATAATTCAAGGGAATAATATTCATACATTCTATAGTAAAGGACCCTCTTTTGTGTTATTGGGTGGTATAATACTCGACTTAATGTTTTGGAGACCAGTTTGGAGGTCGAGGTGGCCATTGAGGAGAAAGGTCGAAGACTCCAAAATTGGTCTCATTTGGTTGGGATGTGTGTCGAGGAGAAGCAAGAAGCTATCTGCCAAGGACGTTGCCAAGGCTTTGTTATTCAGGGGGAGCACTAGTTTCCTTAGTTATTTGTTGAGATCGGTTGAGTTTTAAATGTTGGTGATGTTCTTTGTTTTCATTTTATGCCTTTATGGGTTTTCTACTTGTAACAAACTTAAGTTTAGTAAGCTTAAGCTTGAGGGGGAGTGTTAGAAGATATTAGGTTATTAGTCTTATGGTTAATGGGCTTGGGCTTGTATTAGTAGTACAAGTATTTGCCTTAGTTATTAGTATATATGGGATAGTAGGTTATGGTTTTAAATCAGATTATCATATTAATAACATTATCAGTTTATAGCCGTCTTTGTTTTTTTTTCTTCTCCCTAACCCTAATCTTATAATTCTTCAACATGAAGGAATAAATACAATTTGTATTTACAAGAACAATAAATAAGAATTGAACTATTTCCTAGGACCCTATTGATTCCAATGCTACATTAATTCCTAGTATTCCCAATGCTCCATTAAAAAAACAGCAACCGACCAACCGACCACCAACAGGAACCGACCACTTGTAACCGACCACCAACAGTTGACATGGCTGATATTACCAATTTGCATCTGTGCTTTGTCCAGATTTTGGAATTTTAAATCTATGTAATCCTCTGGAGACTTGATTTGTGACAACACAATGATGTTGTTTGATCCATGTAGCCAACTCTTTCTAGTGGAAAAAGGCTTTTCTTATTCTTCTTGTTGAAATCCTCTACCCATGCATTTTTTTAATCTATGAACTTTAAGTTCATTGTTTTCTCATATCGTATGTGCTCAAGTTCCTGGAACGTTGGTATAGCAATGTAATTCTATATCTATGAAATCCTTTACCTTTTTCCTTTTTTTTTTGGCTTGTCAATGAGATCTTCATATTGATCTTGTTGATTTTTTTTTTCTTTTTACGAGTCTAGCATGAATTTTGTTAAATGGAAAGAAATTTTTTTCTTATAAAATCTCAGATGACAGTATTTAAACTTTAAGTTGTAGATTGTGCTGATGGTTAAATAATAGCTATGGAAGATTTTCCACATCTTTATTTTATTTTATTTTTAATACATTGTCTGAGCCATGTTATTCATCGTGTTGATCTTCCCGTTCATCTTGGACCGTGTATCTACTATATTCTATCTACTCATATGCCATACTTTTCTCAATATTTCGATCTTATTATTTATTTCTAGGTTAGTTCGCAGCAGAAGGAAACCAGTAGCACCACAGGAATGCGTGAGACTGTCCAAACAAGTTCACTTTTACAACACAGAGCAAAGGTACTCCATCACTTTCCCAGTTTCAATTCAACCACGTTAAATGAGATTTTCTTCATTCTAGAAACCTGCGTAATCTGTACTACTATAGAAAGGGGATTCCCGTCTTTGTGTTTTGCTGTTTTCCTAAAATTCCGATATTATTTGCTTGTATACATTACAATGAGGTAGAAAATTGTTATTCCATTACATTTTCTTCACACTAAAACTGCTACTTTCAAGCAACTTTCTATTGTTGATGATGGAATTTATACCACACTTTCTTAATAAGTTTCAAAGTTTGAATGCAAGAAGTGATAGGTATCAGTGACAGAAAAAATGTTACAAAACTAAAAGAGTTTAGAAAATAGGAATGGACACACAATATTTGACAACAATATGGATTTTCTTTATAAGAAAAAATATTACAACTTCTCTCTTAACACAAGGAGAAAACAATGAGTCTCTCTTGAGACCGGAGAATACACATCCTCAAATTGAAATAAGAAAAATTTCTTAGAAGAAACTAAAAACTTTCTCGCTGAATGTACTGTTGATTACAATGGAAGAGGTCTCAATTTATAGGGGAGAACCTCCTCCTCCTACCATTCATAAAGCAGAGGAGGAAATTCCTGCTCACCATTAGTTGATAGGCAATGAGAAAGGGGGGGGGGGGGACAAATTTTCTCCTTTATCTCTCAGTGTTGATTGACTTTGTCATAACATTTGTTAAGTTGTCTTTGGTGTGAATCTTCTGCATATCCACGTTCCCTTCTTTTACTATTTCTCGAACAAAGTGATATCGAACTCCTATATGCTTTGTCCTTGAATGAAAGGCTGGATTCGTTGCAATGTGCAAAGCACTCTGACTGTTTCAATACACAAGAATCTTGTTAGAGAATAAAAGCCATTCATGTGCCTTCACCTAATAGTGGTTTTTATTCTCTAGCATGCCCCCTCACACAAGAGCCCTTTTGGCTTGAAGCGTGGAGCGTGGAATGTGGATAATGCACAAACCTACCACCTAGTTCGAAAAGTTAATATGAGAGAAAATTTCTCTCCTTTCTCATTACCTATCAACTAATGGTGAGGAAATTAATTTCCTCCTCTGCTTTAGGAATGGTAGGAAGAGGAGGTTCTCTCCTATAAATTGAGACCTCTTCCATTGTAATCAATAGTGCATCTAGAGAGAGTTTTTAGTTTCTTCTGAGAGTATTTTTCTTATTTCAATTAGAGGATGTGTATTCTCCGGTCTCAAGAGAGAGTGACATTATTCTCTCTGTGTTAAGAGAGAAGTTGTAATTTTTTTTAACTAAAAAAATCCATATTCTTGCCAAATATTGTGTTTCAATTCTTATTTTCTCAACTCTTTTAGTTTTGTGACATTTTTTCTATATCTCTGGTACCTAACAGAAAAGTAATTATGAATGTATCAAACTTTTATGGGCTCTAGACACTTGCTCTTTAACCATTGTCATATACAAAACTATCTCAGAATTTTAAGTTGGATTTCTTTTTGTTTTTAATTCCTTTTCTCATATGGACTACAATAGGAAGTAGTGCCAAAGCGTATACTGCAAATGGAAGAAGCCATTAGAAATCGTGATTTTGCATCTTTTGCGCAACTGACTTGTGCCGACAGTAACCAGTTTCATGCAGTCTGCTTGGATACGTGTCCCCCTATATTTTACATGAATGATACATCCCACAGGTTTGTTATGATGATGTTGACAGTTGGTTAGTTACTACCTATAATCAGATTACCAAGTACAGCATAATTATTTTCTAATTTAGTACCGATGATGCAATTACATTTCAGGATAATTAGCATTATTGAAAAGTGGAACCGTTCGGAAGAAGCTTCCCAGGTCTGAATTACTTTCTTGGTAATAACATAGTGTCTTCTATATAGAAAACTTTATTACAAGGTTCAAAAGTACTGTGTGCAAACACTGAAAATTCTAATTTTTTTAGAAATATCATTTAGAGTTTTATAATAACCAATTCTCTTTTATGAATACATTTGAGATTATTTCAAGTTTAGATGTTGCGGACTATTTTCTCTTTTTTTCAACTGATCAAGTAAAATAATGTAAAATGGAAATAATGTATCCACAAGTTTCCTAAACAGTAGAGTGGTTTGAGAATAGTAATAATTTTTTATTTAAAGAGAGGAGTCCTTTCAAGGACCAACTCTCTAGACAGCTTAAGTTGTTGGGTAAAAATCTTTGGGGTTGAAGCGTGGACAATGCACATGCCCACTTTATCTTGTGATGAAATTTAATTTAGTAATGAAGAACTGAGGTGACAAGGATCTCACTCTCGACCTCTTGGTTATCGAGGGTTTGTTACGATATCAAGGACCAGCTTCAAAAAGTTTTAGTTGTTAGGTGGAGAGACCCATAAATGGTTTTGTATCTTTTTAAGGTATATCATGCAAGTAATAACCAAGATTGTTTTCCAAAGCATTTAAAAAAATATATTAGAGAAAAGACGTTTTATTTAAGAGGGAGAAAGCATAACTAGGGGGAGTATAAGATATCCTCTAACATAGGGAAAGTATAAAGAACCAAAGAGATTCAAAAGTGCAACAAAGCCGTTCAGTCTTTTTTTTTTTCTTTTTTTTGGGGTGAAAGTGTTAGAACTGGTTCAATCGATTAGAGATTTGAAGGAATTTCACTATAGTATTGATATAATTCCCTGGGGAAATGCTCCCAACTCAGAGAATGTAGTTACAGAGAGAGTGAAAGATAAGAAAGGAAAATGCACAGAGGTTCCCTCCAAGATTTCGAGAGCTTGGCCTCTCCCTCCCACTTCCAATCCAAAAAAAGAATCCCCCTCGTTCTCCCTCTCTCCTCCTTATTTATATTTTCCTAATTAGTTACAATAGGAATAACTAACTAGTCTATAGCTGGCTCAATAGGCTTGGGCTGTCTCGGCTTTCTCTGACAGACCTTACTAATAGGAGGTCTAACAGAAAGCTGTTCAATCTCTTTGTTGTTGAGAAATTGAAACCCCTTGAAATAATCATGAGCAAGGCACAAGAGAGAAGCCAAAAAGACATCTATACCATAACATATTTAAGGATAGAGTGATGGAATCCAACATGTGGGCACTCTAGACAACAACAACAACAACAACAACCAAGCCTTTTCCCACTAGGTGGGGTCGGCTACATGGATCAAACGACGCCATTGTGTCCTATCATGAATCAAGTTTTCAGAAATGCCATTCAAATCTAAATCTTTTTTAACTGTTTCACCTATAGTCTTTCTTGGTCTTCCTCTACCTCTAGCTATTGGGCTATTCTCCAGCTGATCTACTCTTCTTACAGGGGCCTCTAAGGGTCTTCTCCTTACATGTCCAAACCACCTAAGGCGAGATTCTCCCATCTTTTCCACAATAGATGCTATTCCTACTTTCTCTCTAACACTATGTTTGGATGACAGGTAAAGAGGGGAACGGAAAGGAAATGGGGGGAACGGAATTAATTTTTTGTGTTTGGGAGTTTTAAAATGCATAGGAACGGAACGGAATACATGGGGAATCATTCCCCTCCACTTCCCCTCAAATGACCAAATTTTGTTCCCCCTCAAAATTGAGGTGGAATGGGGGGTGTTGAGAGAGAGAAAGAAAAAGAAAGACATATACTGAACCGTGTGTTTCAACTACACAACGAGATCGAATATATATTCAATAAGTAATAAATAATTACACAATATACATGATGTGGGACTAACAACTTGTACTACTAATTTACACCTAATTACATATATTTCCAACACTCCCCCTCAAGTTTGAGCATATAAATCATATGCACCAAGCTTGTTACATAAATAACTTATTCGTGGACCTCTCGGGGACTTGGTGAAGACATCTGCTAATTTGAGTTGACAAAGTTTGTGATGATGTCTCCCGATAGAATCTTTTCCCGATGAAATGACAATCGACCTCGATATGTTTGGTCCTTTCATGGAACACTGGATTGGAAGTTATATGCAAAGTGAGAGATTGTCACATATGAGTGTCATTTTCATAACCTCACCAAATTGAAGTTCTTTGAGGAGTTGTTTCAACCAAGTGAGTTCACAAGTGACTGAGGCCATACTCGATATTCTGCTTCAGACACTAGATCTTGCAACAACATTTTGCTTCTTACTTTTCCAGGAAACTAAGTTCTCCAATGAGTACACAATACCCAGAAGTGGATCGTCTGTCAGTAGGAGAACCTGCCCAGTCAGCATCTAAGTATCCAATGACCTGAGTATGTCCCTTATCTTCATAGATGAGACCTCTTCCGAGAGCTCCCTTAATGTATTTGAGGATTCGTATCACTGCATCCCAGTGGTCCTCACAAGGAGAGTTTAGGAATTGGCTAACCACACTGACTGCAAAAGAGATGTCGGTAGAATGTAACGATGAGGTAGTTTAACTTCCCAACTAATCTCCTATACTTTCCTGGATCCGATAAAGGCTCCCCCCCGATTTGGTAGGAGTTTGACATTTGGATCCATGGGAGTATCAACGGCTTGGCATTCAACAATCCTGTTTCTTCAAGGATATCCATAGCATACTTTCTTTGAGACACTACTATACCATCCTTGGATTGAGCTACCTCAACCCCCCGAAGAAATATCATAGTTTACCCAAGTCTTTGGTCCGAAAGTGAAGAGAGAGATGTTGTTTTAACTCACATATGCCATGGTGGTCACTTCCCTTGATGACTATGTCGTCAACATACACAACTAGATAAATGCGACCTTGGGTCTGTGTGGCGATAAAACACAAAGTGATCCGCTTCACTTCGAATCATACCAAATTGCTGAATCACAAGTCTTTAATCGTCCGAACCAGGCTCTAGGAGACTGTTTGAGACCATAAAGAGACACAGTGGAGACGACATACCAGGCTAGAAGACTCCCCCGAGCAACAAATCCAGGAGGTTGCTCCATATATACCTCTTCTTCTAGATCACCATGCGGGAATGTATTTTTAATATCAAGTTGATGAAGAGGCCGGTGTCGAATGGCAAAGAATGGACAAAAACAACCTGACGAAGCCATTTTAGCCACGGGAGAGAAGGTATCCCCATAATCTAAGCCAAAAATCTGTGTATACCCTTTCGCCACAAGACGGGCTTTGAGACGATCAATTTTACCATCGGGACCCATCTTGATCGTATAAAGCCACCGACAACCAACAACAATTTCCCGAGGAAGAGTAACCAGTTCCCAAGTACCACTGTTGTGAAGCGCACTCATTTCATCAATCATTGCTTGTCTCCATTCCGGATGGGACAAGGCATCACCTGGAGATTTAGGGATGGAAATAGAAGACAAGGAAGAAAGACATGCAAAGTGCAAAGAAGAAAGGCGGTGATAACTTAAAGCAATATAATGAGGAGAAGGATTACGAGTAGACCGGATACCTTTTCGCAGGGGCAATGGGAAGATCGAGTCGTCGACAAAGGTCTGGGGCTGGTAAATGAGTTGGTTCCGGAGAAGAGTCTGCAATGACCTCAGTAGCAGTATCCAGAGGAGGGACACAGGGTATAGGAGGTTGTGGTCGGCGGTGATAAGTGTGGAAGAAACGATCAGTGGTGCTGGGGATCTGTATGGGTAGAGGGTGGGGCGGTTCAGACTCGACGGACAGGGACAAGAGGAACCGGAAGGAACGTAGAGATTGACTCGGAGGCGAAGGAGACGACTCAAAGAAGGGTCAGAGACTCGAAGAAAATAACATCACCGAGATAAGGTAACGTCGTAGAGTAGGAGAATAACAATGATAACCTTTTTGGGACCGAGTGTAACCAAGGAAGACACATTTGAGGGATCGGGTACATAAGTTTGTCTAGACCAGGGAGAGAGATTATGGACAAAACAAGTGGACCCGAAGACATGAGGCGGAAGAGAATGAAGAGGCTGATGTGGAAACAAGACAGAATGAGGGACCCGGTTATCAAGCACAGAGGATGGCATGCGATTAATAAGATAGCATGCAGTAAGGACAACATCACCCCAAAAACGAAAGGGAACTTGACTATGGAGTAAGGGGTCCGAGTTGTTTCAATAAGGTGTCTATTTTTACGTTCAGCTACCCCATTTTGTTGAGGTGTATGAGCACAAGATGTTTGGTGAAGAATGCCATGAGAAGCCATAAAAGTCTGAAATTGATGAGATAAGTATTCACTAGCATTTATCACTCACAGAATACGAATAGGAACACCAAATTGAGTTTTAATTTCTTGATAAAACTTTTGAAATATGGAGAATAACTCGACTGTTTTGCATTAAAAATAACCAAGTACATCGAGAGTAATCATCAATAAAGGTAACAAAATACTTGGACCCTAAAGTAGAAATAGTACGACTAGGACCCCATACATCGAATGAACTAAGGTAAAAGGAGACGCAACTAGAGTACCAAAACGATCGGAAACGGACTACGGGTGTGTTTCCCTAACTCGACATGACTCACAAGGAAGACTCGATAACTTGGAGAGGCTCGGCACCATTCTCTCGTAGTTTGGCAAGGCTAGGAGGACCCAACCGAGCATGGATGGTAAGAGGGGAATCGTGGCGAGTAAACATGAGAAGGGTTGGAGAGCCGGTAGAGGCCATGGGACTCATATCCGGTGCCAATCATCCGTCCCAAACTCCGGTCTTGCAGAGAAACGAATCTTTAGTGAAAGTAATGGAACAATCAAGAGAACGGGTTAAACGACTAATAGAAAGTAAATTAAAAGGACACCCGGGAATATAGAGAATCCGAATCAACAGTGAGGGAAGGTAGGGGATTAGCAAGTGCCAATCCCTTGAGATTATGTCTGAGAACCATTAGCTGAAGTAACCATAGGCAAATAACCAGAAGTAGAGAGTTGAGAAAACAAAGCCTTATTACCAGAAATGTGGTCGGATGCACCAGAATCAAGAACCCAAGGGCCAAGGGATGGTGACTGAGAGAGACAAGCATAGGAATTACCGGTGTGCGCAATAGAAACAGTGGAACCAGAGGACTGACGCTGCTCAAACCACTTCAGAAATTCTGCATAATCAGCCGGAGAGGCTCTAGGTGGTTTAGAAGGCTCAAGAGTGTCTGGTGGAGTAGACTGTGCAACATTAGCAGTACGGGGAGGACGACCATGTAAAGTCCAACATTTATCAATGGTGTGACCCAGGCGATGACAATGATCACATTTCGGACGAGGTTTGGAACCTGAGTGACCCCCACGGGAACGGCCACGACTGTTGGTCTGAGAGGCAAGGGCAGATGTGTCACCGGTGATGGGAGCAACAAGAGAATCAGTAGTGTGCTTAGCTGGAACCCGAAGCAAGGTAGAACACGTCGCAGAAAGAGTGGGAACAGTAGGAGATCCCAAAATCTGATCACGGATGGTGGAGTAATCCGCAGGTAAACCATAAAGGCCCAAAAGCATGAAGAAGGTGTTCCGTTGTTCAAGTTCCTTTGCCGGGGTATCTGTTGGAGGCAACAGTTCATTGAAATCGTGGAGAGCACCATGAAGTCTGCCCAAGTAGGTAGACATAGAGCCATCAAACCTCCTCGGGGCAATAAGACTCATAAGATCATGACAAACCCCATACAATCGCTGAGCATCATTGGTGTAGAGGACCTTGGCTGCGCCCACACATTCACGAGTCAAATGAGCCCAAAAATCTGCTTCAAAGAGGAGTGGATGGTGGACTTAAGCACACCGCACAACCGAGCATCAATCTTTTTCCACCTCTTCGGCCGGTACGTAATCAACCTTGGTAGTGAGATGATTCTCGTACCCTTGACTGGTAAGCCAAAGTTTGACGTCGGAGGCCCAAGAATCATAATTAGTGCCATCTAATTTGTCAGTGGAGAGATGGGCACTGATATAATTACTGAAAACACCAGGTTCTACCTTCGGAGCATTTGTAGGACTCAAGGAAGCCATGGATTAGATGACAAATAACCCAAAAACGCAATGAACAGTACCTGAAACGTATACAGAAGGTGTACGACACGTCTTATGGGTGCCGTTGGGGAAGTGGAGGACTGGGCTCAACAGGAGGAGAGGCCGCGACCACGTGGGACGAACGGCGGCCGGAAGAAGGCCCGACGCGCGCGCCGTCACGCGCGCCGGAGTGAAGCGCTTGGGTGCGAAACGCAGCCCACTGTACTCGCGCGTGTGGGCGCGTGGATGGGCGGATGGGCCTGTACTTCGGGGATCGGGCCGAGCAGAGGGAGGCGCTCCGAGCGGTGGTGGTGGTGGCCGGAAAGGACGTCGGCGGTGGTGGCCGGAGAGGACGTCAGCGGCGGCAGCAGGGGCTGAGACTGGCCGGAAAGGAGCACGACAGAGGAGATCCGGTAACCGGAGTGATGACACAGGTTGCCGGAAAAAAAATTTGGCACCGGGGGACAGTGGGTCCTCCGGGTAGGCACAGTTCTAGGATTTGCCTTTCTCTAGGCTCTAGATACCATGTTGAGAGAGAGAAAGAAAAAGAAAGACATATACTGAACCGTGTGTTTCAACTACACAACGGAGACTGAATATATATTCAATAAGTAATAAATAATTACACAATATACATGATGTGGGACTAACAATTGTACTACTAATTTACACCTAATTACATATATTTCCAACAGGAGGAACACATGTTCCGTTCCGTTCCCGTTAATGAATCTTTCAAACAAAGAGGGGGAAACTATGTTCCATTCCTTTCTTTTCCTTTCCAATCCATCCCCACCTATTCCGTTCCGTTCCGTTAATGAGAAAACATCCAAACACAAGGTAATGCACTCATTCCTAATCCTATCTTGTCTAGTATGGCCACACATCCAACGCAACATCCTCATCTCCGCGACACTGATCTTGTGCTCTTGTTGACTTTTTACCACCAAACTTTTGTATAGTTAGAGAAAATTATGAAGGACTAACTCAATGTTGTTAGTCTCCCTGTGTCTCTATTTTTTTTTTTTTGGTGAATGTGTCTGTATTTATACTGAAAAATAAATATCAATATAGGAAAGATAGGCCTAGCCCAATAACATAAAATAACCTAATAACTATTCACTAACACTCCCCCTCAAGCTGGAGTATAGATGTTAATCATACTCAGCTTGTTACAAATATAATCTATTCTATTCTTGATGAGTGCTTTGGTGAGGATGTTTGCAAGTTGCTCTCCCATCCACACATGTTCAATGACAACAAGCCCTTGTTGAAGGCACAAGTCTGACTTGCACAATTTGAAAAAAATTTAAAAAAGATAATTGTATTGTGCAAGTTGGACTATTGTACATGGCATTAAAAAAAAAGGCAGATTCTCCATGTCACACTGTCAAAAACTACATTAGGTGGGGAATATGTTTGGAAAGTGCATTAGTTTAGTATATCGTTTCTAAATTTGCATTACTTGGGTCAAAAAGCTGGGTTTTTATCAAGAAGGAACCTCTCTCTATTTGGAAAATGAATTGGAAACTGATAAAAAAAATGCTAGACAGCCAAAAGTTTTTTGCCTGAATCTTTTGACAGAATGATTTGGCATGCTTATTGACTCTTGGATGGGTGAGTGGTGCCTACCAATCTGCCACTTTCTTCCAATAACCACCCTTGAATCTAGCTGAATTCTGGCTGTGTAGCATTTCTAAACTAAAAATAGGACTTACAGGAGAAAATCCCAGAAGAATCAGGAGGCCAAACCCTCCTTAAACACCCATTTAGCTGCCAAAGCAATACGTTTGGACAAAGCATGCTTTGATTTTTGTATATTATTATTTATTAGAAAAATTAGTATTTATTAAAATAAAATTGCTTTATCGAAAAGAAGACAATGCTTATGGAAATTGCTTGCATAGGAAAACTTAGAAAGCTGAACCTATCATGGTCACTTCTTTACTTTATGATAGAGAAACGGGAAGCTTACTTAACACCTGTAATTTTTGCTGTTGTGCAGAAGCACCAAACACACCTTTCTAAATTTTGTGAATATTCAGGTAGCATGACTGGAAGACTTTTTAAGTGGTATATTGTTTGTAATATATATATTTTTTAAAATATCATGTAAAATTTAAAATATTTTTTTTAAAAAAAAACTACATTAATGTACAGTTACAATTATCCTTGCATTTGAGAGATAGAAAGAGAAGAAAAAGTGGATAACGAGTTGACTGATTGAAATTCTTTATTTTCATTCTTTGCATGCATACTCCTTGGTTATTTCGTTCTTCAATTTGTTTTTGTTTCTTTGATCATTAACTAACCTTATTGTAATCTTGACCACACCCTACTTTGTCTGTGTGAGGGTTGAATGGCTCTACATTCTTGTTAGTAATCGTGGTCTTTGTAAGTTTTGTCCAAATTTCTAGTCATGCTTCAAAATATCAGCTGTTCTTCGTAAGTTTGTCCCAAATCTCAGAGTAACTTCTGAATGGGTTCTATGACTTCCTTGCTAAATAACTTCTGAGTTGGTCATAGGGAAACAAATGAAAAGGTAACTTCCTATGTGCAGTCCTGAGGCCTATGAAGCACTAATACGGCTCTCAGGCCACATTTTCCTTTTTCTTTTTCGAATGTAGTCTTCATCTGTGAGGCCTTTCTAGCCAAAATATTCCTGAACCCCAATTTTTCAGCTCCATCCCCAATCATCCCCTGCGAGGTTACGTCTCTGCCTTCATCTGTGGCTTTCGCGCATCTCTGCCTTACGTCTTCCACCGTATCTATCTCTGCCTTGCATCTTCCACCTGTAGTCTTTGGCTTTTAGCTTTTATTTTTTGGGGATGGCTTATCCTTTTAGTTATTCATTTGATTTGGGTCATTTTTGTATTTGTTTTATTCTTGCAATTTTTTTTTTCTTCTATTTCATTATTCTGCTTTTGGATTGGTTGATTTTAAGTTAATAAAAAGTTCACATTATACCATTTTTATTTCTTATGATTTAGAGCTTTTTTTAAAAAAGAAAATTATGGGTTTTTTTTTTAATTGATTTATAAGATGATATATGTAATTTTATATATATATTTCAGTCATATCCTAACATACCTGTATCCTAGTATTTTAGGAAATGTCATATTCTCATATCATACCGGTGACGTATCCAATACCTGTATCCATGTCCGTGCTTTTTAGCCCATAGCTTATTGCTTGCTTCTAGATGAATGCATTTAGTGTCTGTCCAAACAAGTGACCAACAAGGTGTGAAGCAAAGGCAGCATCATGCTATCTTTGCTGATTGATATGCGTACGTACATAGCTGAGTTTTCCTCGTGACTTTTATAACTGAGTTTCCTGTGACATTTTGCCCCTGCACCACATGAAATATTTGTAATATCCCTGAATGATATGCGTACGTACATAGCTTGTGTGGGTCATATATATTACACTAGAGTTCACACAAATATGTACAAATGCATAGCTTTCTATCTAAATATTGGTGACTGGTTTTGACTTACAGGTTGCTTATACATTTGATGCGGGGCCAAATGCTGTTCTCATTGCCCGTAATAGGAAAACTGCTGCCCTTTTGATTCAGAGGCTGCTTTACTACTTTCCTCCAAATTCAGATGACCTTAACAGGTGCTGTTTGTCTAGTTTTGCAAGTGCATACATACTGTATTGTGATTTATGTTAATCTATTGAGATTGCTGAGTTTCCTGCAAAACTCTCTCCAGTTACATTATTGGTGATAAGTCAATTGTAAAAGATGCTGGGCTCAACGGGATAAATGATGTAGAAGCTTTGCCACCCCCTCCAGAAGTTAAAGACAATATTCCATCACAAAAATACAAGGGGGATGTCAGTTACTTCATCTGTACAAGACCTGGAAGGGGACCCGTTTTGCTTTCTGATGAAAGTCAGGCTCTTCTCAACTGTGAAAATGGGCTCCCAAAGTAGGTTAATGTGAAGTATTCTCGTGGTTGGTGTATTCCTCATCAAGCATAATCAATTGGCTTTATTAGCCTGTAATAATTTGACAAGATGATCCTCTCAAGAGAGCCTGCGGTATACATGGCATGATTATTTGTTCTTTTCCAAGTTATGCAGTTTGTGTTGTTTTATTTATCTATAATTGTTTTCAAATCTTGTTAGGCTATTTAGAGAAAAATAAGTCTTGTTCCATTTCTTCATCGACAAAAGCACCTTCAATTCAATTGAGCTCGTGAGTTAAATTTGTCAGCTTTTTGTGTCAGCAATTTCTCCGCTTTTTATTTTATTTTTGATGAAGAGTTTTATTTGCCTCTTACTTGGCTGGTTATTGATGGATCAATTTGATTTTTTTTTTAAAAAAAATTATGGCCTTGAATCAATTTGAACTTTGAGATGTGTTGTTTCGCAAATTCTTAAAATATTCATCTTTTTTTTTTTTTGGCTCTATATTAACTAGCTGTTTTTATTAGACATGACTATGGTTAAAAAAAAATGGGAAAAAAATATATGATTGTGGATCTGGAACCACAATTTGCAAATTGTGAATTTTCTTCACTACCAAACCAGGAGTTGAGGATAGGACGCTTGTGGTTAGTAGCAGCTAGCAGCCTTGTGAATGATAATGATGCCATCATTAAGATTTTGATGACTTACATATGGACAATGACCCGAAAGTGCATTTATCTTATTGTTATTGAAGACCCTTGTGCTGGTTAATGCCGGCAGTGATACTTTCATTTCTGGAAGAAGCAAATTTGCATTTGGCCATATTATCAATGTAATGCTTACAGCATAAAACTGCACGACTTCAGGTTCATGTTAAGACATTGAGAACACTAACCAGGACAACTACTTTTCACCAACCAATTGTGTTTTGATGATAGCTGCACTCACTTCCTCTATGTATGGAAACATGTGTCCAGCACCTGGCAATTCATGGTATTGAATCCATGGAATGTTTTGAACAATATAGCGTTGCAGCATAACAGGTACAAGCTGATCGTCCTCTCCTTGCCATAGATGAACCTGGCCTTCATTATTTGGAAAAGGGTTATCTAGATCAAGGGGATCGAAATCCCAAGTTCCAAATCCAACGTTCATGTCATGGCAGATGGATTCAGAAACACCTTGTTGCAGCACATGTGACTGCATTAATACAAATTTTAAAATAATTGTCATCACCACATTTAGAAGACTGCTATGCATCATACATCAGTTTTGTATGGAAATGTGAATATGCAGGAAACTAAGCAAGGAAGAATTGGCCAGATGGAGAGGAACAACAATTAGGACCAATAAGATCTTCTTAACATACTTTACCTCTTATAAGTTTAACTGCTGACATTTATACATGAGTGCCTTCAGTGCTTGCCGCTCTTACATTTCTTTGTTAGCCATTTGTTATATTTATTACTTCTGTTAGCAATTTCAGGGCATCAAACTCATATATGTTCGAACTCTGACAACTCTCAGACCTTGCTTCACTGTAATCATAGTTTCTCTTCACACATAAGCATCTATCTATTTTGTGCTCTGCTCAAGAATAATTGTGTATGGAACTTCCACAAACACTCTATTTTCCTATTTCTATATTAGTTCCTATTTTGACGAAATTATTTTTCCTTCCCGTGCATTTTGTATTTATTAGGCAAATTTTTCCACTATTATGAAAACTTGCATAAAACTAAGATATTTATAAAAAGTATTACAATAAACTCCAAAATGGCATTAAATATAAAAAGTTTTTTATATGAAATATAATAATTTAATAATATAGCTGTTATCTCATGAATGATTGTAATCAGATGTCATATGTTGAGAAAAGAACAATGCTTCTCATTTTATAAAAGTAAAAGGTTGAACAAGGATAAAAATGATATTTGATCACAAGAACATACTTGTTAATCATGAGCTAATAGCTCAACTAAAAAAATTGTTGATCTTGAAAGCATTTAGAGTTCATTTCTATTTTTTAATTTTTTTAAAAGATTGTTTGAAAATGCATTCAATTATTAAGTATACTTCTGGTCCAAAGTCTATCTCGAGCTAGGATCAAATTAAAATATTTGACCCGATCAAAATTTCGATCTAAGACCGGACCCAATTGAACCCCACATTCACCCGTTTTCTATTGGGAAATGATAAATGGCCCGGACCTATTTGTCCTAGGATTTGTCCGGGCAGAAACAAAGATATGAGTCCCACTTCGAGATTCATTACTTCATTGAATTTTCTATATGAATTTGCATTTGTTGGTACCATAACCATTAATGGCATTCGGCACCTACTCGCTTGGAAACCTGGGGTGTGGGGTCCATGGCTGTTAATGCATATAACTACTGCTGAAAACTACCCCAAAACCTAGGGGTGCACACGGGTCGGGTTAGATTGAATTTAGAAAAAAAAATGTCTGAACCAATTAAACGAAGTCGGGTCGGTTCGGGTCGATTTAAGAGATTTTTTTGGATAACCCGACCCGACCCGATGACAATCCGGTTGGTTCGGGTCGGGTAATCGAGTTGAGCGAATTTCAAACAAAAAAACTTGTTTTCTATTTTGGGGTGATCGGGTTGGTCGGGTTGAGTAGTCGGGTTGGTTGGGTTGGGTAGTCGGGTTGGGTGGGTTGGGTGGTCGGGTTGGTCGGGTTGTGAATATTTTCTAATAGAAATTATTCAAAACGACGTCGTATTTGGGTCATCGAATTAGTTAGTGAAACCCGCCACCCGAACCGACATATGAATGGGTTGGTCGGTTTCAACCCGACCCGACCCGATGACCAGACCCGAACCGAATATTTAATGTTGGGTTGAATCGGGTTGCTCGGGTGCTCGGGTCGGGTTCGACCCATGTGCAGCCCTACCAAAACCTAATGAATGGACATCAGAATTTTCGATTTGAACAAAGCTGAAGAGTTTCATGAAGAGCTTATTGCTTAAAAAAGGGGATAATTAAATAATTTAAAACTAGAAGAATTAATTAGAATTTAATTCAGGTAAAAAAAATTAGAATTTAATTTTGATCTACATTCTAAAATGTTTGAAGTCTACCAAGTATATTCATAAAACAACAAATATTTGATAACTCATAAAGGGGATTGGTATCAATAAAAAATGGGTATCAAAATAATTTTTTGACTATTATAACAACCATTTGATGTGTTAAGTTCGTTTGATAATGTATCAACACATGATTAAATGTTTTAAATATAAAAAAATTACAATAGAACAAAATTACACTCAAATACCAGAAAAAAAAATGACACAACTTATGTTGATTGTAAAAACTTGAAGTCTAAAGAAAGACGTAAAGAAAAGTTGAAGGGTGTATTAATTTCTTTTATTTAGATGTTTAAGGTGGAGAAGGATAGAAAAAGTAAGAGATTTAGTTCTCAATCCCTTTATTTAATTTTAAATATGGTCTTTCCCCCCTCCTTACCCCCAACTTGAGGAGAAAAAAAATTAAAGCTTTTAAGGAGGAAGGAGGAAGGAGGAAGGAGGGGGAGGAAGAATACTTCTCCCTCTTTGGATTCAAATCCTTTGTTCCCTTTTTCAGTCCTCTTTCTGATCTCTCAATTGCATGTTAACAACTCATTAAAAAAATTCATTGCCAATTAAGATAGAGTTTTTTTAGTTGAGTTACCAAAATTCAATTGGAGAAATGGAGAAGGAGACATAAAAAGAGTACAAAGGATTTTAAACTCCCACCTTACCCCTAGACAAGGAAACAAGTTCATTTTTCCCTTCTCATCCCCTGCTAACCTCAAGTACAAACATACCAGAAGAGAAGTCAATTAAAAGTGAGGTTTAGTTAAAAAAAAAAAAAAAGTGACGTTCAGAATTAAAACCACAAAGCAAGTGCCCACTAAGGTACATCTCACTATGCAATTGGCTATTGTCTATTAAAGAGTTGTTTTGTTGATAACAAAACTAAGCCAAAGATCAAATTTAAAGCAAGATTAAATGATATAGCTTATAAGACTTAGGATTTTTATGAAAGAAACTTTTTAGATATCTTAAATATGTTTTTAAATCTTTACAAATAGTTCTTACATGCTAAAATGCTCAAGAAACATGTTTTGAAAAATTAATCATGGTAGTAGTTTAAAATTATGAAAAATAATCAAATTTGAGTTTTAAAAAATTGACATTTAGTTATTATTTTAATCACAACTTTTAAATTATTTTGAATTTTGTTTTGAAACTTTTCATTGAAAAATATACTCAAAGATCTATTTAAAGAGTGATCATTTGTTTTAAACGGATGAGAAATGAAGAAGTTATGATCATTTAAAGTCAGATTTCAAAACCAGAGTAACTTATTCAAATAAGTACGTATTTATTCGAATAAAACACCCCAGAAAACATTCCAAAACGTGTTTTTTTTTTCAATTCTTGAATCTATCGTTGCATCATAATGGAACATTTATTAGGGATAATACTTCAGAAATCAGAAGTTAGAAGTCAGAAATTTAATGAACAGTTAGAACTAGCATTCATGGAACGATGTTGAGACAGAAATTTTTAGGTCCTCTCGGAGTATTTCTTACTCTTGTTCTGTATTTTGAATGTGTATTACATCAATTATAATATTAAAAATATGGTTAAAGTGATAAATAATAATAGCCCTTAGCCCACAAAGCTGTGTGGTACATACTACATACATACAGAAAAAAAAATCTTTGTTGATTTAGGAGCATCTAATAATTTCTTGCAGAGAGAACCAAACAGAGTAGAAAGTTTGTTACTGCATAATTATCATAGGGACCTATATTTGTTTTCTTTTCAGGGTAGTAATGTCTTGATTAATTAATTGTGAAATATTTATTGATTGTTGATAATAGAAAATAGATTTTAAACATTTATTGTCAGAACCATGTCGCGGAGATGAGGATGTTGCGTTGGATGTGTGGCCATACTAGACAAGATAGGATTAGGAATGAATGCATTAGAGAGAAAGTAGGGGTAGCACCTATTGTGGAAAAGATGAGAGAATCTCGCCTTGGTGGTTTGGACATAATTAGAAATAAGAAGAGTAGATTTTAAGAGGTAGAGGAAGACAAGAAAGACTTTAAACGGTTAAAAAAGATCTAGATTTGAATGGCTTTTCTGAAGACTTGGTTCATGATAGGACACAATGGCGTCGTCTGATCCATGTAGCCGACTCCACCTAGTGAGAAAAGGCTTGGTTGTTGTTGTTGTTGTTGTATTGTCAGAACCATCATGCAATAAATGTTTGATAAGCTCTAATTGGAAGCCTTGGTAATGAGCAATATTTTGGAGTGTTATTATTTTAAGGAATTGCAGTATATTTACTAGACATGGAGAAAGATGGGAAAAAATGAAGTGCTTGGTAGTCGGTACCTGATGATGTGCGTTAGCTAACTTGGAAAAGATGTGTAAATCTTGGCGAGAGAAAACAGCAGGATTGCCTGTACAAGACTTAATGAAGGAAACCACTTCTGAGTAATCCACCAGTATGTTAGCCATGGAAAGTAATGAGCAACTCCAACTGCCCATTGGTCTTGTGCAAGTTGCTGGTTGTAGGCCTTTGTGGACAAGTTGGAAGGAAAGCCAGGCCACCAGTAGTTGGTAACTGGAGTCAACAGTGTTGCTCCAGCAAGTCTGTTAGCATCAGAACTTACAACCATTAAACTTAGTTCCTATTTTTTCACACTATTTTTCACATTAATTAATAATATACAAATATGTGATTAATAACATACATTGGTTAGTCAAAAGGTATCACTCGATTATCATATTATGACTAATATCTGTTAACCATATTGGTCGATTATCATATCATAATCAATATTTGTTAACCAATTAATACATGTTATTAACCACAAATTTATACATTATTAGTGAGAGTAAAAAGTTTTGTAAAAAAATAAATTGAGATGATTATTTTTCTTAAAGTTAATTATGACCAAGAAGTAAATATTCAGTAATATGCACAAAATTTAAAATGAAGAGCTGTTTCAATCTAAATTCAAATAAGATCGGATGCAACTTTGTCAAGACCAATTCTCTAAAAAGCTCAAGTTACCAAGAATAGTTATAACTTATAATTTACTAATATTAATGGATTCTGCAAACAGAATCCAAAATAATAGTGATATGGAGACCATGTTGGAGAGCCCAGATGCAGCCTCTATAAGGAGAGAAAAGTGGGGTTGGTGGTTTTCCACAAGCATTGTATACGGGCTTCAAAATCCCGATTTCCCAAGCATTTCTGAATTCAGAATGGTCAACAACTTGAATGTAGCTCAAGTGTTTTTGTTTTTTTGTTTTAATGAGCAGTTCTGTTCTAGGCAAATGCTCTTGACATAAATAATCCAAATTTATCCAAAACTTGTAGCTCAAATGTCAACAGCTCAAATCTTTTTTTTATTATTATTATTATTTTTTCACATTAGATGCAATAAAGGATGTACTTTAGAGTAATATAACCCTTGATGAGAAAATAAATAGTTTAACATTTTATAAGATATAAGTATCTACATTACAAATCATATATATGAGATAATTTACTTTCTTTAATTTTTCATTAACAATTATGATGCCTCACTTTATTTTTTAAAGTATACTATTCACGTTAGAAGATGCAAATCCAATTTGAGTATGCAAATCCTTGACCGAGTCATGTACCATGATACCATCTCTTATCCGGGTGCTCTTATCAAGGTGCTTGCATCTCATATGTACCAAAAATGTGAAAAAATAATATGCAACTCTTTCATACCTGTGAGGAATGTACTTGAGGCAACCCCAAACAGCTTGTCCACCCATAGAATATCCTATGACATAGAAGTTGGATCCCAGTCCCAGCTTATCTGCAAGCTCTTGAACATCAAGAGCCAAACTTTTTGCAGTTCGATTAGGATCAGGATCACTTTCTCCATAGCCTGGTCTATCAAAAGACACAATATTTGCTTCCAGTTCCTCGAGAAGTCCCTGATCATTGCAGCCATAAGAAAGAAAAACCAAAAGTGAAATTCAAAATAGACTAAATTAACTACCGGGGGAAGGTTTGTTGCAATCATTGCATCATGTCTGCAAGAACTAAACGCATGTATGAATACAATCTTCTTCTTGGCTACTTCTCTAGGAACACCATGTTCCTTGTAGGCTAAATGCCTTCCATCTCTGAGCTTTACCCTTGGTGCTGTGATGGGTGGACCACCTGGTGAACCACATGTTCTTGGGGGTGGAGGTTGAATGGCCTGATATGCCAAAGCTAGAAACCCAACCAAGAAAATTGCTGCAATTTTTCTCAACATCTCTTTGGGTAAAGGAGAGAGCATACAATAATTCTGATATGATAGTGATATACTCGAGCAAATATCTATGGACGCCATTATTTATACATATAGTTATTTACATATCATTTTATATTTTTATTATAATTAGTTTCATTTTATTTTAAAATAATGTTATTTATATAATATTTTTTATTAAATTTATAGATAATTTTTATTATATTATTTTAATATCATTTTTTGTTTATATTAAAACAAAAAATACACATTTAATATATATATATATATTTTAAAATAGATATAAATATAAAAATACAATGTGGAAGTATCTTTTTCTTTATGTTATTTTGTTTATACCCAGGTTTTGATTTTTTCAAATACCCCATAAATAAACTGATGTGTTTCATAAGATGTGTACATTTTTAGCCCACACACACCCCATATTTCTTTTCGGCGTCATCAGTCAGCAACGTGGCGACATAGAGTGCACATGTAAAGGCAAGGAAAAAAAAATCCAACTATGAACGGCATGCAGTTTAGTTTGAACTTGGACATCATAAAATTTTGGATAACAGGAATTATATTCAGGGGCGGAACCAAAAGAAAAACTTTGCGGGGCTAAATATAATTTTCTCATTAATTACAATTGTATTTTATAAAAAAAATATTAAAATTGCATGAGTGGTGTGAAGGGTTTCAGAATCTAAGGGAGTGCAATTACCCCTATCATTACACGTAGTTCCGTCCTTTATTTTTTATTTTTTCCTTTTATTACATATTATTTTTTATGAATAGGAAGGATATTAATAATTAATAATTTCTTTAATGTGAAACAATGATTCTATTCTATAGCCATTTTACAAATTAAGAAGATTTATCTAGTACCTATTTTTCGAAAATATCAATACTTTGATTAGTTGTAAATATTTTATTAACCGTTAGTTATACTAGGTGGATTTAAAACATTTATTAAGATAATTAACCACCAATAAAATACCTGACAATAGGTAGATAGAAAATGGCTTGGGTATTATTAAATTTGTTTTGGATCGAATTTTGAGTTAGCAGTTTATAATCAATTTAGCCTATAAGAATTGTATTTAGATATTAATGTACACTATAAGATAAGTATATGTACCTATTTATGAAGAACAAATCTCTTACAGAATTCTTCATAGATATGAACATTAATTACATCATGCATAAATAATAAAATTAATTATAAGAGATAATAATATAATAGATTCTAATCCTAAATAACAACATTCAATTCATATTGAATTAAGATTTTTAATACCCAAAACGTTTCTATAAATACTCTGCAAGGTCTCAAAGGTATCTATCTAATATCAAATTCTACACACTACTATCTTTGTGCACAGTCTAACTTGAGCGTCAGAGTACCTTTTGCAGGTACTCACCCCCTCCTACCACTGCTGTTGTTGCCGTACCATGGAGGTTTCCACCTTCAACCACCTACTCAATTAACCCTCAGAACTTCATTCAAAACATTGACACCGTCTGTAGGAAAAGATAAACTTTTATTCCTAAACATCATGGTTAACACGAGAAGAAGACAAGTCTCTACCAATCAGAATCGCGTCTCTGTTGCACAAAACCCACCATCTCCAAACTGTCATCCGGCGTCTGCTCCTGCTCATAAGCCAGTCCTAGAACCAGTCACTGCCTAGTCGGAACCTAGGCAAGACGAGTTATAGACTTCTTTCACTAGAGAGAATCTCCCCCCTCTTCCCCTGCAAGTTCCGGTGAGGCAATATCTCGATCCACAAAGAGCTCATTCTGTAGATGCCGGACAATGAGTGTTAGCGCTATAAACGCCTTGGAGCTCGTGTGGATAATGAAGAAGTTTGGTCCTGCCATGCTGAAACCGGTCATCCAGAGCAATCCAGAGTAGAACTCATTTTCTCTAGTTAGACTTCAGATGAACGGATCCATGACTTGGAGAGAGCAGTTAACTAGGAGCATGAAGGCAAAAACCGAACTCCGAGAATGAATCGTGAAAATCGAAGGGATAGACCCTAAGATGAGGTTCATCATCCTAAAAACTCTAGATCACGGACCCCATTCATAATGCCGAAGTTCCCGTTCAGACAAGAAGAGAGCATGAACACAGAATGAGGAACTCAGTTTCACGAAACCAACCTTTCTCCGACAGACTAATGGCCTAAAAGATCCCTAAGAATTTCAAATACCCTATAAACATTGAAGCCTATGATGGGACCATGAACCCTCAAGAACACTTAGATGCTTATGTTTCTACACTCTAATTTGCTGGAGGGGATGACTCACTCATGTGTCGCGCTCTCCCTCTGTCTCTAAAGAAAGCCACCTTGAGATGGTTCACCACCTTAACTCCTAAATCCGTTGTTAACTGAGAGGGTTTGTCCTCGAGATTTT
Organism: Ormosia emarginata; assembly: GCA_029884605.1. Classification (NCBI taxonomy): domain Eukaryota; kingdom Viridiplantae; phylum Streptophyta; class Magnoliopsida; order Fabales; family Fabaceae; genus Ormosia; species Ormosia emarginata. Next base: position 23,293,572 of record JAQQTP010000077.1, on the reverse strand, counting down.
TGTTGCACTTCACCACTAGCAAGGTGCAGCCTAAATCCATTTCATGTTTTTCCCAGATCAAGCAAGGAAAGGAGAAGTCTCTCTGAGACTTTATATCTCGGTTCAACACAAATATAGTAAATGTATGTGACTAAGATAAAAGGCTCAAACTGTACTATATAAGAGAAGGGCTCCGACCTAAACCATTGTCATTTTCTCTTGCCAAGAAGGAGCCCAAGACCATGGATGATTTTTGTACCTGCCTTGACAAATACATCAATGTTGAGGACGTTTTTCGGGCTATAAAGCATCTCGAGAAGGGAGAAGATGCTAAGCCTAAGTCTAGATAGCCCAATCAACAAGGTTGGAATTCAAAACAACCTTTTAAAGGAAAGTATGAGGACTACAATCCTCTCAACACATCTCAAATTCAGATATACTAGGAAGTAATGAATATCGAGCTTCGGGATATGCAAAGATCTCCCCCATTGAATAAGCATTCCCAGAAAGACAAGTCTAAGTACTGTGCATGGCACGATGGCCACGAACATAACACGGAGGACTGCATCAACCTCCAAGATGTCATCGAGTCGTTGATCTAAGATGGCTGCCTGGGTTCTTATGTGTGCCAATCTTAGAACAATAATTGAAGGGGAGGACAAAATTATAGGAAGCAGAGCTACAACCTATAGAGAAGCTTGTCTCTGCCGTACCAGAGAAGACACTCTCCTGCCAGGAATAAAAACCTAGGCGCAGGCTCATCTCGGGGCAATACCCAAACCAAGACAAGGTACAACCTCTGGATGACAATCATGAGAACAACCTCCATCATGATGAAGTAACCTGGATAATAAACACCATCTTAGAGGGCTGTGTGGGCAACGGTGATTCTGGAAACGCCAGGAAGAAGGCCCTCCGGGTCATGATGAGTGTAGCATCCCTCTCAGGAACTAAGTTGCAATGGTACAAGAAAACCTTCCACTTATTTCGTTCTCTAACGGGAATTATAGAAACATAATCCTGGGTCACGATGACCCCATGGTCATCTCCAGGATAATCATAAACGTCGAGGTTCACAAAATATTTGTTGATCAGGGGAGCTCAGCTGACATCATGTTCCGAGACTTGTTTAAGAAGCTAAGATTATCAAAGAAAAATTTGATCCCATACACTGACGAGCTGATTGGGTTTACTGGTGATAAGATCACCTCAATAGGATATATTGACACATACTTGACCTTAGGAAATAACACTCTGGTCAAAACCCTCAAAGTCAAGTTCTTAGTGGTTGGCTACCCCTCGACCTACAATGTCATACTGGGTCTTCCTTCACTCAATGCCTTTGGGGTTGTGATCTCCATACCCCACTTAATCATGAAGTTCCTAGACTAGCAAGATAGGGTCGTCACAGTCAAAGGAGACTAGGACATAGCTAGAAAGTGTTATAATGAAAGCCTGGACCTTGTCAACATCCTCTTAACTAAATTGGATGTTCACGAGGAGATTCGTGGTACACGCTCTCAACTTGATGGAGAACTGCAACCCTTTCAACTTGGCACTAAGTCAGATCAGGTAACTAAGATTAGAGGATATCTCAATCAAGAAGAGAGAGCCTGGCTAACCGAGTTTCTGATAAGGAACAAAGATCTGTTTGCCTTGACTTCGGTAGACATGTCGAGGTTAGAACTAGAATTCATTTGCCACCGACTCTTTATCTCGAAATATGCAAAGCCAGTGGCCCAACGTAAAAGGAAGGTTAGTCTTAAAAGATAAGAGGTAATCCAAAAATAGGTGAATGAGCTCTTAGATGCTGGATTCATTAAGGAGATCTCCTGCACCATATGACTCTCTAATATGGTCTTAGTCAAGAAGGCCAATAAGAAGTGGCATATGTGCATTAATTACATGATTTGAACAAAGCGTGTCTAAAAGACTAATACCCACTTCCTAACATTGATAAGTTGGTGGATAACTCGTCTGGTTTCAGGATAATTTTTTTCATGGATGTCTATTCTACATACAACCAGATCCTCATGAACCTAGAAGATGAAGACAATACTTCCTTCATAACCAAGATAGAGAGTTACAACTACCGTGACATGTCGTTCAGATTGAAGAATACAAGGATAACTTACCAATGGATAATGAGCAAAGTCTTTGAAGGATAGATTAGTAAGATGCTGGAAGTCTACACTGACAACATGATAGTCAAGACGACAGACACCGATGACCACATCAATGACTTAGAGGAAGTATTTGCCTAAATTTGAAAGCACAATATGCAATTGAACCCAAATAAGTGTGCCTTTGGTGTACAGGCTAGCAAGTTTCTAAGGTTTTTATTGACAAACCGAGATATTGAGACCAACCTAGAGAAATGTCAAGTCGTGCTTGACATGTGCAGTCCACAGTCTGTCAAAGAAGTGTGGCAGTTGATAGGTCGAATAACGACCCTCACACACTTCCTGGCTAAGGCTGCCCAAAAATCTCTTCACTTCTTCAAAACTCTAAAAAAGAGAAAGAATTTTGAGTGGACCCAAGAGTGTAAGTCTGCCTTCTAAGAGCTGAAGAAGATACTGTACATAGCACCAATTCTGACAAGGCTAGACCTTGGTGAGACACTTTATACTTATTTCTCTGTTAGCAAATCCCACATAAGGGGAATAAAATAAAAAGTAAGAAAAGTTATGGTCAAGCATCCTACCACCTCGGTCTCCACAATCCTAACCTCCTCCTGCCCACCCTCCATTATTGCATCTTCCTCTTCTCCGCCATCAACCCTTTGCTTAACTTAGTCATTAGGTGCACTCGCGAGAATGACAACATCAACGATTTGACCATCCTAGACAATCTTCAATAAACCAATTCTTTCTTCATTAAGGCCTGGGTTTAGAAAGCAGAGTTAGGTAAGAGCATTTTCAAATGACTCATCCACATATTTCGACCAATCATCTTCCATTTCCATGATTTCTTCGTTTAACTTGGTCTCGTTCTGGTGGAAGAGTTCATTCTCAGCCTAGACACTGACAAGGGTAAACTCAGCGGAGGCTAATTTCTCTCTCATTGTGTTCTCCCGAGCTACCGCTTCAGCGAGCTGGGCCCGGAGCGTGTTTACCTTGGCAACTTGGGCTTGGAGTGTAGCCACCTCGGCAAATTGAGCCTAAAGAGTAGACACCTCGATAACATCCTCGGTAAGGCGAGTGACCCTAGCCTGGAGCCTAGCAATCTCAGTTCCACGCAACTAAAGCTATTTTGTTGCTTGAGCCAACTGCCCATCCCTTTGGGCGACAGTAAGCTCAAGACTTTATTTCTCACCCTGAAGGGCATTGACCCCCCTCCAAACCTTGAGACTCTTAAATGGACTCAAAGGCCCCGTCCAAAAATCAAAGTGCGGAGGTGTTGTGCAGACATCAGATTTGGGCTTCTTGAAGGAGCTCTACCATGTCGTGCTCAATAAGCACATCGGTGTCAGCAAGAGACAATAAGGTATTGTCAATGATCATTGTAGGATCAACCTCATAAGTCCATACTGATTTGAAAGGAAAGCGTAGCGGGGTGATCACCTCGTATGTGATTATGTATTAATTTAGATGATATTACTGCAAATGCACAGATCAAACAAGTAATAAAGAGTTTGTAGATTATCGTTTTCACGAGGAATTAGTTTATTAAGTACCACTACTCTAATATTAATACTATCTAGGTAACTAATAATTAAGAGTGATTCAAAGCAATTAAAGACACAAAATTATAAAAGACAAAAACACACAAGAATACACGAAATTAATAGGGAAAAGAGAGAACAAAGCACACGAATGCAAAACACATTAAGGATGTAAACACACAAAATTAAAACACTAGGGATCTGACTTTACTTAATTCAACAATCTCTCATAGACAATAGAATAGCTTTGAGACCTTTATTCTAATTAATTTCTAATCATTCAATTGATGAGGATAATCCCTTAATTAATTAAAACTTAATTTCTTGGCAAGTTAATTCTCTTTAATTATTGAAGCTTAGTTAATTCCTTGATCTAAACTTCAACTCTTAAAGACATGTCTTTTTTGCTCTATGGATTCTCATGGAAATTACCACAATTCTCCCACACAACCTTTAATCTTTATTCTTAGATGATTATAAATCATGAAACTTATTATTTATGGTCTAAGTCATATGCAAACCTTATGATTATACACATATCGCACTAGATCAATTTATGAGTGGCCAATTCATAAAAGCATTAAGAATTATAATAAGCATTTAAATTGAATAGAAAAGAAATTAATTAGAAATCAAATCTTAATACATGTCGATTGAATCAAGTTACATCTTCACCCTAGAAACACATGAATTTAGCTACTCATGACAAAAAAGAAGAAGAGATAGGAAGAGGAAAAATAATTCATCATGATAGAACCGTAGAGAAGAAACCAAAGCGCCTTCAATGATGATTCAATCTCCAACTCCATGAGAGCTCCATGATGACTCCTCCTCCTTTCCTAGGGCTCGTCCTTTCGCTGCCTTTGAGCCTCCAAAACTCTATATTTTCATGTATTTTTTGAATCAAAAGAGAGATCATTTGCTAAACTCATTTTTTCCTTTTTATAAAAAAGTTGACAGCTTTTTTATTTAACTTGCACAATTTTTCTCACCTTCCAAATGATTGAATTTGCTCTTAATATCAACAGGGAAGTTGTAGGATTTTCTGTTAGCTTTTTAATTTCACAAATGATACATCAATCTAATATCTGTAACCCAAGATGTAGCTCCATTACTGAGGAGTGGTCAGGATGTTGCTGAAAACCAAATTTTGCTCCAAATCTAATCTCTTTAAGAATCATTATCCAATCTCCAATATAAGATTTTGCATCTAATTAGAACTCTAATTAACATCTAAAAATATTATGATAATTCTTTAAATATTTATCTTTAAGAATTTTTTATTTTTACACAAAATCAAATGATTTATTTTGAAAATTCAAATATGACTAGGTAAAGAGATAATTATTTAAAAATAAATTAAAAATAAATTAAAATAAACAAAAACTAAATAAAACTAAATTAAAAATCTTAATAAATAAACCCAAAAGATGAGTATATTTTACACTCATCATAGAGCACCCTCCGGGATGGCTGGCCCCGGACCGGTTGGAATTTCAAATACTTCAATATCCTCTGAGATGGCCTCGACAGTTGGCCTCTTCCCCCTTTGGTCCCTTCTATTTTCAACCCTTATCTTCTGAGTTCGTAGTGGCTGTATAGGAAAAATAGTTTTTGCTTCTTGAACCTCAGGTGGAGGCGGGGGAATTGCTATGGTCACGCTTGGAGCAGCTGCCAGAGCCTGGGATTCAGATGCTCCACCCCTCCTAGTTGCCAACCTTTAGGCGAGACGTTGAAGTTCGGCTGGAGGCACCATGCTTTCTGCAAAAAGAAAATAAATATTATAACACTTATAAAAATTAAAAATACAAATAGAACATATGCATACAGGACGAGATACCTAATAAAGCTTTTACAGAGTCGACGAGCTCATCCAAGATATCTTTACAATAGATGGCTCCTTTTGTATCGACCCACTTTATGAGAAAATAAAGGACCTCGGCCTCGTCCTCGTCATCGAGAAGCTAGAATATCAAAGTTTTGATTTCTTAATTCCTTCGGTCCCAGATGACCTAGGTCCAGTATAAGTATAGATGTGGTTGGTCATCCAGGGTAACAAAAAAAAGAGTTGACCTCGGAGCCCCATATATTCTGAAGAAGTCCTTTTTGAAGTTCTTAAAGGACTCCTAATAAGACTTGAATATTCTATGGCCGGATTGTTCTTGCAGAGTAGCCCACCATTTCTATTGGTTATTCTCGATGGGCAAGAAACACGTGAAAAGAAAGAAGAAAGAACTGATCGAGTAGGGTCGCTCAAAAAGTCGACATACAAGTTCAAATTCTCTAATGAACCCCCATGAGGTTTGCGTGAAGTTAAGTTGGTACCACGAGCAGATGGTTTAAGACACTGATCTCGAAATTGGAGAACGGAAGCCATACTCCAATCCTAGTAAAGAGCTCCTCGTACATGTACATGAAATGTCTGCCTTCAGTATGCACAAAACACATTCTTTCTTCTTTGAGTGGATGCCAGACTGCATACTCCTTGTCCCTAAGCCCATTTGGGGTCAGTTTAAGATATTGCTGCTTCTCATAAGCATCCCTAGCGCTAGTCACGCGAGAAGGAGTGCCTAAGACCTCCCGGTCAACCCACTGATACAAGCTAACATCATGGGGGAAAGTAAGCTCCTTTTGTTCTGTAGGTGCCGCCCTCCGAGTTTAGGTCATGACATCTCCTACAAAGGACACACTCGTGTTAGATTCAAAATATTGATTGAAGTTTCCTAATGCTATCATAAGCTCGGAGAGCGGATAGATTGAACCTTATCTTGCCAGCTCTTTAGCATGATCCACTCTCCAAATCGCCTCCAGGATCCTCATCCTAGTCAAGGAACTCAAACCATCATTAGAGTCCCCATTGTGAGCTTGAAGCCTCCACAATGATTGAGGCAGTGGGGACATCGAAGAACTCAAAATCTCCACAAACAAACCACTATTCTATATTGTTTCCTCACTCCTTGACATTTTCACTCTCTAAATGGTGCTTTTAGAATGAAAAAAAAAGGTAAAGAAGGAAAGTACCTTGAGTTTAAACGGTGGAAAATGTTGAAAAAAGGTTGAAAACCACCAACAAACATTGCAGGTACTCGTCGAAAATCACTTGGTTCGTCGAAGAAGGAAGTAAAAAATACGAGTGAAAAGTGGGAAGGGAAAACTTCTACTCCTATTTATAAGCAAAGAGAACCATCCCAACCATTGTCATGAATGAGGGCATATATGTCTCTTCAACCATCTTGAAACTTGAAAACGACTAATCATGATACCTTCGTTTTAAAATTTAAAAATGACTAATCATGACGTTACGAATCCCAAACGACAACTTCTATTGTTCTTCAACCACGTAGCACATTGTTTTTGAAGAAGAGCAGTTGAAATGATAACGCTCAGAACTTTCAGAATTGAAACTATGCGTGATGTTTTAGGAGGACACCCAAACCGGACCACGAGCTTACATCAAGGCATCATGGTAAATCCATAACACGGATCTTAGTTTCAAACTGAATTACACTTAAATTGGAAGGACTCCACATCTGTATGGGGACAGCCTACTACGTATCCCGGACAATGGTGTGATGACTTAAATAGAGTGATTCATTTCGTATCCTAGCCTTATTCAATAACATCGGTGGCATACAATGACACATCTTGGACCTCGACCATTTGGAGAAAACATCACGAGATCTGACATTTTTACATGACTTGGATCCCTTTGTCTTATGTGTCGTGTGCTCCTGCAGAACTCATATATCTTAACACTTAGTTGTCACATCTAAGCACTAAGCTGTGGGCAAATGCTCTGGACCGAATTTTGGGTTAGCGGTTCAGGACCAACCCAGCCAACAAGAATAGTATTAAGATATTAATGTGTTTTATTAGATAAGTACATCTACCTATTTATGAGGAGCAAATCTCTTACAAAATCCATCATAGATATGAACACTAATTACATCCCACATAAATAGAAAAGTTAATTATAAAAGATAACAATCTCATTGATTCTAATCCTAAATAATAGCATTCAATTTAGATTGAATTACGATTTTTACCACCCAAAACGCTCCTATAAATACCCTGTAAAGTCTCAAAGATATCCATCTAATATCCAATTCTACACACTACCATCCTTGTGCATGGTCTAACTTGAACGTCAAAGTGCATTTTGCAGGTACTCACCCCCTCGCACCACTACTGCTGCTGTCGTACCACTACTGCTGCTGTCGTACCAAAGATATCATGACACTTAGTTGTCACATCTAAGTGCTAAGTTGAGGACAACTATTGTGGACCGGATTTTGGGTTAGCGGTTCAGGACCAACCCGACCCACAAGAATAATATTCAGATATTAATGCCCATTATTAAATAAGTACATCTACCTATTTTTGAGGAACAAATCTCTCACAAAATCCGTCATAGATATGAACACTAATTACATCCCACATAAATGGGGAAGTTAATTATAAAAGATAACAATCTCATTGATTCTAATCCTAAATAATATCATTCAATTCAGATTGAATTACGATTCATACCACCCAAAACACTCCTATAAACACCATGTAAAATCTCAAAGATATCCATCTAATATCCGATTTTACACACTACCATCCTTGTGCATGACCTAACTTGAGCGTTAAAGTGTATTTTGTAGGTACACATCCCCTCGCACCATTGCTGTTGCTGTCGTACCACGAATATCTTGACACTTAGTTATCACATCTAAGCGTTGAGCTAGGGACAACTGTTCTGGACCGAATTTTGGGTTAGCGGTTCAGGACCAACTCGGCCTACAAGAATAGTATTCAGATATTAATGTGCACTATTAGATAAGTACATCTACTTATTTATGAGGAGCAAATCTCTTATAAAATCCGTAATAGATATGAACACTAATTACATTCCACAAAATAGAGAAGTTAATTATAAAAGATAACAATCTATTTGATTCTAATCCTAAATAACAACATTCAATTCAGATTGAATTATGATTCTTACTACCCAAAACGTTCCTATAAATATCTTGCAAGATCTCAAAGATATCCATCCAATATCCAATTCTACACACTATCATCATTGTGTATAGTCTAACTTGAACGTCGAAGTGTATTTTATATGTACCCGCTCCTTCGCACTATTGTTGCTGCTATACTACAGAAGTTTTCACATTTAATTACCTACTCAAGTAACTTTCTGTACTATGTTCAGAACAACTCTCTTGAACTCTCTCAAATAAGAAAACAATAAATATTTAACAACGAATCAATGTATAGATATCTTAAAAAAACTTTGGTACTAAAATAATCTCCATTATCTTTTTTTTTTTTTAAGAATGTAATCTCGATTATCTATCTATACGTCACTTTTTTTAATTTAAATATTAGTAGATTCAAATGTTCTCTTTTTATTGAAGTCAGATTTTTTATTTTTTATTTTTGTAAAAATAAAATTTCTTTATTTTCTTTTAATTAAATCAGGTCATCTTAACCACTATTAATATAAGATTTATCGATAAATAATTTTCTAAAAAATCTAAATCTTCCATATAAAAAAATCTAAATCTTCTTAATCAATTCCTTTTTGTTAATTAGTTAAATAATAAAATATTAAATAATTTTTAAAAATCTGAAAAATTGTAAATGCTTTTAACACTCTCTTAAAAATAAATGTTATATCCTCCTAAAATATTTCTATCATCTTTCTAATTACTTATAAGGTGACAATTAGAAGAGGTGGAGCGCTTATGTGTGTGTCTCTACTATGTCTATTTTTTTTAAAAAAAATTTAATTTCTTTAGGTACCAATTAAAACACACATCTCTAAAAGCAAAGCAACGTCTAAAAGTCAAAAGGCTCAAGTGAGTGTGCTTGGGCATTACAAAGTACTGCCCTTACTTTATTTAGAATAGAAATATTAAATAAAAAATAAAATTTTTAATATTTTGAGAATCTAAAAGTATTTCATACTTCCAGATAAAAAAATATTTCATACTTTTTTAATTATAAATTATGAGAATCATTAAACTAATTTATTATTAGGAGAATTTAAAATTTTTGTTTAAGTAATTGGAAAAATGGCTTAGGAGGATTTGACATTAGGTAATGTTGCTATAAACTTGAGGACACAAGCACTTGAACCTCAAGCAAAAGATAACTGTTTGATCTTCCTCTTCATGTCTACATGTTCCTTTATCAAAATAAATGGGTTATGTGTAAATCCTATTACAGACCAATGAAGGTTCAATGTACAAGCGCACAAGCTTTTATCAGCATTTTCTTTTAATATTACTCTTTTAAAGTAATAGAGCCAAGTTGTCTTTCTTTATTTTTTACTATCTTCTCATTCATTAAAATTATAATTTACTATTTTATTTTTCATTTAATTAAGCGATCTTATACCATTAGATTAAAATAAAAAGTATATATACCCTACTTTAATAAAATGAGTGAATAGTAGAGTTTGATTTTTATAAAAAAATTTGAGTCTACTCATCTAATTAAAATTAAATTCATACTGCCAAAACTAACATTAACCAAAAAAATTACTCCAAACCAAATGAGACATATAATAAAAATAAAGATAAAATTTAAGTCTATTTTTATATATTTATTGTATTTATTTCATTAATTAAATTATAACATATATTTATTAATATTTTTTTTTTTTATATATATATATATCATAACTTAATTAATAAAATAAATATAATAAACATATAAAAATAGTAAAAAATTTCTTTAAAAATAAAAGTTTAAGAGTACTATTGGCGAGCCCGACTTAAATGTCTGAGTTGTTCCCAACTCTCATGTGATAACCAAAATTTTTATATTTTAAACAAAGAATTTTTTTAAAAAAATCACAAGTTACAAAAGTCAATCAGACAGCTTTCGGACTATTGAAAATCTGATTCTTGTTGTTTTCTTCATATCATAAGGTTGAGTGTAGATTTTCTTAATTTTTTTTTAAGTAATTAAGTGAAAGAAAGAGATAAATAAAAAAGTTATAAATTTTTTCACACATTATAATTAAATTCTATTAATAATTTTTTTTGTAATTATTTCTCTTATCCATTTGATCACTTAAGAAAAAAAATTGAGATAATTCAAATTAGATAAGATTACTTTCCAGTCATCTTTGATCTCAACAAAGTTCCCTTGGATGATCTTAACAGTGCATCCCTAATATTGGTATGGTGCTTTTAGGATAATTAATTCCTCTAAATACTAGTTTGAGAAATGTTAATATATTCTTTTAAACACTTATTTTAACCTTATTTTTATTATTAGTCCACTTCATATATTTTAAAAGAATATTAAGGGAGAAATACTAACAATATTTATTTTTAAACTAATAATAAAGTAAGTATTAAAATAAATGTCTAAAAAAAATGTTGTTAGTATTTATCATTCTAGCTTAATTTAAACCAAAATAATCAAGACAAAGAGCATATATATATATATATATAATGAGATGAGAGTTTTTATTGTGAAAGGGTAAGAAAAGTAAATCTTGACTATACAACTATGCATAGATAATCAAGATTAAAAGTTACTTAAATATCATGAGACTACTTAAAAAATTACATATATTTATGTTATAATATATGTAAGATTTAATGGTCAAGATTCACTTTATATATATATATATATAAAGAAACAATGCAACAATATATTTTAAATTGATTTTTTTAATAAATCAAGATCAATTTTCATAATTAGGACGTTACATTAATTCCTTAGTTTTATTAACTATTTTCTGAGTATTATTCTTTTAATTTAATTAAAATATAATTTATCTTGACTAATACTAAACTTCGTGTTAGCGCGTGTCACTTTTCTTGTTTGGACTATCCTTTTTTATATATAGATATATATAAATATGTGTTTTAAGGACATATATTAACACATTTTTTTTATATATATATAATATTAGTAATGATGATTGAACTTATGACTTCATGTAAATTATCCAACTCCCTCGCTACTAACTCAGCCTGATCCTAATGGCTTATTCTATTTTTTCCCCCTTTTTTTATCTTCAATGATCGATAATGTAATTTTATCCTAAATTGTCATCCTAAATGGGGCATTGAATTCTAAATTTATTATAGGTATTTCTCCAATACCCTTCCTTTTGGTGAAGGTTACTGGTAAAAGAGAAAGGTTTGAATGAATTGATTGCATTAACTTGATGTAAGTTACATAATGAATACATATAAACTGAATGAATAAATTAAATACAATGTTAATTTGAATATGAAGTAAATTAAGAGATATTTTTGGGTGAGCATAAATGTAATACATAACATTTAGGCACACTCACAAAAAGTTGAAGAGAGATGATGATTTTTTGTAATGAATGGATTAAGTGGGACCAAACCATAATATCTCTCTAACTTTTTGTGAGTGTACCTAAATGTGATGTGTTACATTTGTGTTCACCCAAGAATATCCCGTAAACTAAAGTCTACTTTTACGAATTAAAGAAAGAGAGTTAACATAATAAACATATAACACTTTACAAGAAAATATGAAGATAATATTTGACTAGGTGGTTACACCAATATGCCCCCGCAAGATGGTGGTGTGAGCAACAACACTAATCTTGGACTTTAAGAAGTGGTGTCGTGGTCCAGAGAAATGTTTGGTGAGCAAATCAGCTAGTTAATGATTTGTTGAAAAATGAGTGACACATAGAGCCTTGTTTGCAACCAAGTCACAGATAAAGTGAGAGTCAAAGAATATGTGCTTCATACGGGAGTGGAAGATTGGATTTACATAAAGATATGTAGCACCAACGTTATCAAAGAAAATAATGGGTGGCCTATTGATTTTTATACCAAGCTCTTGAAGAAGACTTTGAAGCCAGAGAATCTCGGCTATGGTAGACGCAATCGTGTGGTATTCAGCCTCTGTAGAGGAGTGAGCAACTGAGCTTTGCTTCTTGCATGACCATGAGATTGGATTGTAACCAAGATTGGTTATATAAGCCAAGGTGGATTTGCGATCAAAGGTATCTCTAGCCCAATCATCATCACAAAATGCAGTTAATGTTAGATTTTGGTCATGGACTAGATGAAGGTTGTGATCTATTGTGGGCTTAAGATATCAAAGAACTCGCTTTAGAGCTTGGAGATGCACATCCTTTGGCGTTTGCATAAATTAAGCTAGCTTATTCAGTGCAAAACTAACATCTAGAAATGTTAAGCCCAAGTATTGTAAGGACCCAACAAGATGACAATAATCACGTCACAAGTTGCCGCATCAGGAGATGGACCGAGATCATAACTCATTGACAAAGGGGTGTTAATAGGCTTAGCTCTGTCCATTTTCGCACATTCAAGAATTATGCGTATATAATGATGTTGAGTTAAGAACAGTCCTTTAGATATAGGAATTAGCTCCACACCTAGAAAATGACTTGGAGGGCCAAGGTCCTTGAGAGAAAACTGATTTGAGAGAGCATCTTGAAACTTCTTAAGAAATGATTTGTCATTACCTATTAGTAGTAGGTGATCAACATATACCAAAAATAGGGAATAACATAACCATTCTTATAGATAAATATAAAAGTATCAGAAAGAGATTTGGTGAAACCAAAGGATACCATGCCCTTGGGGCCTATTTAAGACCATAGCAGGCCTTTTTGAGCTTGCACACATGGTTTGGAAAACTTGGATGAATGACTCCCACTAGTTGTGTCATATAGACATCTTCTGACATGGTTCCACGAAGGAAAGCATTATTAACATCCATTTGACTGATAGGCCATTGATGAGAGAGAGTAAGGCAAAGAACAAGCTTTATCGTTTGTGGCTTTATAACTAGACTAAAAGTGTCTTAAAAGTCAATGCCTGGTCTTTAGTGAAATCCTTTAGCAACCAGTCCGGCCTTGTAACGAGAGATGGTTCCATCATGATTTCTTTTAATTCAGAATAACCAATTATTACAATGACATTAAATGAAGATTGAGGAGGGACAAGATCCCATGTGCCATTATTCATAAGTGCATTGAACTCAGAAGACGTGACTTCTCTCCATTCAACAGATTTCATTGCCTGAGAAACATATGTTGGCTCCACAGAAGAAGGTAGAGGATATTTGGTGACATGAAAAAGTTGTTTGGGTTTGAAAATTCCTAACTTAGCTCATGTGATCATGGGGTGAGAGGGTAGAGGAGTAATGGATGAGCACTTAGGAGCAGTTGATATCAAGACAAGTTCAAGGGAAGTGTTTGGGCTATGTGACAATAGAGAGTAATTATTAGGTAGTGGTAGAGAAGAGGCTATTGTGTCTAATAATGGGTTGGCGTTGGAGGGATGGGTTGGTGAGATTTGGCTTGTAGTATGGGTAGGTGCTAAGTTGTTGTGACTTGTGTGAGAGTTGCATGGAGTTTGGGACATGTTTTATGGTGAGGAGTTGGTAGGAAGTTAATAAGTATTGTTTGAATATGAAGGCAACATATGAGATGTGGTTTGAATTGGAAAATGAGAGCTAACATTGGATGGGTTATCATTTTCACATGGGCTAGGATGTGAGTGAGAATCAAGTGAAGTGCTTTGGACGAGAATCTTGCGTGGGGTAGGAGAAGAGGTGTGAGTTAGTACGGTTTGGATATTTTGGTGAGTTGAGAGATTCTTAGGTTGTCTTACACTTAGCATGCCTGAGAATCTTTCTCCTTGTTAAGTGTCACAGAAATTCTATTCTTTAGAACTACATGAAGATTTGTCCTCTTGCAGTCATAGAGCATGTTTGGTTTGAGTTTGCATACCCCAAACTATGGTCTGGAGGGTGCAAACCAAGTTTCACTCCACTTCAAACATGTTTGGCAAAATCTTGTTAGGTTATGTCTGAGTTTTGATGTTAAACATAAAACTGAAAATTTATTGCTTTTCTATTAAGTTGAAATCATTTATGGGCAAAATAAAATACTCATTATGAGATATATAAAAACCATTCACGTTCCTTCATCTAACAGTTTAAACTTTTGGGATAGTTGGTTCCATGACATGGAATCATAGCCTCTATGACTAAGTGGTTGGTAGTTCGATCTTCCTCGTGTTGTCTCCATTCTTCTAAATTAAAGTAGAATTTTAGCACAAGGTAATATGGTCCTATGCATTGTCCATGCTTCAAGCCCGAAGAGCTCTTGTATAAGAAGGTGTGTTTGAAATATAAAAACTCATTCATGTGTCTTCACCTAACAACTTGAGCTCTTGGGAAAGTTGGTTCCATGACACTCACTATTCTGCTAAACCCACTTTTGATAAAAGTATCACTTGAAATTAGAGGAGAGACTATTGTGACTGAATTGCTTGAGAGAAAACCCTCTCAACATTGTATATTTATAATTACAAGATATACACTTAATCCTAAACTAAATCCCTAAGATTTGGATTGACATCTCTATTTACGGTAACTAAATATTCTATTTCAAATATTCTAATTACAGCTGATATGACAAGATACACAATGATATGATACAATATTAAAATATATTCAACACTCTCCCTCAAGTTGGTGCATATATATCATATGCACCAAGCTTGTTACATATGTATGTTACCTTTGGACCCTAGAGAGACTTAGTGAAGATATTTGCAAGTTGATAATTAGAGTTCACAAATGAGGTAGTGATTTATACGGAGAAAACCTTTTCTTGAATGAAATAACAATCAATCTCTATATATTTGGTTCGCTTATAAAAGACTGGATTAGAGACAATATGTAAGACTACTTGATTATCACAAATGAGCTCCATGAACCCTATTTTGCAAAATTTCAACTCTTGGAGTAGTTGTTTCAACCATATAAGTTCACACACAGTAAGAGCCATAACTCGATATTCTACTTCTGCACTTGATCTTTCTACTATATTATGTTTTTTACACTTTCATGAGGTAAGATTACCACTAATAGGAACATAGTAACTTGAAGTTAATCTCCTTTCACTGGGAGATCCTGCCCAATCAGCATTTGTATAAGCAATAATGTCTGTATGACCCCTATTTTCATATATCAACCCTTTTCCAGGAGAACCCTTAACATATCTCAAGATTCGAATCACAACTCAATGACTATTGTAAGGACAATTAAGAAACTGACCTACAATACTTACAACAAAGGATATGTCTGATAACTCCATAAAATGTAGTTATTTGTGCCCTATATATGTGCTTTATAGTTTGCTTAGTCCTTGTTCTTAGGCATGAATGGAAGACTTTAGCCTCATATTCATTGAAATTCATATTGTTGTCTTCTTGTATGATCTTGAGAAAATCTTTCTGATTCTCTGATCATTTAAGTAGATTTGCACTTGTATTTTACTAGATGAATTCTCAATTATAGGATAGGCTCAAAACAGAGAAATTAAAGCAAGCCAAGGCCCAATAGTGGAAGAGAAGGCTCAAGGAGTAAGTCAGCATATCACATCACGGTGCATGCATGTTCACGCTGTGGTGTGATGGTCTCTGCCTACTACGCACTGATAGATAGAGGCTAGAACGCCGTGGCGTAAATAAGTGCATGTCGCGGCATAGTAGCTTATTGTGAATGTGCGTCACGCGCAAGATGGTTCACGCTGTGGCGTGAAGCAAATTTTTTAGCCTATATATACTGTTCCATCAAATTTCTACAGGAACTAACTGGGGGAAAATGAAGAAAACACATCTAGGGTTCATTTTTTCACCATTTTGGAGAGGAGCAAGGGGATTTGTAGTAGAAACGACCATTCTCAAGGAGGATCAAGCATCCAAGACCTACATTCATAGTGTTTCCCTCTTTTCTCTTTATTCTCTCTTTTCTAGGTCATGGACATGAAATTTCTCATGAGATTTTCGTGTTCCATGGATAGCTAAGCTGTTTTTAGGGAATCCTTTAGATCCTTCTATGTACATTGGTGATTTTGTAACTTTTTAAGTTTATAATGATGATTGGTTTTGTTCATCCATATTTTTCTTAGTGTTCTTGAATGTTTGACCAACATTTAATATGTTTTGATTAAATCTAGTGAACTAGACATAGGGATTTAGTTTTTGAATCATGGATATGGTTGATGCATGTTTAATTTCATTCTAATAGAATGGTGAGTTAATTTACTAATTGGATAGAAATATACCCCTTGGTCATGCATAACATTTGTCCAAGAATCAATCTTGATGAGTGGAGTTTGCTCTAGTTCTCATGGACACATAGTGAACTAGGTAAATAACATATGGTTAATTGACCTAGACATAGGCTTTAAGCTAATGTAACTTCTTATGCTAACAAAACTAATCATTCATATTGCTTAAAAAAGTTACATTTTGCCAAGAGAAGTAGTTGGTGAAGAAGGAATCCCTAGCCTCTAATCATTGTTTCTTATTCTCTGTTTAGTGCTTCTTAGTCTTGCAAACATAACCAATTCATACTCATTTCCCTTATTGAATGTGTTTGAACAGAATTATTTAAGCTATTAGTTAATATTTAACATTGAAATTAATCATAATCCTCATGAGAACGAACTTTACTTTTTACTTTATTACTTATACGACACGTACACTTGCGGTACAAAAAAGGGCGAACAAGTTTATGGCGCCGTTGCGTAGGACTATGACTAATTTCTATATTACTAATATTAACAACGAGTTTAATTAGTTTTAATTCAAAATTTTCTTTTATTTTATTTTAATTCACGTTCATTCTTTATTTGTTATAGGTACTATAAAAATGATGGATGATAACAGTCACATGAGGCCATTGAGGGAGTTTGTTACTCCTCAAATGGATAATCTACAGTCAAGCAACAGACGGCCTCCCATCCATGCCAATAATTTCGAAATCAAGCCGACCATAATTTAAATGATACAAACCTCTGTACAATTTGGCGATTTTACGAGTGAAGATCCCAATGCTCATTTGTCAAATTTCCTAGGGATTTGTGACACATTCAAGCATAATGGTGTCTCTGAAGATGCCATTCGCATGAGGCTTTTTCTTTTCTCTCTCTGAGATAGAGCCAAGAGTTAGTTGCAATCTCTGCCGACGGGGTCAATAAGTACTTGGAATGTTGTTTGTGGCAAATTTCTAAACAAATACTTTTCACCTACCAAGACTGGTGAAATGGTGAATGACATCACCTCATTCACCCAATCTGAATCTGAGTCCTTGTATGAAGCTTGGGAGAAGTACAAGGATTTTCTTCGTAGGTGCCCATATCATGTGATACCTCCATGGCACCATATCTACTCATTTCATAAGGGATTGCTACCACACCACCATTCAATTGTGGATGTAGCTGCTAGTGGTTCTTTACTCAACAAATCTTTTGATGATGCATTCCAATTGCTGAAAGAATTAGCAGCTAATAGCTATCAATGGCTTTCAGCGAGAAATACTCCAAGGAGGGTGGCTGGAGTACATGATATAGATGCAATTACATCATTATAAGCTTAGGTGGTAGCTATTGCAAACAAGCTTGATAGTTTGGGAGCAAGCCCAAATCAAAGCCCCTTTGTTCTTTGTGACAGGTGTGGTGACAATCATACGATTGATAGATGCCTTTCCACCTCAGAAAATGCTCAATATATTGAGAACTATAGCCCGTAAAACAACCCTTATTCAAACCATTACAACCCTGGATGAAGGAACCATACAAACTTTTCTTAGAGAGACAATCAAGGTGCATCTTCTTCATCTGTTAGCAATGAGAGACCACCTTACCCTCCTGGATTCTCCTCACAAGCAAGACCACCCATACATGAAAAGAAACCATCCTTGGAGGACATATTCATGCAATTCATGGTTAAATCAGATTCTTACATGGCTAAGACTGATACTTATTTGGCCAGAAATGATTCTCTTATTCAGAGCCAAACAGTTTCAATGCGAGCATTGGAGACACAAGTAGGTCAATTGGCAAATGACATCAACAATAGGCCCCTAGGGTCATTTCCAAGTGACACAGTCAGTAATCCAAAAGGTGACCCAAATGAGCACTACAAAGCTATTTCCCTTATAAGTGGCAAAGAAATTAAAGGAAATCTAAACACCAAAGCCTTGGAAGAACCAAATGATAAGGAGGTAGTCCAAAATCAAGTTGAGGAAGAGAAGAAAGAAGAGCCAAAGAAGGAGGAAGCCAAGAAAAATGATAATAGTTCTTCTCCTGCATTATCGTTCCCCAATCGCTTTGCTAAGCAAAAGTTGGATGTTCAATGCCAAAAGTTTCTAGAAGTCTTCAAAAAGCTTCACATCAGCATTCCATTTATAGAGGCATTGGAACAAATGCCAAGTTACGTGAAGTTCATGAAGGACATTCTATCCAAGAAAAGAAGATTGGGAGATTATGAAACAGTAGCACTTACAGAGGAATACAGTGCCATCCTACAGAACAAGTTACCTCCCAAGTTGAAACACCCAAGAAGCTTCACCATACCATGTACAATTGGCAGTCAATTCAATGGTCAAGCTTTGTGTGACTTAGGTGCAAGCATTAACTTGATGCCTCTGTCTATTCTCCAGAGGTTAGGTTTGGGGGAGGTAAAGCCAACTTCAATCACTTTGCAACTAGTTGACCAAACCCTCACGCATCCGAAAGGGGTCATTGAGGATGTGCTGGTCAAGGTGGATAAGTTTATCTTCCTAACCGATTTCATCATCCTTGATATGGAGGAAGATCGCAATGTACCACTGATTTTGGGGAGGCCTTTCTTGGCAACTGGTAAGACAATAATCGATGTGCAAAAAGGTGAGCTTACTATGCAAGTAAATGATGAGAAGATAATTTTTAACATCTTTAAGGTAATAAAATTCCCAAATGACCAAGAAGAATGCTTTTACATTGGTATGATAGATCAAGTAGTAAATACTACATTTCATGCTAGTTTTCCTGATGAGTCCCTTGCGTTAACTTTGACATCTAATGATGAACATATAGATAGGGATGATATTAGGGAATGTATTAAACTGTTTGATTCCTCTGCTAAGTATTTCAGGAAAGCAAGTTTTGAGCCATTACAGATATCTTCTAACAAGCCCAGTTTGTAACCTTCTATTATTGCTCCACCTAAGTTGGAACTCAAGCCACTGCCTGATCATTTAAGGTATTCATACTTAGGGAAATCATCTACACTGTCTGTCATCATTTCTTCATTGTTATCATAAGAGTAAGAATCCAAGTTATTAAGAGTGCTTAGAGAGTACAAGAAAGCGCTGGGGTGGACTATTACAGACATAAAAAACATTAGTCATACAATATGCATGCACAAGATTTTGTTGGAAGCTGAAGCCAAGCCCACCTTTAAGTATCAAGGCGTTTAAATCCCATCATGAAGGAGGTGATAAAGAAAGAGATCATCAAGTGGTTAGATGGAGGTATCATATACCCAATATCTGATAGTACATGGGTGAGCCCTATTTAATGTGTATTGATAACACTATATTTTATACATTTTATAATCCTCTCACTAGGCTTCTTAAGGTTCAATTAAGCTTAATTAAGTTGATTTTGACACATTTTATGATATTAACCTGAATTGGATCATTAAACAAATTATTGCATAAATCAACCTTAATTATCTCTTTGGCAATATTTAGTAAACTAGTTAGAATTTGAGTTGCAAATATCTGTTTGATGTTATTTTGGTCTTGTAGGAAAGCTAAGACAATTCCCTACAACTTTCATGTTGAACACTTTTTCAGATTCTGAGGTTTAATGGGTGATCTTGGGCTTTGATGTCAAAACAAAGGAGCTGAAACTGGGCTTAAAAACTCCGCAATAATTGGACCATATCTTGAGTTCTATGCATGATTTTGGACTCAGACCAAAGCCATTTTAAAGCAAATATCCAGGCCTACAACTTTCATGAAGACCATTTTTCTCAAAAATGAAGAAAACATGAGACACGACAGTACACGTTTGCTCAAGTATTATTATAAAAAAAATAATAAAAAAATAAAAAGAAAAACGTCATCCGTCACATTTTTTTAAAGTATTACTATGCAGGTTACTGTGTAATACTTAATTGTTAAGTATTACTATGCAGGTTACTGTGCATATGCATAGTAACCTCAAATTTTCTATAAATAGGGGGGAGGGGCAGAGGCTTGAGGAGAATCCGGAGGAGGATTTCGTGCGCAGCGTTCCAGTTCTCTCTCTTTTCTTTTTCTTTTTCTTTTCTTCTTTCTCATGTGTAATTAATCTTCATCTTGCTTGGGTGAAAGAGTGAAACTTTTGGTAATAAAATGAGGTTAGATTTATTTCTTTCTTGTACTTAAATGATATATTTTTATGTGACTTTTATATGTATTGTATGTTATTTCCAATTAATTTAGAAACTTTTCTTGTATAATGAATATCTTGATCCATTGTAAACAATAAGATTGGCACAATAGATGTTTTTGACGATTTACAAGTATTAGTAGATAATTATTGGAACTATAATATAATTACATGATTGAACTTTGAATCTTAAATCTTCCGATTGGAATCTTCATTATGCATGATTTCAATTGAGTTATAAAATGAAATAATCTTATTTTTAGTTTATTATCAAGAGTGGATCTCCTAACCCAAGCAAATCTTTTTTATTTGTGAACAATTTATATCATCTTTAATTTTGTGATAAATCTGCTCCTTACCTTAATTAATTAGTTTTCCTTCATCAATTCTCTGTGGATCGACCTCGGACTCCCGAGAATTTATTACTTGAGACAACCTACACTTGGGTTTGAAACTTTTAATTTTCCCATCAAGTTTTTGGCGCCGTTGCCGGGGACTTGATTTGAAGTTCTAATATATTGAGGTTCTCTTTCTGTAAGTAAACTTCACTATCAAGTATATTCCTCCTCTACTCTTTTTATTTTTATTTATCTATTTACTAACGCACTAACTAGTATATTTTTTTTGTGTGTGAATAGTGTGAATAGTAATATAAATAGTAACATAAATAGTAAATAGTGAATAGTTAATAGTGAATAGTGAATAGTGAATAGTAAATGAATAGTAAAAAAAGTTTAAAAAAAATTAACCTTTTATATATATTAACTCAGTGGAGGCAATTCTCTCTTTTATTTTTTTTAATATACTTTTTGTATATACTAATTTAGTGGGGGTCACTCTCCTTTTTACTTTTCTTTAATTTACTTTTTGCATTTTTTTTTATTTGGTGGTTGGTTCATTACCCCATCTTTGTAAATATTTTTTTATTTATTTACACTTTCTCGCTTTTATTATTATTATTATTATTATTATTTTTATTATTATTATTATTATTTTATATATATATATATATATTTGGGTGGCCGGTTTATACCACACCCTTGTTAATATTTAATGGATAGTTTATACCGCCAGCTTGTACATTACTTTTATTTTATTTTACATCACTTATTTATGTTTATTTTGTATCGCGATTCAAATTTTGATCGTTTAGTTAAAATTAATCCTAGTATTTTATATATTGATCCAATTGAATCACAATCATACACAATTGACATAATGGATGAAAATCAGCCACCAATAGCTGAAAATGAAAGTGTACATGATGAACATGAAAATCAACCATTGCAAACTATGCGTGCATATTTGCATCCACATCGAAATTCTAATCCATCATGTTTTGTCTTCCCAACTAATGCTAACAATTTTATATTTAAGTCGGGTATGATTTCTTTACTTCCAAATTTCCATGGTTTAGAATATGAAAATCCATATTTACATCTAAAAGAATTTGAGGAAGTTTGTATTGCTTTCAATGATAAAAATTACACTGAAGAGATTGTTATGCTTAAACTGTTTCCTTTTTCTTTGAAAGATAAAGCAAAAACTTGGTTTAACACTTTGAAACCGAGATCAATTGAAACATGGCAAGAAATGCAAGGTGAGTTTTTAAAGAAATTTTTTTTAACACATAAAACCAATGCTTTGAAAAGACAAATCTAAATTTTTTTCCAAAATTCAAACGAAGCGTACTTTCAAGGTTGGGAACATTTTAAAGATTTGTTAAATTCTTGCCTACATCTTGGTTTTGAAAAATGGCGGACTATAAGCTTCTTTTATGAAAGTTTAACACCTGAAACCAAACAATTTATGGAAACAATGTGTAATGACGAGTTTCTTGATAAAGAACCTGATGAAGCTTTAGATTATTTAGACCAGTTGGCTGAAAATTCTCAATCTTGGCATGATACTAATATTTCTATAAATGCAATTAGATCTAACCTTGCAAATGCTAATAAAGGAAAATATAATCTTAGTCAAGAAGAAGATCTAAATGCTAGGATTGCCAGTTTGACTAGAAAAATTGAAGCAATGGAATTAGAGAAAGTAAAAGAAGTCAAATCTGTGCAAATTGAAGAAATTTGTGGCATTTGTGATGAATTAGGACACTCAACAAATGAATGTCCTAATGTTCTTGTTTTTAAAGAAGTTATGCATGAGCAGGTAAATGTAATGAATAATTTTAAAAAGCCATTCACCTCTTCTTTTTCAAATTCTTACAATCCAGGATGGAGAAATCACCTGAACTTCAGTTAGAGAAATAATAATCAAACACAATTTATGCTACTACCACCTCCTCAGGCACAACAAGATTCTCAAAATTCTCAAGGATATGCACCTTATGTCCTACCATATAGGAAAAACCTTGAAGGAACATTGAATGCATTCATAGAAAAGCAAGATGTCATCAATAAACAAACCACTCAAACCATGATTAACATAAAAGACACTCTTGCTAAACTTGCTTCTGCACTCACCATTCACGAGAAAGAAAAATTTTCTTCTGAACCTCAACTAAATCCCAAAGGTCAGTACTGTCTAAATGAGGGTTGTTCTGAAAGTAAATAAATAGATCAAGTCAAGTCAATGATAACTCTTAGAAATGGAAAGGTTGTTGAAGAAAGCAAGGAGATAAAGAGCCAAGTGTCCAGAATGATGAACTCCTTGAGTGTGAATGAGCTAGAAGATGTGAAAAAGAATCAAGATAGTAGTGATGTCAAACTACCTAAGGAACCTAAGGTGACAAAGAATCCTGTTAAGCCAGAAAATAATGACAAAGGTCACCAAACATACATGATTGACTTAATCATGGAGAAGGGACTTTCTGCAACCTTTGATTTTGATCCCCTTGAGAATCTTCTGGTTAATTCTGAGTTTAATTTTATCAGTAATCCATCTGATGTATTTGATAATTGTACTAACTTTTATTTAACTCAGGATCATGACACTCGGGGATGGCATCCAAAGTTTAAGAAGTTGTTTAATAAAGGTTGGAGTTTTCCTGATAAAAAATGTGGTTGTTCCCTAGTCTGTCTCATGAAATTAAATTGGAGGAAGGTAAATGGTCAGCTGTTGAAGCCATAACTTGAGATGAAAGATCCAGATGTAGTCAAGACTTTGGTAGAAGATCATGTCTACCAAAGCTAAGGTAAGTTTTTAGTATTTCGTTTATATTTTTATTGAGTCGGCTTAAGTGTCTCCTAGATTTCGGAGCCTTTGTATGGGGATGTAAATAGTATCCGCCAAAAAAAATGATGAAAAAAAATATATACATCTTGGGTTTGGCTTTGGTAACAGAAAACGTGAATGGAGAAATGCATGCATCCTGATCTAACCTTCTTAATTGAAAAACAAAGAAGGTAGATTGTATCCCACATGTGAGGCAGCCAGTCGTATTATGGCCACTTGTCCCTTTTGGGAGCCCTATGTTGCGTTGGTCTTGAATGGGTCTAATACTGATCAACAATGCTTTGGCACAAAGCCGAAAGAGCAGACTACCTCCATCCCAATCTCAAGTGAGTATACATTCATCTTTCATCAGGTTTCTAACAACTTAAAAAAAAAACAAGAAGTGGTCCGAAGGAAATGTTGCGAGAAGCAGTAAGAAAAGGAAGTCAGTCAAGACACTCTATCTGTTTAAATCATTTCAATCTTTGGTCATACTTTGTTTCTGTTTAAATTTATGTGAGGTTTCTCTTTTCAATAATTGCAACAACAGACTATCTTCTATCCTTTACCTTTCTAAATTTTAACATTGAGGACAATGTTGTGATCTGGTTGGGGAGAAGAATTGTTGTGTGAATAATTGTGTAAAAAAAATGTTTAAAAAAATTGTTTAAAAATGCTTGGAAATTTTTTTTTAAGTGTGTTTATGTTTGTCAACAATTTTCTAATCTAAATTAGTTAAGGATGGCAGAGTAAGGAGTAAATTTTGCTGTAAAAGTAATTTTACTCTTGAGACGCATCTAGATTGTGATAGATACCTAGTTTGTATAGAAGTAGTAATTCAGATTCAGGGAAATTTGCATGATTAAGTAAATTGTCTTTTTTTTTTTAAACATCACATGCATGGTTATGGATGTTGAATTTTTTTTTTGGACTGAGAATGATAGAATTATGCCTTGTGAGATTTTGAGTCTATCGATGAATGGATTGAACATCTGTACCATTCTCTTCTTTCTTGTGTGATTTTTTCTCATGGAATTGTTACTCTAGAACTTGCTTTGATTCTTTTTGAAGCTACATTTTCACATGCATACATAAACATGATTGAGGCAATTTTCTTGAATTAACTACTTTGACCAAATATCCAACCTTGCATATTTTCCTTTACTTAACCCTTTGAGCTTATTTGACCATTTTTTGTTTCAAACTCATTATGTGCCTTAAATAAAAAAACCATGTTCTTACCTGACCTTAGGGAATAAGAGAGCATTGACTTTGTTATTTGATGAGTTCTTCAATAAGTGTGGGGGTGCATGTGCAGATCGATAAAAAAAAAAAACTGGCCAACAAATTCTTGGAAATAACAGGAATAGAAGGAGAATGTTCAAGCCTAACAATGAATTCAACCTACCAATTGATCTTTAACGAAATATTAGTCAAATATTGGTCAATGCCTTTTATGAAAAAAAAAACAAATAGAGAAGGAATTAAGAAAATCTTGGGAAAGTTAGACTGAATGTTCTCAAACATCTTCTCCACTCTAACTGTAACATAATACTCTTTTATTCTCTTTGGTTTTTAACTTCTTATTTCCATATTAATCCCCTCTCCTTTACCATGGTCTCATTACAACCTTGAACAAAGTCCTCATGATTTGTGTGTGTATGTGTTCTGAGTAGCGGAGAAATAGAAGATAAGCAAGCTTATGGTAGTGTAATTTTTCATGAGTTGAATAGAGATAAATACTAACCTTTTTAAACACTTGAGAGATTGAGAGTGACTTCTGTTAGGATCTATCATTCTTGATTCATTCTTTTCAATTGAAGTTTCTTTGCTTGTTGGTTTGAGATGTGAAGATATGTTACCTTATGATTGTTTTGATCCCTTGAATGTTTGGTTGCTCTTCTTGAGTCATTAAATCCTTTAAAGTTTTTAGTTTTTGAGTCTGTGTCATTTTTCTTTGGGTTTTGTCTTTTGTGTTTTGTCCAGGAGTGCAAAAGTTAAGTGTGGGAGAATTTGATAGTACTATATTTTATACATTTTATAATCCTCTCACTAGGCTTCTTAAGGTTCAATTAAGCTTAATTAAGTTGATTTTGACACATTTTATGATGTTAACCTGAATTGGATCATTAAACAAATTATTGCATAAATCAACCTTAATTATCTCTTTGGAAATATTTAGTAAACTAGTTAGAATTTGAGTTGCAAATATCTGTTTGATGTGATTTTGGTCTTGTAGGAAAGCTAAGACAATTCCCTACAACTTTCATGTTGAACACTTTTTCAGATTCTGAGGTTTAATGGGTGATATTGAGCTTTGAAGTCAAAACAAAGGAGCTGAAACCGGGCTTAAAAACTCTGCAATAATTGGACCATATCTTGAGTTCTAGGCATGATTTTGGAATCAAACCAAAGCCATTTTAAAGCAAATATCCAGGCTTACAACTTTCATGAAGACCACTTTTCTCAAAAATGAAGAAAACATGAGACACGACTGTACACGTTTGCTCAAGTATTATTATAAAAAATAATAAAAAAAATAAAAAGAAAAATGTCATTCATTACATTTTTTTAAAGTATTACTATGCAGTTCTTGTCGCGCAATACTTAATCGTTAAGTATTACTATGCAGGTTACTGTGCATATGCATAGTAACCTCAAATTTTCTATAAATAGGGAGGAGGGGCAGAGGCTTGAGGAGAATCCGGAGGAGGATTTCGTGCGCAGCGTTCCAGTTCTCTCTCTTTTCTTTTTCTTTTTCTTTTTCTTTTCTTTTTCTTTTCTTCTTTCTCATGTGTAATTAATATTCATCTTGCTTGGGTGAAGGAGTGAAACTTTTGGTAATAAAATGAGGTTAGGTTTATTTCTTTCTTGTACTTAAATGATATATTTTTATGTGACTTTTATATGTATTGTATGTTATTTCTAATTAATTTAGAAACTTTTCTTGTATAATGAATATCTTGATCCATTGTAGATAATAGGATTGGCACAGTGGATGCTTTTGACGATTTACAAGTATTAGTAGATAATTATTGGAACTATAATATAATTACATGATTTAACTTTGAATCTTAAATCTTCCGATTGGAATCTTCATTATGCATGATTTCAATTGAGTTATAAAATGAAATAATCTTATTTTTAGTTTATTATCAAGAGTGGATCTCCTAACCCAAGCAAATCCTTTTTATTTGTGAACAACTTATATCATCTTTAATTTTGTGACAAATCTGCTCCTTACCTCAATTAATTAGTTTTCCTTCATCAATTCCCTGTGGATTGACCTTGGACTCCCGAGAATTTATTACTTGAGACAACCTGCACTTGAGTTTGAAACTTTTAATTTTCCCATCATGTACCCAAAAAGGGTGAATGACGGTTGTTGCTAATGAAAACAATGACTTGATTCCCACAAGGACAGTCACAGGGTAACGCATCTGCATGGACTATAAGAAGCTGAACTTTGCAACCAGAAAGGATCATTTCCCTCTACCATTTATCGATCAGATGCTGGACAGGTTAGTAGGGCGTGCTTTTTACTGTTTTCTGGATGGATATTTGGGGTACAACCGGATTGCTATTGTCCTTGATGAGCAAGAGAAAATAACATTCACCTGCCCCTACAGTACATATGCTTTAAGAAGGATGTCATTTGGTTTGTGTAATGCCCTAGCAACCTTCCAAAGATGCATGATGGCTATCTTTACTGACATGGTAGAGAAGTGTCTGGAGGTTTTTATAGACTACTTTTCAGTGTTTGGTGATTCTTTCGACGAATGCCTTAACAATTTGACTCTTGTTCTGCAAAGATGTGAGGAAACAAATCTAGTCCTTAATTGGGAGAAATGTCACTTCATGGTCTAAGAAGACATAGTTCTTGGCCATAGAGTGTCACACAAAGGAATGAAGATGGATAGAGCAAAAATAGAGGTTATTGAGAAACTTCCACCACCAATCTTGGTGAATGGAGTCCGAAGTTTCATGGGACATGCCAGTTTCTACCAAAGATTCATAAAAGACTTCTCACAGATTTTTAAGCCCCTTTGACACCTATTGAAGAAGAGTGCCTAGTTAATTTTAATGAATCATGCCTGGCGGCATTTGTGGAACTCAAGAATAGACTGTTGTCAACTTCGGTGATAGCCACTCCAGATTGGGAGTTGCCGCTTGAATTAATGTGTGACACTAGTGACTAAGCTGTTGGTGCAGTTTTGGGGCAGAGAAAAGATAAGGTGTTTCGCTCCATTTATTATGCGAGCAAAACGCTTAATGATGCACAACTAAACTACACCACAATAGAAAAAGAACTCCTAATTGTTGTCTTCGCATTTGATAATTTTCAGGCATATTTGGTGGGCACCAAGGTGATAGTCTACACGGATCACTCCACAATTAAATACCTGATGAGCAAGAAGGATGCAAAATCATGATTAATTTGGTGGGTTTTATTGTTACAAGAATTTGATTTGGAAATTCGTGACAAGAAAAGGGCTAAGAATCAAGTTGCTGACCATCTTTCTAGATTAGAAAATGAGGAATATCAAGCTAAACCAATCACAATTAGAGAGACATTCCCTAACAAGTAACTCTTTGCTATTGCAACTCATCCTAACCTATGGTATGCTGACATTGTGAACTACATAGTGGGTGGTGTCTTGCCTCTAGATCTCACCCCTCATCAAAAGAAGAAATTCTTACACGATGTCAGACACTATTTTTGGGATGAACCGTTCCTGTTTAAATAGTGTCCTATTCATATGTTGAGACGATGTGTGCCTATGGAGGAAGTTGAGCAAATTTTGAATCAATGTCATGCTTCTCCATATAGTGGACATTATAGTGGTGAGAGGACGACGACAAATGTGCTCTAATCTGGCTTTTATTGACTATCTCTCTTCAAGAATGCTCATTTTCATCTCAGCAAATGTGACGGTGCCAGAAGTCAGGGAACATCTCAAGAAGAAATGATATGCCCCTTAATTCCATTCTTGAGGTTGAAAGTTTTGACGTTTAGGGCATTGACTTCATGGGCCATTTTATCCCCTCCTATGGGAATCTGTATTTTCTTGTGGCAGTGGACTACGTGTCCAAGTGGGTGAAAACATGTGCATTTTCTACCAATGACTCTAAGGTAGTGATAAACTTCATGAAAAAATAAATTTTCACCTGCTTCGGTACACCTAAGGCCATTATCAGTAACAGAGGGTCGTATTTCTATAACAAGTATTTTGAAGCTCTCCTTGCCAAGTATGGGGTAACTCATCAAATTGCCACTGTATACCACCCACAGACAAGTGGGCAAGCAGAGGTGTCCAATTGGAAAATCAAGCAAATACTTGAGAAGACAGTGTGTCTATCTCGGAAAAATTGGTCAAGAAGACTAGATGATGCACTATGGGCGTACAAGACAACTTATAAAAATCCAATTGGTACGTATCCATACAAGCTTGTGCTTGGGAAGGCTTGTCATTTGCTAGTTGAGTTAGAGCATCATGCTTATTGGGCGATAAAGCAGCTCAACTTTGACTCGCAACCTGCCGGTGAAAAGAGACTATTGCAGCTCAATAAACTTGATGAATTTAGCCTTCAAGCCTATGAGAATGCAGAATTGTACAAGGAGAAGGTGAAAAATTGGCATGACAAAAAGATTGTTCAGAAGAGATTCGAGCAAGGCAAGCAAGTCCTCTTTTACAATTCCAGACTCAAGTTTTTCCCAAGAAAGCCTAAATCTAGGTGGTCAGGTCCGTTTCAAGTAGTAAATGTGTTTCCCTATGGATCGGTTGAGGTTGCGAATCTTGATGGAAAGTCAAACTTTAAAGTCAATGGCCAGTGCCTGAAGCTTTATCTTGGAGGAGTGATTAATAGGGGAAAACCTCCCCCAAGTTGGCTGCTCTAGCATAGAAGTAGACAAAGTCATGCCTAAACTATAAAAAAGGCATTTTTTTAGTCTAGCACAACTTGTATCTTAATTGGGAGGTTTCATGTTATTTTGGATGTTCATTTAATAGTTGAACCAGTTAGACTAATTTTGCAGGTGGTGGAGACCTCTGGGAAGCAGCTGTAGCTGTTGGATTGTTTTTGCTACAGAATTTTGCAGGTTGATGTCTCACGCCATGGCATACAACTTGTCATGTAATACCTTGAAAAAATATGTTAAAATTGTATATAGATACAGAGGTAGCATAATACTTGTTTAACATATTTGTTGAGTTTTGTGACTTTCTGAGCATGTTTAGGCATTTTACTGCAACACTATGTGTGGAAAATAGCTGTTTTTAGCTCCGAAAATGGCTTAAGCTGCTTAGTTAGTGGAAATAAATATAGAGAGTTTATATCTAGGTCACAAATATGTCAACTATGTTACAAATAAATTTTGAGGTTAATCGGAGTTAGTTTGATATTTTTAAGCATGCTGGTAGTTTGGTATTTTTAAGCATGCTGGTTGTATGTTTTAATGCCGAATTAACTGCCAGCAGATATGGAAAAGTGTGGAAATGGTGAAAATAGATTTTTAATGAATTATAGGATTTATTTTAAGTCTGTTGGAGGGTAGAGAATTGGATTTGGTGAAAATGAGTGTTCTTAGCATATCAAGATTTTTGGTACCACATTAGTGGTTATCTTTAAATAGCAAAGTTGGACTTTGCTATTGTTGGTTCACGACAGAGAAGAGAAAACATAAAAGAGAACAGGGAAAAGAGAAAAGAAAGAAGGAGAAGGAAGAAAAAGAGAAAGGCGAAAGGAAGAAGACCAAATAGGAGGATCTTCCATGGCCATCCTTGGCTTCATCTTCAAGACCTTAAGGTAGGGGGAAAGTTTGTTTTACTTCTTAACTTCATTTTATTCATTGGGTTTATGGGGACTTGATGAGGGATATGGTGTTTTGAAGTGTAGGAATTGTGTTTATGTTAGTAAATGCATGAATCTTGTTAGAAAGCTAGAGAATAACATGTTTTTAGTTTGATGGAAGCAAGAAGTTGGATTTCCAGCCCTTGTACACCTTAAATTCCATTTGAGATGAGATTTAGGGTTTTAGGTTTTGAGTTGGATGATTATCCATGATTCATGGTTTTGAGTGAAATCAAAGTGCCATAAGAGTTGTTATGTGTAGTTGAATCTTGTGGAAGGTTGTAAATCACTTGGATGTGAAGTTTAAGTGATTGGAGGAGGGGTAAGTTCCAATGGGACAGTACCCAGATCTGCAGAATTCTGCAGATTTCATTCTGGGCAACCAGCGCTTGAGTGCTAGGATTTGGGCGCCTGAGCGCCCATTGTCTCAAATGGTATTGTATGATGTAATGCATCCACCGCTTGGGCGCTGGGATTCGAGCACCTAAGTGCGTGGTTAGCGCTTGAGCGCCATGAAGTGAGCGCTGAAGCAGGGGAAAATCTGGGTTAGTTCTGCCCAATTAGCGCTTGAGCGCTGGATGTGTTAGCGCCTGAGCGCTCAGTTCAATTTTCATTAGGAACCTTATTTTGTGAAACTAGGGTTTCTAATTGGTGCAGTTGCTTCTTTTATGCTTCTTAAAGAGTATTGAGGCTCTAATAGGAGTATTTAGTGAAGTGAAAACATGATAAATCAAATTGTTTTGTAATACTAATTATGTGAGGTAATTAGGCATGGAGATATGAGTCATATATTGTGATATTGAGAACATGAGTCTTCCTAGGAGTAGGAATCACTCATGTGTACTCTTTTAAGAGTGTTGAAGTACTTTTAGAAGTATTTGGATTAAAGATTTAAAAAATGAACTTGAGATGCATGTAAATCAATTGTGGAGCTAATTATGGGAAGTAATTAGTAATTGTATTACATGTGATGCTTGTGAAACATAGTTGAGATAAGTGGTATACTCTTTATGTTTGTTGTATTGATAAAGATGGATTTCCTTATGGTTTTGAGGATGGACTTCCTCTCTGTTTCTGAAGACCGTGTAGTTGATGGATTTCACTACCTGAAGTGTTCTTTTCTGGATAGATTTCCAGTGCTTGTCCAAGGTTGTGGATGTGACTTCCATAACTTTGTTCAGGACTCATGCATTCATGACATTACTATGGACTTGGTATCATATATTATTCATTTCATACTTAAGTTATTGCATAGGCATACACACTAGACATAATTTAGCATAGCATGACAATTGTATGGGCAGTTGTTGTCATTCATTCAAAATCATGACATGCAATTGTATGGGCGGTTGCAAATTTCTGAGAATAGAGTGTTTTTGTGCTTCTGTGATTGAAGTGTTAACTTAATGGTTGTGTAATCTATATAATCGTGTGGTTTTAGAATACTTCTACTGAGATGTGATTTCTCACCCGATTGTGTTGCCATGTAAATTCAGGTATGCGTTCTCTAAAAAGAGAAGCAGGAGCTAGAAGAGCTTAGCTTAGTGTAGCTAGGTAGTTTCTTTTGAAATGATGTACGTTTTGTTTTTATGAGAAATATAGTTATAGTGTAATATGTATATATATATATATATATATATATATATATATATATATTATATTTTATATATATATATTCATTGAAAATATTTTCTATATATATATGGTTTTGTTATATTGAAAATCACATAGTTGTGAAGTAGCAGGTCTGAATGTAATGACCGTGGTAACTATGGTTATTAAATTTAGGATGTTACATGTCACGCTATGACGCATGAGCCTCTGGCATACCAGGGTTTGAAACTTGCGAGCTACACGCCGCGGTACCCCAAGGTTTACGCTGCGGCAACCCTGTTTTACACGTACGCTGCAACGTGCATGTTGTCATGCCGCAATGTTATAGCCTCTGGATTATCAGGGCTAGGAGGCTAAGAGCATGACGCCGTGGTGCACCAATTTCATGCTACAGCTTTAATAGAAAAAAAAAAGAAAACCATACAGTGAAATGCGCGCTGCAACATTGGTATCAGCATGCCGTGGCGTGATGCGCGTGGCCTGGTTAAAAAAAATGGAATAGGGTTTGCGTTGCGGTGCAACCCCTTCCCATACTCTCTGGTTTTCCTTCATTTTTTCCTACACATTCCCTCTCCCTCTCAATCTTGTGTTCTTACATTTTCTTGCATCCACACACTCATTTATCTCCAGGTAACATTTTCTCACATTTTCTCTTGTTATTTCGTAATTTGTTTTCTGTTTGCTTTGATTTTCTGATTTTGGTATAAGTTACTTGCTTCTTGTGAGAATATACATTTTTGGGTTCTATTCTATTTGTATTTTGTGAGTTTTAAGATGCATTTGTGTTGCCATTGGTGTGCCCTGGTTTTAGCTGGGCAAAACACACAATTTTCAAATGCGCTCTGCGGTGTGCATGTTTGAATGTCGTGACGTACGTTTGAATTTTCATGAATGTCGCAACATGCTTGCCTGATGTCGTGGCGTGAAACTCTCATGTTGTGGCATGCCTAGGTTTGTTTGATTGCTACGACGCACTAAGTGCATCTCGCGACGTGACCCCCTTTGCAAGCATGTTTTAAATGCTTTATAACATGTTCCAATTTTAGTGTAGATGGCTATACTATTTGCTCTATTTTTCATGTTTTACATGTTTGCCACCATGTTTTGTTTATACTTTACACGTTTTGTATTTTTGTACATATTTTACCTGTTCTAATTTTGGGACTGTTTTGACAGGTCCAGGTACCCTGTATTAATCACCATGCCACCAAAATGCCTAAGAGGTTCTAGCAGTAGGAAAAACAAGGAGCCTTCTCCTCCTTGAGTTCGATGGGATGAGGTTTATTTCAGCTGCAGCTGAGTAGAGATATGCTAAATTGGTCACCAAGCCAGTAATTTTTGAGTGGGGCTTTAACTTCAAAGAGGCCATCCATCAGGAGCTCGAGAGAACCATTAGGCACTACAAATGGGGTACCTTTGCTAAATAGTCTGAGTCTGCCATTCTGCCAATCATTTGCGAGTTTTACGCGAATATTTCATTCTCTGACCCAGATACTTCTATAGTTAGAGTGGACGAACGCCAGGTCTCATTCTCCCCTGTAGCCATTAGTACAGCCCCTGGGCTTGTCTGATCTGCCGATTAGCGAATACACGGAGTTCCTCTGTTAGGAGCTGGAAGAGGGCATTGACGTTAATGTCGTCACAACCCGTATATGCCCCACGGAGGTGTAGCCTGTGATGTGTACCCTCAGTGTACAGACTCAGCGACCTAGGTACTTTCCCAGATTATGCCTGACTCCAGAGGCGCAGGTGTGGTACCATTTCATCAACACCCGGATCCTTCTATATGCAAACTTGTTCGAGGTGGCCAGAGATCAGGCTATCCTTATATATGCCATTCTTGAGCATCAAGCCATATATGCTGCCCAACTTATTCATGCCCAGATTAGGAGGTCGACGAACGAGTACAAGAGCCTCTTCTTCTATTTTTTTATCCATATGCTTTGTAGCATATGATAGGTATGGTGGGGCCCTCATGAGGAGCTCGTTGATGTTAAATAGCCTCTGAATGATTATATCATTCAGAGGCTAGAGCCCAAGACCTAATGCCAATGACAAGCTCTAAAGAGCCCATAATGGCTCCCCCTCCAGATGATGATTCTTGCGCTTAGGTGGCGCATCTGACTGCCATGCAGACCAACATGATCCAAACTATACGGTGGATAGAGGAGCGATTGAGGCTTCCCATGGATGACTTTCTCGTACCCGAGTTCCCTCCAGAGGCAGTTGCTGAGCCTTCACGGCAGCAACAGGACCCAGCTGATGATGGCGATGATGTGCCAATGGCTATAGCTAAGGAGGGCGATGATGATGAGGAGGCGACCGCCACTGACCAGGATGATGGGTAGTTTTGATGCATACATGGAATCTTTTTATTATTTTGTTGTTTCTCTTTAGTTATTTTGTACAGTGAGGACAATGTTTCCCTCAGGTTTGGGGGGATGTCTAACTGCTTTTGTTATTTAACTATTGCTGATTATAATACTAATCTTTTGGTATTTAAATATTACTGATATTTGACTATTGCTGATTATTGTGCACATGAATTTTTGTTCTTAATGCATGTTTGAAAAACAAAATCTTTTGGAATGCATTGCATGTGCCAATCGCTAGTGCGGTGATGGTTGTCCATTGATAAGTATGGATGCGATTTGTTCTCAATATTTATGTTAGTCCATATGCAATCTTTGAAGCATGCTAAAACAATCTAGTCACTTTTTATGCATGATTTGCAACCCACTAGTATGCACGGGTAACTTTGAAAATGATATGAATGCTTGTCTAGAGTTTGTTTATGGATTGTACATGTGGAGATTTTTACTATCCTTGAAATTGTCTTGCAACTCTCTTGAAGCGAAATCCTAGATTGTGTATGATTGAGAAAATGATTAGGGCATTGTTTAGGCCGATTGAGCCTTTCAAGCTTACCTTTACATGATTATATCCATAGGTCCCCTTTGAAGCTTTTTAAATGTTTAGCCTTATATGTTTTTCATGGCCTTATATATTTTTCATTACCTTCATTTTTCCTAGCCCTGTTAACCTTTCTTATGCATGTGAAAGCATTGCATTCTTTTCCTTCCCTTTATGTTTGTTGAGTACATAATATGTTATTTCTTGACTTGAGTCCAATGATTAGGGTTTTAATGCTGTGTCAATACAGAAGTGGCTTAAAGGAACCATTTGCTATACAAGAAATTGCTTTTGTTTAAATTAAAAAAAAAAAGAAAAAAAGAAAAGAGAAGTTAAGACAAATGGAAAAAAGAAAGAAAGCAAATATGAAAAGCATTGAGTGGTTTTAGATAGTGTTATTTATTTCATCTTGTATACCCCAGTTGTATCAATTAGTGACTCAAGTCTTGAAATCACATGTTTATTTCAACAATGTTGTTTTAGGCCTATAATGCCTTCACAATCATCACCTATAATAATAATATCATTTACATAGACAATGAGATAGATACACTAATTAGAAGAAGAATGTTTAAAGAACACCGAATGATCTGCCTCACTACGAATCATACCAAATTATTGTATGATCTTACTAAATCTTCCAAACTATGCTCGAGGAGATTGTTTAAGACTATACAAAGACTTGTGCAATCGACAAATTAAACCAAACTCCCTCTGAGCAACAAATCCAAGTGATTGCTCTATATAAACCTTATCCTTTAAGTCATCATGTAAATGGCATTTTTAATATATAACCAGTGGTGCATGGCTACCATGGATAAGAAAAGATGAACATATGCCATTATAGCAATAGGAGAGAAGGTGTCACCATAATCAAGGCCAAAGATCTAGGTATATCTTTTAGCCATAAGACGAGCTTTCAATCGGTCCACCTGTCCATCAAGGCCAACCTTAACAGTAAAGACTCATCGATAACCAATTGTAGATTTCTAAGGAGGGGATTGAACAAGAGTCCATATATATGATTGGAATCCAAGGTCATCATCTTATCAATCATAACTTGTTGCGATCCTAGATAGGAAAGTGCTTCTCAGACAATTTTAGGAAGAGAAATAGGCGACAAAGTAAATACAAAAGCATAATAGGACAAAGACAAAAAATGATAACTTAGGAAATTGTAAATGGGATGAGGATTACAAGTAGATCATATATCTTTACGAAGAGCAATGGATAGGTCAGCGGAAGGTTTAGGTAGGCCCAGAGTAGGTGGAGACGATGGAGCAGGAGATGAATCATCAGAATATGGAGGAACACTAACTTCTGGAAGTGCAGGTCGTGGTCGACACTAAAAAGTGACAAACGGGCGTGGAATGGGACACACTGGTTGGGAGGAGGTACTGTCACCTGCGAGACTGAAAGAATAGAGGCATGTGGATCAAGGTGAGGAATTGGTAAGACCTGAGAGATAAAAGCTAGCTCAATTGGTGAGGAGAAGTAAAGAGTTTACTCAAAGAAGGTGACATCGACAGAGATGTAAGTGCGACATGTGGAAGGAGAATAACACTAATACTCTTTTTGAAACCAAGAGTAGCCAAGGAAAATGCACTTAATGGCACGAGCAGACAGTTTATCGAGACCTGGAGAAAGATCATGCACAAAACAAGTAGAACCAAAAACTCGAGGGGGTACAATATAAAGAGAATCAATAGGGAACAAAAGAGAATGAGTTACTTGGTTATTCAAAACATAGGATGACATTCGATTCATCAAGTAGCCTGCAATGAGAACAACATCTCCCCAAAACTCTAAAGGTTCATGAGCATGTAACAAAAGTGTACGAGCTGTCTTAATAATATGACAATATTTTCTTTTTGCTATCCTATTTTGTTGTAGGGTGTGTGGACATGTTGATTGATGAATCATGTCATGTGATGCCATAAAAAAAGTAAAAGGCATAGAAAATTATTCTTTCGCATTATCACTACGTAAAGTACGAATAGGGTGCCTAAACTAAGTATGAATTTCATTGCAAAAGTTTTGAAAAACATTAAACAACTCTGAAGGATCTTACATTAAAAATATCTAAGTACATCTGGAAAAATCATCAATGAAAGTAACAAAGTACCTATCCTAGGATAGTACTGATATGACTAGAACCCCAGACATTAGAATGAACAATATCAAAAAGAGACGTTGCACAATTATTGACCTTGCTTGGAAATGATGTCCAAACGTGTTTTCCAAACTGACATGACTCACACTCTAAAGACTTCAAATGAGAGAGATGAGAACCATCTTCTTCAATTTATTAAGACTCGGATGACCCAGATGACGATGAAAGAGACTAGGAGATTCTGTGATAGCACATATGGTAGAGGAAGAGAGTTGAAGATAATAGAGTCCACACGATTCAAATCCTGCTCTAATCGTCTGCCAAGTACTCTGGTCCTGTATAAGAAAGAATTTAATAGTAAATGTTATGAAACAATTAAGAGTGTGAGTAAGTTAGTTAATAGAAATTAAATTAAAAGGACAATCAAATACAAAAAGAATGTACTTTAAGGATAAAGATGGGAGAGGTGTGACTTGACCAATTTCGGTGGCTTTAGCTTTAGAGCCATCAACGAGAGTAATGTGATGTGGTGTCTTAGGACATGATAATTTTGAGAAAAGGGAATGATTACTACCATGTGATTGGAAGCACCATAATCCAAAATCTAAGATCCAATAGACGAAGAATGAGAGAAACAAATTGTAGAATTATCAGTATTGACTACAGTGGCTGACGATGAGGCTTGTTGGGCTACCTTGAGTTGAAGGTATTCCTTATATTCTTTATCTGATAGAATATTATAATTGTCATCTTCAGACTCATTTTTTCCCCTCAATATCTAGCCCCTAAGATTGCATTACATTTGTAGACTTCTTTGGAAAACCATGATTCTGAGTATATCAACAACGTTTGTAACAAGAATAATAAAGACGATTACCATGGCCTCCTCTACCACCATGACCATGGCCTCGACCTCCATTGTCAACTGTATTAGAGGCGAGAGTTGAGGATTTTGAACTTGTTTGAGAACCAACCCCAATTGATACCTTCGACGGGGGAACCCCTAGTAGATGATCAATGAGATCCTCTGCCAAAGGGATATTTGGATTTGTCAGAACTTGGTTTCAAACAGATTCGAAATTCTTATGAAGCTCATGGAGAACAAAGACTATGTACGTGTTATCAAGCTTATCAACAACTTCTCGAGGTCATCATTAGTGAGGATCTACTTTATTGGTGCTAAGATGGTCTGTGCTTTATTGAGATACGAAGGTAGGTCATGATCTATTATTTAGAGTGTTGCCAAGTTATGAACTGAGTCATATAGACACTGTATATCATTAGCATAGACACTTCGAGCTTTTTTCTATACAACATAGCAAGATTTAAGAGCGACACTGCACCAACAACTTGGGGTCAATGGATTGCCACAATAAGGACACCAGCTGATAATTAGCTTTTTACCATTCCCTCCTTATATTGGCATCGATTTCTTCAGTCTTCTTAGTTAAATGATTCGAGAGCCCTTGACCTAAAAACCACACATCAACAACAACATACCAATCCAAATAATTCTTACTGTTTAATTTCTCAAACATAATTGTGGGAGTGTCTAAAAAAGTAAATGAGATAAGAACCTTTTTCACAAGTTCAAAATTGTCATTGTGGGAACCCGTGTTAGTAGAGGAAGAATCTGTGCTGGAAGACATGATTCAAACGAGAAAGGACGTAAAATCTGAGCAAAATTCGAACTTGAAATAGTAGAGACGATGGGTGACAAGTAACCACTATATGAACAATCCTCAAAATTGTCGTTTAACCCCTAAAACAATACTAGAGGATGCCGACAAATAGAACGACAACTACAACGTGTCAAACAGACTCCAAGAAGGCGGCGCGTGGCTTATAGGCGTCGGCGGTGGTTGCTGTGTGTGGTGGCGCGTTGGATGGCAGACGATGACGATGCATTAGGGTCTGGACGGGCGACCCTCTCTGAACACGAATCTAAGGTTGGTTTGACATGGGTCAAACTCGAGACAATGACTAAGATGGTCGCGTGACTGTTTTTTGACCGAAAAGACAAAGAACAAACAAAGTCGGGTCGAAACATGCTTTGATACCAAGTTGAAATTAGAAGAGAGACTATTGTGACTGAATTGCTTGAGAAAACTCTCTTAATATTGTATATTTGTAATTACAAGATATACACCTAATCTTAAACTAAATTCTTAAGATTTGGATTAATATCTCTATTTAATGTAATTAAATATTTTACTTCCTATATTCTAATTACATCTTATATAACAAGATACACTATGATATGATACAATATTAAAAGATAATCAATATCCAAACATATTCACTTTATATTGCAATTCCACCTACGATCAAGACAAAGTTAGCAAAATCAAGTTCTGCAAACTATAATCCAACTAGTGACTCTATATTCGACTATATTCTTAATTGCAAATGAATGATGATTTGAGGTTTAGTAAACTAGTAATCATCTTTTTAGCAAAACTGACTGACTCAAATAATAAGTGGTCTTTATATTATGAACTTGTAAACTGTTTGAGTGTTATATTTCTGTCAAATTTACTGGTTGAGAAAGGGAAGAGAAAAAGGAAAGATATAGGACTTTAATTTTTGGAATCATAATCTTGAGGATCAAATGAACCCAAATTTGATAAGTTACTATTGATAACTTTTCTAGCTTTCAGAGAGTTTGCATATGGGTCAATAATCTTTTCCCTAGTACTGTTTTTGATCAAATAATTTTATAACAAAAATTTAGTGTAGCAAATATTTTAAAACCCTAGGTATCACTTATTCTTCTTCTCAAAGAAAATTGAGGATCGATTTGAATTTTATTAGCGAAAAGATTGTAAATTCAAAAGAGAAAGCCTGTCTTACTTTCATTTGATAAACATCTCGACTACATTGTTGAGGTAGATTCCCATTTGTGTTCTTCCCCATTCAATAAGATTAATAAAAAATAGAATGTTCAAACAAAAAGAAGTAATAAAAGAGCAAGCTTGTCGGTATGCCAGGACGCTGGCATAGAAAATTGTAATTAAATAGTGATTCTTTTCTTTCTCTGTCGTTTTAGTTGATTCATGACATTTTATTTTACAGGTTAGTGTAGGAGATTTCCAAGCATTAAGATCATCAGGGAGGATTGGGGCAAATTGCATTTAAACATTGCTTCATACAACAACTTCCCTACTGCAGCTGGGCTAGCTTCTTCTGCTGCGGGCTTTGCCTGTCTTGGTAATAAACATGTTAATCTTAACTTTTTTAATTGAACTCTCTTTCATTCAATAGGGTGACAACAGAGTGGGTTGCATTAGTGGCTGCTAACCAGGACTTGTTAGTTTTCAAGCTCAAATGAAACCTGACTCTGGCATCTTCAATTGTATACAAATGATTGGTTTTCCTAACCTGTAGTAAAATATGGATTGCAAGCGTCGATTCATTGAATCTGGTTGTGAATGGTTGGACTGCTTTAGAAGGTTTAATAGCTAAACCAAATGGGGGAGTGAATTGGGTCACGGTTCAACTGATTGGTCCAATCTGGTTTTCAAAATCTAGGTTTAAATATGTCAAGACTCTCTTGCTAGTTTATTTGTTGGGTAAATTACAGTTTGACCCTATATTTTACCCAGTTTCGCTTTTTAGCCCTTGAGAAACTAGCCATTAACACAACCTCCTGTGGTTTTTAGTGTCCATATTAAGCATTATGATCACAAACAACTTTTTGGCCTTGCATCTCTTGTTAGTCATCCATTTTATACATATTATATATCTATGTAAACTTTATCTTACATACAACAAATCAACATAAATATTTTACTCAAAAACTTTCAGATAAGGCTTCAAAATTGGGTCAAGATTTTCGGGTTTATCAGTACATGACAACTTTACCAGACAATCATGGTCGTGAAGTTGACTTTACGGCCAAATATCTATCTCATTTCTTATCTATTTTTTGCATATAGATCTTATCTCATGGACAACAAACATATAAATATTTTACTCGAAAATTCCATGATGAAAGAGATATCAGGTGTCAAATTTGGTATCATGAAATTGTTTTGATGACCCCAACATTTCGCCTCAATTTTGCAGGTCTATTTATGAGTTTTTGACTAAACTATTTACATCAATTTGTTTCCTATGAGATAAAGTTTACAAACATATATAATATGCATAACATAGATAAGTAACAAGATGAAGCCTTGAAGTTACCTTTGTAATATAATGTTTTTCTGTTTAAGTTGTCAAACTCAAAATTAATGAATCCCAAACTTTTGGTCAAAATTTGAAGCTCTATATGGGAGTTTTTGTGTAAAACATTGACATATGTTTGTTGCATGTATGATAAAGTTTGCATAAACATATAATCTGCTTGAAATTGATAAGTAATGAGTGGGAGATTGTGAAGCGAAATTTGCTTCATGCATGAGGTGTAATATGTACAGAAAAAGTCTCAAGGGGGAAAAGGCCAGACCACATGGGGAAACTATAATTTACCGTTTATTTTTATGTCAATGTGTAGGGCTTTCTTGGTGAAGAGGAAATATCCTTGTTTAGAAGTGCATGAGATAAGAAATAGGCTCAGTGGCTGTAAAGGGTTGTGTGAAGCCGACCCATGATATATTTTCAGCAAGACAAAGCCAAAGATCAGAAGAAAAAGAGAGGAAAGAGAACACTATGCATGGAAGGCTAACATTCAACACTGTTATCTCATTATCAAAACTCAGGAAATTGAGTTCTAGTTTCCCTATTAATATTTTGACTATTCTAGTCCAACTATGGCAAGAAAAGTTATTAGTAAACTTTGACTATAGAAAAGCAAAATTGAAGGTACTGATGAGTTTCAATAGCTTACTGGACTCAGGTAATAATTGACTTGAATTGCAAAGTATACCATCCTAATTGATATTAAAGTACTGAATTATTTAATGGGTGACCTACAATAGACAATATTTGAATGAATTAAGTAATTACTGACTCAATATTCTAACATGGAGATTTTTTTCCTGGACAAACAGACTTATTTGATGTGGGATGTCTTGTGACTTGGGATTGTGCTTTGTGAGGATGAAACTTATTCTTTATTAAAGAATTTTTGGCATATTGCATCTCACATCATATTCTTTATGGTGTTATGTGCAGATGTTCAAATTTTAGTTTTGTTCTGTTCACAACCAAATTTAAATTAATTTCCATGCATTCTTTATAATTTGAATCAGCAAGGTTCTTGGCTTCTATGAAATTTATATTAGGATAAATATTAGTTACTATATATCATTTTGACTTCCATGTCTTCATTTTTGCAGTTTATGCCCTTGGTAAGCTAATGAATGTCAAGGAAGATGAAAGCCTGCTATCTGCTATAGCAAGGTCTTTCTTTTGACTTTAAATTTGCAAGGGATTTGTGACTTGGTTTACATATTTAGTATTTTAATAATGTGTAGTAGCAATTATGGAAATTGTCAATATATGCAGGCAAGGATCTGGTAGTGCTTGTCGTAGCTTATATGGTGGATTTGTCAAGTGGATGATGGGAAAAGTAAGTTTATTTATTTTCTCTTTCATGTTTTGTTTTTTATTTTATCTATTTGAGAATTCATTTGTAATTTTCTTTACTTTATTTATTTAGCTTATAGCAGTTTGTTTTTTTCGTTGTATTCTTCTCTAATTGGCTAAAATTGTGTTTTTTCAAAATGGAACTTTGAAATTCAATTCTTTCACTATAAGTTCGATTCAGTTATTGTTTATCTAACAGAAACTGTGCTTTAATTTCTTAGTTGACATGCCTGATATTACCATTTTGCATCTGTGCTTTGTCTTGATTTTGGAATTTTAAATCTATGTAATCCTCCGAAGACTTGGTTTGTGACAACACAATGACGTTGTTTGATCTATGTAGCTAATTCCTTCTAGTGAGAAAAGACTTTTTATTTTTGTTGTTGTTGAAATCCTCTACCCATGCGTTTTATTAATCTATGAACTTTAAGTTCATCGTTTTCTCATATCGTATGTGCTCAAGTTCCTGGAACATTGGTATAGCACTGTAATTCTATATCTATGAAATCCTTTACCTTTTTTCATTTTTAATTTTTTGGCTTGTCAATGAGATCTTCCTATTGATCTTGTTGATTGTTTTTCTTCCTTTTACGAGTCTAACATGAATTTTGTAAAATGGATAGAAATTTTTTTCTTATAAAATCTCAGATGACAGTATTTAAACTTTAAGTTGTAGATTGCTCTGATGGTAAAATAATAGCTGTGGAAGATTTTTCACATCTTTATTTTATTTTTAAAACCTTGTCTGAGCCATGTTATTCATCGTGTTGATCTTCCTATTCATCTTGGACTCTGTATCTACTATATTCTATCTACTCATATGCCATACTTTTCTCAATACTCCCATCTTATTATTTATTTCTAGGTTAGTTCGTGGTAGAAGGAAACCAGTAGCACCACAGGAATGCGTGAGACTGTCCAAACAAGTTCACTTTTACAACACAGAGCAAAGGTACTCCATCACTTTCCAAG
Source organism: Ormosia emarginata (assembly GCA_029884605.1). NCBI lineage: Eukaryota > Viridiplantae > Streptophyta > Magnoliopsida > Fabales > Fabaceae > Ormosia > Ormosia emarginata. Next base: position 23,249,514 of record JAQQTP010000077.1, on the reverse strand, counting down.
TTTCAATTCAACCACGTTAAATGGGATTTTCTTCATACTAGAGACTTGCGTAATCTGTACTACTATAAAAAGGTGATTCCCACCTTTGTGTTTTGCTGTTTTCCTAAAATTCCGATATTATATGCTTGTATACATTACATTCAGGTAGAAAATTGTTATTCCATTACATTTTCTTCACACTAAAACTGCTACTTTCAAGCAACTTTCTATTGTTGATGATGGAAGTTATATACCTCACTTTCTTATTAAGTTTCAAAGTTTGAATGCAAAAAGTGTTAGGTACCAGTGACATAGAAAAAATGTTACAAAACTAAAATAGAGTTTCGAAAATAGGAACTGACACACAATATTTGGCAACAATATGAATTTTTTTTATAAGAAAAATATTACAACTTCTCTCTTAACACAAGTAGAAAATAATGACACTCTTTCTTGATATAGGAGAATACACATCCTCAAATTGAAATGAGAAAAATCTCTCAGGAGAAACTAAAAACTTTCTCTTTGAATGTATTGTTGATTACAATGGGAGAGCTCTCAATTTATAAGGGAGAGCCTCCTCCTCCTACCATTCTATAGCAGAGGAGGAAATTCCTGCTCACCATTAGTTGGTAGGCAACCAGAAAGGGGAGGGGGGGGTAGAAATTTTCTCCTTTATCTCATTTTGACTTTTCAAAGGGCCAAATGTGGCTTTATTATTTCCACAATCACGAGGTCTCTACTACCTTCAACCGTCCTCTTCCACCATATGTGCTGTTTCAGAGTCTGTCGATCTCCTACATCGTCGTCTGGGTCATCCAAGTTTGGACAAGTTAATGCAGATGGTCCCTTATTTTTCACATTTGAAGACTTTGAACTGTGAGTCCTGTCAACTTGAAAAACATGTTAGAGTATCTTTTCCTAGTAGTGTCAATAGTCGAACTATGTCTCCTTTTGATCTTGTTCATTCTGATGTTTGGGGTCCCAGTCGTGTTCCTTCTGTTTTAGGCTATAGGTATTATGTTACTTTCATTGATGATTTTTTAAGATGCACTTGGTTATTTTTAATGAAAGATCGTTCTGAGTTATTTGATGCTTTTCAAACCTTTTGTTCCGAAATAAAGAATCAGTTTGGAAAAACAATTCATGTTTTGCGCAGTGATAATGCAAAAGAATATTTTTCTGCGTCTTTTAAATCCTTTCTGAGTTCTCATGGCATCATACATCAGTCCAGTTGTCCTCACACACCACAACAAAATGGTGTGGCTGAACGCAAACATCGTCATCTTGTTGATACAGTTCGGACTCTCTTAATAAATATAGAACTCTCTGTATTTCTCGTTGAATTATTCATGGAGTACAGCAGCATACATATATAGAATTATTCCAGCTGTAGGCTCCTAAAAATAGGGGAACATAAAACAACAAACAGAGGAAAATCCTCCTCTAAAAAAGGAAACAAAATCCCTACGTGATTCTGGTGATAAACCAGAATCTTTATTTAATAAAAAACATATCACTAAAGATAACAACATATCAAAATAACAGAAGCATATATCCCTAAGATTGAGGAGCGAATTTCCACACTCCCCCTCAAGTTGGGTTGTAGATGCTGAACATGCTCAACTTGTTGCTCAGCTCCTCAAATTTAATCCTTGGAAGAGCTTTTGTAAGAATGTCTGTGATTTGAGCTTTTGTAGGAATATAGTTAAGCTGCACCACTTCATGCTCAATTTTTTCGGTAATGAAATGACGATCAATTTCAATATGTTTTGTCCTATCATGATGGACAGGATTCTTGGCTATGCTTATAGTAGCTTGATTGTCACAAAATACCTTGATAGGACTCTTCTCATTTATTCTTAGCTCTTCAAGTAGTCTTCTTATCCACATGCCTTCACAAATTCCTAGAGCAAGAGCTCTAAGTTCTGCCTCTGCACTACTTCTTGAAACCACTGATTGTTTCTTGCTCCTCCACGTCACAAGGTTTCGCCACACATAGGAGCAATAACTTGATGTTGAACGTCTATCTAGTAAATTTCCTGCCCAATCAGCATCTGAGTGGATTTCAACTTCTTGATTTATACTTATCCTAAATAATATTCCTCTCCCTGGTGTCATTTTAAGATACCTAAGGATTCTATACACTGCCTCCATATGTTCTTCTATTGGATTGTTCATAAATTGGCTGACAACATTGACAGGAAAAGCTATATTTGGCCGGGTATGAGAAAGATAAATAAGGCGACCAACCAATCTTTGATATCTCCCCCTGTCTACTGGACCACTTCCTTCCTCTATTCCTATCTTCTTAGCTGAATCCATTGGTGTATCTGCTAGTTTACAGCCAAGCATGCCCGTTTCCTTTAGCAAGTCAAGTATATATTTCCTTTGAGAGACAAAAATACCTTGCTTTGATCGAGCTACCTTCATGCCAAGAAAATACTTCAGACACCCGAGGTCTTTAATTTCAAATTCCTTGGCCAAGTATAGTTTCAGATTCAGCAACTCTCCTCATAGTCTCCTGTTAGGATTATGTCATCTACATAAACTATGAGAATTGCAATTTCTCTATTAAGAGAAAATTTGACAAACAAAGTGTGATCTGATTGGCATTGAGTGTACCCATCAGTGATCAAACATTTTGTAAATTTCCCAAACCAAGCACGTGGGGACTGTTTAAGACCATAGAGAGATTTTTGAAGTTTACACACCTTATTGCTGCCTGAAATCTCTTCTAATCTTGGTGGATTTTCCATGTAAACTTCTTCATTCAGTTCTCCATTTAGGAAGGCATTTTTGACATCTAGTTGATGCAATGGCCAGTCTTGATTCACTGCTAAGGAGAGAAGAACTCTAATTGTATTTAGTTTGGCAACTAGAGCGAATGTTTCTTGATAATCTATCCCGTAGGACTGAGTGACTCCCTTTGCAACTAGGCGAGCTTTGAACCTTTCAACACTTCCATCGGCTCTATGTTTGACTGTAAAGATCCATTTACAGCCAATAGGTTTCCTATCATGAGGGAGATCTGTAATAATCCAAGTATCATTATGCTCCAATGCATTAATTTCTTCATTTACAGCTTTCCTCCATTCTGGATGTTTAAGAGCTTCTTGAATAGAGCTAGGGATCTATATTCTGTCAAGGTTGGACATGAAAGCTTTATATGATGGAGACAATCCTTCATATGACATGAAATTGGAGATTGGGTGCTTAGTGCAACTTCTGACTCCCTTTCTTTGAGCTATTGGAAGGTCCAAATCATCAACTGTGGGAGCACTAAACTCATGCTCAGAAGTACTCTCACCTACATCAATTTCTAGAGAATCTGGATTCGGTTCAAACTCTTGACCATGAGAAAGCAAACCTGAGTTTTCTACCCTCTTTCTGGGCTTTATCTTCCTGACATAGACACGAAGCTCTTTGTTTGCAAGTTGTGGAAAGGCACTTTGATGACACATAGGACTTGGATTTTTATCATGACAATTAGGTGAATCAGTGGGGACAAATTGTTGGTTTTCAGGTTGGTCAAGGACACAATGAGGAGATTCAGGTTGAGTAAGACTAGGCTGGTCATTCAGGTCAGTAGTCATGGTGGTTTGAATATGAGGATATAAAGTTGGGTCAATTTGAGTGTTATCTAAGGATTCACAAAATTCCCAAATCTGATGTTCTCTCACGCTCTCCCTTTGAACAGCTGAGTTGGGATAAAAGGATTGATGTTCAAAGAATGACACATCCATGGAATTGTAAATTTTCTGAGTAGTTGGTGAGTAACATTTATACCCCTTTTGATGTGATGAGTACCCAAGAAAGATGCATTTAATGGATTTGGGATCTAATTTGCTGCAGTGTTGTGGATGTATGTGAACAAAGGCTGTGCATCCAAAATTCCTAATAGGTAGGTAGGAAATGATTCTAGTGTTTGGGTAGGTTTCTTGTAGGATTTGGCAGGGAGTGTGAAAATTTAAAACTCTAGAAGGCATTCTATTGATAAGGTATGTAGCTGTAAGAACTGCTTCCCCCCAAAATTGTTTTGGAACATGTGTGGAAAACATAAGGGAGCGTGCAACTTCCAACAAGTGTCTATTTTTTCTCTCTGCAATCCCATTTTGTTGGGGTGTATCCACACAAGAACGTAGATGAATAATACCTTCTCTTAGAAGATAGGTGCCAAGAACAGAATTAAAGTATTCCTTAGCATTATCTGTCTTGAGAACTTGGATCTTGGTTTTAAACTAGGCTTGAATCATGGTGTTGAAGTTCTGGAAAAGTTTGTTTACCTCTGATTTTTCTTTCATGAGGAAAATCCAAGTAAGTCTTGTATGGTCATCAACAAAAGATACAAACCACCTAGACCCTGTTATGTTTTTAACTCTTGATGGGCCCCAAATATCACTGTGTACCATGGAAAAAGGATGACTCGGTTTATAGGACAGACTTGGGAAATTATTTCGAGCATGCTTAGCAAGTTGACAAATTTCACATTTAAAGAGACTTGCACTTTTATTATTGAACAATGAGGGAAATAATTTTTGAAGATACAAGAAGTTAGGATGACCTAGACGATAGTGCCATAACATAATTTCCCTATTTTTATCGAAACTAGACTGACTTTGAGAGGAATTAAAACTTGCAGTTTGAGCTTGTCTTAGTGGAAAATTTTCACCCATGAGACAGTAGAGTCCAGATTCCTCTTCAAAGACGCCAATCGTCTTCCCAGATCCAATTCCTGAAATTCACACAAGTTATGGCAAAATTTAGCAACACAGTTAAGATCATGAGTCAATTTACTTATTGACAATAAGTTGCAGTCTAAATTAGGCACATGTAGCATTGATTTTAGGATTAACTCTTCTGTAATTTTTACTGACCCCAACTCCAGCCACTCTAGACAAAGTTCCATTTGCTATTTGGACATTTAGGTTCTGTTCACAGGGTTTATATTCATAAAAAATATTAGCATTCCCTGTCATATGATCTGAAGCGCCAGAATCAACAATCCATGGCCTTACATGTTCTTTATTTATTGTAAAGGCAGTGGGAAAATTACCTTTACCTTTATGTGCTAGCATACTTGTTCTGTGGTAGGATTCTGAGTTTTGGAGAAAAGATCTTGGAGAACTTTGAGTTGTTCCTTAGTGAAAGGACTGGTTTCTGTTGAAGATTCATCAACATTAGCAGCAGAATTTGCTCGTCCTTCCTTCTCATAGCCTGACCAGTGTTTTCTTTTTGTTGGTTTGCCATGGATTTTTCAGCAAGTTTCCTTGAGATGTCCTGGCCTCCTGCAATGCTCACACCAAGGTTGTCCCTTTCTCTGGCGGCTATTATTATTGGTGTTCGAGAATGGAGGAACTCCTCGGACAGCAAGAGCACTCCCTTCCCTTGTTTCTCTGATAGCAAGAGCCGAACCTTCATGGATGGCATCTGAGTTAGAATACTGTCCCATCATTAGTTTCTTCCTACTCTCTTCATGTCTCACCTCAAAAAAGGCTTCTCGGATTGAAGGGAGTGGCTTTGTTCCCATAACTCTTCCACGTACTTCATCAAGGTTTTTGTTTAGGCCCAGTAGGAATTTGAAGGTCCTTTTCTGATCAATAATCTTCTTGAACAGTGTTGAATCTTCAGAACACTTCCAGTTATGACTTTCAAACATGTCCAATTGTTGCCAATACCGAGTGAGAGCATTGTAGTATTGGGAAATCGAGAGATCTCCTTGTCTTAGATCATGGAGTTTGCCTTCAATTTCAAATATCTCTGATGTATTTTCTGAACTTGAATATGAGACCTTAGGTGCATCCCAGATGTCTTTGGTAGTCTCAGGAAATTTTCACCTATTTCATTGTTCATTGAGTTGATAAGCCGTGACATAACCATATGATTTTCAGCCTTCCAAGTCTTGTATTTGGGATCTGACTTTTCCGGAGTGGTGATTTCTCCGGTGAGATAATCATCCTTCCCTTTACTGCAGATATACATCATCACAAATTGAGACCATTGGAGGTAATTGTCACCATTTAGTCTATGACTCGTGATGAGGAGAGATGTTGATTCTGATCCTCCGTTATTGCTCACAGCAAACGGCGCGCCTCCTTGACTGCTCACAGCTAGTGTTGAGTTTTTAGGGTTGGAGGAAATTTTAGAGGAGGACGATTGATTGGAAGCCATGCCGTATTTGGTCATGGGAATGACTAAGGTATCAGAGAAATACAGAGCTCTCTATTGAGAGCTCTGATACCATATAGAACTCTCTATATTTCTCGTTGAATTATTCATGGAGTACAGTAGCATATATATATAGAATTATTCCAGCTGTAGACTCCTAAAAATAGGGAAACATAAAACAACAAACAGAGGAAAATCCTCCTCTAAAAAAGGAAACAAAATCCCTACGTGATTCTGGTGATATACCAGAATCTTTATTTAATAAAAAACATATCACTAAAGATAACAACATATCAAAATAACAAAAGCATATATCCCTAAGATTGAGGAGCGAATTTCCACAATAAATGCTATTGCACCCTTGAAGTTTTGGGGTGACACTATTCTTACAGCTTGTTATCTGGTAAATCGAATGTCATCTTTTGTTTTGGGTAATAAAATTCCTAATTCTCTTTTATTTCCTAAAGATCCTCTTTATGTTGTTCCCCCTCGTGTGTTTGGTTCCTCTTGTTTTGTTCATGATCTCTCTCCTGGCCATGATAAATTGTCTGCTCGGGCTGTTAAATGTATCTTTCTTGGGTATTCTTTAGTTCAGAAGGGGTATCGATGTTATTCTCCCTCTACACATCGCTTTTATGTATCTGCAGATGTTACATTCTTTGAGGATATCCCATTTTTTGTCACATCAGCTACATCCAACTCTACTCCATCTCAGGTACTACCTATTCCTCTTTTTACAACACTTGTCTCTAATCCTCAAGCTCCACAGTCACAGGATGACCGTCCGTTGCGTCGATTTGGTATTACTTATGAGCGCCGAAATCCTGAAGTTCCCGAGATCACACCTGCTATTGATTCTCATGATTTAGCTCCCGCTCCAATCGCTTCTTCTACTGTGGTCCCACCTGACAATTCCGCTGACCTACCTATTACACTCCGTAAAGATAAACACTCTACTCTCAATCCTCATCTGATTTACAATTTTCTGAGTTACCATCGATTATCTCCTTCCCATTGTGCCTTTGTGTCTGCTTTGTCATCTGTTACTATTCCTAAGAATGTTTAGGAAGCACTATCCTATTCAAGATGGCGACAGATAATGATTGATGAGATGACTGCTTTGGAATCTAATAATACATGGACTCTTGTTTCACCTCCTCCTAGAAAATCTACAGTTGGCTGTCGATGAGTATTTACTGTTAAAGTTAGCTCTGATGGGCAGGTGGACTGATTGAAAGCCCGACTAGTAGCAAAGGGATACACTCAGATCTATGGTTTGGATTACAGTGATACCTTTTCTCCTGTTGCTAAGATGGCGTTTGTTTGTTTGTTCTTGTCTATGGCTGCCATGAGACGCTGGCCCTTGTATCAGCTGGATATTAAAAATGCCTTCTTACATGGTGATCTGAAGGAGATCTATATGGAGCAATCACCTGGGTTTGTTGCTTAGCGGGAGTCAGGTCTTGTTTGCATGCTACAAAAGTCCTTATATGGCTTAAAACAGTCACGTCGTGCTTGGTTTGGAAAGTTTAGTAAAGTCATTCAGCAGTTTGGCATGATTCGTTGCGAGGCAGACCATTCTGTATTCTTTAAATGCTCACCATTGAATAAATTTATTTATCTTGTGGTGTATGTGGATGATATTGTCATTACAGGTGATGATCAAGAAGGCATTAAGGAATTGAAGCAATACCTGTTTAAATATTTTAAAACTAAAGATCTTGGCCGATTGTGATACTTTCTTTGGATTGAAGTAGCCCAATCAAGAACAGGTGTTGCTATTTCTCAAAGGAAATATGCTCTTGATATTCTGGAAGAAACAGGGATGCTTGATTGTAAACCTGTTGATACTCCTATGGACCTAAATGTAAAGCTTCTACCTAATCAAGGGGAGCCTTATCCTGACCTAGGCAAATATAGAAGATTAGTTGGGAAGTTAAATTATCTCACCATGACTCGACCAGACCTTGCTTTTCCTGTCAGTGTTGTAAGTCAGTTTCTTAACTCACCATGTGACAGTCATTGGAATGCAATTGTTCGGATCCTAAGATACATCAAGGGATCACCTGGTAAAGGGCTTGTTTATATGGACAGGGGTCATACTAATATCATTGGATATACATATGCAGATTAGGCAGGTGATGCTAGTGATAGGAGGTCCACTTTAGGCTATTGTATGCTTATTGGAGGTAACCTGATTTCATGGAAAAGCAAGAAGTAGACTGTTGTTGCAAGATCAAGCACAGAAGCAGAGTATCGTGCTATGGCTAATACTACTTGCGAACTCTTGTGGCTAAAATATTTGCTCCAAGAGTTGAAGTTTTGTGAGATAGGTCCTATGGAACTTGCTTGTGATAACCAATCAGCCTTGTATATCTCTTCAAATCCAATTTTTCATGAAAGGACTAAACATACAGAAGTTGATTGTCACTTCATCAGAAAAAAGATTCTCTCAGGCATCATTAAGACTGCTTTTGTGGGTACTAAAGATCAACTAGCTGACATGATGACTAAGTCCTTACGAGGTCCTAAGATAGCATACATATGTGACAAACTGGTTGCATCAGACATATATGCTCCAACTTGAGGGGGAGTGTTGATTATAATTATAATAAGTGGACGGTGTGGACGGTGGAGTTCTATTCATTGTATCTATGTATTCATTGTATTTACACTTCTAGGAAATAGCATAGATAATTAGTGACCTCTCTTGTAGTCAAGTGTATATATATTGTAGTCTCATACTGCAATGTTAATATACAGAGAGAAATATTCAGATCAAACTTTAAGTTTTCAGATCCAACTTTAAGTGTCTTCTTGACAGGATAGAATAAAGATCTCAATGAGGTTAGAGGTTGCATCTTAGGGCGAAAACCTTTACCGACTATCAGAGAAGTCTTCTTGGAGGTGCATAGAGAAAAAGCATGGAGGCAAGTGATGCTGAAGAATACCAATGAAACAAAAACAGATAATGAGGGATCAACTCATGGTCTGAGGTGCAGATTCAGAAGGAGAAAGGCAAGGAAGAAAGCAGAGGCCTTGGTGTGATTATTGTAGAAGGTCGTGGCATACTCGGGAAACCTGCTAGAAGCTACATGGGAAACCAGCAAATCCTAAGAAAAAACCGAGTGGTGATAACAAGTCAGGGGGAGATATCCGCACATTTCAAGTGAGCAATTCAGAACTAGGGCAACAATCATCCTCAGAATCTCTTTCTTTCACAAAGGAACAAATAAAGCATTTATATAAAATGTTTCAATCTCAATCTTTAGGAAACTTTAATCCATCTTGTTCTCTAGCCCAGTCAGGTAATTGTTTCACTGCAGCCATTGCTTGTACAAAGTCTAATGGCTCCTGGATATTAGATTCAGGTGCCACTGATTATATGACCAACACTTTGCAAATTTTTTCTTCATATACATCAAAAGGTCAAAATTGCAAATGGTTCCTTTGCTACTGTTGCAGGAAAAGGAACTATGTCTATTTCTTCTTCTCTAAATCTTAACGATGTTTTGCACGTTCCTCATCTATCATACAATCTATTGTTTGTCAGTAAATTAACCTTTGATCATAATTGTCAAATTAATTTTTGGTCCTTTCATTGTGAATTTCAGGATTTAACCTCGGAGAAGATGATTGGAGGTGCTAAACAGGATGGTGGCCTCTACTTCCTCAATCCAGGATCAACCTTTGGAAGGCAAGACAAGTAAACTTGTTTCAATTCTATTTTTGTGCCTAGTGACAATGAAATTATGTTATGACATGATCGATTACGACATCCTAACTTTCAATATTTAAAGCATTTGTTTCCAAAGTTATTCATGAATAAAAAATCATTTGTTTTTCTGGTGTGAATCTTGTGAATTAGCAAAACACCACCGTGCTGTTTTTCCATCTCAACCATATAAAAAATCAAAATCATTTACCATGATTCACAGTGATGTTTGGGGTCCTTCTAGAGTGGCAACCTTTTCTGGAAAACGTTGGTTCATTACTTTTATTGATGATCATACTAGGGTCACTTGGGTTTTTCTTTTGAAAGATAAATCTGAAGCTAAGAATGTGTTCAAAAAATTTTATAATATGGTTCAAACACAATTTCAAACTCAAATTAAAATTTTTTGAAGTGATAATGGAAAAGAATTTTTTAACAATGTGTTAGGGAATATTTTTGCTGAGAAAGGAATTGTTCACCAAAGTTCGTATAATAATACACCTCAACAAAATGGGGTGGCTGAAAGAAAAAACAAACATCTCCTAGAAGTCACTGGAGCTCTAAGTTTTAAAACTAAGGTTCCTAAGTATCTATGGAGAGAAACAATTTTAACAGCCATTTACTTTAGACTTCCTACACAAATTTTGGGCTTTAAAACCCCTTTACAGGTTTTCACGAACTGTTTCCCAAATACTTGGCTAACAACAGACATTCCCTTAAAAGTTTTTGGCAGTGTGGCCTTTGTTCATAATCATGACCCAAAACGCCCAAAACTTGATCCAAAGGCACATAAATGTATTTTTGTAGGTTATCCTACTACTCAGAGAGGTTACAAATGCTTTGATCCAGTTTTGAAAAAAATGTTTGTCTCAATGGATGTCACTTTCTTTGAAGGAACCTTATACTACAACAACTCCCATCTTCAAGGGGAGAGCAGCACTAGTGAAGATGGTTTTCTCGATGGTTCTGATTTAACTTTCGAGTTTTATAATGATGTTCCTCACAAAGGGTCACCGGAATTAATGGAAACAAATGAATTAAATGTTGAAAATAATGAATCTTCCAATAAACAAATGCCATCTCAAAATGGAAATGCTAAAACTACAAAGATGTGTGCGAAACAGTATAAAGGTCTTGTCTATTCAAAGGAGTATCAAGCACAAAAACGGAAAGGCACCATTCTGCAGCATCACCAAGAATCTAATCAGAGGTTGGATCATGAAATTCATGATAATTCTTCAAAGACTCTTGAAAATAATGCTCTAGGTATTTATGAGTCAAGTTCTTCAAGTCAAATTGATCTTCCCATCACTCTTAGGAGAGGTGTTAGGTCTTGTACAAAACATCCTTTGTCAAATTTTATATTTTACAATAATCTTTCATCTTCAGATTGTGCCTTTATCTCACAAGTGTCTAGTGTAGCTATTCCTAACAGTATCTAGGAGGCTCTAAATGTTTCTGAGTGGAGAGAATCTGTTCTTGAGGAGATGAGAGCTTTGGAGAAGAAAGCTACTTGGGAGAAAGTGGATCTACCGATTGGGAAGACAATTGTTTGTTGTAAATGGGTATTCACCGTAAAGTACAACTCAAATGAATCCTTGGAAAGATACAAGGCTCGCCTAGTAGCTAAAGGCTTTACTCTGACATATGGAGTGGACTACTCTGAGATGTTTTTCCCAGTGGCAAAGCTAAATACAGTTCGGGTGCTCTTATTAGTTACAACTAATCTTGATTGGCCTCTGAATCAGTTAGATGTGAATATTAGGAAACAATAAAAAGTGAGGAATTTTGTTATCCAAAACAGCAGAGGGCATGTGATTAATTAAATAACAAGCTGTAAGAACAACATCCTCCCAAAATCATAAAGGAACATTCATATGAATGAGTAAAGTCCTGGTTGTTTCAATTAAATGACGATTTTTACATTCAGCCACTCCGTTCTGTTGTGGAGTATGAGGACAAGTTGTTTGATGTAAAATACCCTGTTTTACCAAGAAATCTTGAAATTGATCAAACAAATACTCACATGCATTGTCACTGCGCAAAACTTGAATGGTTTGACTAAATTGATTCTTAATTTCAGCACAAAATTTTTGAAAAATGGAAAATAACTCGGAATGATTTTTCATTAAAAAGACCCAAGTACAACGCGAGAAATCATCAATAAAAGTAACAAAATACTGGAATCCAAGACAAGAACTGACACGACTTAGTCCCCAAACATCTGAATGGATAAGAGAAAAAGGATGCCTACACCTTTTATTGAGACTACTAGAAAAAGATGTACGAATATGTTTTCCTTTTTGACAAGATTCACACTCTAAAGACTTTAAACTAGAGATATGTGGCATCATCTTTTGAAGTTTGGAAAGACTAGGATGTCCAAGATGACTCTGAATGACAGTTGAAGATTCTATTATGGTGCATGCTACTGGGGAATTTGGCATGACAAGATGATACAACCCGTTAAACTCACGACCTACTTCAATCGTCTTCCCCGTATTTGGATCCTGCACAAGAACACATTTTTTAGTGAAGGTAATTGAACACTTAAGGGATCAAATTAATTTGCTGACAGATATTAAATTAAAAGGGCAACCACGGGCATAAAGAACAGAAGTTAAGGGTAAGAAAGCACATCGTTGAGCTTGACCAATGCCAAGGACAAGAGTTTTGGTCTCATTTACAAGTGTGACAGAAGGTAAGGAATTGTAAAGAGACAGAGAAGTGAGGAGTTTTATATTACCACAGAGATAATCAGAAGCACCAGAATCAATTACCCAGGGTCCAAGAGATGATTGAGAGATACAAGCGTTGGGATTACTAGTTTGTTCAACCACTATGGCAGATGTTGAAGGCTGTGAGCTGGCCTTAAAGCGAAGCAAGGCCTTATAGTCTGCTGGAGTGAAAGTCACAGCCGTATGCGGTGAAACTGATTCAATTTGAGCGAAGTTGGCAGCAACAAGTTTACCATGTTTTGTCCAACAACGTTCTTCCGAGTGTCCCAGCTTATTGCAAAAAGTACATCTAGGTTTGCTACCACTACGTCCTCTTCCACGACCGCAGCCACGATCACTAGAATTATCAGTATGAGAAACAAGAGCTGAGGATTCTGATGGTAAAGTTGGGGAGGCAAAAACAAGAGGAGATGCCATATCAGATATATTCATTAATCTGCGAAAGGTCTGTGATAATGTAGGAGTATCAACACTAGCCAGAATATGTTGTCGAACATTCTCCAGATCAGATGGAAGAGATGATAAAGTCAGAACCATAAAGAACGTTTCTTGTGCTTAATCTCATTTTTAGCATAGGGCATCATTGCCCAAAATTCTTGCATCAAAGAATGAGCCTTGCCAAGAAAAGTTTCCATTTTGGTAAACATTTGTCGCAATGTTATCATGTCAGAAACAATAGAATAAAGACGCTAGATATCATTTGCATAATAATTAGAAGCTTCTTGCCATACTTCATAACAAGTTTCAAAGGGCTGGAAGAGGTCCATAATTAATGGATCAATGGAAAGAAGAAGAACATTGAGTAATTATGAATCAATTTGTTTTCATTTGGCTGACTTCTCTGTGGGAAGATCCTTTGGTTTAGTTGAAAGGTGTTTTGACTTACCCTGACCAGCAAACCAAATTTTCACAGAAAATGACCGTGATGACTTCTAAGTGGCAGAACCTGTCAATTTCTTACTTGTGATGGATGGAATACAAAGGTTGGAAAGGGTAAATTGCTCCATTTGATCAGAAGAGGTTTTAGGTATGGAGGAACTCATCACTAGACAGCAACAGAGAGGACTTGAATCACCTTGGGAAGAGACTCGCAGTATGAAGTGGCTCCAATGTGAAAAATGAGAACAGGGGTGGATTGGAAATGACGAGGCGAGCAAGACGAGGTGAACGGCGGTTGGAAAAGTCGCCGGTTGTGCCTTCACGCTCCGGCAGCGGCGGCGAACAGTGTTGACGGACAGTGGCGGCGTGTGAAGGCTCCAATGGCGGCGTGACTTCGACGGTTGGATAGATCGGTCGACGTTGATCCTGAATATGGTGGTTGTGTCTCCAACGGAGGTGGTTGAACTTGTGCTGGAAGTATGACAGTCACTGGAAAAGATGCCGGTAGGATGGAGGTTGGCCGATAGGACACGCAGCTGAGGTTGGGATAGCAGACCAGAGCAGGGTCGAAACCTACTCTGATACCAATTTGAATTTAGAGGAAGAAAAGATTTACTGAATATGTTTAAGTGTAGAACACCTAGCATGCATCTTATTTATAGGTATCAAGAGATTAAATACATCTACTATTTACAAGATAGAAGTAATGAACGTGGCTATTTCCTATGGCACTAAACATAAACCTGACTATACATTAATCTTCATTAACTCATATTGCTAATTTCCAATATTCCAACATGAAGAACACTTTTTTGAATGGAGACTTGGAGGAAGAAGTACATATAGAGCCTCCACCTGGTTTCTCTGAGAAGTTTTGGAACTATGGTATGCAAGCTAAAAAGATCTCTATACGGTCTCAAATAGTCTCCCAAAGCATGGTTTGAAAGATTCACAAGATTTGTTAAAGGCCAAGGATATAGTCAAGGACAATATGATCATACTCTTCTTACGAAGAGATCCACCAAGGACAAAGTTTCAGTTTTGATTGTCTATATGGATGACATAATCTTAATTGGGGATGATATAGAAGAGATTAGCAGAATGAAGTAGAGCCTAGCCAAGGAATTCAAGATTAAAGACTTAGGCCAACTAAGGTACTTCCTCGGAATGGAAGTGGCAAGATCAAAAAAGGGCATCATGGTGTCACAACGGAAGTACATTCTTCATCTCTTGAAAGAAACTGGGATGAGTGGTTGTAAACCTTTAGATACTCCAATAGAAATCAATACTAAGCTCAAAGTAGTCAAAGATGGTGTGCCTATTGACATGGGTAGACACCAAAGACTGGTTTGGAGATTGATTTATCTGTCACACACTTGTCTTGACATTGCTTTCGCTGTGAGCATGGTGAGTCAATTTATGCATTCCCTGTCTGAAGTACATCTTGAGGCTATGTATCGAATTCTTCGGTATCTAAAAGGCACACCAGGGAAGGGACTCTTATTCAAGAAAAACGAGAAGAGAGGGGTTGAGTTGTATACCGGCTTTGATTGGGCAGGATCAGTTACTGACAGAAAGTCAATTTCTGGGTACTACACGTTTCTATGGGGTAATTTGGTCACTTGGAGGAGCAAGAAGCAAAGTGTTGTTGCTAGAAGTAGTGCCGAGGTTGAATTCAGATCAAGCTTAAGGAATTTGCGAAGTTCTTTGGCTAAAAAGAGTTCTAGAAGAGCTTAAGAGGCCAGTGAGTTTTCCCATGAAGTTGTATTGGGATAACAAGGCAGCTATTTGCTCATAACCCAGTTCTACATGACAGAGCTAAACATGTTAAGATTGACAGATATTTCATAAAGGAAAAACTTGAAGAGGGAATAATTTGCACTCCGTTTGTACCAACTGCACAGCAAGTGGCAGATGTTTTAACTAAGGTGGCTATTGAGACAGCCATTTGAACTTCAAGTTAGCAAGTTGGGCATGATAGATATCTTTGCACCAACTTGAGGGGGAGTGTCGATAAATCAAGAAAGCTAAGATTTGGGTATTAGAATTCTGAATAATTTAGGAAGTCAGATTTCCTAGGATTAAGGGAAGAACAAATCAATCCCTGATTTTATGTGATTCTAGGGTTTGACTTTTTGTTCCTCTTCCTATTTATGCTCTGTGACATTACTTTAGTATTATGAAAAATAGGAGAATTTTAGCGTTTCTTCTCCTCTTCTTGTTCCTCCGTATATTTCTACACTTGCTTCTAGATGAATGCATTTAATCTGTCCAAACAAGTGACCAGCAAGGTGTGAAGCAAAGGCAGCATCATGCTATCTTTGCTGATTGATTTAACCTATTCTCTATCTTCCTCTCAGTTTTCAAGTATTTCCTCGTGACTTTTATAACCGAGTTTCCTGCGACATTTTGCCCCTGCACCACATGAAATTTTTGTAATATCCCTGAATGATATGCATACGTACATAGCTTGTGTGGGTCATATATATTACACTAGAGTACACACAAATGTGTACAAATGCATAGCTTTCTATCTAAATATTAGTGACTGGTTTTGACCTACAGGTTGCTTATACATTTGATGCGGGGCCAAATGCTGTTCTCATTGCCCGTAATAGGAAAACTGCTGCCCTTTTGATTCAGAGGCTGCTTTACTACTTTCCTCCAAATTCAGATGACCTTAACAGGTACTGTTTGTCTAGTTTTGCTAGTGCATACATACTGTGTTGTGATTTATGTTAATCTGTTGAGATTGCTGAGTTTCTTGCAAAACTCTCTCCAGTTACATTATTGGTGATAAATCAATTGTAAAAGATGCTGGGCTCAACGGGATAAATGATGTAGAAGCTTTGCCACCCCCTCCAGAAGTTAGAGACAATATTCCATCACAAAAATACAAGGGGGATGTCAGTTACTTCATCTGTACGAGACCTGGAAGGGGACAGGCTCTTCTCAACTGTGAAAATGGGCTCCCAAAGTAAGTTATGTGAAGTATTCTCGTGGTTGGTGTATTCCTCATCAAGCATAATCAATTGGCTTTATTAGCCTGAAATAATTTGACAAGATGATCCTTTCAAGGGAGCCTGCGGTCTACATGGCATGATTATTTGTTCTTTTCCAAGTTATGCAGTTTGTGTTGTTTTATTTATCTGTAATTGTTTTCAAATCTTGTTAGACTATTTACTTAGAGAAAAATAAGTCTTGTTCCATTTCTTCATCGACCAAAGCACCTTCAATTCAATTGAGCTTGTGAGTTAAATTTGTCAGCTTTTTGTGTCAGCAATTTCTCTGCTTTTTATTTTATTTTTGATGAAGAGTTCTATTTGCCTCTTACTTGGCTGGTTATTGATGGATAAATTTGATTTTTTTAAAAAACATTTATGGCCTCGAATCAATTTGAACTTTGAGATGTGTTGTTTCCCAAATTCTTAAAATATTCATCATTTTTTTTGTTTTTTTGCTCTATATTAACTAGAGCTGTTTTTATCAGACATGACTATGGTTAAACAAAATGGGGAAAAAATATATGATTATGGATCTGGATCCACAATTTGCAAATTGTGAATTTTCTTCACTACTAAACCTGGAGTTGAGGATAGGACGCTTGTGGTTTTTTGTAGCAGCTAGCAGCCTTGTGAATGATAATTTTGCCATCATTGATTTTGATAACTTACATATGGACAATGACCCGAAACTGCATTTATCTTATTGTTATTGAAGACTGTTGAGCTGGTTAATGCCAGCAGTGATACTTTCATTTCTGGAAGAAGCAAATTTGCATTTGGCCATATTATCTATGTAATGCTCACGGCATAAAACTGCACGACTTCAGGTTCATGTTAAGACATTGAGAACACTAACCAGGACAACTACTTTTCACCAACTAATTGTGTTTTGATGATAGCTGCACTCACTTCCTCTATGTATGGAAACATGTGTCCAGCACCTGGCAATTCATGGTATTGAATCCATGGAATGTTTTGAACAATATAGCGTTGCAGCATAACAGGTACAAGCTGATCGTCCTCTCCTTGCCATAGATGAACCTGGCCTTCATTATTTGGAAAGGGGTTATCTAGATCAAGGGGATCGAAATCCCAAGTTCCAAATCCAACTTTTATGTCACGGCAGATGGATTCAGAAACACCTTGTTGCAGCACGTGTGACTGCATTAATACAAATTTTAAAATAGTTGTCATCACCACATTTAGAAGACTGCTATGCATCATACATCAGTTTTGTATGGAAATGTGAATATGCAAGAAACTAAGCAAGGAAGAATTGGCCAGATGGAGAGGAACAACAATTAGGACCAATAAGATCTTCTTAACATACTTTGCCTCTTATAAGTTTAACTGCTAACATTTATACATGAGTGCCTTCAGTGCTTGCCGCTCTCACATTTCTCTGTTAGCCATTTGTTAAATTTATTACTTCTGTTAGCAATTTCAGGGCATCAAACTCATATATGTTTGAATTCTGACAACTCTCAGACCTTGCGTCACTCTAATCATAGTTTCTCTTCACACATAAGCATCTATTTTGTGCTCTGCTCAAGAATAATTATGTATGGAACTTCCACAAACACTCTATTTTCCTATTTCTATGATAGTTTCTATTTTGACGAAATTATTTTTCCTTCAAGTGCATTTTGTATTTATTAGGCAAATTTTTCCACTATTATGAAAACTTGCATAAAACTAAGATATTTATAAAAAAAGTATTACAATAAACTCCAAAATGCCATTAAATATAATAAGTTTTTTTTTGTATATGAAATATAATAATTTAATAATATAGTTGTTATCTCATAAATGATTGTAATCAGATGTCATTCTTACCCTGTGACAGTTAGAGGTGGTAAAATGGATTAACTTCTTTCGCCCATTCAACCCACAAAAATACGGACGGAACGAGTTAGCTTTTTTTGAAAAATGAGTTGGAAGAAATTACCTCACTTTAGTGTGGGTTGTTGATCCGCATAAAGGAAAAAATAAAAAAAATAAATGAGTTGATCTTAAAAAACAAAACAAAATGTATAAAAAATAAAAAAATTCATAAAAATTAAAAAAATAGAAAAATTATAATTTATAGAGATTAAAAAAATAAAAAAATAAAATAAATTTAGTATCATACCCAAAAAAATATCAAACACAAATAATAAGACAAGAATAAGACAAATGTAATACTTTAAAAAAAAAAAAAACTTAATCCGACGGCCAACCCGCTCTAGTCCCGCTTAACCCGCGGGTTATGCGAATTGGAAATTAAAAGTTAATTGAAATCTTGAACTGCTTCTCATTTCTATTTTACCACCTCTAGTGACAGTCTTATATGTTGAGAAAAGAACAATGGTTCTCATTTTATAAAAATAAAAGGTTGAACAAGGATAAAAATGATATTTGATTACAAGAACATACTCGTTAATCATGAGCTAATAGCTCAACTAAAAAAATTGTTGATCTTGAAAGCATTTTAGAGTTCATTTCTATTTTTTAATTTTTTTAAAAGTGTTTGAAAATGCATTCAACTATTGAGTATACCTGTGGTCCAAAGTCTATCTCGAGCTAGGATCAAATTAAAACACCCGATCAAAATTTTGAACTAAGACCGGACCCAATTGAACCCCACATTCACCTCTCCAATTTTCTATTGGGAAGTGATAAATGGCCCAGACCTATTTGTCTTCGGATTTGTCGGGGCAGAAACAAACATATGGGTCCCACTTTGAGATTCATTACTTAATTGAAGTACTCGGGCTAATTTGGGATATGAACTTATGGCTTATGTAGTACAATCCAATTTCTGTTATCTCACTAAATTTTCTATATGAATTTGCATTTATTTGCCCCATAACCCATTAATGGCATTGGGCCAAGATCACCTACTCGCTTGGAAACCTGGGGTCCATGGCTGTTATTGCATATAACACTTGCTAAAAACTACCCCAAAACCTAATGAATGAACATGAGAATTTTCGGTTTGAGCAAGCTGAAGAGTTTAATGAAGAGCTGAGATAATTAAATAATTTAAAACTAGAAGAATTAATTGGAATTTAATTCATTTAAAAAAATTAGAATTTAATTTTGATCTACACTCTAAAATGTTTGAAGTCTACCAAGTATATTCATAAAATAACAAATATTTGATAACTCATAAAGGGTATTTATACCAATGAAAATTGGGTATCAAAATAATTCTCTTAATATTATAACAACCATTTGAGGTGTTAAGTTCGTTTGATAATGTGCCAACACATGATTAAATGATTTATATATATATAAAAAAATACAATAAAACAAAATTACACTCAAACACCAGAAAAAAAACTACACAACTTATGTAGATTGTAAAAACTTTGAAGGCTAAAGAAAGACGTAAAGAAAAGTTGAAGGGGGTATTAATTTCTCTTATTTGGATGTTTAAGGTGGAGAAGGAGCTAGGAAAAAAGTAGGGAGATTTAGTTCTCAATCCCTTTATTTAATTTTAAATATGGTCTTTCCCCCTCCTTACCCCCAACTTGAGCAGAAAAAAAAAATTAAAACTTTTAAGGAGGAAGGAAGGGGAGGGGGAATACTTCTCCCTCCTTGGATTCAAATCCTTTGTCCCCTTTTTTCAGTCCTCTTATATGTTCTCTCAATTGCATGTTAAGAACTTATTAAAAAAAAGTCTTTACTAATTAAGATAAAGAGTTTTTTTAACTGAATTGTCATCATTCAATTGAAGAGACAGAGAAGGAAACATAAAAAAGAGACAAAATATTTTAAACTCTCACCTTATCCCTAATTATTTAAAAATATTCCAAACAAGAAAATAAGTTCCTGTTTTCCTTCCCTTCCAAACCTCATGTACAAACATATAAGAAAAGATGTCAATTAAAAGCAAGTTTTTTTTAAAAAAAAAGTGGGGTTCAGAATTAAAACCACAAAACAAGTGCCCACTAAGCTGCAGCTCACTACTGAATAGAGTAGAAGATTAGCTATATGTATCCAAACATCAAACGCTGATTCGTAGATGAATTAATTTATCCACAATATATACATAAGAAACGACTATGTATATGCTTTCCATCAAAGGCTCAACATCCTTCATCTAACGCCTTTCAATATCTTTAAATAATTTTTAAAGTACAAAAGTTGCGCCATACTCATAATGGAACATTTATTAGGGATACTACTTCAGAAATCAGAAGTTAGACGTCAGAAATTTAATGAAAAGTCAGAACTAGCATTCATGGAACGATGTTGAGACAGAAATTTTTAAGTCCTCTCGGACTAAGAAAAATTTTACTCTTGCTCTGTATCTTGAATGTGTATTACATCAAGTATAATATTAAAAATGTAATTAAAGTAAAAAATAATAATAGTCCTTAGCCCACAAAGCTGTGTGGTACATACTACATACATACAGAAAAAAAAAATCTCTGTTAATTTAGTAGCATCTAATAATTTCTTGCAGAGAGAACCAAACAGAGTATAAAGTTTGTTACTGCATAATTATCATGGGGACCTATATTTGTTTTCTTTTCAGGGTTGTAATGTCTTGATTAATTGTGAAACATTTATTGATTGTTGATTAATTGTGAAACATTTATTGTCAGAACCAACACGCAATAAATGCTTGATAAGCTCTAATTGGAAGCCTTGGTAATGAGCAATATTTTGGAGTGTTATTATTTTGAGGAATTGCAGTATATTTACTAGACATGGAGATAGATGGGAAAAAAATGAAGTGCTTGGTAGTTGGTACCTGATGATCTCCGTTAGCTAACTTGGAAAAGATTTGTAAATCTTGGCGAGAGAAAACAGCAGGATTGCGTTGTACAACACTTGATGAAGGAAACCACTTCTGAGTAATCCACCAGTATGTTAGCCATGGGAAGTAATGAGCAACTCCAACTGCCCATTGGTCTTGTGCAGGTTGCTGGTTGTAGGCCTTTTTGGACAAGTTGGAAGGAAAGGCAGGCCACCAGTAGTTGGTAACTGGAGTCAACAGTGTTGCTCCAGCCAGTCTGTTGGCATCAGAACTTGCAACCATTAAACTTAACTCCAATTTTCTTATACTATTTTTTTACACAACTTTTTACTCCAATTAATAATATATAAATACGTGATGCTAATTAATAATATACAAATATGTAATTAATAACGTACATTAGTTAGTCAAGAAGTATCGATCGATTATCATATCATGACTAATACTTGTTAACCATAAAGGTTGATTATCATATTATAACTAATAATTGTTAATCAATTAATTCATGTTATTAACTGTAAATTTGTACATTGTTAGTCAAAGTAAAAAGTTATGTAAGAAAATTACATTGTTAGTCAAAGTAAAAAGTTATGTAAAAAAATGATGTGAGATGATTATTTTTCTTAAAGTTATGACCAAGATGCAAATATTTAGTACTATGCACAAAATTTAAAATGAAGAGCTGTTTCAATCTAAATTCAAATAAGATCGGATGCAACTTTGTCAAAGACCAATTCTCTAAAAAGCCAAGTTACCAAGAATAGTTATAACTTATATATTTACTAATATTAATGGATTTTGCAAACAGAATCCAAAATAATAGTGATATGGAGAGCATGTTGGAGAGCCCAGATGCAGCCTCTCTAAGGAGAGAAAATTGGAGTTGGTGGTTTTCCACAAGCATTGTATACGGGCTCCAAAATCCCGATTTCCCAAGCATTTCTGAATTCAGAATCGTCAACAACTTGAATGTAGTTTAAGTGTTTTTGTTTTTTTATGTTTGAATGACAAGTAAAGAGGAGAATGGAAAAGAAATAAGGGGAACGGAAATACTGTTTTATATTTAGAAGTTTTAAAATGCATAGGAACGGAATGGAATATAGGGAGAATCATTCTCCCCATCTTTTCTTCAAATGCTCAATTTTTGTTTATCTCAAAATTGAAGTGGAGTGGGAAGAACGTATGTTCCGTTCCGTTAATGAATCTTCCAAACAAAAAGGGAGAAAATTATATTCTATTCTTTTCCTTTTTTTTCGATCCATTCCCACCTATTCCGTTTCGTTCCGTTAATGAAAAAACATTCATAACACAAGGTTAAAGAGCAGTTCAGTTCTAGGTAAAAGCTCTTGACATAAATAATCCAAATTTGTCAAAAACTTGTAGCTCAATTGCCAAGTGTCAACAGCTCAAATTCTTTTTTTTTTTTTTTACATTAGTGGCATAGAGAATGCATTTTAGAGAGTAATACAACCTTTGAAGAAAAAATTAATAGTTTAGAATTTTATAAAATATAAATAGTTACAATACAAATCATACATATGAGATAATTTGCTTTCTTTATTTTTTAATCAACAATTATAATCCCTTAATTTACTTTTTGAATTACACTATTCACGTTAGAAGATGCAAATCCAATTTGAGTATGATGTCGATGTCGGAAATTTAATCCTTGAGTGAGTCATCTATACCATGATACCATCTCTTATCCAGGTGCTCTTATCTAGGTGCTTGCATCTCATGTACCAAAAAATGTAAAAAAAAATAATATGCAACTCTTTCATACCTGTGAGGAATGTACCTGAGGCAACCCCAAACAGCTTGTCCACCCATAGAAAATCCTATGACATAGAACTTGGATCCCAGTCTCAGCTTATCTGCAAGCTCTTGAACATCAAGAGCCAAACTTTTTGCAGTTCGATTAGGATCAGGATCACTTTCTCCATAGCCTGGTCTATCAAAAGACACAATATATGCTCCCAATTCCTCGAGAAGTCCCTGATAATTATTGCAGCCATAAGAAAAAAAAAAAACCAAAAGTGAAATTCAAAATAGACAAAGGATAGGAAAACAAGGTCATGTGACTAAATTAATTACCGGGGGAAGGTTTGTTGCAATCACTGCATCATGTCTGCAAGAACTAAACGCATGTATGAATACAATCTTCTTCTTGGCTACTTCTCTAGGAACACCATGTTCCTTGTAAGCTAAATGCCTTCCATCTCTGAGCTTTATCCTTGGTGCTGTGATGGGTGGACCACCTGGTGAACCACATGTTCTTGGGGGTGGAGGCTGAATGGCCTGATATGCCAAAGCTAGAAAGCCAACCAAGAAAATTGCTGCAATTTTTCTCAACATCTCTTTGGGAAAAGGAGAGAGCATACAATAATTCTGAATATGAGAGTGATACTCGAGCAAATATATATGGACGCCATTATTTATACATACAGTAATATACATATTATTTTATGTTATATAATTTTTATTATAATTAATCTCATTTTATTTTAAAGTAATGTTATTAATACATTATTTTTTTATTAATTCATACATTATTTTTATTATATTATTTTCATATCATTTATTTTGTAAATATTAAAACAAAAATGACACATTCCATTACACATTTTCTCTTTTTTTTTATTCTAAATAGATATGAATATAAAAAGAATGTAAAAATATAATGTGAAAATATATTTTTATTTTATTTTATTTTGTGTATACCCAAGTTTTGATTTTTTTAAATACCCATAAAATGTATACATTTTTACCTCACATACCCAATATTTCTTTTCGGCGTCATCAGTCAGCAACGTGGCGACATAGAGTGCACATGCAGAGACAAGGAAAAAAAAATCCAACTATGAATGTTAGGCAGTTTAGTTTGAACTTGGACGTTATAAAATTTTGGATAACGGGAATTATATTCAGGACCAAAAGAAAAAAATTTGGGGCAAAATATAATTTTCACATGAATTACAATTGTAATTTATAAAAAAATATTAAAACTGCATGAGTAATGTAAAGAATTTCAGAAACTAAGGATCCAGCAGTTGCATCTCCAGTAACTACTGGAGTAACATTTCAATCATTAAATTTTAATTCAACAGTCAGTATTAATTTAATATTAAAAAATATTTTTAATATTAAAATATAAAAATAAAAATATTAATCGTTAAATAAAAAATCAATGATTCAATGTTCTAACCACTAGAGGTGCGGCTGGAGAGAATCCAAATTCCATTATACATGGTTCTGCCCTTGATTATATTTTTTTTCTTTTACTACATATCTTTTTTCTCTTTATGAATAGGAAGGATATTAATAATTAATAATTTCTTTAATGTGAAACAATGATTCTATTCTATAGCCATTTTAAAATTTAAGAAGATTTCTTTGGTATCTATTTTTCGTGAATATCAATACTTTGATTAGTTGTAAATATTTTATTAACCGTTAGTTATACTAGGTGGATTTAAAACATTTATTGAGATAATTAACCTTTACTAAAATGCTTGACAATAGGTAGATAGAAAATGCAACAAGACGGTCTTGTAACGTTCATGGTTATTATGAGAGTCATGTTTAATTTTAAAGACTCATTTACATTCAATTTTCTTGCACCTTTAAAGTAATTTCACAATGTCTCATACATCATTATGTTTTATTGATTTAAGCTCATCTTTTATGACATCTAATAATTTATCAATATTATCACTATTAATGACTTCTGAAAACAAAATTAGATCATTGTCAATAATTCTTAAGTCGTTTTCTGGTTCTTGTAGATGCACCACATAGTTATTCAGAATAACATATCTCCTTTCTCTTTGAAATTTTTTTAATGTTATTTTTTGTGATTGTTCTACTATAGGTTCATTGTTAACCTTGAGATCATTAATTTGTTGTTCTTCTTGATTGTTATATTCAGTTCAATAACATGAGGAACAATAATTTCATAAGTAGGAACACAAATTAAAGGAACTTGTACTTTAACTTCTTTAATCTCCACATTCTGTGAAGCTTCACTCTCACTGGTTTCACCATTATCAATGAACTAGACATTTCTAGTTTCAACAAATCTTTCATAATACTCATCATCTCTATCTGACCATACGATTTTCACATTTCTTTCTAATTGTCTTTCAACTTCATTTACATAAACTTTCAAGGCATTTACAACTTGTGATTTCTCATGCAATAAATATGTATATTTGTAACGTGAATAATCGTCAATAAAAGTAATAAAATAATTTTTTTTACCGAAAGAATTGACATTAAAGGATTCACATATATCAGTGTGTATAATTTCAAGAAGCTAAGTACTTCTCGTGACACCTTTCTTTGTGTGTTTTGTTTGTTTTTCCCTAATACAATCCACACAAGTATTAAAGTCAGTGAAATCAAAATTTGGAAGGATGTCATTTTTTACCAACATTTCCATTCTTTCTTTAGAAATATGACCCAAATGTTTATGTCACAAGTAGGCAGAACGTTCATTTATTAAATTACGTTTAGTGCCAATATTATGATACAAGGTCATAAGAATTTCACCGGATAAATTATCAAGATTCAATTTATATAAACCATCATAAAATATACCAGAACCAATCATATATGTATGCTTATATAAACAAAAACATCCATTTCCAAACCTAAAAGAGTATCCAGCAATATTAAGTTTAGACAAAGAAACTAAATTCTTAGAAATACTAGATACATAAAATGTTTCAAAATAAATTTAAATGATGTCCAGTGTTTAGGATTAAACGGTAAGTCTCGACATCTTCCACCGGAATCTTCACTTTATTTCCTATGAAGACGAACTTCTCATTCAAACTTATGGTTTGGATTGTAAGAAATCCTTGCATTGTATTAAAAACATGAGTTGTACATCCAGAATCAATCCACCAAGTATCATGGGGAACTTCATTTATATTTGATTAGAAATATACATAAGTTTTCTTTCCATCTCCTTGATGGTTCACATAATTGATAAAGTGATTTCCTTGATTCTTAAGTATGGTTTTCTTCTAAACTAACATATTGTGCAATTCATGCACATTCCATTTATTTTTCATGGTATTATAGTTCATTTGGAATGGACCATACTCAAGCAATAATGAGTTCAGAATGAACTACACAAGGAAATTCTTATCCACTTTCATTCCCAATAACTTAAGTCTTATTGCAATGTTTGTCATTTCAATGATGTACTCATGCATAAAACGAGATCTATCATTTTTTCATGGTGGTTAAAGTACCCATTAATGTCCCAGTAAGAGACTTCTCAGCAATTTTTGAACGCTTTTTTCATAAACTTCATAATTTCTTTAGCATTATCAAATTTAGGAAGAACTGACTTAATATTACTAGTCATACTCATCCACATGTACATTAGAATCAGTCTGTTTGATCTTTTCCAATTATTTATAATGAACTTTAATGCTTAAAATAGTAACAACATTTGATTTCTTCACTCGAAAAGTCAAATCCAATTCCATTACGACAAGGTAAAACTGGATTTGCTCATTTCATTCAGAGAAATTAAGTCCATTAAAAATTGGAATAGATGAGAGATGCGAATGTATAGCAACACGTACTGCAATGATCACATGTCTAACATTATTACTTTGAGTCATAAATTAACATACTATACAGAGTTAGACAGTAAATCATTTAGCATTTAATGTATATTAATGTTCTCTTTTTGGTGATCTATCAACATACAACAATAAACATAATGATGCTAATAAAATTTACATAATCTAACAATGATATATACACTAATTAGAAATATTTATTATATTTGGATATATAAATAAAACTAATAGTACACTTACACTACTAACAATCATGTCCATTTATTATAAGAGCAACTAATCAACTTTTGAACGATTTATAAATGTCTTATAACAATGAATTTCAATTTATTCATACACAAATAGTCATTATGACATGCATTATATCTATTTTATGGGTAATTGAAAAATAACTTTCATAATATTTAAAATTAAATTAACTTAAAGATTCGATTACTTTAGTAATTAACAAATTTATCATACATTAATTCTAAATTGATAACATTATACATAAAAATCAATACTGCAGATTCTTTAAAATAACTTTTATATAATTTAAAATTAAATCAACTTAAAAATTGATCACTTTGATGATTAACAAATCTCATATAATATTATCTCAAATTAATATTATTATGCATAAAAATCAATATACCATTAAAATAATATTTGTTGATTTATTGCAAATATTTCATTCGTTGATAGCATACCTAGAGATCACATTTCCAGTTTATTATTATTATTTTTAATCAAAATTGAATTTGGAAACATAATATCATAATATTATGAAAACATAATATCTTCTCACGTTTCCCATGACATTGCAATCATATCATATAATATTAATATAATTACTTTCATTGCAGTATCAATTTGTAAACAATTTTTTAAACAATATTTAATCACAGTGACGTGACGTGATATTGAAATCACGAATTCTTTATCCACGATTCACAATAATAAACCAATCATTAATTATATTATAATCGCTATATTCACGATTCACGACTTGCTACGATATTATAATATCCAATCATTATATAATTAGGTTGAACAATTCATAATTAGAGTAAATAATAAATCATAAAATTAATTCATACAATGTAACAAAATAATATAATAAAAAAATTAAATTTTCATAATTAAAGTTCATATAAATTAAAGAAAAGCAGTCATCATCAATAAAAAATCATAAATTTCATAATCACACTCTCATAACATATATAAGTTTATAATTTTTATATGAATCTTAATATAGAAAATTATTATTAAAACATAAGGATTTTAGAATTTTTGATTTTCACAAATAAGAGTGTAAGAAGACACTAGCTTTATCTATGAATAATTAGTAGAATGTATTTCAAAAATGTTAGAGAAATCTCAAAACTCATTTTCTATTATTTATCTTTTTTTTTATACTTCTTCTACTTTAGTGATAGTGAGAGAAGAAAAAACTCTGATAATCAAGAACAAACCTAGAGTTTTGCGCAAAAATTATTCCTTAAATACTGCTAACTTCTATCAAGTTAATAGTTATTATAATTATAAAACTGTCATTTTTCTTTTATCCAATAAGAGTTTAGTCCATTGATAGCAATATAATTTGTATATTTTATAATTCTCTAACTTGACTTCTTAAGATTCAATTTGACTTAATTAAGTTAGTTTTGTCATATTTTATGAAATTGAACTTAATTGAATCATTTAAGAAAATTATTTCTTGTAATGTCATTAATTTAGGTGATTGTATTTTTCAGTAAACTGGTTATGAATTGAGTTTCAAATATCGAATTAATGTGATTTTGGTCTTGTTGGAAAGATAAGACAATTCTCTATAACTTTCATAAAGACCTTAAGATTCAGATCACACATTTGGATAATTTAAATTGGAGTTGAAGCAAAATCAAAAATTCTGAACCCGATAGATTGACCTATGCATACTCATCAGACCATATCTTGAGATATATGAGAGCTTTTGGATTGAAACCAGTGTCATTTGAAAGTTAAGATCCATATTTACAACTTTCATGAAGAACACAAAATTCAGTTTGGATTTCTTGAAGGTGATATTGAGCTTGGAAGTCAGAACAAATGTGTTGTAGTTGGGCCTAAACACGGTTTAATAATTGGGTAATAACTCGGGCTGTAGGTGGTCAATTGAGCTAAAACAGGTGGCTATGGAAAGTTAAGACAATTATCTAGAATTTTTATAAAGACCACTTGATCAAGAAATGACGCATGTCATGAGTTCATAGCTGAAACATTTCAGAAACAAGAATCTCTATAATTTCCACTCATCAAACAACTACTTTGACATTTTGTACTCCTCTAGCTCTATAAAAGGGAGTAATGATTGATCATTAAGGGGGGTTAGCTTACAGTTATGATCATGCTTGTATTTTAATTATTTTCTTTGTGTAGTTTTTTATTATTCTAACTTGAAGTTATGTTCATCTTCTTCTTCTTTCTTTCTTTCTTTCTTCTTGATTCATGAGTAACTAATTTTCATTTTGCTTAGGTGAAAGGTTGAAATTTTTGGTAATAAGTTGAGATTAGATTAATTTTCTTCTTGTGCTTAAAAAATATATTTTTAAATAATCATTATATATGTTGTATCTTATTTTCGATCAATTTAGAAACTCTTCTTGTATAATGATAATCTTGATTCGTTGATAATCTTCCGTTATTTATTTTCCATCATTTATTTTTCATCATTTATTTTCTGTCATTTATTTTTGCTTACTAACTTATTAACTTACTTATTTAAGTTATTTATATTTATGCTTAATATTTAATGTTTTTATTTTAAGTCATTTATTTATGTTTAATATTTAATGGACGGTCTATACCGCCAGCTTGTACATTATTTATTTTATTTTAAGTCACTTATTTATGCTTAATTGATATCGTGATTTAAATTCTGGTTGTTTGGTTAAAATTAATCCTGATACTTTATATATTAATTTGTTTGAATCACAATCACACACAATTAATACAATAACTGAAATTAAAGATGTACATGATGAATAAGAAAATCAATCGGTGCGAGCTACACGTAGTATACATGATGAACATGAAAATCAATTATTGCGAACTATGCGTGAATATTTGCAACCACCTCGAAATTCTAGTCCATCATGTTTTATCTTTCTACTTACTGCTAATAATTTTATATTTAAGTCAGATATAATTTTTTTACTTCTTAATTTTCATGGTTTAGAATTTGAAAGCTCATATTTACATCTGAAAGAATTTGAGGAAGTATGTATCGCTTTTAATTATCAAACTTGCACTAAAGAAATTGTTAGATTTAAATTGTTTCATTTTTCTTTGAAAAATAAAGCAAAAACTTGGCTTAATACTTTGAAACTAAGATCGATTGACACATGACAAGAAATGCAATGTGAGTTTTTAAAGAAAATTTTTTCAACACATAAAACCACTTTGAAAAGGTAAATCCAAAATTTTTCCCAAAAATCAAATGAAATATATTTTCAAAGTTGGGAACGTTTTAAAGATTTGTTAAATTCTTACTCACATCATGGTTTTGAAAAATGACGCACTATAAGCTTTTTTTATGAAGATTTAATACCTGAAACTAAATAATTTATGAAAATAATGTGCAATGACGAATTTCTTGATAAAGAACCTAATGCTTTAGATTATTTAAACCATTTAGTTGAAAATTATCAATCTTGACATAATACTAATCCTTTTGAAAATTCAATTAGATATAACCTTGCAAATGCTAGTAAAGAAAAATATCATCTTAGTGAAGAAAAAGATCTAAATGTTAGGTACGTCAGTTTGGCTGGAAAAATTGAAGCCATAGAATTTGGGAAAGTAAAAGAAATCAAATCTGTGCAAAATAAAGAAATTTATGGCATTTATGATTATTTAGGACACTCAACAAATGAATGTCCAAAAATTTCTATTTTTAAAGAAGTTGTACATGAGCAAGTAAATACAATTAATAATTTTAAAAAGTTATTTACTTATTCTTTTTCAGATTTATACAATTCATGATAGAGAAATCACCTAAATTTCAGTTGGAAGAATAATAATTAAGTACAATTTATGGAACCACCTCCTCCTCAGGAGCAACAAGACTCTCATAATTCTTAAGAATATACACCTTATGTCCTACTATATGGGAAAAATCTTGAAGGAACACTTTATGCATTCATAGAAAAGTAAGATGTCATTAATAAACAAAACACTCAAACCATGAATGACATCAAAGACACTCTTGCCAAACTCACTTCTGCTCTCACCATTCAAGAGAAAGGAAAATTTCCTTCTCAACCTCAACCAAATCCCAAGGGTCAGTATAGTCTAAATGAGGGTAGTTTAGAAAATCAACAAATAGATCAAGTCAAGTCAGTGATAACTCTTAAGAGTGAAAAAATTGTTGAAAAACAAATTTCTGAACCTTGTGAGAGAGATGATAAGTCAATTCCCTAAGTTAAGAAAGAGGTTGACAAGCCATCTAGCCAAAATGAGACCAAACTCTTGCTTCCACTTCTATTTCCTCAAGCATTAAACAAACCTAGGAAATTGAACCACTACACTGAAATTTATGAAATTCTTAAACAAGTAAAGGTCAATATTCTATTTTTAGATGCTATCAAACAGATTCCTTGTTATGCCAAATTTTTGAAAGACTTATGCACTGTTAAAAAGAAATTAAATGTGAAAAAGAATACATTTCTGCCTGAACAGGTAAGCTCAATTATTCAAACCAATAATGTTTTGAAACTTAAAGACCATGGTTGTCCTGTGGTTTCATGCATTATTGGATAAACATAAAATTGGACAAGCTTTACTTGATCTTGGTGCTATTGTTAATTTGATTCCATATTCAGTTTATCTGCAACTCAACCTGGGTGAGTTAAAACTAACCTTTGTAACTCTTTTACTTGTTGATAGATCAATTAAAATTTCAAAAAGAATAATAGAAGATGTGTTGGTACAAGTTGATAAATTCATATATCATGTGGATTTTATTGTCTTAGAAACTGAACCAATGGTTAATAGTTGCAAGTCAATACTTGTTATTTAGGTTGATTATTTTTAGCAACATCTAATGCTTTGATCAATTGCAGAAATAGAGTGATGAAGCTAACATTTGGAAATATAATACTGGAGCTTAATGTTTTCAACATGTGCAAGCAACCACAGGAAATCCATGACGAAAAGGAGGAAGCCGATGGGATTGAGGCCATGGTAGATGATCATCTTCAAAAAGAGAGTTCTTCTGACCCATTAGAAGTTTGTTTAATTAATTCATTTGATTTAAGTACGCAATTAGATGGTGATATTTCTAAAATATGTTCTTTGCTTGATTGCACATAGGTAATGGAATACAACGGATGGAAGCCGAGATTCGAAGAGTTAAAACCCATGAATGATGATACCTATGAAGAAGTACCCGCACTGGAACTAAAGTCATTACCTGCTAAGTTAAAGTACACATTTTTAGAAGAAGAACAAAGTTTGTCAGTGGTAATTTCCTCAACCCTGTCTGAAGAACAAAAAGGTATGTTGATAGAAGTACTTAAACGACATAAAAGTGCAATTGGATGTACATTAAAGGATATTAAAGACGTTAATCCATTAATTTGTTCACATAAATACATTTAGAGGATAATGCTAAAACATCTCAACAACTTCAAAGAAGATTAAATCTATACATGAAAGAGATCATTAGAGTTGAAGTTCTTAAATTACTTGATGTTGGAATTATCTATCCTATTTTTAATATTCAATGGGTAAGCTTCACACAAGTTGTGCCTAAGAAATATAGAATAACAGTGGTTGAAAATGAAAAAAATGTGAATTAATACCTACGCGAGTCACATCTAGTTGGCGTATATGTATTGATTTTAGAAAATTAAATGCAGCCACTAGGAAAGATCATTTCCCCTTTCCATTTCTTGATTAAATTCTGGAAAGAGTAGCAGGACATCCCTATTACTATTTTCTTAATGGTTATTCGGGACATAATCAAATACCAATTGCATTAGATGATCAAGAAAAGACCATTTCTACGTGTCCCTTTGTTACTTTTACATATAGAAGAATGTCTTTTGGCCTTTGTAATGCTCTGGCAACTTTTCAAAGATGTATACTAAGTATTTTTAATGATATAATTGAGCATTATTTAGAGATTTTTATGGATGATTTGACAATTTTTGAAAATTCTTTTGAAAATTATCTTGATAATTTGGATAAAGTTCTTAACAAATGCGAAGAAAAATGATTTGTGTTAAACTGGAAAAAATGTCATTACATGGTTACCTCAGGAATTGTGTTAGGTCATGTGATATCTTCTAATGGAATTGAAGTTGATAAGGTCAAAATTGAATTAATTACTCATGTGTCTTCCCCAAAAATAGTTAGAGAAATTCGTTCCTTTTTAGGACATGCATGATTCTACAGAAGATTCATCAAGGACTTTAGTACCATATCTATGTGAATATTTATGTCTTGAAGCATATCAAATGAGTTTTTGATAATAACAAAGTTAAGATGAAGATTAAGATCAAAGAAATGACTAAGACCAAAAGAAGAAGACTAAGATCAACAGAGGTATATTAGATATAGGTCTTATAACATCAATGTGAAATACTCTCAAGGTATCTCAATTATATTCAAATGATTTTTCAAAGATCTCATAATACAACTTGTTTTTAAAAGTTTATATTTTAAAGAAATGTTGATTTCAATCTTGGATTATGTTAAACATTTGTAAATTTTGTTTAGTCCAAGTACCCCAATGTTAAAAATGGTCTGGAGACTTAATTGGGCTTGAAAAATGTGTTCAAAGTGTAAAGTAATCAATTACACATGTGTGGTAATCGATTACAAGCTAAACAGAAGCCTGTAATCGAGTACATCAACCATGTAATCAATTATCAGAAAGTCAGAGGGCATGTAATCGATTACACACAAGCTGGTAATCGATTACCATCTGCCCAGAAAGGCAAGAACACGTTTAAACGGCCATGTAATCGATTACATCAACCATGTAATCGATTACCAGAAAGTCAGAGAGCGTGTAATTGATTGCACAAGTCTGGTAATCGATTACATCTTGCCCAGAAAGCCAAGAACACATTCATATAGCCATGTAATCAATTACCAAGAGTGTGTAATCAATTACTAGCTTTCTTACAGTGCCTAACGACTATTTTCTTGGCATTTAATGTTGCCACAAAAGCCACCCAATGATTCTATTGATCTAAAAACTTATAAATACACATCTTGGGACATTATTTATGACTAACCAAAAATTAAGAAACTTCTTTCAATTACTCTAATATGTGAATCATCATTAAATCTCTTGTGCTCTATTTTTGTACATATTTGAGATATTCTTGAAGAGTATCATAGGGCTTCAATTTGTGTAATATACTCTTGTAAGAGTTTCATCTTATATACAATTTGATTCTTTGTAAAGGGGGTGAGGTATCCCTCTAGAGAAAAGAGAGTGAGGTATCTCTCAAAGATTGTAAAGGGTGAGGTATCCCTCTAGTGAAAAGGGTGAGGTATCCCAGTTTTGAGGCTCAAGCACAAATGGTTAGTGAGGTATCCCAAGGTGTGGTGAGTGCTCTATTGTGTAAAGGTTTTCAAGCACCCGTTCAAGCTTGAAGTTTAGTGGAAAATCTCGAGCGGTTTACTTGAGGATTGGACGTAGGTCACAAGGGGTGGCTAAACCAGGATAAATCCTTGTATTTGTTCTTCTCAACTCTATCTCTTTACTTTATGCTTTAATTATATATGCTTGAGTTGAGTTTGATATCTTACTTTGCTTGAATACTTTCTACCTTGGGTTGTTTATTTGTGAGTGATTCAATTGATCTCTTATCTATTCACTTCAATTAAACAATAGCTTCAACGAAAATTTGATAAACAAGTGCTTTGCAAAAAATTTGCAAAAATATTTCCTAAACTCAATTCACCCCTTCTTGAGTTTGAGGCCACTTGGTAACAAGTGGTATTAGAGCTAGACTCTTGTGTAAAGAGCTTAGCAGCTTCAAGAGAAAGTGATGACCTCTTCAAATGATTTTTCTGAAAGTTCTTCTCTTTATAAACCTCCATTTTTCAATGGGGATGTGTATGCTTATTGGAAAAAAAGAATAAAATTTTTTATTGAAGTTATTGACTTAAACGTATGGGATGCTATTAAAAATGGTGCTTTTGTCCCCACACAATTCATAAATGGTGTAAAAATTAATACACCAAGAAGTGAATGGACGGATGATGATAAAAAGAAGGTCCAATATAATTTGAGAGTCAAAAACATCATTACCACAACTTTGGGGTATGATGAGTTCTTTAGAGTCTCAAATTGTAAATCTGCCCAAGAAATGTGGGACACCTTACAAGTAACTTATGAAGGTACTAGTGAAGTGAAAAGATCAAGGATAAATACTCTCACTCATGAGTATGAACTTTTTAGAATGAACCAAGGTGAAAGCATTCAAGAAATGCAAAAACGATTCACACATTACAAATTATCTTGCTTCATTAGGAAAGACTTTTCCTAATGAAGATCTTGTTAACAAAGTGTTAAGATGTTTGAACAGGAATTGACAACCTAAAGTGATGGCTATTACAGAGTCAAAAAATCTTTCAACCATGACTCTAGCGACACTTTTTGGCAAGCTTCAAGAACATGAATTGGAATTGAATAGACTCAATCAAAATGAGGAGCTTGACAAGAAAAAGATGGGAATTGCTCTCAAGACCACCTCCTCTTTGATCAATGATGATGATGAAGATGATGGAGATGACCTAGAAATTAGTGAAGAGAATCTTGGCCTACTAGTAAAGAAATTTAGAAGATTCTTCAAGAAGAGTAAAAGTCAAAGAAGACCTCTATTTCCCCAAAAGAATGTCTACCACAAAGGGGAAATAACTTCATCCACTCTTAAATGCTATGAATGTGAAGAATTGGGACACATAAAGATGGAGTGCCTAATCTATCAAAGAAAAGTGAAAAAGTATGAAAAGAGGTCCTCAAAGGAAAAGAAAGAAAGAAGAGCCTACATAGCTTGGGATGATAATGACATGGATTCAACTAATAGCTTGGATAATGAAAAAACCAATCTATGTTTCATGGCTAGAGGAGAAGAGGAAGATGAAGATGACATGGAGGTAACATCCTCAAATTTTGAATCAAATTCTTCCCTTTCCTATGATGAATTGCAAGATGCATTTGAAGAATTGCATAATGAATTTATGAGACTTATAAAACTTGTTTCATCATCCAAGAAAATAATTTCCTCTTTTGAAAACAAAATCTCTATTTTAAACAAGGAAATTGAGGAACTAAAAATAGAAAATGAAACTCTTGGACTCATTTATGCAAATTCCTCATGCATGACATGTTCTTTACTTGATAATGCATCTACATCCTTTTCTTGCTCATCATGTAAAACTTTTGAAAAGGAAATTGAAGACTTAAAAAATACTCTTTCAAAATTTACATTGGGAAGAGACAATTTGAATA
This sequence comes from Ormosia emarginata, assembly GCA_029884605.1. Lineage (NCBI taxonomy): Eukaryota > Viridiplantae > Streptophyta > Magnoliopsida > Fabales > Fabaceae > Ormosia > Ormosia emarginata. Next base: position 23,213,184 of record JAQQTP010000077.1, on the reverse strand, counting down.
TGTTACTAGGGAATCAAAGATGTGTATTTCAGAAAGCTGGTTTAGGGTACAATCCCAAAAATCAACAAAAACTTTACAAGAATTTCTTTGTTCCCTCAAGTACATCAACAAGTCTTTTTATAAAGTGTTTTCATTGTGGCAAGAAAGGACATAGTGCATCATGTAATTGGTTAGATATCATGAACAATAGTTTTGATGATAACAAACGTGAAGACAAACATGAAGATGATGAGAAGACCAAGTCCAAGATCTTCAAAGAATAGCTTTAGGACTTAGGATCTTTGTAAAGAGCCTTTTGGATATCTCATTATTTGGCGTTGCAAAGAAATGTTTTCAAAATTGTTTTTCCAAACTTAAACAATCATTTTCTGGACATTTGAAAGCATTTAAAATTGTTTTTATAGCAGAGGTATTCGAATATCCTGTTAGGTATTCGAATAGAATGGTTTTCAAATTCAAACGTTTTCTGTTTTTCAAAGTGGTATTCGAATACCCCTCTAAAGTATTCGAATAACCTGATTTCATAATATACCTCTTTAACTAAGGTATTCGAATACCCTTAACTGGTATTCGAATAACCCAGCTTTGATCAGTTTTTTTAAAAGTGTTTTGGCAAGAGGTATTCGAATACCTCATAAGGCATTCGAATACTGTATTCCAGAATTGGATTTCACGAAGCTTTCGAAAATGGCAGCAACGACCATAATTTCAATAATTACATGGTTTTAATTGCTCCAACGGCTATTTTCTCTCATTGCTCTATAAATAGAGACCTTGGGTCTCTTCAAAAAAGCCCAACTATTTTGAATTATTTGCTTGTGTTAAAACGTGATTCTTTCATATTTTCTGTGCTCTTTTCGCCAAAACCTTGAGATATCCTTTAGAGAGCTTATTAGCACTTCAATTTGTAATATCTGCTCTAAGTGAGAGTTTATTTTTCATCTATTCTCTGCTTCTGTAAAAGGGTGAGGTATCCCTTAGTGAATTTGTGAGGGTGAGGTATCCCTCTAGTAAAAGGGTGAGGTATCCCTTGTTGTAAAGAAGGTGAGGTATCCTTCAAAGGGGGTGAGGTATCCCTCTAGTAAATAGGGTGAGGTATCCCTGTTGTGTAAAGGTTGCAAGCACCTGTTTTTAAGCTTGTATTGAATAGTAAAAAATCTCGAACTGTGTTTCGGGGACTGGACGTAGGCCACAAGTGGTTGGTGGTCGAACCAGGATAAATATCGTGCCTACTTTTCTATCCTTAATCTTTTATCTTTATGCACTTTATTTATTCTTGCAATTTAATTATTAATTGTTCTTCTTATCTTCATCTTATTCACGACTTTTAATAATTAAATTCAGTATAGTTTATTTGTTTAAGGCTTTTGCGAAAAATCCTTAATTACTCAATTCACCCGCCCTCTTGAGTACTGAAGCCACTTGAGTAACAAGTGGTATCAGAGCTAGACTCTTGTATAAAGAGCTTAGCCGCTTCAAGAGTACATGGCTTCATCAAATGTTTTATCAGAAGCAACTTCCATAAATCGACCACCCTTTTTCAATGGGGATGGTTATGCATATTGGAAGGAAAGAATGAAAATCTTTATCGAGGCTATTGATCTAGATGTGTGAGATGCTGTCGAAAATGGCGCATTTATACCTACACGCGTTGTCAATGGTGTAAAAACCGAGACACCTAGAAGTGATTGGTCTAAAGATGATAAAAGAAAAGTTCAAAGTAACTTAGTAGCCAAAAACATTATTACCTCAGCTTTGGGGCATGATGAATTTTTTAGAATTTCAAATTGCAAAACTGCTAAAGAAATGTGGGACACTTTACAAGTTACCCATGAGGGTACTAGTGAAGTTAAGAGGTCGAGAATCAATTCTCGACCTCGTGAATATGAATTATTTACAATGAACCAAGGAGAAATCATTCAAGAAATGCAAAAGAGGTTCACCCACATTGTTAATCATCTTGCATCATTAGGAAAGAATTTTACTAACGAAGATTTGATTAACAAAGTGTTGAGATGTCTTAGCAGGATTTGACAACCAAAAGTAACAGCAATTTTAGAATCAAGGGACTTGACAACTATGTCATTAGCAACTCTTTTTGGAAAACTTCACGAGCACGAATTAGAACTCAACAAGCTTGACCAAAGTGAGGAAAACGATAAAAAGAAAAAGGGGATAGCGCTTAAAGCCACCACCTCCACTATCAATCATGAAGAAGAAGACGATGGAGATGACATGGACAACATTGAGCTAAATGAACAAAATCTCAATCTTCTGGTAAGAAAATTTGGTAAGTTCCTAAAGAAAAAGAGAACTCAAAGAAGATCGCCTTTTCTCCTAAAGAAAGTTGAAAAGAAACCCTCCAAAGAAAGAAGAGTCTACATAGCATGGGATGACAATGATATGGACTCCACTGATAGCTCAGATAGTGAGGAAGCGCATCTATGTTTTATGGCCAAAGGAGAAGAAGAAGAAGAAGAAAGCGACAACGAGATAAATTCTGACGTATCTCCTTCTTATGATGAATTACAAGATGCTTTCGAAGAATTGCATGACGAATCAATAAAACTCACAAAACAAATTTCTTCTTCTAAGAAAAAAATCTCTTCTCTAGAAAATCAAATTCTTATTTTAAATAAAGAGATTGAAGAACTAAAAATTGAAAATGAAACTTTGGGAATTATTGATGCATGCTCATCTCATCCCTCACATGCTTCTACTTCTTCGTCTTGTTCTTCATGTCATTTGCTTGAAAAAGAAATCGAAGATTTAAAGAACACTCTTGCTAAATTCACTCTCGGAAGAGACAATTTAAATATCATATTAGGAAAACAAAGGGTTGTTTTTGAAAAAGCTGGAATTGGTTATAACCCGAAAAATCAGCATAAATCTTATAAAAACTTCTTTGTTTATTCAAGCACTTCTTGTAGTCCATTTATCAAATGTTTTTACTGTGGAAAGAAGGGTCACAGTGCTTCAACATGCAATGCAAGAAAGAATGTTAACACAAAAATTGGGACAAAAATGGTTTGGGTTCCAAAGGGTACATTGCCCAAAACTGACACTCAAGGACCCAAGAAAATTTGGGTACCAAAAACTAAAAAATTAAATTGTGTTGCAGGTGTACTTGAAAGCCTAGAACTGACTTCGGCATTTTTGAAAGTGGCTACTGCGAGCACAAGACTAGAAATAATTCCAAGCTCTCCTTCTTATTTCTATGAGGCTTAGACTTGCATTTTGTTTAAGTGTTTCCATCAAAAGGTAAGGTTTTATATCTCAAATATACCTTTCTGGATGTAAAATATGTGTTTTTATGTTTAAGCTATTCGAATACCTCTCTGTGGTATTCGAATACCATTGCATCTGTACGTGAAAATCCATGTTTTTCTGATAGGTCTATTCGAATACCCTCCCATGGTATTCGAATACCATACATCAGTACATCAATTTTATGTCTTTATAAAGCTAGAGTATTCGAATAACTATATAGCTATTTGAATAACCAGATAACTATCACATCAGTATTTCTCACATGCCTCTGGAGTATTCGAATACCTTCCAAGGCATTCGAATACGTGCTCATTCTGGAGTTTATAAAATGTGATGGGTATTCGAATACAACAAAAGGTATTCGAATACCACATGACTGAAAACAAGTTTTACGACGTGTTCTCTGTTTCGTTTCTGCTCCTTTTCTTATACATATGCAATGAAAATATATTCCAACTATGAATAACATGCTTTAGATAAAATACATCTTAGTTCTTGAAACTATGTTTTGTACCTTAAATAGAAATTACATGATGTTCTTAAATGCATATTTTTTGCTTGCTCTTTCACCTCCTTTTTCTAGAATATGCTGCATATTTAAATTCTTTGTAAGGTAAATGCTCAAATGTAATTGGCTACTATTTTAATAAATATACAAGTGCAATAAGTGGTATATGAAATATTTAATATCTATGTTTTTTATTGATATATGGCAGATTTATAAGAAATTGATAACAGGTGGTAAATGCTTTACACTTTGACAACAAGTGGTATCAAACAAAGTGGTATGAACGTAATAACAAGTAATAACAAGTAATAACAAATGATATCAAACAAGTGGTTACTTGGCCAAATTAATCGATAAATATATTTTTTTTTTTGCCCTTGAGAATCATTTGCTGCTTTTGCCTCATTGTTTTAAATGCTTATTGGCTTATGAGTTTGACTAACCCCTATGGATCCAACATTAATGGATACCAATGAAAGCACTCTGAATTTTGTTGTAGGGAGAACACTACCTCAGCACAAATTTAAATGGACAAAATTCATTCAACTTAAGGACATGCATATGTTAATTTATATTGCTTTGATATGATAAAAGGGGGAGAAAAATACTTGCCCCATCTTTTTGATCATGACAAAAGGGGGAGAAAAATTTGAGGCAGTTGATTAAGAAAAGTCAAGAGGAGAAAGTAAAAAGTTCGGTAAGATCTAAATGAAAATTGGATTCCAAAAGTAAAGAGGAGCTGCTGTGCACATCTCTGATATAAATCACCTCTTACGAAAAAGAGGGAGAGTAAGTTTCTCATACTAACTTTGTGAATTCCAATTTATATGAACTAATGCTTTTCTCAAATGCTAGTTTGTCATCATCAAAAAGGGGGAGAATGTAATTGGCTAGCTATCATGAACAATAGTTTTGATGATAACAAACGTGAAGACAAACATGAAGATGATGAGAAGACCAAGTCCAAGATCTTCAAAGAATAGCTTTAGGACTTAGGATCTTTGTAAAGAGCCTTTTGGATATCTCATTATTTGGCGTTGCAAAGAAATGTTTTCAAAATTGTTTTTCCAAACTTAAACAATCATTTTCTGGACATTTGAAAGCATTTAAAACTGTTTTTATAGCAGAGGTATTCGAATACCCTGTTAGGTATTCGAATAGAATGGTTTTCAAATTCATACGTTTTCTGTTTTTCAAAGTGGTATTCGAATACCCCTCTAAAGTATTCGAATAACCTGATTTCATAATATACCTCTTTAACTAAGGTATTCGAATACCCTTAACTGGTATTCGAATAACCCAGCTCTGATCAGTTTTTTTAAAAGTGTTTGGCAAGAGGTATTCGAATACCTCATAAGGCATTTGAATACTGTATTCCAGAATTGGATTTCACGAAGCTTTCGAAAATGGCAGCAACGGCCATAATTTCAATAATTACATGGTTTTAATTGCTCCAACGGCTATTTTCTCTCATTGCTCTATAAATAGAGACCTTGGGTCTCTTCTGAAAAAGCTCCAACTATTTTGAATTATTTGCTTGTGTTAAAACGTGATTCTTTCATATTTTCTATGCTCTTTTCGCCAAAACCTTGAGATATCCTTTAGAGAGCTTATTAGCACTTCAATTTGTAATATCTGCTCTAAGTGAGAGTTTATTTTTCATCTATTCTCTGCTTCTGTAAAAGGGTGAGGTATCCCTTAGTGAGTTTGTGAGGGTGAGGTATCCCTTGTTGTAAAGAAGGTGATGTATCCTTCAAAGGGGGTGAGGTATCCCTCTAGTAAATAGGGTGAGGTATCCCAGTTGTGTAAAGGTTGCAAGCACCTATTTTTAAACTTGTATTGAATAGTAAAAAATCTCGAACTGTGTTTCGGGGACTGGACGTAGGCCACAAGTGGTTGGTGGTCGAACCAGGATAAATATCGTGCCTGCTTTTCTACCCTTAATCTTTTATCTTTATGCACTTTATTTATTCTTGCAATTTAATTATTAATTGTTCTTCTTATCTTCATCTTATTCACAACTTTTAATAATTAAATTCAGTATAGTTTATTTGTTTAAGGCTTTTGCGAAAAATCCTTAATTACTCAATTCACCCCCCTCTTGAATACTGAAGCCACTTGGGTAACACATCAACTTGTAATATGAGGAAGAATATCAATAACAAGATAGGGACTAATATGGTTTGGGTTCCCAAAGACACTTTGTAAAAAACTAACACACAAGGACTCAAGAAAACTTGGGTACCAAAAGCCAAAAATTGAAGTGTGTTATAGGTGTGCTTGAAGGCCAAGAATGGACTTTGGAATCTCAAAAGTGGCTGCTGCAAGCACAAGATCATAAAATACTCCAAGTTCTCTCCCTTGTCTCCAAGAAGCTTGGACTTGCAACCTTTTGATAAGTGGAGATGTGTTTTATGCTTTAACTTGCTTTGAAGTTGCACTTTTCTAGCCTAACATCTTGTAAATATCTCTATATGTGATAATATGCTAGATAAGTTTACTTCTTCTTTGAAATAGGACATTTGATGAAAATATCTTTGAACTTGGCTTTTTGGATCAATCATGCATCTAAACTCATTTGCTGCATAAAATGCAACTTTTCTGCATAATGCATGATTTTACTGCATAATATGTGATTTTCTACAAAATGATACATAACTTGTCACTCTTGCTATATAAAGTCACAATCTTCTACATAATCTGTTTTCTTGCTGCATAATGTGAAATTTGCTGCATAATATGGTGTTTTTGTTGCACAACTACCTTGATTTAATCAATTTTCAATCCAATACTGACTTGAGCATTGGTGGTTCCCCTTTAGCTATTTTGTAGGTACTTCATCATGCCAAAGATCTCCAAGAAGCTCAAAACTTCACCAATCCATCAAAATGGTGTAATCCTAAGCAAAAATGGTAATTTTGCATTAACATAAGTCTTGAATCAAAACCTGATTAGTTTCTATGCTTGCATGAGGTTTGGAATTGATTTAGAATGCTTTGGAACAAATTTGAAAAGTTTAAAATTGGTCATTTACTATTTAATATGCAAAATCTGAGTTTTAGTAATCTGGTAATCGATTACAAGACCTTTGTAATCGATTACAAAGATTCTGCCAAGCGTTCTAAGCCAAGTCAGAAAGCAGGTAATCGATTACACCTCCAATGTAGTCGATTACAACACTTCTAGAAGGCATGTAATCAATTACACCACATATGTAATCGATTACCAGGAATCCAAAACACGCGTAAATGATTACATAGACATGGTAATTGATTACACAGGGTCTTAAAAGGCAAAAACACATAGGACATCAATTTTTTCATTTGTCGTCAAGCTTTATCATGATGATTCCTTGTTTATATACTATCTAGCCCCATTTGCTCTTGAATATGACTCTGAATTCCATTGGCATAAATGATATATACTATCTAAGTTTTTTTTTATATGCATTTGCTATTAGTATCATATATTAATGTGTTAAACTGTTTATACTATGATATTGATCCTGCTGGGCTGAAATGATTATACAATACTGAATACTTATGTTGTTTTTGATAATGCCAACGGGGGAGAGATTAGTGAAATATGTTGCATGCGTACGGGGGAGCCTTGCGCTTTTATATGAAAATAATTTATCTTATCTCATGCATACATTATGAGGGAGAGTTGCGCTTAATCTTTAATAAATAAATAAATGCAAATATTTTTCTCTTTTCAATGTTTATTTTGTCATCATAAAAAAGGAGGAGAATGTGAATGTTTATGTCTTGAAGCATATCAAATGAGTTTTTGATGATAACAAAGTCAAGATAAAGATCAAGATCAAAGAAATGACTAAGACCAAAAGAAGAAGACCAAGATCAAAAGAGGTATATTAGATATAGGTTTTAGAACATCAATGTGAAATGCTCTCAAGGTATCTCAATTATATTCAAATGATTTTTCAAAGATCTCATAATTTAACTTGTTTTTCAAAGTTTATATTTTAAAGAAATGTTGATTTCAATCTTGGATTATGTTAAACATTTGTAAATCTTGTTTAGTCCAAGTACCCCAATGTTAAAAATGGCCTGGAGACTTAATTAGGCTTGAAAAATGTGTTCAAAGTGTAAAGTAATCGATTACACATGTGTGATAATCAATTACAAGCTAAACAGAAGCCTTGTAATCGATTACATCAACCATGTAATCGATTACCAGAAAGTCAGAGGACGTGTAATCGATTACACACAAGCTGGTAATCGATTACCATCTGCCCAGAAAGGCAAGAACACGTTCAAACAACCATGTAATCAATTATATCAACCATGTAATCGATTACCAGAAATTCAGAGAGCGTGTAATCGACTACACAAGTCTGGTAATCGATTACATCTTACCCAGAAAGCCAAGAACACGTTCATATAGCCATGTAATCGATTACCAAGAGTGTGTAATCGATTACCAACATTTTGACAGTGCCCAACGACTATTTTCTTGGCATTTCATGTTGCCACAAAAGCCACCCAACGATTCTATTGATCTAAAAACTTATAAATATACATCTTGGGACATCATTTGTGGCTAATCAATAATTGAGAAACTTCTTTCAATCACTCTAATCCGTGAATCATCATTAAATCTCTTGTGCTCTATTTTTGTACAGATTTGAGATATTCTTGAAGAGCATCGTAGAGCTTCAATTTGTGTAATCTACTCTTGTGAGAGTTTCATCTTATATATACTTTGATTCTTTATAAATGGGGTGAGGTATCCCTCTAGAGAAAAGAGAGTGAGGTATCTCTCAAAGATTGTAAAAGGTAAGATATCCCTTGTTGTAAAGAATGTGAGCTATCCTTCAAAGGTTGTAAAAGAGGTGAAGTATCTCAGTTTTGAGGCTTAGGCACAAAGGGTGAGGTATTACAAGGTGCGGTGAGTGCTCTATTGTGTAAAGGTTTTCAAGCACCCATTCAAGCTTGAAGTTTAGTGCAAAATCTTAAGTGGTTTACTTGATGACTAAACGTAGGTCACAAAGGGTGGCTGAACCAGGATAAATCTTTGTGTTTGTTCTTCTTAACTCTATCTCTTTACTTTATGCTTTAATTATATATGCTTGAGTTGAGTTTGATATCTTGCTTTGCTTGAATATTTTCTACCTTGGGTTGTTTATTTATGAGTGATTCAATTGATCTCATTTATCTATTCACTTCAATTACACAATAGTTTCAATGAAAATTTGATAAACAAGTGGTTTGCGAAAAATTTGCTAAAAGATTTCATAAACTCAATTCACCCTCTCTTGAGTTTGAGGCCACTTGGTAACAATCTAGACCATTATGTAATCTTCTGATAAAAGATGCATCATTTGATTGGACTTAAGAATGTCAATTTTTTTTTGAAAAATTTATTAGTCTTCTAACATCTGCTCTTATCATGTAATCCCCTGACTAGTTTTTGCCTTTTGAGTTAATATGTGATGCTAGTGATTTTGTTGTTGGCACTATTTTAGGTCAAAGAAAGGAAGGTAAACCTCATGTGATTTGTTACGCAAGTAGAACTTTGAATAGTGCACAAATGAATTACACCACTACTGAAAAAGAATTACTTGTTGTAATTTTTGCATTGGACAAATTTCAAGCTTATTTAATTAGATATTTTATTATTGTTTTCACTGATCATGTTGTTGTTAGATATTTAATGTCTAAGCAGGATGCCAAGCCTAGGTTAATACGGTGGATCTTGTTGCTTCAAGAATTCAACATCACAATAAAATATAAGAAATGGGCCGAAAATGTTGTTGCAGATCATTTTTCCAAACTTACAATAGACTCATCTTTTGATAACACACCTATCAATGATTCTTTTCTTGATGAATTATTATTTTCTGTCAATTCTTTGTCTTGGTTTGCTAACATAGTCAATTTTCTTGTAACAGGAATGATGCTGCCTCAGTGGACACATTAAGACAGAAAGACATTTTTGATCGAGGTGAAAATTTTTTATTGGGATGACCCATATTTATTCAAATATTCTCTTGATCAAATCTTTTTGGAGATGTGTGCCTGACAGTGAGGTAGGTAATGTCATTAAATTTTGTCGCTAAGAAGCATGTGGAGATCACTTTTCTTCAAAGAAAACAACTGCGAATATCTTGCAGTGTAAATTTTATTGGCCCACTTTATTTAAGGATAAATATACATTTTGCAAAAGTTACGAAAATTATCAAAAATTAAGGTCAATTTCTAAAAGAAGCATGATGCCTCTGAACCATATCCTTGTCATTGAATTTTTATTATTATTGAGGAATTGATTTCATGGGTCCATTTTCATCCTCATTTGGATTTGTGTATATTTTGGTTACAGTTGATTATGTCTCAAAATGGATTGAGGCAATTCTATGTCGACACAATGATCATAAAATTGTTCTTAAATTTTTAAAAGAAAATGTCTTGAGTTGATTTGGAATTCCTCAAGTTATCATCAGTGATGGAGAAACACATTTTTGTAATAAATCATTTGAATCCTTAATGAATAAATATGGTATTATCCACAAAATTACCATCCCTTGTCACCCTCAGACAAGTGGACAAGTAGAATTAGCAAATAGGGAGATTAAATAAATTTTGGAAAAAAATAGTTAATCAAAATTGTAAAAATTGATCTTTAAGACTAAACGATGCACTTTGAACTTACCATACTGCTTTCAAAACATCTTTAGGCATGTCACCCTATCGGTTAGTCTACGGAAAACCTTGTCACTTGCTTATAGAACTTGAGCATAAAACATTTTGGGCTATTAAAGCTTTCAATTTAAGTCTTGATGATACTTGTCAGTTACGCAAATTACAAATTAATGAACTTGAGGAATTGAGAAATGATGCATATAAAAACTAAAAAATTTATAAAGATAGAACTAAAGATTTTCATGATAAGTCAATTTTGAGAAAATCTTTTGAAATTAGTCAAAAAGTTCTACTTTATAATTCTCGTCTTCACCTATTCTCTAGAAAATTGAGATCTAGGTGGACTAGTCCTTTTATTGTCAAATATGTATATTCTTATGGGGCCATAGACATTGAGAATCTTAAAAATGGTAATGTATTTAAGGTCAATGGACAAAAACTTAAACCATTTATGAAAAATTAAGTTGTTGAGGTAGAATTCATTTCCCTTTTAAATCTTTGTCATGAGAAGAATTTAATCTAATTTTGTGGCTTTGTTTTTGTAGTTCTTTATCACCCCGTTTAGGTGGCGCATAACGGTACTCCGTGGCTCTCAAGTCAGTTTATTTTTTAGTTTTCTATAATAATCGATTCCTTCTCCTTTAAAATGGATGTCATTCTCTAAAATCTAAGAAAACATTTTTCTTCTCTTCCTCAAAATGCTTTAACAAAAATTTACAAAGTTATATGTGAAAGATTGAGATTGTTAAGGTATAAGGGTATGCCAAAAGATGTACGCTGGATAATCGAAGCAAAGGTCCATTTAGCATGTGAATTTTCACTTTCATTGGACTCTTACATGACAGGTCTCGATAGAAATTCCTATTTTAAAAGGAGAAGAGCGAAAAAATTACAAGTCTGTCACAAATGTGCACAATAAAATTGTAACAAGCAATGTCGTTCTTTGGGGATGGTTTCCGTAAACCGAGAAGATAAAATATTCTTTATTAAGAATGAACTGAGTAAGGAGTCATTAGATGATATCTTATTGACTCTTGATATGCATTCTTATGGATTAGTGCAACATGAACTTAAATTGTGGAATCTCTTCAAGGAAGAAAAAGAACATTATAGTTTTGGGAATCTGACTCTAAAAGACCTATTTGTCAATTTATAAGAAAATTGAATGAGAAGCTTATCCTCGACTCATAGAAGGCGTTTAAGTCATTACTAGATGTACAACTAGAGGAATTGGTGAGCCACAATCACAAAACATGTAAATATTATCTTGTTCTTCTTTCTTTTGAAAAAAAAAAGATAAAGTTTGTACACATCTTGGGATTGGCCTTGGTAACACAACACGTGAATGGAAAAATGCACGCATCCTAATCCAGCCTTCTTAATTGAAAAGCAAAGTAAGCAGATTGTATTCCACATGTGAGGCAACCAGTCGCATTATGGTCACTTGTCCCTTTTGGAAGCCCTATGTTGCACTAGTCTTGAATGGATCTAATACTAGTCAATGATGCTTTGACACAAAGCCGAAAGAGCAAACTACCTCCATCCCATTCTCAAGTAAGTATACACTTACCTTTCATCAGGTTGTTAGTAACTTGGTATTTAGTCCATGAAATCTTGGTGCATAGATCCTTACCCTGTTTGTTCGGAAGGTTTTTTTGGGGGTATTGTAGTCTTAGAACGAACTTCTCGTTGAAAGTATTTTTATGTAAAAAAAAAAATTAGTTGTACTTGGACTTTAATTAGATTTGGAGTCCAGGTAGATGGTCTCCCTGTCATTGACTCAGGAGGAGACCTTCGCGCGCTCGTCTTTACATTAGGTTTGTATACCATGCTCTGTAGAGAGCCGTACAAGCATTCCAGGTTCTAGCCGTAGGCTCTGCTTGCTGATGGACAGATAGAAGCATCATGTGCTTGCATTCTTGCATGACAATGCCTCTGAGCTCAATTCCTAGTATTTATTTATTGGGTTCCTGAGCATAACTTCACTGGCTATAGTTGTTGGTGGTAGCTGTCAAATTTATGCACTTTAATTAGTTACGTCGTAGCTCAATCCAAAATATTCCACAAGCGAGAGGAAAGCCTTAAGTATGAAATTCCTTAAGGGAATGTGATGTCTCTTTCAAGGGGCGGTAAGATTGTGAAAGCTTCTGCACTTGTGACACGCAACATAAAGATATACCATGAAAACTGTACATAAAGGTATGTCATTATTTGTTATTATATTTCTTTTATCTTTGTATAATTTTTTGTATTTTAGTTTTGGACAGACGATCCTTGAAGTAGGGTCCTTTAGGAGTTTCTAGATTTCTTTACCCTGATGGTTTTCTTGAAGTTAAAAAAAACAAAAAAACAAAAAAACAAAAAACAAAAACAAAACAAAAGGTTTCTTAATTTCAAACTTTTTTGACAACAACCAACCTACCCATATAGGTGCTATGATTACTTTTTCCATTCTTTTTCTTATTTAAACACTACATTCTCTTCACTTCCATCTAACTCATAATCATTCAAAGGGAGAGTGAGTGTAGAAATGGAAGAATCTTCTGTTCGTAAATTTATAAATATCTGTGTATTTTGTGGGTCAAGTTATGAGAAGAGTTTAGAGTATGTAAACACAGCAAGCACTCTTGGTCGAATACTTGCGAGAAAAATTCATGTTGTATATGGGGAAGGTTGTATGGGGTTAATGAGGGTTGTATCACTCTCTGCACATATAAGAAACAGTTAGGTTTTAGTTATCATTCCTGAACCTTTAACTCAAAAGAACATCATTGGAAAGACAGTTGGGGAGGAACTTCAAGTATCATCTATGCATGGATAAATGAGGAAAATGCTTAAAAGCTCTGATGCATTCATTGCCTTACCTGGTGGCTTTAGTACTTTGGAAGAAGTTTTTCAAATTGTTTCTTGGACCCAACTGAACATCCGCCATAAACCCATAAGTTTGTTGAATGTTAATAATTTCTTTGATCTTTTGTTATATTTTCTTGACCATGTTGTGGAACAGAAATTTATCACACCTTCAGCAAGATGACTCCTTATCCATGCTTCCACTATTGATGAGTTGATTGATAAATTGGAAGCTTTTGTTTATGAACCTGATCCAATAATAGCTCAGATTGATTGGTCAAAAGGAAGCGGTGAGGGAAGCAGTATGCAACGCAAGTCCGATCAGACACTCTAGTTATTTAAATAATTACAGTCTTTAGTTTTATTTATTGTATTTTGTTTTTGTTTAAATTTGTGTCAGGTCTCTTTTTCAGTAATTGCTATAACAGGTAATGTCTTATATCCTATACTCATCTATATTTTAATATTATGGATAATGTTGCAATTTGGTTGGGGGGAGGGATAATTGTTTATTATTCAAAAAAAATTAAAAAAAAATAGAATGTATGATATGATTGTCAGTGACTTACTAAATTAATTGGTGGTAAAGTAAGGAGTAATTTTGCTCTTACAGTAATTTACTCTTGAGACGCATCTTAATTGGTGGCAGAGTAAGGAGTATTTAGGTAGTAATTAATTGGTGTTGATTTGTAAAAGTAACAAAGTTTTTGTCTTTTGATTTCTTTTAGAAGATTCAAGTGAATGCACTTTCACATCCTTTTAAGCAATTAAAATTCAGGGATCATACCATGATTGAATGAATTGTCTTCTTTCTTAAATTTTACATGCTTGGTTTTGGATGTTGAATTGATGGATTGAGAATGATAGATATATGACTTGTGAGATTTTGAGCCTATTGATGAATGAATTGAACATTTGTATCATTCTCTTCTTTCTTGTGTGATTTTCATTCATGGAATTGTTACTATAGAACTTGCTTTGATTCTTTTTTATGTTACATTTTCACATGCATACATAAAGATGATTGAGACATTTTTTTTAAATAACTACTTTAACTAAATAGCCAAGAATGATTGACACACAAATAGGCAGTCTTGCTCAACAACATATTGTCTCAATATGATATCAAACACTCTTATGACTTCTTGAAAATTCTCTGATTCTTGCCAATGTAAAGCATTGGAAATGACCTATTTTCTTTTGTTTAACTTCTTTGAACTTATTTGATCATTCCTTGTTTCTAACTCATTAAGTGCCTTAAATGAAAAAATCATGTTCTTACCTGACCTTAGGGAATAAGAAAGCATTGACTTTGTCATTGGATAAGTTCTTGAACAAGTGTAGGGGTGTGTGTGCAAAATGGTTAGTGGAAAAAAAAGTGGTTAAAGAAAAAAAAGTATATTATCTTAAAAAAAAAATAATTGTGTAAATAAGGGTCGACAAGGCAATAAGAAAAGAAAAAGAATAAGTAAAGAGAATTATATTAGGTGAAGTTGTGATGAATTTTTATGCTTATTAATTGAACTCAGCTCTCACGTTATTTTAATCTCTTTGGTATTTAACTTGTCATATCCACATTACCCCCTCCTTTACTTTGACTCAATTACAATCTTGAATAAAGTCCTCATGATTTGTGTGTGCATGTGTTCTGAGTAGTGGAGAAGTAAAAGATAAGCAAGCTTATTGTAGTATAATTTTTCATGGTTGAATTGAGTGAAACGCCTGCATTTTAAACACTTAAGGGATTGAAAGTGAATTCTGTGAGGATCTATCATTCTTGATTCATTCTTTTCAACTGAAGTTTCCTTACTTGTTAGTTTGAGATGTGAAGAAATGTTACCTCATTAATGCTTTAATCCCACGAATCTTTGATTACTTAATTCTTTGAGTCTTTTAGAGTTTGTTTTTAGCTTTTGAGTCTATATCGTTTTTCTTTATTCTCTAGTCTTGATCTTATGTGTTTTGTCCAGGAGTGCAAAAATCAAGTGTGGGGGAATTTGATAGAATATAATTTGTATATTTTATAATCCTCTAACTTGACTTCTTAAGGTTCAATTTGACTTAATTAAGTTGGTTTTGTCATATTTTATGAAATTGAGCTTAATTGGATCATTGAAGAAATTATTGCTTGTAATGTCATTAATTTGGGTGATTGTATTTTTCAGTAAATTGGCTACGATTTGAGTTTCAAATATCCAATTGATGTGATTTTAGTCTTGTTGGAAAGATAAGATAATTCTCTACAACTTTCATGAGATCTCAAGATTCAGATCACACGTTTGGATAATTTAAATTGAAGTTGAAGCAAAATCAAGAATTCTGAACTTGACAGCTTGACCTATGCATACTCATCAGATCATATCTTGAGATATGTGAGAGCCTTTGGACTGAAACTAATGTCATTTGAAATTTAAGATCCATATCTACAATTTTCATGAAGAATACAAAATTTAGTTTGAATTTCTTGAAGGTGATATTGGGCTTTGAAGTCAGAATAGAGGTGTTGTAGTTGGGTCTGAATACTGTTTAGTAATTGGGCCATAACTCGAGCTGTAGGTGGTTAGTTGAGTTGAAACAGAACGGCTATGGAAAGCTAAGATAATTATCTAGAACTTTCATGAAGACCACTTGGCTAAGAAATGAGGCATGCCATGAGTTTAGAGCTGAAACATTTCGGAGACAAGAATCTTAATTTATAATTTTCACTCATCAAACAACTACTTTGACATTTTGTTCTCATCAGCAAACAACTCATTTGACATTTTTTACTTCTCTAACTCTATAAAAGGGAGTAATGACTAATTATTTAGGGGGGTTAGCTTAGAGTTATGACCATGCTTGTATGTTAATTGTTTCCTTTGTGTAGTTTTTTGTTGTTCTAAATTGAAGTTATATTCATCATCTTCTTCTTCTTCTTTTTTCTTTCTTCTTGATTCATGGGTAATTAATTTTCATTTTGCTTGGGTAAAAAGGTGAAGTTTTTGGTAATAAGTTGAGATTAAATTAATTTTTTTTTGTGCTTAAATGATATATTTTTAAATGATCATTATATGTGTTGTATGTTATTTCCGATCAATTTAGAAACTCTTCTTATATAATGATAATCTTGATTCATTGTAGACAAGGCATTGATATAGTGGATGTTTGAGACCATTTACAAGTATTAATAGATAATTAATAGAATCATAATATGATTACATATATAATCTTAATTGAACTTTAAAAGTTATATTTTTTTATTAGAATCTCCATTATGTATGTGTTTTATTATGAAAAAAATTAATCTTGTCTTTAATTTATTACCAAGAGTGAATTTATTAACTCAAGTAAATCTTTTTTATCTGTAAACTACTTGTATCATCTTTATTGTTGTAACAAATCTTCTTCTTACCTCAAAAAATTTTTCTTTATCAATTTTATGTGGATCGATCTCAAACTCCCAATAATATATTACTTAGTTTATAACTTATAATTCTCATAATCCATTAAATTAATTTAATTATTTATTAAATTAATAAGATAAATCACAAATCCATCACATAATATATTTAATCTAACAGATTTGACATTAGGTAATGTTACTGTAAATTTGAGTATTATCTGACAGATTTGACATTAGGTAATGTTACTGTAAGCTTGAGGACACAAGCATTTGAACCTCAAACAAAAGATAATCGTTTGATCTTCCTCTTCATGTCTACATGTTCCTTTATCAAAATAAATGGATTCTGTGTAAATCCTATTGCAGACCAATGAAGGTTCGGTGTATAATCGCTCTAGCTTTTATCAGCATTTTTTTTTAAAGTAATAGAGCCAAGTTGTCTCTCTTTATTTTCTATTATCTTCTCATTTATTAAAATTAAAATTTATTATTTTTTTCTTCATTTAATTAAGCGATCTTGTACCATTAAATTAGAATAAAATTATATATAATCCACTTAAATAAAATGAGTGAATAGTGAAGTTTGATTTTAATAAAAAAAAAATTGAGTCTACTCATCTAATTAAAAATAAATTCATACTGCCAAAACCAACATTATCGAAGAAAATTACTCCAGACCAAATGAGACGTACAATAAGAATAAAAGTTTAAGAGTATCACTGGTGAGCTCGACTTAAATGTCTCAGTTGTTCCCAATTCTCATTTGATAACCAAAATTTTTATATTTTAAACAAAAGAATTCTTTTTTAAAAAAAAATCACAATTTACAAAAGTCAGTCAGGCAGCTTTCGGGCTATTTACTTCCAGGCATTATAATATTTTCCACAGTTTAATAAAGCAAGAAAATCTGACTCTTGTAGTTTTCTTCATATGGTAAGGTTACTTTCGAGTCATCTGATCTCAACAAAGTCTCCCTTCGCGTGGTCTTAGTGTATGTTTGGATTGTAATTAGAGTTTTTAAAATTGAGTTAGGATGCCTCGAACGTAGTGCAATATTGTTTTAATTATTTTTTTTTTCAATTGACTCAACATACTTTTCCTTTCAAAAGTAAATTAGAACCAAAACAATATTTTTTTACTTTCGTGTTCAGTTGAGCCTAAAAATAATCTTTCAAATTCACTTTTGAAATAAAAGTTCCCAAATATAAATTAGTTACTGCAAACTCACTTTCAACCAAACTTAAGTTTATAAACACACTTTCAACTAAACTTAAGTTTACCAACTACAATCAAAACACACAATTAACAGTGCATCCCTAATATTGGCATGATGCTTTAAGGATAATTAATTCCTCGAAATACTAGCCTAGTTTAAACCAAAATAATCAAGACGAAGGATATACTTGGTGAGATAGAGTGTTTATTATAAAATATGAGATAATAAATTTTGATTATTAAATTTTATATTAATAATTAAAATTATAATATAAATATATATAATTTTTTAAGTAATTACATGCATTTAAATAATTTTAAATTTTGATCGTTTATGTCTAATTATATAATAAAAATTTATTTTTTTTCACCCATTATGTTCATATATATATATATATATATATATATATATATATATATATATATATATATATATATATATATATATATATATAAAAGAAACAATGCAATAATAATATATTTTAAATTATTTTTTTAATAAATCATAATCAATATTTATAATTAGGACATTACATTAACTCCTTAGTTCTATTAACTATTTTTTTAGTATTATTTCTTTAATTTAATTAAAATATAATTTCTCTTAACTAATGTTAAATTTCGTGTCAGCGCGTTTCACTTTTCTTATTTGAACTATCCTTCTTTATATATAGATATATATGAATAGAGATAATCAACTTATATCAAGATAAGTTTTTTTAACTTATACTTATTTTTAATCGTTAGATTCACTTTCATTTAATTGATTTTTAATGAAATAATCTCAACTATTAGATGAAAGTGAATCTAACGGTTAAAAATGAGTGTAAGTAAAAAAACTTTACACTAATATAAGTCAATCCCCCCTCATATAAATGTGTTTTACGGACATATATTAGCACAATTCTTTTATATATATATATATATAAAGAGGGGATATACTTATACCTAGTGTAAATAAAAGAGACTTACACCTAATCTTATACCATTTATTTTATTATGATCTTGTAGTTATCATTTATCTCTTATCTTAGCTACAAATCATAATAAATAAAAAGTGTAAAATTATGTATAAGTCTTTTTTACTTATATTAGTGTAAATAAATCTCTTCTTATATATATATATATATATATATATATATATATATATATATATATATATATATATATATATATATATATATATATATATATATAAAAAACCCCTCACTCCCAAATTGTCATCCTAAATGGGGCGTTGAATTCTAAATTTATTATTGGTATCTCTCCAATACCCTTCCTTTTGGTGAAGGTTACTGGTAAAAGAGAAAGGCTTGAATGAATTGATTGCATTAACTTGATGTAAGTTACAGAATGAATATATATATATATAATATGAATGAATAAATTAAATACAATGTTAATTTGAATATGGAGTAAATAAAGCCTACTTTTACGAATTAGAGAGAGGGAGATAACAAACATATACAACTTTATAAGAAAATAAGAAGGTAATATTTGACCAGGTGGTTACACTAATATGCCCCCACAATATGGTGGTGGGAGGAACAACACCAATTTTAGACTTTAAGAAATTCTGATTTAAAGATAGAAATTAAAGATAAAAAAATTATCTTTAACAAAGACAGAAACATAGATAGATTTATTGATTTCAAAATTTTTTCTCAAATTTTTCGTCTCTAATTTCATTTCTATATGGTTAAATTAAAGTCAAATATGCTTAGAGACGAAATTTATCTGTTTCAGAATTTTTCATCTTTAATTCTGTCTCTATTTGGTCAATGTAATATTTTAAAAAGTCAAATATATTTAGAGACAGAATTTAGAGACAGAATTGACCCGTCTCTGAATATTCTATCTCTAATTTTGTCTCTATTCAGTTAAATAAATAATTTAAAATATCAAATATAGTTAGAGACATATGTGTTTTTAAAGATAGAGATGGATGTGTTTTTCTGTCTCTAACTTATATAAATTAATTAATAATTTTTTTAAAGGTAGAGACGGATGTGTTTCCGTCTCTAATTTTCCCACCTAGCCCAAAATAAGAAACCAATTCTCCCTCTATAATTTCTTTTAAAGGTAGAGACGGATGTGTTTCCGTATCTATGTTTCCCACCTAAATCCCTAATTCCCCCAAATCAGAAACCAACTCTCCATCTCTCACGACATCTCTCAGATAGCTCGTTCTCTCATCTCAAGCTCTAAGCTTCTCATCTCTGTCTCTCAGTTGGTTCTCTCAACCCTCCTTCTCTCAGCTCGTTCTGACTCCATCTCAGGCGACATTGTGGTTTGTTCGCGCTTTATCTCTGAGGTCGTTGTCATTCGATCTTACTTCATCTCAAGCTGGTTCTAGTACGTCCTCCCTCATTCTCTGAGCTCGTTCTCGTTCTCATTCTCGTTCATTCTTGCTCCCTAATTTGTTTATGTTTAGTTTTGAGACTTAAATTTAGGTTTTGCTGCAATGAATAATATAAAATACATTATCTATTTGATTTTAGGTGATTATTGTTCTCTTGGTGTTCTGTAAATGAGTGATTCAGGTGAACTGGTGTAGGATTACCCTAAGTATGTGTAGTTGGTTGAAAACTTGAAGTATTTTTGCTTTCTTTATCTTCACACATTTTCTGCTTGCTAGATTCACCGAGGATGTCATTGTTGAGCATAAGTAAATAAATAGTATTATGGCTCACATTTGTTTTCTTAAGTTAAAGGGATTGACATTACATAGTCAAACTTCCATGTTGCTTTGTGTGTCTTCTTTACCCAAGTGTGTGTTTGAACCCATCAAGTTGCATAATTCCTCTATCGTTTAACTTACTACATTATGCTTGTGGGGGTAGATAACCCATCAAATTGCATAATTCCTCTATCCTTTGTTTCTGATTTTTAGATAACCAGTTATATAACCAGGTATGGCTTTACAAGGGCTTTTTAATAATACGAATAACTAGTTATATAGCTGATTATGGTCTTTTAAAAATAGAACCCCACGTTTTTTATTAAATGAATAACCAGTTACATAACTGATTATGGCTTTTAGAAATAGAATCCAAATGCTTCTGACTTGATAAATAACCAGTTACATAACTGGTTATTGTCCTTTAAAAACAGAACCCCACGTTTCTGACTTGGTGAATAATAGATTATATAACAGGTTATGACATTTAAGAACAGAAGCCAGTTCTTCTGACTTGGTGAATAACCGGTTAACAGTTATGACACTCAGTTTTTGACCCAAAAACATTTGAAAGACCATAACTTCTTTGATATTTATCTGTTTAAAACAAATAACCACTCATTAGAAAGATCATTTAGTCTACTTCAATATGGGATATGTTTTAGAACAAGACTCAACATATTTTGAAAGATATGAACAAATGAGTGACTCAGGGTCAGTTTTTGCAAACAGTAAACTTGTCAAATTTTCATCTAAAAGAATTACCACCAAGGCTAGTTATCCAAAAACAGTTTGTTGGGTATTTTCAACAAAAAAAACACTTTTAAATATTTTAAAACTTGTTTGAGCTTCATGTGTTTCCTTTTTACCTTTACATGAAGACCTAAGTCCTATACGCTAATCTTGATGAAACTTAGAACTTGATCTTCGTGTAACTATTCCTTCTTGTTTGCTATTCATCAAAACCATTGCTATTCATATTCACATTAAGTTTACGTGATCTTATTATACAAAGGAACCATTTTTGTTGGGCTTTCAACTTCTCTCAATAATTCTTTTGAAGAGTAATTCAAAATTTTTGAATTTTCCATATCAGCTTCATGTACACTCACATGTGATCATGTTTGTAAATTTTGTTTTTTAATGTTTCTGTGCAATCTAGAGCTTTATCTCCTCCAATATTTCAAAGGGTATTTACTAATATCTTCCTAGGGATGGGTTGGTGAGATTTGACTTGTAGTATGGGTAGGTGCTAAGTTGTTGTGATTTGTGTGAAAGTTGCATGGAGTTTGGGACGTGTTTTGTGGTGAGGTGTTTGGTTAGGTGTTGGTAAGGAGATAATGAGTATTGTTTGAATATGAAGGCAACGAATGGGATGTGGTTTGAATTGGAAAATGAGAGATAAGATTGGATGGGCTGTCCTTTTATATGGGGTAGGATGTGAGTGAGAATCTGTTGAAGTGCTTTGGACGAGAATCTCAAGTGGGACAGGATGAAGGTTTGAGTTGGTACGGTTTGGATATTTTGGTGAGTTGAGTGATTCTCGGATAGGGTAGAGAAGGAGTGAGAAGCAGTTAAATTGTTTGAAATTTGATGTTGGAAATTTTGCGTTGCTGGAGTGACGTTGTTAGTAGGTGCAGTAAATGTGGAGGAATGATGAAGAAAGGATGAATTTCTTGGGTAAAGTTGGCTGGAAATGTTGTTGTACGGGTTGGTGGTTTTGACTAGGACCACATGAGAAATTGATTAATTAGAAATAATAGTTTAAGGAGATTGGGATGATGTGGGCCTCATGGACATAGAGGAATTGAAGGGGAAAACATCTTCAATGAATTGCATATGTCTTGACACATTAAATTTTTTGTTGGAATGATTGAAGCATAGATATGCACTTTGTGATGAGCTTATAGCCAAGAAAAACACAAGGGTGAGATCGAGGTTAAAGTTTACTGGGAGCATATGATTTGAGCCATGGATAACAAAGACACCCAAAGACCTTGAGTTTTGTGTAATTTGGTTGTGAATGAAAGAGAATAGAAAAAAGACATTTCATTTTTAGTGTTAGGGTAAGAAGATGATTGATGAGATAAGTTGAAGTTTGAAGGGCATATGACTAAAACTTACTTGGTAATGACACAGTTTCAATAAGATGATTGTGCTTACGTTCAGAAAGACTGTTGTGTTTAGGTGTATGAGGAGGAGGAGGAGTGAGACGAGAAATGCCATTGAAGAATTGATTTTAATTTAACATATTCTCTGCCATTATCGGTGTAGAGGGTTTTAATTTTATGATTGAGTTAGTTTTCAACAAGTTCTTTGAAGGCAATAAACACTTGAAAAATAATAGATTTAAGCCTTAATGGATATAGCTAAATATAACGTGAGAAACGATCAATAAAGACAACATAATATTGAAAACCATCAATGGAAGAGATAAGAGCAAGGCCCCAAACATCTGAGTACACAACATCCAAAACACAATTTCTAGATAAACTAGACTTATTAAAAGAAGTTTGTGTCTTTTATTTGACAAACAACAATTACAAAGCACATGAATTGATGATGAAAATGGTAGATTAGATGTATGGAGAACATGATGGAGAGTGCAACGAGCTGGATCAAGATTTTAAATCTCGGACTGCATCACGTGATGTTGCTGAGACAAAACAGTCGCGGCGGCTGCCTCGACCGCGATAGGCCGCAATTGCGGCTGCATTTGGCCACATCAGCCGCGACGCGACCGTGACCGAGATTTAAAACCTTGAGCTGGATGGTCGAGATGATGGTGCCATTGGTGAAAGGTGGGTTGAAGCTAGGCATAGGTGGCTTATGAGTGGTTGTTCGTAGGTTTTGGAAGCTTATAGACATGATTGTCATTTGGGTTGTGAAGCAATGTCTCCCTCGTGCTCAAAGACTTCACCTTGAAAAACAAAGGAAAGAATTCAATAGAAACATTATTGTGAGTGCATAATTGAGAAACTAAAACCAAGTTCTTAGTAATATATAGAAGGAACACAAAGAACATTTGATAATTTAAGAGACTGAGAAAGTTTGAAATGGAGGTGGAGCCAATATGTGATATAGGAAGAGTATTACCATTTGCTACTGTGAGATGGTCATTACCACCAAATTCCTCTTTTAGTGAGAGGTTGCTAAGATCATTTGTGATGTGATGAGAAGCTCCAGAGTCCAGAAGCCAAGACTGATCACGAGAAGGAGATGCTTGAGCAACATTCACTTGATCGAGGAGAGGATCTTTTTCAAAGATGTTTTCGAAGAGTATAGCACTTATATGTAGTATGTCCTGTCTTCTTGCAAAATTGATAGGTAACTAAGTTTTTATTCTTAATGAATTGACCAATAGGAGGAGTGGGAAGAAGAAGGGCATTATTGTCCTTAGAATTACGATGGGTATACTGTGCCATTATAGGAGCACTTGATGAGAATTGATCTTCACATTGAAGGTAGATCTCAAAGTCCACAAGTTTGTCTAACAAATCATCAGAAGAGACAGGAGATTCTCTTGTACGCGCGCATGGCAACAACGAATTCTTGGAGGGTAGGACCTAGACTATTAAGAGTATGAATGACAAGATCTAGATCATCCATAGTGTGGCCAATAAGATCTAATTCATCAGCAATGCTCTTAATGGAGCGCAAATAGTCGTTGACAGAAGAAGAGCCCTTGGTGAGAGTGCTAAGATGCTCTTTTACAGACATGATTAACGACCGAGAGCGACTGGCATAGGCACATTGAAGTCACTTCTAAGCTTCAACAAATGTGTTAGCAGCTGATGCTATGACAACATGAACATCTACCTCATATGATCCAAGAAAAGTGAGAAATAGGAGTTGGCCTTGGCAAACCCAGTAGGAATATACAGGATCTGTGGTAAGAGGACTGGGGTTGGATCCATCAACATAACCAAATAAAATTGTGGCCAACAAGAAGAGAGAAAATTTGCCTGTACCAGGTAAGGTAATTGTTTCCAGCAAGTTTGATGGGTAATTGGACACTGCTGAAGTGAACAAGGTCTTTGGGATCAGGGGTTGGGATAGGTTATGAGGTAGGGTGGGCAGTAGCATCAGAGTTTTCAGAGGCCATTGATAAGGATCAAAGGTGCTGGTTAAGCAAAGAGACTTAGAATAGACTTGAATGAATTGATTGCATCAACTTGATGTAAGTTACAATTTTCCAGCCTTAACGTTTTTGATTTTATTAAATTATCTTTCCAGCCTTAGAGAATGGTAATATTAAAGTATACGTGGAAGTTAAATATTACTCACTAATTACGCAAGTACTGGTACCCTCATAAAAATAAAGAGGGAATATATATACAAACTGAATGAATAAATTAAATACAATGCTACTTTGAATTTGAAATAAACTAAAGCCTACTTTTACGAATTAGAGAAAGGGAGACAACAAACATAATAACAAACATATACAACTTTACAAGAAAATATGAAGATAATATTTGACTAGGTGGTCACACCAATAACTAGTATCTCGTAATAGTAATTGACTAATATTTAGTCGGAAAATGATGTTCTTACATCATTTTTTATCCTACATTTATTTTCACATTCATCTTAGATGGATATAATTAATTGAAAGAAAATAATAAAAAAAATAAATATAATAAATAATATTAAGAGATTATGAGTATAAAAAAGATATATATAATATTTATGGTAAGAAAATTAAAATTGTATTTAGTCACGTATCCGACTCACTTGAAATATCAAATACAATAAGTTATTTTTTATTTATTTCAATTAAATGAAACTGTGGCTAAATATTATCCATTAATTACTAAGGGTATTGTTACCCTCATAAAAATAAAGGATACCGATGGAACCTCCTTTATTTTATTTATTTTTTGACTTCATTTTATTAGATGATATTCGTTTTTTTATTTTTTATTTTTGTTTAATTTCTCTTTCTCATATGTGGCACTTCATTCATACACTTATTCCTTATATATTCCTTGATTTTATTAGACTTATTTTAAATTTTATTATACTATATTTTTAATTTGCAATATCGATTTTGATTATCTTTGTTCCAAATTATCACCATTAATGAGGTACTAATACTTGATTTTATTAAATTATCTTTTCCAGCCTTAGTTTTCTTAGAATATATATCTTTTACTTATCTTTCTTACTTTATAACACTTTCTCAATTCAGTATATCATTCTACATATATTTAGTGATCTTATTAGTTCACAATATATATAATCATAAGATGACATGATTTGATGATTATACGAAGATTTAATAGGGATAATTATAATATTGCCAATATAGTGTTAAACATGGTAATATTAAAGTACACGTGGAAGTTAAATATTACTCACTAATTACGCAAGTACTGGTACCCTCATAAAAATAAAGAGTAACGGAGGAATCTCCTTTACTATATTATATTATATTTTTTGCATTGATTTTATTAGATTCTATTCATTTTTGTTTTTTCTTGTTCAGTTTCTCATGTTTTGTAACATCTTCTTCAATATGTTAGACTTGTAATTAATTACAGAGGTAACTTAATACTTGTGTAATATGTCTGTTTAATTTTGTGACAATCTGAATTAATTTAAACACTTTGTTGTTAGTCGAAAGGTAAAAAATAACTTAAAATGATCCAGATATTAGCTTAAATGACTTAACTAATAGAAATAGATGTGGATAATTTACTTTTAAGTCACAAATGTGTTTTCTGTTATGTGATTAAAGTATGAGAATTTTCGGAGTCAGTTTGATATTTTTAGGCATACTGGCTGTGTGCTTTAATACCGGAATGACTAGTCACAGATATGAAAAATAATGGTTTTGGTGCAACAATATTTTTTATGAATCCTGTGATTTATTTTAAAGATGTTGGAACTTGAAAATCTTGATTTAGCTAAAGTTGAGTATTTTTAGCAGATCAAAATTTTTTATACCACTTTGTGATTATCTTTAAGTAGCAAAGTTAGACTTTGCTATTCCTTGTTCACGAATGAAAATGAAAAGAAAATAGAAAAGGGAACCGAAGAAGGAGGATTTAAGTGGAGGCTTGGCTTCATCTTCAAGATCTTCATCTTTCCTGTACAAGAGGTAAGGGTGTTTGATCTTCAATTTTATCTTTTCTTTCTTACTTGTTTCATGGGTTTTCATGGGTGGTTGGAAAGGATTTTGAGAGTTGTTTTGCATGGTTGGTGATTGGATAACATGACCCAAGGGTTTTGAAGGTTGGGTTATGATCATGAACCCTTTTGAACTTGTTTGGTGAGTACTTTTAATGAGAAGTGTTCCTCTTGAGTTTGGGGCATGAGTTTCATGTTGAAACTATGATTTTATGGGCTGCCAACCCAGAATAACCGATTATGCTGAGGGCACAATCAGTTTTTAAGGAAGTTTGGATCACGATTTTAAGGCCCTAATCGATTAGGATGAATTCCTAACCAGTTATTCTCGTTAGACAGAGAATGGGAGTAACTCATAACCTATTAGCCTCCATGGCCTAATTGGTTATTGAGTGAAGTCAGAGACTCATGTTGAGTCCCAAAGCATTCCATAATTGATTATGGAAATGACCTAAGCAGTTATGCCTTGATAAAAATTAGTTTTTAAGCTCGTCTAACTAATTACCAAGTGAAGGAAACCGGTTAAGGAGTGGCCAAAATAGAATTTCATGGTCCTTAGGCATGAGGTGGGGCTTGTTCAAGCTAGGTAACTAATACCCAAGAATCAACGAGGGCTTTTTCAAAGGTTTGAAGCCCTAGGAAACCATATTTTCTTCCTTAAATGTCAAAGTGTGAGCTTGAATGGCATATGGGTCATGTTTTGTTCTCTTGAGATTAAGGTTGAGCTAGAAAAAGGTGATAAAAGAGTGTTGGTGCCTTTATGTGATAGAGGTGAGTCCTTTATGATTATCAAAATGTATAAGAGGTTCCTTCAAGGGTGAAGTTGAACTAGAATGCATATGTGAGATGATTGTTATCTTATTTTACTAAGTTTGAGTTACGGGAAGTACTAGGAACATGTTATAGTCCCTTTGTGTGACAATGGTGAACTTGACTATAAAGTTTGCTAGTTTCCTTCTCACTTGGTTAGGGTGAAATTTGTGATTAGATTTGAGAAATCCTAGGCATCCTTTGAGAAGTAGAACGCCATAGAACAATGCCTAGAACCTTGGGCAACTTGTGGTTGCCTTGTGACTCACCTGTATTATGATGATGTGAGGTATTAGGTGTTGAATGCTAAGTGTGCTTAGTAAGTGGTATTTGTCATCATACATAGGTTACTCATTTGTGCAGAAAGTAGAACTGGAGATGCATGAATGATATTTACTCTCTTGCGATACAAGGTTTAATATATATAGGAAGGACTAGAAACGTGACCTTGCACCTTATGTGATAGGTAAGTTGGGTTGGTTAGTTTGCTAGTTTTCCTTAGTCACTTGGTTGGGTAGAGCTTAGTGATAATTTTATGTATTTATGAAATATATTGCATATCTTCTTTTCAAACTTGTTATTTACTATTTCCTATGTGTTGTAACCTTATATGGTGTGCACAACCTTTTGGCCAGAGAATAAGGTGTAGATTCGAATTTCTCGTAGCGGGCAATGTTATTATGATCAAGGTTATCGGTGCATGGAGTCGGCAGTAGTACTCTTACAGTTGTAAGGGGAACAAGTCCACACATCACTAGGTAGTGTCAGAACTTAATTGTCTATCCTACCCAGTATACACAAGGGAATGAGAGGTTCCTGGGAAATAAGTAAGTGTCTTGTATTTAAAAAAAAAAACCCGCATTAGCATTGCACAATCATTATATTAGGACTTTGTTTGAGCATAACCATACATCATAACATAAGGGATTGCATTGTTGATAATTGTATAGGCTATTGTCTCGCTTGGTTGCTTGTTCGATAATATCTTAGGGTTGTATGAGCGATTCTTTGATGTTACGAATTTTCGAATATTCTTTTACATAAAGTATAATCTTGTGTTCAATTGAATTATTTGTTAGAAATGATTAACTGTTGGTTTTGGTATGCAAATGAGAAATTGTGATTTCTCACCCCTCTGTGTTCTATGTAAATCTAGATGAAGACCCTCTAAAGGGAAAGAAGAAGAAGAAGCAGCAGCAGAAGACTTAGTTTAGTAGCTTTATTCCTTTTCGCATTAGCTTGTATTTATTTACTATACTAGTTAGTTTGTAAAGGTTTATGTATATAGTATGACTTGTTAGCCAATGATGTATGTATATATGATCTTTTTATCATTTATGGCTCTCTAATGACTATATAGGTTATTATGGGTTTTTATATTATACATTTTTAGAAGTGGCATGCTTAATACATTTTATCTTAAAATATTCTATTTATTTTACGATAATTCATATTAAGGTGTTACATGCTCAAACATGACACTTTCTTCATTCATACAATCAATCTTTATATATTTCTTGATTTCTTGATTTTATTAGATTTTATTGTTTACTTTCAACACCAATTTTGATTATCTTTCTCCCAAATTATCATCATTAATGAGTTATTAATAACTTGAATTTATAATTTTTCTTTGCCTTAATTTTATTAGATTATATTTATTTTCTTAATTTTCTTGCTTTATTTCAGAATATCATTCTTTATATATTTATTGATATTATTAGTTCATATTTTTAATATCTTTTAATATTTATTGACATTAATTGATCATATTATATATAAAAAAAAAAGTTATTCAAAAGTGAACCTATATGCAAAGTAAATAAATAAGAGTGTATTTATTACTAATTTAATGTAAAATGCATCTTGATCTTATTTATAAAATAATTTAAGAATGAATACACTCATATTTACTCATTTTACAAATAAATTTACTTTATAGACAAATTTATTTTAAAGAAACATTGTTTATATATAATTATCTAGTTCCCAAAAATTATTATATATAATCATCATATGATATGATATCATGATTATATGATGATTTAATAATGATAATTATAATATAATTGCAATTTAGTGTTAAACATGGAAATAATTTCACTTAAAGCTGATACGTTATTCTATATATTCCACTTGAAATAAGGAAATTAGGATATTTTTAAAATATAATTTTGTTTTGCACATGTATTATGCGTACCGCGTGCGCATGTGTCTGTGTCAGTGTGCATTTATATGATATTATAATATGATGATACATGGAAAAAATTTCACATAAGTACAAGTTGATACAATGTTATATATATTTTGCTTGAAATAAGAAAATTAGGAAATTTTCAAAATATATTTTTCTTTTGCGTATATACCGTTTGTGTGTGTGCGTACATTCGTGTGATTTGCATGATATATTACGATTTTGATTATGTGATGATATGATATCTATTTTTGGCAAATGTGATGATATGATATTGATGATTATAATTATAATATTGCACAAATATTGTGCTTGCGCACATGCATCTCTGTGTTTTGGTCCGTATACGCATTTTTTTGGTATTATGATATGATGATACATAGCAATAATTTAAATAAAGTACAAGTTGATACATTGTTATATATACAATCGCGATTTTCTTACCGCGAACAGTGTCACATCAATCTCAACACCGTATCATTATACTCGTATCTATCTCTTTCTATTGTCTCTGTGTCTCCATATCTCTCCCTTTGTCTCTCTCTGTCTTTTCATTTTCATTTTCCTCTCATTCTTCTTTCTCCAGTCCCTTCTCCCTCTCAAATTTCCTCTATCCTCTCCACATTTCCCCTCCATCTGTTACGCTCTTCGTTCCTGTTTCTCAAAACTTCTGAACCCCGCAGTTGTCACTCCCTCCCATCCCTTCGTCCGTCTTATTTGGATATGGGACTTCCCCCTATTTGTTCCCTTTCTCACTGTTCCCCCTATTCTCCCTTTCTCCCGTCTTGTCGTCCCTTTCATTTGCCATTTTCCTTTCCCTTTCGCACCAAATTGAGTCGGAAACCACTATCCGTCGAAGACAACGCAGGCGCACTCGGCGTGCGAGGTTGCAGTTGGCACTCCTAGTTGGTGTGTGAGGTACCAGTTGGTGAAGAGCACACACCGTCTTCATCTTCTTCCCCCAATCTCTCTACGCCGGCCCCATCCCTCGCGCGCTAGTGACCCTTTGTACAAAATAGGTATACATAGTTCCTTTAAATCTGACATTTTGTTTAGTAAATGTCAATTATGACTTACAGAAGCCTTTAGCTTAATTATACATCATGATTAATCGATTACTGAAATTATATATGTATGGTGGGTGGACAGAAGAGTAGCAAATCTAGCCCTTCTCTTTCACCCAAAATTTGCTGCCTACCATAACCAACCCACCTGCATAGAAGAGCTCAACTAGTGAAAGTTATGTAGGATATTAGACATAAATTACTATTATTTTCCTCACTATAGTTCACACTTGGAAGCATATACTTGTCGGTATATAGAAAAATGGATAGAGATAGCAAGAGAGAGTAGAACCTTAGTGTCAATGTCATTGATGGTGAATTGGTAACGATGTACCATTTGTAAGAACAATGAAGTGTGTGTTTGGTTTGCAGTTGAGCACTCTGAACGGACGTTTGGCCCTGGCCTCATCCTTCTCCCCTCCACACCCGAACTGACATCGCTTCGTCTGGATTCGGACCCCCACCCCCAACACCCTCACAGAGCCCATCTGGGACTGTGTATAGGACCAAGCAGTGAAGGATTACGTGCTTTTAAGTTGTTTGGCATAAAATTTTTTCTGTCTCTTCATGTTTAGGCTACCTAAAAAATTGTTTCCAGCTTCTACAATGATGTTTCTTTGCTCAATTACAAATTTCCTGCTATATACAGTATGGCCATTTGATTATATGAAATGATGACAAAATGTTGGATGTTAAATCAAATTGTATTTTGCTTCAGTTCTGAGTTTTTTTTTCTTTTTTTTCCTTCCTAGTTAATTAGTAGTTATAGTAATGGTAATGAGGCTTCAAGTAGATATATGCAACTTGTGTAAGAAGAACCCGAGGGATACGTGGGGTGGGGTGGGGTGGGGTATGGAAGTAAGCCTTATATCAAATTTACAACTTTAATCTCAGGCTTAAAAAATCCTTCAGGGTATGTTTGGAGGGAGGAGTTACAGGAGAAGGGAGGGGAGGAGAAATTTTTAATTTTAAGTAAAAATTCCCCATAACGACATACCAACAGGATGTGGTAGATCAATATTTGCTTAAATTTTAAGTAAAAACTTTCAAGATTTCCTGCCTGAAATTGAAAGCATGCAATAGATTTTTTATTTCTATTAACCAAAATGCATGATTGGGTAAATCTTGGATGAACGGATTCTGAGTTGTTTATTTAGTTTGATTACCTGCAAACCTGTTTATTCTTTTAATCACGATCTATTGAGTGAATGCAGAAGATATGTTTATTTTTATAAAAAGGAGTTGATTAAGGATGATGCTTGTAGCTTATAGAGCTTTGAGGATGAGGCAGCACCATTGACTAAAGACTTCATAGTATATCATAGGCAATAACATTAATTTACACCTTTGGTTGTTCGAATCACCACCTCAGTTGAAGTGGTAATTTGATTCAAGTTGTAAGATGCATATCTTAAATCCTTGTGATTAATTCATGTGAAATGAAGCAATCAATATTTGTACAACTATAGTCCAAATTTTTATGTAACTTTTACAGCAATTTGACTAATTACAATGCAACATACTTACAAAAAAATAATAATAATTGGGAGCTGATAAAAGCTAGCAGAAGCAAAATGCATCTCCTCTGAGTTGTGTTTCTGATATCCTCTCTAACTGAAGCTTTAAATTCTGAATGTTTGTTCAAACATAAAATAATGACCAAGTTTTAGTATATAGCATCTACTATGCATATAATTTATGCATTTTGTTATAATATTTTTTTATTATAATTTATCCATGTGTCAGAAAGCCCAAATTAACTATGTGTTCGCAAAGCCTTACACTTTGTAGAGGGGACTCACATGGCCACACCTCGCTGCTTTTATGAGCATATATGAAGATGATATGTGGCACATATTGGTAAAGAAGAAATGACACTTTGGAATAATATATTTTTTAGTTTGCTGTATTTCTTCGTAAATTTAATTTGCAATCTTAATATGGGACAAAAGTTTGACTGCAGGAGATGTAGATACTGCAATATCATATGTAAATTTAGTTAGTTTGTACTTATTTTGATCCTTTTAAATCTTGCTTTCATTTTTGAGGCACTTGAAAATGTCTTAGCAAAGTAATGACAAGGTGGAAAAAAAGGTTGTTTGAGGTTGACATGTTTGAGTATTAGATATGAAAATTCTGTGATATGGTTTGTTTTCTATAAAGCTTTTTCTAGTTAGATTGATGAATAGCTTGTGGTCTCGCTTGAATGAAATAGTGCTGAAGCACTACCATTTATGTGGTTGGGTGTCTTTGTATTTAGTGTTGGAGCTATCTGTGATGAATTGTTGATAGGAGGGCTACCTGCATTTGTGACTCTACGCATTCACATTAGCAACTGCCATATAACACATTAGCATTCATCCTTAGTCATAACAAATTCTTCTAAGTTGACATCATCAACTAATGTCATCCTAGATGTGTGAATGAGCTTGTCATAACTACCAACTTCACAGTTCTAAACAGTAATAGAGTACCATAGCATTGTATAAATAATATAATAATAGAAGAGACTTCTCACCTTCATGCGACATTCTTGTAAAGCAAGTAAGCCATCTTAAGTACATATTGCCTTTATATCAACTCTAGAGAACTCATCCTTAGTCATAACAAATTCTTCTAAGTTGACATCATCAACAGATGTCATCCTATATGTGTGAATGAGCTTGATAAATATAGACAGTGGGTAGAAGCAACAAAGTGCATATTTGCCACAAGGCAAAAGCAGATACTGATGTAATAATTCATCACTTATAATTTGGTTATAAGTTGTTGTTATTACTTAGTCTTGTGAATTTGCCGCTATGTAGACTGGATTGAAGTTGGCTAACTGGGATGGACTAATTAAAGAAAGTACTAAGTGATTGTCTAAGTTGAATAGTGTATAGTTATGTTGGCTTGAGAATGGACAATGGGCCTTTTATAACAGAGGTTGTTAGTTTAGTTGTGATATATTATACGATTATACGAGTTTATATTTTATTAATATAAATATATAATTACATTTTAATCCTTGAATATTGTCATACCATTCTATTGATTGCTTGGGGTTCGGTTGTGGTGCGGGACAGATTAAAATGCTTTCCATCATTTTGTAGGTGTTGTTGCTTCATTTATAAAGTGTGTTGGTTGAATAAAAAATTTGGAGCATGGCAAACAAGGAAAATGTATAGTACACATGAACTGCTTTTACTATTTGCATGACTGCTATTTATTTATTACTAACATGAACTTTATTGTTACACTTTTCAGTTACGTTTGAGGCATGCCTGCGTACCCAATGTGTTAGTTGACATTAACAACAATTTGTCTATTGCGCAACGAACCCGAATCGAGGCCACTCCATTCAAAGCGTTTGTAAATATGCCAGACAATTTACAAATTTCTAGCATACTACTGTGGGAATTAGCTTGCCGATGGGACGACCAAAGTAGAGGGTTCAGAGTGAGAAGTCAGATGATTGGTTTTAATCCCATTGATGTATGTTTTGTGCTTGGACTGCGCATCGGAGGTGAACGTGTCTAACCTGACGATGGAGGGGAATGTCAAACATTGTCTTTGTTTAGGGGTGAAGTTGTCACCATTGATAGAATTATCCAACTATTCCATGCGTATCAAGGTGATCATCAGGTGGATGATTTTTGTAGACTGTACACACTCCTTGCGTTTAGTGTGTTCTATTTTCTAAGAACATGCAGGTGTGTGTACGGTGGCATGATTAAGATGTTAGATGACTTGGATGTTCTTGGTAATTACTACTGGGGTTTAGCGGTATATGATTTCTTAGTTAATAGTTTAAGCGTAGCTGCTTCGGTTGTAAAAAGGGGTGAGAATTCAACCCAAAGACACATAACATGATGTGCAGCTATCCTTCAGGTATGCATTTATAATATTTGTAAAATCGTTGTAAATTTTTCCCATGCATGAATTTTATAGGCATATACTTATATTAACCTTCCTAATAAAACAATGTACTTAAATTTGACAATTGCTTAATGTAGATTTGGGCTTTAGACCACTTGTCCATGTGGAAAACAGACGGTAACCCCCGATTGTTTCCTTTTCCACAATTTCTGAATTGGCAAAACGTGGGGAGCAGTAAGGCCAAGATTGATGGGGCATTTCGGCACAATTTGGTAAGTATGGTTGAATTAGTGGGATCCGGTAACATGCTTGGCAAGCAACAAGTTTTTATATGCTAGTATTCTGTTAACCTTTGATATTTGTGTGTTTCGTTTGTTTTGTGCATTATCAGATAATCGAGGATGTGGCTGCAACGACTGAAGAGATGCGGTTGATATACTCAGAGAAGCATTGGTCGAGGCACAACCCCAGTTTGAGCATGATCGAGCAAGGTATTTTGATATGGAGGACCATACTAGTGAACTTCATTGGGTGGTGGCGGAGAATAGGCAGTTTGCGGAAAGGATTTCCTTTCTCGAGCAACAACTGAGTATGTTGAAACAAATAGTGCTTCAGCGTTCAGCGGCAACTCCCTCAACTTCAACTGCTACCACGGATCATCCTGGAAACATACATCGATAAAGTGATGCATTTGTGACGCCATTCCATGGTGACAGTGAAGGGCATGAAGGCGGTTCTCACCAAAGGCCTGGTCGTGCATCACCCTTGACAGTAGGAAGCCCACGGCTTCGCAGTCATACTGCTGCTCGGAATGATGGTGAGGGTTGTTTGATTAACATTAGACTTGCGTGGTTATTAGTTAGTTTTTCTCCTTTGTTTGACTTATCGTATGCCTTTTATATTTAGTTGTGCTTTTCTTATATATGCTATTGTGACTGCAAGCTCTAAGATTACATTGGAGAAGAACGTATACAAAAACGAAATTTTAGAGCATGAAAGATTTAAAAAAATTAAATTCCTATCTATTATATAGTGGAATAGGGAAGTAAGTAATTTTAGATGATACAAATGCAAAAATGGTAAATTTTAGAAGGGTACAATTACCATATCTTTTTTGTGGGAATTTTAAAAAATCGATATTCCTTTTCAAGTGAATCATTGGTAAGCCTACCTCAAGAGAATGATGCAGGTAATTGTGCAAACCTCTTTTCCACTACCTCAATTTCTTTATATATACATAATTGTTTAACATCTAACCTGAGGTCAGTTGTTACATAGATGGAAATAATCTCCGGGTTGAAGCTGATGTTGAGGCTGTTACCACCGATAAGCCACCATCGAACATTGCCACATGAGCAAAACTCATATCGAGGAAGCGTCCGGAAAGTACATCCACTCGAACTCCATATGTATATGAGCTAAGGAAGAGGAAGAAGACCCAGAAGTAACCGGTTGACTGATGGTTAATAGATATTCATATGTGAATTTTGTAATGTGATTATAGGCTTTTCAAATAGTTGATGTATTGATAGTCGATGCCGTGAACTTGACATTGTTCAATTTAGTTTTTTTTTAGATGGTACATGTATGAAGGGTCACTAATATTTTGTGGTACATGTTATGTGAATGTATTTGTTTGGTTATTTTTTATTAATTGGTAATGTCAAGTTGTTTTTTAAACGAATATTACACATTCTAGGATCAGTTCAATATCGATTACACACGCCACCAATATTGAGGACAAGTATATAAATGGTTGGCTTGCTTATGATGAACCAACTTTGTTTCAACGCTTCTGAAAATAGTTGGTTAACGAAGAACAAAAAAATGGTTAATTGCCTAGGGAAGTTGGCTAACGAGGTCAAGGATGGAAGGGTTGCATTTAATTTGTGCATGACCATTAACTAACTTTTGTAGCTCATTAACCAATTTTTTGTTCGTGATTAACCAACTTTGTTTCAATGCTTCTGAAAATAGTTGGTTAACGAAGAACAAAAAAGTGGTTAATTGCCTAGCGAAGTTGGTTAACGAGGTCAAGGATGGAAGGGTTGCAATTAATTTGTGTATGACTATTAACCAACTTCTGTAGCTCATTAGTCACTTTTTTATTCGTGATTAACCAACTTAGTTTCAATGTTTCTGAACATAGTTAGTTAACGAAGAATAAAAAAGTGGTTAATTGTCTAGGGAAGTTAGTTAACGAGGTCAAGGATGGAAGGGTTGCATTTAATTTGTGCATGGCCATTAACCAACTTCTGTAGCTCATTAACTAATTTTTTGTTCGCGATTAATTAACTTTGTTTCAATGCTTCTGAAAATAGTTGGTTAACAAAGAATAAAAAAGTGGTTAATTGCCTAGCGAAGTTGGTTAACGAGGTAAAGGATGGAAGGGTTGCATTTAATTTGTGTATGGTCATTAACTAACTTCTTTAGCTCATTAACCACCTTTTTGTTCGTGATTAACCAACTTTGTTTCAATGCTTCTGAAAATAGTTGGTTAACAAAGAACAAAAAAGTGGTTAATTGCCTAAGGAAGTTGGCTAACGAGGTCAAGGATGGAAGGGTTGCATTTAATTTGTGCATGACCATTAACCAACTTCTGTAGCTCATTAACCATTACATAGAGAAATTGATTAATGGCCATGTACAAATATGCTCTTCCAACCTTTACCCTGTTAACCAAAGTTGGTTAATGAGGAACAAAAAACTGGTTAATGAACTATGCAAGTTGGTTAATAGGCATGCTCAAATGCAACTCATATGCCTTTACCCCATTAACCAACTTATGTAAGTCATTAACCACTTTTTTTGTTTTTCATTCACTAACATTTTTCACAAGCGTAGAAATAGTAAAAATGATTATTTTCCTTTGCAAACATGAAAAACTAATTTAGCCTTAAAGCTTGAATGGGTAATGGGCTCATGAGCAAGCCAACTCTTTGAATACTTATCCATGGTATTGATGGCGTGTGTAATTGACATTGAACTAATTTTGGAATGAGTAATATTCATTCAAAAATCAACATGGCATTACCAATCAAACAAAAATAACCAAACAAATATGTTCACATAACAAGTACCACTAGATATAATTGTGCTTCATACATGTACAATTTTCATTGGATACGTTATAAACCTATACCAAAAAAATAGTTTTACCTGACCATTTATATAATCTTATATAATTATGTACACATTATAAGTACTATGTCATTCACTAAACTATACAAACAACCTATTCCAAAAAAATACATAGGTTGGTTGCTTTACTTACAACAAAATAAATGTTTGAAATAATTAAAAGATCTAACATATTACTATGTCATCACAGTTCCCCCTTTGCCACTACCGCGTTTCTCATCAGAAGTTGTCAAAAAATACTGATTTCTGCTAGCACTAATCTTTGAACCCATTATAGGTAAATCGAAAGTTGTCCCATAAACTTGCAACACCAAAGTTAATTTGCCTTAGTCTTTCAAACTAAACATTAACCCTAATAAAAACTGTAAAAATTATAATTAATTGAAAGAGTTAAGTATAACGTCAGTGTCCCTCGGCTCGTGTTTCTTCAAATTTCTTGGAATAACTACTCATGGCAAAATTCATGTATGAAATCTCGCTACTAGCAGCCTGAAAAAACATTTAAAAAAGTCAACTACAATCACTTGGAGAACCTAAAATTTAGCATATGCTTCACATGCCTTTGGGCCACTAGTGACATCATGTTGAAAATCAGCAAGTAATGATAGAGAACTTTGTGTTGGACTTTCTACCAGCTGCGAAGTCCAACAACTATCTTTATAATCATCAACATTTGTGTTGAGGTCAACAACTGTTGACTGTAAGGGAATAATATAACTAAAGTTAAATTATAAATTTTTATAAAAATTTACACATAAGAATGACTCCATCAATACTACTCCAAATCATAACAATCACTTCAACATTAATTACAATTTAAATTTAATTTATGTGCCTACACACACCACGGTATAGTCATCATTTCGTTCTCCAGGAGTCATAATTTCCATAAATGAGCATACACATAACTTGTTTCCATTGATCTCATTCATGCTTCCCTCACTACACTCTTATATAAACCAACAGAAATAAGTTAAAAACACATTTCAGAATATATGCGCTCTTTCCAAAAGAGTTAACAGTACACAATTGCTCCAAACACACAGAAAATATATCCAAATGCACTCACATCAATTGTGAACATGTGTGGACTTTAATGTGTTGTCTTTCTCTTTTTCCTCACAATTTGGTCAACTTTTGATACTTTCCTATTTGATCGAGGGCAGCCTTTACGTGCTACACGTAATGGACTATGAATCTCACTCTATGACTCCTTGGTTTGACTGCTTCCAGTGGCAATCACATTACCTGTTTTGTGTTAACCTTTATGACATGTGACATTATTGTGGTTCGATGTAGCAATCGGCTGCACACTGACTTTACATGCACGCAATGTTTGGAGAAAAATAGAACAATTCATTTTACCCCTAAATTCAGCTTGAACCTCGTTAAACTTTGCATGGGTGTACTCATCTTGGAATTGCCTCTCAATCATAGAGTTCGACCCACATGCAATAATGTTGTTAAATGATCAACAATCTGCCTTATATTCCTTTTCTGTCTTATCATGGAGAGCATTATCATACTGCCTTACAAATTACTGTAGAGTTGTTGTTGAGTTTATATACCCATCAAAAAATGCGTTAATGCTCTCGCTCCTCTGAGTCGTTGACATTCCAGCCCAAAAATCTTTCTTCAAAAAGATTGGGACCTATTTATATCGCTCATTGTACAACCCACTCAACCATTCATTATATTATAGGTCATGTTGTTGGACAAAAGTAACCCACTTTTCTTCAAATTCAGCCTCTGTCAAGGAATCATAAACTGCATTTTTCATTGCATCCTTGATATTGTTATATTCACCATAACCTTTCAACTTCTTTGGTATTTTTTTCATGATATGCCATAAGAACCATCGATGGAGAATAGTAGGAAACATTATCTGGATTGCATTTTTCATGGCCTTGCAATGATCAGTGATAATACCATTTGGAGTCTTACCTGACATACAATTAAGCCAAGATTCAAATAGCCACACAAATGAATCAGTGTCTTTGGTAGATAGTAAACGACATCCTAGCAAAATTGATTGTCCATGATGATTCACACCAACGAATAGAGCTAATGGCATGTCATACCTATTTGTCAAATAGGTTGTGTCAAACGTCACAACATCGCCAAACTATTCGTATGCAGCTCTACTTCTTGTATCAGCCCAAAAAACATTCTTCACATGAAAGTCATCATCCAAATCTATAGAATAGAAGAAATGACTATTCTGTTGTTGCATCCGTGAAAAATAACTCCTTAGAGCCTTACCATCACCCTCCTTCCTAATCACATGTCTTTCCCTCCCAACATAGTTTCTCACGTCTCGTTCAACAAATGGTAAATTATCATACCCTCCTACATCATGAACAAGAGAACAGAAGGTCTTGTTCAGTCTCGCACCTGCTTCATTGTTGATCTTTATTCTTCTCTTCATGTGCATGCTAATGTTTCTGTTTCCATGGAACATCCTTGCCTTCGTAGGGCTAAGATCATGAGAGTGGTCAAGTACAACTTTTTTTATGTACCAAAGTCCATTTTTGTTCAAACCAACAGTTATCTTCACTTGACAGTTCTTCTTGATTGTTGGATATATATTCAAATCATTTGGTACTGTTGACACATAACTCCCTTCTCGTGAACATACTAAAATGAAGTATTTTAACTCTCCATCATTTTCTTTTCTTGAATTTTTAATGATGAAATCAAATCCCTTTGCATTAGCATACTGCCGATAGAATGACTTAATGGTAACCACAAAAGGAAATATAATTCTTGCTGCAGGCCACAAGGTTTAGATTGCTTATTGCAGCTGTCACTCATAATTAACTCATCTTCATTTGCTTCTTCAATGCATTCAGCACTGCCACCAACATCATCTAACACCTCACCACCATTCACAGTATTTTCATCCTTCATGGAAGCACCTATTTCCAATTCCATTAACCTGCACATGCAAAACTCATGTTACCATCCAAAAGATCAGCAAATGGAAAGTATTTTATCTATCAATGGTCAACAGATTTTCCAAAGTGACTGTAAGACATAGTCTTTCATATTATGTATGAGTTAGAGTTATAGTAAAGAAAAATGTGACTATTATTTTACTGCATTTTTTACTCTTGGTTAACGAGGTAGAAATTTATGGTTAATAACGTGTATATGTTGGTTACTGGGTAGAATCGTGGTCAGTGGTTAAGCCGTTAACCATCCACTACACGTCATTAACCATAAATTTATACCTCGTTAACCAAGAGTTATAAATGGTGTAAAAAAAAGTGACATGATAAGCAACAGAATCAACAAACACAAGCAACCATCTAACATGCCACAAAGATAACAGACCAGCAAAGAATCCAACCATTCTCATTTACATGCAAAATTAAACCCATTCACAGGTCATTAATTTCCCAAGAACAGGACAACATAAAAACTGCAGGAACTGACTTTTAAAGTCATATTTTTACATGGTTTAGTGCTGTAATTTATATGCAGCAACAGTATAGGCACCTAGTTTATCTTTGCTAATTTATTCATCTTCTGTGCACAATCAATCCTAACAGTATTGCTTCTTTATTGTTTATATATTTACACTCTACCGAGCAGTAAAATCATTGAAGGTAGAACAAGCAATATGTAGCTTAGTCCAATCCTAACAGAATTAATTTTCTAGTTGTCTTAGATAGCTAAATTATAGAGTTATTATAAAAGAATGACTCATAAGTATAC
This sequence comes from Ormosia emarginata, assembly GCA_029884605.1. Lineage (NCBI taxonomy): Eukaryota > Viridiplantae > Streptophyta > Magnoliopsida > Fabales > Fabaceae > Ormosia > Ormosia emarginata. Next base: position 23,171,692 of record JAQQTP010000077.1, on the reverse strand, counting down.
TTTGCTAAAGGGCAGGAAAAAATATCTAATCTACTCAAGCAAGCATCTCTGTAGCTAGGCCCAATACTAGGATATCCTACTTACTATCTAACTACATGTACTTATTATAGTCAGAAGATTATGTATGATGAAGTTAGAGTTAAACTAAAATGAGTTCTCATCCACCCAAATAAAGCCATAGAAAAATAAATAATCAAGTAGTTGATTAATTGATCACATGCAACTATATATAGCATTGCAGTCTTATAAATTTGTTCCTGTAATTAAGTTCTCAACTTCTCATGTTGACCAGCTTTGAACTTGAATTAACTTCCAACCTTCAGTAGTTAAATTTCATGTAGTGACCATTTAGATCATTGCTGACCTTAAGTTCTTCACTACATGATCTTAAAATTTACATATCAAAAACGAGTTTTACATATCTAATAAGGTAGTGTAACTTGTTAAATAATTACCAAATAAAAAAGAAACATGTTGAACAGATTGTGTTTTTATATAAAGAATAATAAAGGGCAAACGCAACTCCTCAAGTAAAATTAATTTCACCAAGTGTTTCAGCATGGTTTTCCCCCATCTCTAATAACATATTTTTCTTAAATATCTAATTATTTGTTTTCTTTACATACAGGTCTATATAGTCTTTTTGGGGCTCAACCATATTCGCAATCCTGGCCTCACTTTTCATTACCACCTTCAATTTCTATCTAATACAGGTCTATATAGCTCAACCACATTGTAATACATTGAGCTAATACAGAAAGTACCTTGATGAAGCGACAGAGGGTAGCCAAGGCAGCGACGTTGCAGAGCTTCGTGCGGGCTACGGAGGTAGCAGCGCTAACGGGGCTTCGTGCGCAGACGGAGGGACATGGGTGATGGAGATGAGAGGGAGAAGGAGTGAAAGAAGTCAGAGATGGAGAAAGTAAAGAGAGAGGGGGAAATGAGAGGGAGAGGGAAATGAGACGGGGGAGGGAAACGAAATAATAATGTATCAACTTTTCTATTTTTTAGAAATGAAAATTTCTGACATTGCAAAGATGTTAAAATTGGTGTACGTACTGTACACGGTAGGAGCATTATTTTCCTTATACATATTCCGCCTGAAATAAGGAAACTAAGATATTTTTAAAATATATTTTTCTTTGCGCATATACTGTTTGTGTGTTTGTGCGCGCATTTACATGTGCATTTATATGAAACATTATGATTATGTGATAATATGGAATTGATAATTATAATTGTGATTTTGCACATATACGGTGTGTTCTGATGTAGAACCAGAGGGTGCCCGGAAGGATATGTGGACAGTGGTCTCCTTCTCTTTGTGTCGTTGCTGCCTCCGAGGGTCTTGAACAGAGGGGTTGGGTACCTGCAAAGGGACTCCAATGCTCAAGTCAGATCAGGTACTAAGGAGGTATACACTGTGAGAATTATGGTTGCCTTGTTAGAGTGGTGTTTTCCTCATACTTATATTGCCTGCGTAGAGTCTTTGAGCATGTGTTACCGAGTGCAGGTACATGGAGATCGTGGCCTGACGGGAGAGGGTGTGCCTCCTCCCACGATCGCTAGGGCAGAGACCTGACGAAGGGTGCCTCCCTCCCACAATCGTCCAGGCAGATCCCTGAAATCTCAGGCCTGTCGCATTAATGGTCAACCACTATAGCAGGTAGTCATGGTCCCCACACTATAAAGGTCGCTATAGATAATGTAAGGTCATGTGCAGACCTATGGAGTGTTGGTTAGGGAGTACGACTGGTACTCGTGTATAGACGTACTATTGATGGATGTAACCTGGATACCGATGGCGTATATGTCGGGTTTGGTCTTCAAGGGGGTATCCCAGACCACGGTCCAGAATAGTTGCCCCCAGCTTGGTGCTTAAGTGGAACAATTAAGTGTCAAGGTATTCAGACCAAGGACGGGGATCCAATGCATTGTGAGAATCCTTAGAGGCTAAAGTCCGTTGCCTGGGGGTACCCCTGGGTTGGCGTATACCGCTATCCCGTCATTTGAGGTTTGTCTTGCCCCCATGCCTAGTTACGCAGGGTCTTTGTCTTTTTCTGTGCTTTGCAGCAACGTTGAGTTTCCGTGGGAAACAACTTGTTCTGACTTTATTGGGCATTTAAAAGACCCATTAATTTTATAATGTTTCCCAATAGCACGCTCCCCTTTCGCCTAATCAGAATCGAGGAGCATTTAAGGGTAGCTAACCTTATGTGAAGAGTAAGCTGCTCTCAGGCCCAATAGGAGTGTCTCGCTTCTTTTATAAAAGGGAAGCGCTTTCATATGGAGTTTTTGACTATTTCTTCTGTTGCATTCCTCTGCAACCTCACTTTGAGTGGTTTTTTCCTTCATGGCTCTCTTTTACTTTCATTCATGTCCCGAGAGGGTTCAGCTTATTGCGAGAGCCATATTCTTATTTTTTCTAAAATGTTTGAAGTTTTTTTGGCCCCTCTCTATATGTCCCTTTTAAAGGGCGACTTACTTTCTCAGCATTATTATAGAGGGCAGCTTACTTTCCCAGCGTACCTTGATTGCTTGTTTGATATTTGCCATCACTGGGAAGGCTTGAGTCATTGTCTGTGTTGGACGGGGTACTTCGAAGCTGGGGCGTTCACTCTACTTGCTCGAGTAAGCAGAAGGAACTACTAAAGCTGCTTCATGCTTTGCAACGCCTTGGGGAGAAATGCGAGACCGGTTAAACTTTGGTGGAACGATCTCCTTCATGAAAGGTTGCGTCCCGTCCATCGAAAGAGGATGCATCCCGGCCTTTATTGGTGGAGGCAAGGCAGAAGATTTGGCATCCTGACTCCTAATGCCGATTTTCCCAAAGTTCTTCAAAGCCCATCTACTTTTTCAAAAGGGAGCCGTGGTGGTGGCAGAGACTCTCTGTACCATGGCGAAAATATAGATGCGACAAGGCTCATGATGCTTCCAATGTCTTTCTTTTCTTTAAAATTTTTATGTCTATATACTTTCTTTTCTCTCTCTTTCTGATGTAAGATGATGTATGGAATGAGAATAAGATTTATAAGTGAAAACTCTTATCTTTGTATCCTCTTTTCTTCTTTTCCTTTCTGTTATTTGAAGTTTTTATGTTCGACCGGGGTGAGTCCAACGCTTACTTCGGGGTGGCATTATTTCTTCCTGCTTATCCATGATTTTTCATTTTTGGCCGGGGTGAGTCCAACGTTTATCCCGGCGTGACGTCATCATACCCCCAACTTGGTGCTTTGGCTTGAAAAGAAAAAGTGACAAGTTTGAAATGCTTGGCCAGCTGTCTTTGCGTCGGGGAGGGTTAATTCCGGTTTGGTTATCGTAGTCCGGATGGTGACTCTGAAACCGAAAGTTTACCACGGTTTTATGTCGCAGTCTCGAGTAAGATCCAGACTTAACCTTTGAAAACCGAGCGACCTTTGAATTGCTGTGCAACTATCATCGCGTCTGCACAAATGTCTTTTCAACTGCTTCTGTAACTGCAACGGCCACGTGGCGTGTTTTTAACTGATGGACGTGCCTAGAGCCCTACGTGCCATGATGAGCACGTTTTCAAAATTTGGACATTGAGGACAAAAAAGCTCCCTAACCGCTTTGGCCTTTATAAATGAAGTTAGGGGTTCATTGTTCGCTTTCTGCCATTTCTGAGTAGTCGTCAGAGAGCTTTGCGTCGAAGAGAGGTGATTCATAAAAGTCTCAGGTCATTTTTCCACCCATTTTCAGAACAGTTGTTAGCGTTTTTATTCAAGGTAACTTCTTCTCTTAGTCCCCTTAGTGTTTTTCCTTTCTCTGGTTGCCTTATACTAGTACTGAGTAGTAGGGAAGTCGTGCATTCCTTAATGGAATGTATTCCTTGTGTGCCTTCGAATTTCTCCTTCTCTCCTGAGAACTCCGTCTTCGCCGAGCCATGCACGGCGGAGGTGTCCTTCTGAAATTTGAAATTTTGGAGGGAAAGGAAGCCAGTACACGGGGTCGTTGTCTCCGTGTCTGAATCTTTTGTTTGGATGATTCTGACAATTACTTACCAGCCTCTTTCGATGTTCTCAGGATTTTCATGACGAAAAGCAAAAGAGGGGCTAAGTCTAGAGTGTCATCTTCCGAGGATCTCACTCTGGTTGAGATTGAGCAAATTCGGATCCGTCGTGGTCCAGGGTTAGTATACCCATGGGTAGGAGAGGATGTCTGGAAATATCACTCCAACTTTGCTTTTGAGGCCATCCTGAGGCAGTCTATGGATTTTATTCATCTGACGGATGAGAAGAAAAGGGATAAGGAGTTCATGGTTGTATGCCTTGAATGGAACGAGAGGTGTGTTCCAGTCATGAGGCGGGCTTACATTTCATGTTCCTGTATAAGCCCCTTTTTGTAAAGCTAGGGCTCCGTCTCTTATTCTCGGATTTTCAGATGGCCATCTTCCGTACTCTCCGAGCAGCTCCGACCTAAATTCATCCCAATGACTGGGGTTATATAATAGCTTTCGAGAGGTTCTGTCGGGTGAATGGGCTAAGGTATTCGGTCAACACCCTTTTCTACTGCTACACCTGGTTGAGTCCCCAAGGTTCATCGAAGCAGAAGAATTGGCTAACCATTCAGTCCAGGAGTGGTCGCAAGTCCTTTGATGTCTTTTAGGATAGCTTCAAAGGATTCAAGACCAGGTTTTTTAAGATTATGGCAGCCGAGGGATTCCATCCCTTTTTCTTAAATGCTGATGGGGAACCAAAGTTTCCTTTGTATTGGACGTTGGACGCTTGGAGCACTCCGATCGTTCCTTTGGAGAAAGAAAAGGATAGGCTTAACTCGGAGGAGCTTATAACAGTTGAGTTCATATCCCGACACACCGACAACGGGCATATCAACATTAGAGATGTCCTTAAGACTCCTGGTGATGACCTTCTCTTTGCTTTGTTAGGTGGGAAGTAGAGTATAATGGATTACCTTATGTGTGGGATTGTTTTTGCCTGTATACTCTTAATCCCTTGTTTTATGATTTGCTTGTCTTGTTTTGTTTTAGTGAGTGGTATGGTGTCAAGACTTTCTATTGCAGTTTTGCGTGCTTCAAGGGCTAGGAGAAAGGGGGCAGGGTCCTCGAGTGTCCCTTCTGCTTCTGCCCCAACACCTAGTGAGGTGGTTATCGAAGACGTTACTAGGGACCCGGGGTCTCCTAAAAATCTTCAATCAAGGAAGAGAAAAGTTGCTGAGGATTCTTCTGACCGGGGTAAGAGAGTTGTTGTGGATGGCGGTGCAGAGGATGATGCCGTTATCCTGCCTATTATCGCGGGGGATTCTGACCCAGGACCTTTCATTGACGAGCATATTATGAAGGGTGAAGTAATGGGGCACATATCCCAGTGGGGATTAGTGCGAACTTTGACTGAACTACAGTCTTTGGCACTCCGGGCTACTGTCGATGTCTGCTATATCAAGATGACCGTCGAGGAACTAGACCGGAAAGCATTGGCTGAACTGATGAGCAAAGATAGGGAGATTGAAGAGGCCAGTCGGAGGCTTAGTACCGCCCTAAAGCTTAATGAAGATGCGCGTGTGCAGATCACAAATTTAGAGAGGGCCTTGGTCGAGGCTGAGGCGAATAAGAAAAGGCTTGAATCAGGTAAAATTGAGGTCGAGGAAGTTAGTGCCGGCCTTCGTGATGATGTGGGTCGGCTGGAGAAGGAGGTGGATGAGCTGGACGTAATTTCTGAAAAAATTGGGAAGGATCAATTCCAAAATGTTATGGCTCAGATCCAACATTTTAATCCTGATGTCACCCTTACCTTAGAAGGTCTCAGCTTTGAGAAAGTCTTCCATAATGGGCAGCTTATCTTGGTGGAAGACCTTCCTCAAGAAGATTCCGGGGATGCCTCAAGAGCTGCTCAGACTCCGGCAACTGGTGGGGTTGAAACCTGATTCTTTTTTCTTTTTGCCTTTTGTTATGTTGTAAAGACAATTGCCCCGTTTGGTTGGGGTTTTAAATTTATATACTTTTGCTTCTTGTTTGTTTGTCTCCACATTTATTTTCCATGGTCCGTTTTGGGTCTAACGCCCATTATGGTATCCATCGTAACCATGCTGTGGACTTAGGAAATCTCTTGGTAAAAATGTGGGAACCATGGTCCAGAGTTTCATAACCGCAACACCGGATATGCAACATTCTTCTGGACTTAGGTAGAAACGGTGCCTTTAGTCTATAATCCATTACCCATAATGATGAGTATTTGGCATTTTGTACTTAGGCAAGAAGAATGAACAGCTTAGTTCATGATCCATCATTTATAGTACAAAATTTCTGGAATTTTTGAATTTAGGGGCGGAGAATAACGCCTTAGCTTAGGATTTAATGTCTGAAAGACTTGATACTTCCAAATTCTTTTGCCTTAGGCACTTATTATTAGACCTTGCCTGGGGTCCTTTTGTTAACCACACTGGCTTAACAGAATCCCACTTGGCTTAGGTATTATGGTGGACCACGGATCATCAAATCCGTTGTACCACTAACTTTGAAATAGTCAATGCCAAGTATTGAGGTCGGGTGTTGACCCTATAGCTTACTGCCAAAACTGGGTGTGTTATACCTCTAGTCCTGGGCTTTTGATTTTTTATCGAAAAAGTAGTATCTGAATAACTCCTTCTCATTGATAAGTGTTGTGAGACAAGGGTCTATACAAAGTTGAATGGGGGCAGATTAAACCTTAGTTTTTACCAAAAGACTAGGCCGTTAAAGGCGTCTAGCTATAGTATTTTCTAAGTTTATCTGCATTCCAATAGTTCTTGATTTGGTTACCTGTTAGGGTCTCCAGCGTGTAAGCTCCTTTGCTGGTGCTGATGACAACACGGTAGGGGCCTTCCCAGTTAGGGGCTAACTTCCCTTGGGAGGCAATTTTTCCCTCTGATGTCCGCTCTCCTGAGGACCAGATCTCTCGGTTGGAAACGTCTTGGTACCACATTTTTATTGTATCTGACCACCATCCTTTGTTTGAGAGCGGTGTTGCGTATATGGGCCACACGTCTCCTTTCTTCCAATAGGTCCAGGTCTTCTCTAATTAATCCGGGGTTGCTGTTAAGTGAGAATTGTTGGTGACGCTAACTCTGTTCTCCTATCTCAATCGGAATCATTGCTTCGCTTCCATAGATGAGTTTGAAAGGAGTTTCACCCGTGGTAGAGTGGGGGTGGTTCTATAGGCCCAGAGGACGTGGTCGAGCTGTTCAGCCAATTTCCTTTAGCTTCATCTAGTCTCCTTTCGATTCCCCGAATAATAACCAAGTTGGCCACCTCGGCTTGTCCGTTTGTCCTGGGATTTTCTACAGCGCTGTAATGGTTTTTTATCTTTAGTCTGGCTAGAAGTTCTTTGAACCCCTTATCTTTGAACTGAGTTCCATTGTCTTTTACTATAGACTCTAGAATCCCAAACCTGGTGATGATGTGGCACCAAGTGAATTTCTGGATCCGAGCTGTCATGATTGTGCCTAAGGGTTCTGCCTCAATCCACTTTGTGAAGTAATCTACTGCTACCACCAAGTATTTTAGCTAGCCAGGGGCCTGGGAGAATGAGCCCAAGATGTCCATTCCCTATCTGTAGAACGGCCAGGGTACGGATATTGTGGACAACTCTTCTGGGGGGGCCTTGTAATGGTTCGAATGGTGCTGACACTTGTCGCAAATCTGAACATGTGCATGGGCATCGGTTTCCTTGTTGGCTAGTAGTACCCCGCCCTTAGTGCTTTCAGGGCCAGTGCTTTACCTCTTAAATGGTGTTCGCAACTTCTTTCATGCACCTCAGCTAGAACATATTCTGCTTCTTTCGGGGTGAGGCATTTAAGGAGGGGAGAAGAGAAACCACGTCGGTACAAACAACCATCGTATATAGGGTATCTCACCGCTATCTTGATTAGCTTTGAGGCTTCTTTGGGGTCTGAATGAATGACTCCAGACTACAAGTATTCCATGATAGGGGTGATCCAAGATATATCATCCTCTTTTACCTGATAGATAACGTTATTCTTGATAGAGGGATGAAGAAGGGTTTGCTGGATAACTGATTGATTGTTGCCAGGGCTTTTGGTGCTGGCGAGTTTAGATAAGAGATCAGCTTTGGAGTTTTGTTCCCTTGGAATGTGCACAACCTCGGTTTCTTAGAAACCTTTAAGGAGTTCAGGTACTTTAACCAAGTACCTTTGCAAGAGAGGTTCCTTGGCTTGGTATTCTCCTCGAATTTGAGAGGTTGCTAACAGCGAATCGCTACAAAGCGTGATTCTAGTTACCCTCATATCCTTAGCCATGGTTATTCCGGCAATGCATGCTTCGTATTCAGCTTGGTTGTTCGAGGTAGGGAACTCAAACTTCAAGGAATGCTCCAACGTCAGTCCTTCTGAATTTTCCAGAATTATTCCGGCTCCACTTCCCTTGGGGTTCGAGGATCCATTAACAAAGATGGTCCAAGAAGTTTTTATAGGGTCCCTTGGGTCAGAGGTAAGTTCTACCAGGAAATCAGACAATTCCTGGCCTTTTATTGTGAGCCGTAGTTCATACGCGATTCCAAACTCAGAGAGTTCGATTGACCAGGCAATCATCCTTCCCGCTAAGTATGGTTTGTGCAACACTTGGCGGAGGGGCTGGTCTGTCCTTACGACCACGAGGTGGCATTGGAAGTATTGCCGCAGTCTTCTTGCCATGGTGATCAGGGCAAAAGCAACTTTCTCGACCTTCTGATACCGGAGTTCTGGTCCTTGAAGCACTTTGCTCATGAAGTAGACTAGTTTTTTACCCTCGTCCGTCTCCCGAACTAGCACTGAGCTTATAGCTTCTTCGTGGACTGAGAGGTACAGGAAGAGTGTTTCTCCGTTGTTCGGTTTTGACAAGATTAGAGGAGAGGACAGGAGCTTTTTCAAGGATGAAAAGGCGTCCTCGCACTCTGGGGTCCATTCAAAATTTCTTCCCTTCTTGAGTAGTTTGAAGAGAGAAAGAGACTTATGGGCTGCTTTGGAGAGGAACCGTGTAAGGGCTGCTATCCTTCCTATCAGTTGTTGCACCTCCTTGACATATTGGGGACTTCTTATGTCGAGTACAGCCTGACACTTGTCGGGACTAGCTTCAATTATGTGGTAGATTAGCATGAACCCCAAAAATTTTCTGGCATGGACCCCAAAGACGCACTTCTCTGGATTTAGTCTCATGTTGTGCTTCTGGACTTGTGAGAAAACTTCATCGAGGTCCGTCGTATGCGATCTGGCCTGTGGGGTTTTTACTATCATATCATCAACGTAGACCTCTAGCATCTTCCCCACTTAGTTCTTGAAAACTTTGTTCATCATTCTTTGATAAGTGGTTCTTGCATTTTTCAGCCCGAAGGGCATAACCCTATAGCAGTAGCTCGCCTTTCCAGTGATGAAGGCAGTTTTTTCTTCATCTCCAGGGTACATCAGAATTTGATTGTACCCGGAGTAGGCATCCATGAATGATAGTCACTTGAAACCTGAGGAGCTGTCAACCAATTGGTCCACATTGGGAAGTGGGTATGGATCTTTTGGGCATGCTTTGTTCAAGTCTGTGTAATCCACACATATTCTTCATTTTCCGTTGGGTTTTTTCACCAAGACCACGTTGGACAGCCACGTGGTATAAGCAATTTCCCTAATGAACCTGCAACTAAGCAATTCTTTTACCTGCTCCTCGATGACCTGCTGCCTTTCAGGACCGACCTTCCTCTTTTTTTTAGCGATTGACTTCATATCCTTGCTAATGGACAAGTGGTGGCAGATGAATGAGGGGTCCAGTCCTGGCATGTCGGACGACGTCCAGGCAAACAAGTCCTTGTTCTTTAACAACAGCTCAATTAATTGTTGTTTTTTGTCTTCTTCCAACTGGGCTCCGATCTTGGTTATCTACTATGGCCTGACTCTGAGTTAGAGAGCCTGCAGCTCACCCTCTGGTTGGGGTTTGATGTTGCGAAGTTCTTCTCTAGCATCCAATTCGGTCATCAGTATGTTGACCTGATCTAGGATTGGGCTAGGGTTGACGGACTTTCCTCTTTTCGGGGCCCTGTAGATTTTCAGATTTTCGTTGTAGCATTTCCTGGTGGCAACTTGATCGCCCTTGACAGTGACCACCTCGTTGTGTTTATTAGGAAATTTCATGACAAGGTGGGTGGTGGATACTACGGCGCCAAGGACATTTAAGGAAGGATGGCCAAGGATGATGTTGTAAGCTGAAGGGCAGTCTACGACCAAGAACTTCACCTTGACTGTTCTGAAAGCTTGGAGGAACCTAGGGTCAAATGGGTTTCATAGTACCCAACTGGGGTGATCTTCTCACCCGTGAACCCTGTGAGAAGAGGTCAAGTCCGACCGCAGGAGTTCTAACTTCTGGTAGAGGTCCAGGAACATAATATCTGTCGAGCTCCCTTGATCCACAAAGATTCGGCGGACCTCGGCATTGGAAATTACCCCAGAGATCACGATGGGATCATCATGATCCGGGATGATTCCGCTGTAGTCTTCATCCGAAAAGGTAATGCATGGCGTCTTTCTTTCCATGGTATTGGGTTTGGATTCAGAGTGGGAGATGCTAAAGACCACCATTCTTAATGCTTTCTTTCGCGCCCCGTTTGACGGGCCTCCTCTTGCGAATCCTCCCGCAATGGTATTGATCGTTCTGTTTAGTTCAAGACAATGATCGTTATTGTCATTGAGTGAGGGGTCCCTGTTCCTCCCCTGCTGGTCATTGTCATTCCAGCGGGGCAGTGTCCGGGACCTTCTCCTCGGACTTCGATTTCTCCTCTTGTGTTGAGGAGATGGGCTCCGTCCTTTATCCTCCCTGTGCCTACCGTGATGTTCATCATTTTGGGCATGGAGGACATATTGCTGCAGCTATCCGGCCTTGATCAAGAACTCAATGACATCGCGCAGTTGATAGCAATCCTCAGTGTTGTGTCCATAGCCTTTATGCCATGCACAGTGTTTGGAGTGGTCTTTTTGTTTGTGTTTTTTAATAGGGGGCGGCCTCTGAATATTCTGAAACTCAGTCTGCATCACCTCCCTCAAGATCGTCTCTCGTGGGACATTTAGGGGGGTATAGTCAGAAAACCTTCTCCGTTGTGGACTACCTTTGGGACGCCAGGACCGTGAGGAATCGTGACTGGGCTTTTGATGAGTGCGCTCATCTTTATCCCATCTCTTCTGGTCCTCCGTTGCCTCCTCCAAGTTGACGTACTTTTGGGAACGTCTTTGGAATTCACCAAAGTTCTCAAGCTTCTTCTTTACGAGGGACGCAAAGAACTCGGACCCCACACGAAGACCATTTCTGGCATAGTGAAGGGTGATCTTGTCATCAAAGCTTTCTACGTTGGTACATGCCGCCATGAACCATCTTACGTAATCGCAGAAGGGTTCATCTCGCCCCTGTCGGATCTTAGCCAGGGATTTGATGGACTTGGGTTGCTCCTTATTGGTGGTGTATTGGAGCAGAAACCGTTGTTTTAGGTCTGACCAGTCTACTACAGATTTACGTGATAGATCGAAGAACCAATTAAGGGCTCCTTTTTTAAGGAGAGAGGGAAAGCACGACATAGGAGCTCCATGTATCCGTCGTGGAAACACATAGATTGCACAAAGGCATTTATGTGTTCCTGGAGGTCTGTGGTTCTGTCATAAATCTCTAGGTTAGCGAGGAACTTGAAGTTCCTTGGGACTCGGTACTCCATCAGTTGGTCAGAGAAGGGATGCTCTTGGATGCCACGATTTGAGTTGTTGTTCCCAATGTTGGATACCGTGGCTTCAGCATGACCTCTCTTTTGGTTGTTCTCCTCATTACGTCCTCCGTTAATATGGTTCGACCTAGGCTAGTTTTCATGCATAGCTCTCTGCATGTCTTCCAGCCTCTGATATTGCTCGTTCAGCATGGCCATGTGTTGTTGCAGCATGTCCTGAAATTGACGTTGGGACATACGGGACTGGCTCCCATGCTAGGAGTGAGACACTCAGTTGCCGGCATTGCCGTTTGGCATTCCCAAGAGTTGATGTATTGGGGCTCTGTGTTTTTTGGTGTTGGGATTTCCCCCTTGGCCTTGGGTTCCAAGTCTATTCCTTACCGAGATCTTGCGCGAGGGGTTGGGACTCTCATTTGAAATCGAAGCAGAATCTCCCTCGCGCTGGTACTCTGCGTTGGGTGCCTGGTTTCTCATGGCAAAGGTTCCATTGGTAGGTGGTGGGACAGAGTGGGGGGGATGTTGTATAGCAAAAGCCTGCTTGTGGTTAGCAGAAGTTTGCTCAACGTCCCTCCTTGAGTTTTGCCTTGTGTTCACCATGATTGAGTGGGATTAGAAGTTTACGGTATTCCCACAGATGGAGCCAATGTTCTGATGTAAAACTAGAGGGTGCCTAGAAGGACACGTGGACAGTGGTCTCCTCCTCTTTATGTCGTTGCTGCCTCCGAGGGTCTTGAACAAGGGGGTTGGGTACCTGCAAAGGGACTCCAACACTCAAGTCAGATCAGGCACTAAGGAGGTATACATTGTGAGAATTATGGTTACCTTGTTAGAGTGGTGTTTTCCTCATACTTATATTGCTTGCGTAGAGTCTTTGAGCATGTGTTACCAAGTGCAAGTGCATGGAGATCGTGGCCTGACGGGAGAGGGTGTGCCTCCTCCCACGATCGCTCGGGCAGAGCCCTGACGGAGGGTGCCTCCCTCCCACGATCGTCCAGGCAGATCCCTGAAATCTCGGGCCTGTCGCGTTAGTGGTCAACCATTGTAACAAGTAGTCATGGTCTCCACACTGTAAAGGTCGCTACAGGTAATGTAAGGTCATGCGCAGACCTATGGAGTGTTAGTTGGGAAGTACGACTGGTACTCGTGTATAGACGTACTACTGAGGGACGTAACTCAGATACCAGTGGCATATATACCAGGTTTGGTCTTTAAGGAGGTATCTCGGACCACGGTCCATAACACGGTGCATGTGTGCTTGTACGTGTCCATGTGTGCATTTATACAGGATGAACTTATGTGTTAGAGAGTTGAGATATATGCTCTTATTCTATTTTAATTTTTTTTTAATTTTTATAAGTATATTTGTATTTTTTATATATGTAATTTTTATTTTTATATACAATAAATTAATAAATTTTTAATAATAAAAAGTAAAATATATATAATATTATTTTTTATTTTTTAATTATATTCACATAGTTTGATACATAAATATATTCATATAATATTATTTTTTATTTTTTAATAACATCATAAGTTTAATACTAATATACTTTAATACATAAATTTTTTTTTCTCTTACTTTTATTTATCTCTATACTAATAATGACATAAGATATTATTTTTTCATTTTATATTTTAACTATAAAAACATTTACCTCTGTTGCTTAAAATTTTTAGGTTCATCATATATATATATATATGAAGGGATCATTCAAAGTCTTTTTTGCTAACAATTTTATTTAGATTCACTTTCATCTAATGATTGAGATTATTTCGTTAAAAGTAACATTAAAAAAGTAATCTATTGAAAATGATGTAAGTAAAAAACTTACACTTATATATATCCTTTATATATATATATATATATATATATATATATATATATATATATATATATATATATATATATATATATATATATATATATATATATATATGATACATGACAATAATTTCACATAAAGTACAAGTTTATACACTATTATATATACTCCACTTGAAATAAGGAAATTTGGAAATTTTTAAAATATATTTTTCTTTTGCGCATATACTGTGTGTTTTCGTGCATATTGCATTTATATGATATATTATGATTATGATTACGTGATGATATGATATTGATAATTATAATTATGATAATTTAAGGTTAAATAAAGCAATATTGTTACAAAAGTACAATAAGATTATGGATGACTAAATTATCTGTATTCGTGAAGATTCGTAGGACTTATCTGCGATGGAGAAAGAGATAAGTCCGTTTAATAAATGGAAACGAGACGGAGGCGGAAATTATAATACCCTTTCACGGATATCCACAAACTCTTAAATATACTTTTTTATTTAATATATATGATATACTATGATTTTTTTTACTTTGAAATAAGATGAAAATATATATATTTTTATTATTTTTAAATGAATTTTTTATTGAATGAGTTCATAATGATAAAATTTGTTGAAAAAAATATGTTATTTATGTAATAGTTATTTATGTAAACTAATTATTACAAAATATAATATAATATAAATTTTTATTTATAATATTATTTTAATTTTGTAAGAATCTTAGATTATTAAACAAATTATAATATATGGTGTTAAAAATTATTTTATTTATATTTTTTATAATTTTAAGATTTTATTTTAAATTATTACCTACCTGCAAATACCTATAAATACTTTTACCTACCAACAAAGATTATAAATGGATACTCGTAATGGAGGCGGGGGCGGAGAAGCATGCCTCATTGTAATCCCTAAATATGATATTTAGTTACATATATTCAGCTAAAAAATAGGAAACTGAGAGATTTTTCGAATATAGTTTTCTTGCATGCATATATAGAGTTTAAAATTGCAACATTTTTATAAACCCATGTTCTTTTGCCTTATGCTGTCATAAACCATAATTCACTCTATTAATCCTTAGACTCCAAAACCTTTCATCGATTTTTTCTATTTTCCATACTTGAGGACAAAGACGGATCTAAGGGGGCGAGCATGAGTTTTGTCTCCCTTTTTTCACTAATTTTTTCAAGTACTAATAATTTAATTTATTTTATTAAAAAATAAAAAGATAATTATATTGATCTTTTATAAAGTTAGTATTTATTATATTAACATTTTTATTTAAAAATTATACTCACATCCTTGATTTTATATATTCTTATTACACTCCAACATTCTTCTTTATTTACAAAATTATATATATCTCCTCTACTTTATATACAAACATTACACAATGTCTAATTGAAAATACAAAGTAAAGGAAGTATAAATAATTTCTTAAATAAAAAAGGTGTCATATAAACACTAATTTAAAAGAGGTCAAGATAATTATACCAATGATAAAAATGATGAAGTTAAAAGAGTTTATACTTGATATGTATTTGACATGTAATTTATAATTATTTTATATACATTAATATTACAATTTCAACTCATCTTTTTTTAATTTTTAATCTTTATATAATAAACTTGTTATCTCCTTTCACTTTTACATTCACTCTCTTCCCTTTTTTAAAATCTATATATATAAAAACTTTATTTTGCTTATAAATTATGATGTAAATGACATAATATTATTCTGATATATTTATATCTAATATAAATACATTTTTTTTACTTTTTTGTACTTTATTCATAAATCTTCCTATATAATGAAAGAAAAGTATTTTTCTAAAGTGAGCAAATAAAAATATATTTACTCTTACTTTAAAATAGTGCATTTTGATCTTAACTAATTAAATAATTTAAGGGTGAATACATCTTTATTTGTTAACTTTAATTTTTTTTATATTTAATAGTATGATTCATGATTTTCGACTCCTTCACTGAATAATTTTTGGATCCGTCTCTGCTTAAGGATTGTTCATCATGGAAGATTGGGTGTGTAACCAGTGTGGCAAAGGATTCTCATCTAAGTGAGGTTTATCAATACATAAGGCATCCTATAATCATGCACCAGATAATCATTACACAAATCACGTATAAAGTTTAACGTAATTCAACTTAATATGCTTACATCCGCGGATGAAAAGAGTTTACTATCAAAACAAAATTACAAGAAAATGTTTGTGGGCATTCTCAATCTCATCAGTTAGAAACAGAAATAGGGAGACAAATATTGATAATTTGTGTATATTTCTGAATGAATGAATACAAGAAAACTAACCTCTATTTATACAAGAAGGCTACTGTACATAAAAATAATAATAAATTATAATTATGTACTAAATCAATTATAATTATCCCTAAAATTAATCGTGATCAATCACAATTAATCACGCTAACATCCCTCCTCAAATTCAAGTGGGCGTAGAAGAAACCAACTTGACTTTGGAAATCAGAGTGTTGAATCTCCCAAGATGATGAGCTTTAGTGAACAAATCGGCTGGTTGATCAAGAGTGCTAATGGAGAAGAGATAAAGAGCACAGCGAAGAATGTGTTGACGGATGAAGTGGAGGTCGATCTCAATATGCTTGGTACACTCATGAAAAACATCATTGTAAACAATTTGAATAGCACTCCTATTATCATAATAAAGACAGTGGGAAAGGACTAAGAAATACCCAGGTCGTCAAGAAGTCAACGTAACCAAAGTATCTCAGATGTGGTGTCAACTAGTGCCTGATATTCTGCTTCAGTATTGGAACATGCAGTTAAAGTTTGTTTCTTGCTTTACCACGAAATAAGTGCATCACCAAGATAGATACAATAGCCAGTGGTGGATCGGCGATCAGTGTGATCTCCAGCTCAATTGGCATCAGAATAAGCCTGGAGAAACAAGAGTTGGTTGTGAAATCAAGCCCATAAAACAAAGTTCCTTTTTATACCAAATAATACATAGAACAACACCATAATGAGTAGTGTGCGGAGCTGATATAATCTGACTAACTAGATGAAAAGCATATGAAATGTCTAGATAAGTAATAGTAAAATAAATCAAGATGCTAACCAATTGCCGATAGAGAGTAAGATCATCAAGTGTAGTACCATCCAGAGGTGCAAACCTAACATTAGGTTCTAAAGAGTAGACTCGGTGCGACTGTCTAAGAGACCAACTCTAGAAATAAGATCTAAAGCATATTTAACTTAAGATAAATAAATACCATCAATAGAGGAAAGAACCTTAAGACTCAGAAAATAACTGAGAGGACAAGATCCTTCATCTCAAAATTGTAGCTCAAAGATGCTTTAAGATCAACAATACTAGAAGTATTATCACATGTAATAATCATGTCATCAACATAAAGAAGCAATAACACAGTGTCACTATTAGTCTTATGGATAAAGAGTGTTGAATCATGAGAACAAGAGGAATATCTAAGCTAACTGATGGTGGAACTAAACTTTGCAAACCAGGCTCGAGGAGCTTGTTTAAGACCATACAAAGCTTGCGAAGAAGACAAACCTTGTTAGGTGGACAAGAGTAACCTGGTGGGGGTTGCATATATAATTATTCTTCTAAGTTACCATTAATAAAGACATTTTCCACATCCATCTGATTCAGAGTCTAGTTGCGAGTGGCAACAATAGTAAGAAGAGTGCAATCTGAAGTAAGATGAGTAACTATAGCGAAAGTTTCTTCATAATCAATCTCATATTCTTGAGTGTAAAACCTTTAGCCACTAAGCAGGCCTTGTAACGATCAACAGATCTATCAGATCAAGTTTTAATCTTGTAAACTCATTTACATCCAACAAGAGCCTTATAAGAAGGAAGATAAATAATTTTCCAAGTACCATTATTCTCCAAAACCTGTAATTCTTCATTCATTACTTATTGCTAACGAGGATCAGTGGATGCCTCTGAAT
Organism: Ormosia emarginata; assembly: GCA_029884605.1. NCBI lineage: Eukaryota > Viridiplantae > Streptophyta > Magnoliopsida > Fabales > Fabaceae > Ormosia > Ormosia emarginata. The sequence goes on along the minus strand of JAQQTP010000077.1, from coordinate 23,154,176 downwards.
ATGTTTGCAGTTCATGAAAGTGAAACATGGTAGAAAAGCAATGATAATCACAAAGGTGGATAGGAAGGTTTCTTACCCGAGAAGGACGAATGACAATGTCAGATGCAGAATCAACGATTAAGATAATGTCAACAAAATGAGTCAAAACTTCAGACGATGATGAAAGCTCACTAGGTGAATTGGAAGAAGAACCTGGAGGTGAAAACCTGTCTTAGACACATCTGAAGACTCTGCATCACAATTATGTGGAAAAAGATCAATAGATGGTGTGGTGAACAATGGAGTAGAAGTGGAAGGAATAGACTTGAACTGAGATAATGTGAAGAATAAAGTATCTTCCCAAAAGACAACATGACACGAAATACAAATGCACTGAGAGACTGGATCCCAACAGAAATAGCCTTTGTGTTCAATAGCATAACTAAGGAAGCAACATAAATGGGCACGAGGTTCAAGCTTGGTGTGTTCATGGAGTTGAAGAAGAACAAAACAGACATAACCAAAAACTTTGAGAGAACTGTAGTTTGAAGGTCTTAGGTGAAAACATTCGTAGGAGATACATTACTAAGAATAGAGGAAGAGAGACGATTAATAACATAAAAAGCAGTAAAAACAACTTCACCCCACATACATTCAAGACAAGAAGAGAAAATGAACATGGCTCGAACAGAGTCAAGAATGTGTTGATACTTTCTTTCAACACGACCATTTTGCTGAGAGGTACTAGGACATGAAAACTCAGAAAGGGATCTCTGTTCAGTAAGAAAAGTGAGTAGTTTTGAATCATAATATTCTGAGGCATTATCACGATAAAAAACCTAAATTGTCTTTGAAAAATGAATTTCAATCATAGTGGCAAAGGTAATGTAGATTTGAGAAAGTTCAGAATAATTTTTCATTAAATATATCTAGGTGAAACGTGAATAGTCATCAATAAAAATCACAAAATATCAACAAACCCCTATAGTGTGTGTAGGAGTTGGACCTCAAACATCGTAATAAACAAGATCAAAAGATGAAACAAAAATAGAAGTACTTTTATTAAAAGATAAAGTCGGTTGTTTAACTATTTGACAAAACGTACATTACAAAAACTCTTCTTTAACAGATCCAAAGACACCCTGAGAAATGAGACATTATGATTTATTAAGAGAATTATGACCAAGACGTTTATGTCACAACTGAAGAGAAGAAGTAGTAGAAGCAGCACAAATAGTTGACACAAGAGGTAGAATAACATGGACATCAGTGAGCTCAAACAATCGTCCAACTTTACAAGCATTTCCAATGATCTACCCCGTTCATGGATCCTGTACAGAATAACCAGTAGAAGAAAAAGTAAGTATATAACCAAGGTCACACAATTGGTCACTAGAGATAAGATTAAAGTTTAATTTGGGAATAAGGTAAGTGTTTGATAATGTAAGGGTAGGTAGGGAGATAGGACCCTTATGACTTACTACCACAAGAGACTCATCAACAGTATGAATTAAATGAATGGTATCTCTAGAAGAAAGGGAAGAGAATGCATGGGATAAGGAATTCATGTGATTATAACATGCAATATCAAAATACCAACGATTATTACCTAGGGTAATGACTAAGGCAATAGAAGTATTACCAGAATGAGAAAGGATTTGCTTAAGAGACCTAAGATCAGTAATGAAAAGAAAAATCTGGGAATCTGAGGCATCGTTGGCAACTGAAGCTGCAATTATAGGCTTGGGGCAATAAAACCCTTCTACTTAAAAATATGGCACTATATGGTGGGATATTTAGCAAAAATATGACCAAGTTTGTGGCAGCGACCACAAAATATGTCTTTCTGATGAGTAACTGCAAAAGCTAAATCTACTTTAGATCGAAGAAGACCCAATCTAGCTTTTTCTGATTTCAGACGAGGATATGTATCCTCAAGTGTGGACAGGGAATCCTGATGTAGTAGGGAAGCTCGAATAGGCTCATAGTCATCAGTGAAAGCCATCAGAAATTGAATAAGCCAGGTGTGATCACAATACTTCTCATATAGTCTGACATCATTTTTGTATTTCAAGGTTGGCTCACAAAAAATTAGTTGATCCCAAATAGCTTCCATCTAAGCCATGAACTCATATACAACTTGACTGAGTTGTTATTTCAAACTGTTGAGTTCCTTCAACAAGTGATATTGATGAGATAAATTAGAAATTGTATATCTATTTTTTAGATGATGTTATACCTCTTTGGCAGTGTCAAAGTGTCCAAATTACAGATGAATGCTGGGAGTGGAGGTGTTTCGGAACCAGGTGATAATATGATGATTTTTCCTAACCCAATCTTCTAATTTTTCAGTATATTTCTCACCAGTGTCACGTTCATCTTTGATTGGACATGTAATATCACCTGTGACATATCGGCAAATTTTTCGGCCTTTCAAAAATCCACGTATGACCTTAACCCACTAGATATAGTTTGAACCATTGAGTAAAACTGGAATGAGCTGAGCAACATCAAACTTTTCCATAATAGTAAAGAAGAATAACAGCAAAATGCACTCTCAAGGTTGAATTCACAAAAAGAACCTCAAAAAAGAAAAGATCTCATCGAAAAACCTTAAGAAAGGTCTAGTGCCATGTCAACAAGATAGCAACAAGATAGCAACACAGGTCGTACGAAAACAAGACAACAATAAAAGAGCACAATTACCAAGACAGCAACACGATGCAACAGAGCACGGTCAACAATACGTGATGCACCTTATGAAATAGTGCACGTCGTATGGTGCACAAAATGCCCTATGAAACACATAACACGCCTTACAAAATAGTGCATATCATATGGTGCACAAAACACCTTATGAAACAATGCACAATGCACATAACGTTGCAGTAGAAAATGAGATTATAACTAATTATTGTTGTACGGTCAACAATAAAAGAAATAGGGAACAATATTTGAAAATGGATTCTAAATTCTGAAATCTAAGATTGGACCGAGAGCCTAGACTCTCTGATACCAAGTTAGAAAAAAAACAAGGAGATAAATATTAATAATTTGTATATATTTCTGAATGAATGAATACAATGGACTAGCCTCTATCTATACAAGATGGATATTGTATAGAAAAAAATAATAAATTATAATTATGTACTAAATCAAACTAATTATGTACTAAATTAATTACAATCTTTTCTAAAATTAATCATGATCAATCACAATTAATCACGCTAACATCATCTACCCCACAACCCTTCACCATTATCTCTATCAAGCTTCTCAATATTCACACCCCTTCTCATAACTCTAGCAATTCTTCAACATAAATATTTATAACCCACAAGAACTTGCTTGAAAAGCAACCACTTTTGCTCTCAAAGCAATCTTACTTTCTCCCCATGCAATCCTTATCACATTCTTAGTTTCCTATTTTAAACAAATCTCACACATCACATATCATGATATTAGTTACAATTCAAAATTCAAATCTACTAATAAAATAGGAAGCTATCAATACCAATCTTCAAATTAGGAATTTAGGTCAATCCCAACAATTTCCACCTTGATCTAAATTCCATCATCAACTAACATTCTTCAAAATCCTCATATCTTCAAATCATCATTTTCTCCACCTTAAAAAGACATCTGCATCCAACAAACCATCTACCAAGAACAAATTGCCAAGCAAATCTTCCAATCAATACATCATTCTTGTACTGTCGTTACATAGAACACACTACTTGACTTCTACGTTAAGAAGATTTTTGACACAACTACCGACATATAACAAGACACACCACCTAATCTTCATCAAGAAGATTTTTGACACAAAAGGCGAAAGATACATCATATCATCTTGTAGCTCCTTGAACCACAACTTTAATACCACTTGTTGGGGGAACACCTCATTTCATTCTTCACGTGCTTACACTACAAGAAGCTAGACTATTAGTGGTGAATTTTTTTAGCGGAATCCACATTGCTAATAATCTTGGAAATTTCTGGTAGAAATCTTCACTAGAAAAGTCAACGTCGAGAAAAAAAATTAAATGAAAGAAAATAAATTTCCGATGGATTAATAAAAAAACAAAAACAAAAACCACCATAGATATTTTCACATTTCCACTGCATTATCTGCAGATAAATGTATAGGTTTCATTTTTTTGAGATTTTCCAACAGATTAATTCCACCGAAAAATACCTCCAACTTCTGAGGAGGAGCACTGATCTGCCAGAAATTTCATGCATGTTACTTGCGTAACAAATTAGTTATGTTTTCTGATGATTATGGCAAATTAGCTACCAAAGATTTGAAAATACTCGCTAGAAAATATTTTTGGCGGATTAAACTTTCTTTAAGAGCCGAATGTGGATTTTCCAACAAATCATAATTTGCCGTAAACTTTTTTTAAGAACCGAGTGTGACTTATTTATCTCCCATTTCTATGACTTTATCCTCTTTCCTTTTCCTATTACCCATTCTCTCTCCTCATTCCTCTCCATGTTCTCCATCCACTCTCCCCCTTCTTCCTTCTTCTTCGTCGTCTCTCCCCCTGCATCGTCAAGGTCAATCCTTCAAGTGTCGCCTCCATAAAATTCCAGTTCCTGACTCCTCCTGCATTGCTCTTTTCGATATTGATGGTTGTTGCCCCTGACGGTGACGACAGCCTGAGCTATTGCAATGGGTGCCATCGAGGTTGATGAACCATGCGACCCAAGCATGGTGCATGGGACGTGGGTGTAGGTGCATGGGTAGGGGTGGAAACAGGTTAGGTCAAGCCAGACTTTGCCTTAAATAGGCTTGACATGTGTCCCAATTATAAAGCCTAAGTCTGGCCTGTGAGCCTGTAATAGGTTAATTTTTAAGGCCTAGCCTAACCTTTTTAAAAGTCTGACCTCACCTGAAAGTCTATTTAAAGACCTAATTTGCAATGAGGCCTTTAAATAGACTAATAAACCTACTTTTAAATAAACCTTTATATAGGCTTAAATAAGACAACATGTCTTTACATTGGCTAACATACCTATGTTTAAATAGGTTAATATGCCTTTACATAGGCTAATAGACCTAAGCCTTTAAATAGGTCAATAGACCTACTTAGGGATAATAGGCATTTGTTATAACTTATAATACTCTTCTTCTAATTTTATAGATGCTCACCACTTTCTTACTCTAGCCTTTGGTCGATGTGAGACTTAGAGATATACTAAGTTGCAAAATTATTATAGGCATATAGTTGCAAAACATGAAGATTGAACCTATGCTCCTCGAATTGCAACACGAATGTAAGAAAGACTAGAGTTATAATGAATTAGCATCATGATAATAACTGCATGTTCTATAATAAATTGACAAGAAAGATAATATCATAATATCAATAATTGGTGATGTTAGCATATTACCCTAATAATTTCACAAACAACTAAATGAGTTATACATGAAACATAGTCTAGTAAATTTGGTTACTTTTCGTCCTCAACCACCCACTCATCCATCCACTAATCCACTCATCCACTCATCCACTCTTGCAACTAGAGACAAAATAATTACCCACTTATCCACTTAACCATAAAGAAATGAAAATAATAACCTTACATATGTTATTAACAAATATATAAACAAGAAATCCTAGAAACAATGTAGGTTATATCTTCATGTTTTCTAACTATATGCCTTCAATAATTTTGTAACTTGGTATATCTTCAAGTCCCACATCGACCAAAGACTCTTGAAGAGATTGTGGTTTGAATTCTTGAACCTAAATTGTAATGAGTATCTATAAAAGTAGGAGATAAGTGTTAACTTATTATTTTCATTCTAATAAATATATTACATTAAATATATTAATAAATATGTTAATACCACTTGTTGGGAGAATATCTCATCCACTTTTAACATAGATTTTCATGAATGGTGCGATTGTGGTTTGGTTTATCACTTGTTAATTGAATTCTAGGATCGTCTAGTATGAATTTTGGATTTGATGCGAATTCAATTGCGCTTCAAGTTTTTATGAAGTTTGACTGGATTTCTTCTTAATTTTGTTAAGGAATCCACAAACCCCTTTTGCTAACTTGGAAATTTATAATCCTCGTGGAGATGATCCTGTTGTCACTGAAATATCCACTAGAAAAACCAACGTCAAGAAAAAATTATTAAATGAAAGAAAATAAATTTCCGGTGGATTAATCCATAAAAAACAAAAATTGCCATAGATATTTTTACATTTCCACTAGATTATCTGCAGATAAATGTATATGTTTCATTTTTTTTGAGATTTTCCAGTAGATTAATTCCATCGAAAAATTCCTCCAACTTCTGAGGAGGAGCACTTATCTGCCAGAAATTTCATGCATGTTACTTGGGTAACAAACTAGTTACGTTTTTTTGATGATTTCGACAGATTAGCTATTGAAAATTTGAAAATACTTACTAGAAAATATTTCTGGAGGATTAAACTTTTTTTAAGAGCTGAGCATGGATTTTCCAACAGATCATAATTTACTATAAAAAATTTTTAAGAACTGAGTGTGGCTCATTTATCTTCTATTTCTATAACTCTCTCCTCTTTCCTCTTCCTCTTATCCATCATCTCTCCCCATTCCTCTCTCTGTTCTCCATCCACTCTTCTTCTTCCTCCTTCTTCTCCATCTTCTCTCCCCCTCCACCCCCGAGCTCAATCCTTCGAGTGTCGCTTCCATAAAAACTTCCAGTTCCTGACTCTTATATTGCTCCTTCTGACATTGATGGTTGTTGCCCCTGATGGCGATGACAGCCTGAGCTCTGACAATGGCCGCCATTGGGGTTGATGGCCCATGCGACCTAGGTGTGGTGCATGGGACGTGGGTGTGGGTGCATGGGTAAGAGTGAAAACAAGTTAGGCCAAGCTAGACTTTGCCTTAAACTGGTTTGTCATATATCCCAATTATAAGGCCTAAGTCTGGCCTGTGAGCCTGTAATAGGCTGATTTTTAAGGTCTGGTCTAGCCTTTTTAAAAGTCTGACCTGACTTGAAAGCCTATTTAAAGGTTTACTTTGCAATAAGGGGCTAACTAGCCTACCTTTAAATAGACTAACAAACCGTTATATAGGCTAATATATCTACCTTTAAATAAGCCAACATGCCTTTACATTGGTTAACAGACCTACGTTTAAATAGGTTAACATGCCTTTACATAAGTTAACAAACCTAAGCCTTGAAATAGGCCAATGAGCCTACTTAAGGCTAATAGACATTTGTTATAACTTATAACACTCACATTCTAATTTAATATATGCTCACCACTTTCCTGCTTAAGTCTTTGGTCGATTTGAAACTTAAAGATATATCAAATTACAAAATTATTAAAGGCATATAGTTACAAAACATGAAGATTGAACCTATGCGCTCCTCTAATTGTAACATGAATGCAAGAAAGACAGAAGTTATAATGAATTAGTATCATGATAATAACTGCATGTTCTATAATGAATTGACAAGAAAGATAATATTATAGCATCAATAATTGGTGAGGTTAGCATATTACCCCTAAGAATTTCACAAACAACTAAATGAGTTAGACACGAAACATAATCTAGTAACTTTGGTAACTTTTCGTCAGGTTCCTGTAACTAGAGACAAAATAATTACACGATTTAACCATAAAGAAATTAAAATAATAACCTTACATATGTTATTAACAAATATATAAACAAGAAATCCAAAAATAGTATAGGTTATATCTTCATGTTTTGCAACTATATGCCTTCAATAATTTTGTAACTTGGTATATCTTCAAGTCTCACATCGACCAAATACTAGAGTAAGAAAGTAATGAGCACCTATAAAGTAAGAAGTGAGTGTTAACTTATTATTTTTATTCTAATAAATATATTACATTAAATATATTAATAAATATGTTATTTTTATTCTAACTTACTAAGTTATGTTTTAGTTATTGATTTTTATTAAAATATAATTAAAAATATATTAATATATTATAATAAATTAATAATTATAATTATAATTTATAATTATTATAATAATATATATTATATGATATATAGTTAAATAGGTCAAGTCGGTCTGTTAAGTTTATAAGGCCTATTAAATGACTTGAATCATGACCTTTTTAGTAAAACACGCTTTTAAAAAAATCTTGGCTTAACATGTTTAATAAACAAGTCAGGCCATAGGCCCATAACGAGCAGTTTAGCCTATTTCCACCCTTATGCATGAGATTGGACGTGGTTGGAGTACTGCATGTATGCATATATTGTATTTATATTTGTTAATAATATGTATTTATATATGTATATGTATATGTATATGTATATGTATATGTATATGCATATATTGCATTTATATTTGTTAATAATATATATATATATATATGTATATATATATATATATATATATATATATATATATATGTAGTACATCTAGTGAGAGAAGTGTTTATTGTAAGAGGTAAGAGTAGTGAATCTTGACCATTTGATCTTACATAAATGGTCAAGATTAGAACATATATGCATGTGATATTTTTAAGTGGTCACATGATATTTAAGTAACTTTTAATCTTAATAATCTATATATAGTAGTATAATCAAGATTTACTTATACAATGTAAAGTTATGAATCATATATATATATATATATATATTTTGAATATATGTGTTTATGTGTATATTTGAATGTATTTATATGTATGATATATTGTTATATGTTATTTGTTGGTGTTTATATTCTGTTGTGATATATAATTCTCTATTATGTTATAGGATTTGATTCATAACTTTACATTGTATAAGATTAATATTATAATTTATATTGAGCTTAAGTGTTGTTTTAGTTCTCTTATATATATATATATATATATATATATCTTATATATATATATACTCTGTGAGATGAATGTTTATTGTAAGAAGTGAGAGGAGTAAATATTGACCATTGGATCTTACATGAATGGTCAAGATTAGAACATAAATGCATGACTTTTTAAAGTGGTCACATGACCTTTAAGTAACTTTTAATCTTGACCATCAATGTATGATTGTATGATCAATTTTTACTCATCTCAATAGATGTGCCCCCTATATGTGTGTGTGTGTGTGTGTGGAGCGTATCTGGTGAGAGAAATGTTTATTGTAAGAGGTAAGAATAGTGAATCTTGACTATTAGATCTTATATGAATGATCAAGATTAGAACATAAATGCATGTAATATTTTTAAGTGGTCACATGATCTTTAAGTAACTTTTATTCTTGACAATCCATGTATAATTGTATAGTCAAGATTGACTCCTCTCACATTATCACAATAAAAACTTATCTTATTAGTATGCCTGAATCTTACATGAATAATTAAAATTATAACATAAATGCATGTGACTTTTTTAAGTGGTTACATGATCTTTAAGTAACTTTTAATCTTGACTATCCATGTATTTTATAGTCAAGATTTATTCCTCTCACACTCTCACAATAAAAACTCCTCTTATTAAATATGCCCTCTATATGTATACGTGTGTGTATGTATATATATATATATATTGAATATATGTGTTAATATGTATATTTGAATGTATTTATATGTATGATATAATGTTATATGATATTTGTTAGGTAGGTGTTGTTGGTGGATGACTATGAATTTGTTAGATTTGTGACTAATGTGAATGTGTATATGGAAGAGGACTCAAATTCAAATAAAATAAACTAAACCTTTATCTGATTTGGAAATTTGAGATTGAAGTTTGAGTATGTATTAAAAGATTGTTTTCCATATGGGTTTTCTTGGCAGTCAACTATTTTTTGATGACATGTCACCACTTTCATTAGGGTTTTTAACAGAATCATGACTAAGGACTACATTGATAGACGATTTGTAAGATAAGAGACTAAATTGAAAAAAAATAAAAGTCAAGGCACCAAACTAAAATAGAAATAAAGATAAGAGATTAAAATGCTTATTTTGCCTTATTTATATAATATGTTGCGTTTGTTTACATATATTGATGAATTTTAATTTTTGTGACCTTGTTGAGATTCATGAAAAATTCAAGATTTGTTTTGGCTTTAAAATAAATATCGAGATGAAAATATTTTTTTTGAATTTTTATGAGAATTTAATATTTGATTGGGAGAACACATGTTAGAACTCTGTAATCATTGGCGATGTAACGATCTTGGTGCATCTTGTTAAAATTAAGATGGGAGAAAAAGACTATATGTTAAGTGTAGGTGCCTATGTGAGAGGCAAGGAGCTACCAACGAGGTGAAGTTATCTCTAGAGGAAATGGATACCTATTAGATGAAGTCGCTGCTAAGTAATTGACCCCTTATAGGTGGAAAGGGCTATCAGCGAATGAGATGTTTGATATTTTATTTAACTTATTTTCTTTTAAAAGAAAACATTTTTACTTATTTATTTAAATTGGTTTTACATTCATAACTTACGAAATTATTCTTTTATTACTTGTAAACATTTTGAGAGAAAAAAATTTATTACTCGTAAACATTTCGGATAGAAAGCTTGGCATGGATTGCAAAGTCATCCTTGGAAAACCTAACAGCCCAAAATAAGGTTTTTGTTATGGATGTACATGTTAAGATGAGAGTAAGAAAAAATTGCCCCAAGGAGTTCATATCACCTATATTTGAGCAATCAAAGATATATATGATAGGGCTAAACTAGTGTGCAAACACAGGATGAGGTCACAAAAGAGGATTACACCAAAGCTCAACTTTGAGTCTTGCCTTTTTACCTTGGTTTTGGATGTGCTTACTGAGCATATCCAAGAGCCAATGCCATAATACATGCTTTTTGCAGATGATATACTCCTAGTGAGAGAGTTGAGAGAGGAAATAAATAGGAAATTAAAGCTATAAAGACATGTTTTGGAAGCACATAACTTCCATTTAAGTAGAAATAAAATGAAGTATATGAAATGTAAGTTCAACAAAAGGTGCACTAACAATAGCTTAAAGGTGAAGATTGGAGATCATACTATATCATAAGTCACACAGTTAAGGTATCTTGGTTCCATCATACAAAATGATGGAGAAATATAAAGATATGTAAGCCATATGATTCAAGCTAGGTGGATGAAATAGAGAAGTAGTTCGGGTGTTATTTGTGATAGAAAAGTTCTTATCAAGCTTAAAGAGAAATTTTACTACACAACTATAAGACTTGCATTACTTTATGGTACTTAATACTGGGCGATAAAAAATCGAAAAAAGCATAAGCTTCACATTGCAGAGATGAGGATGTTGGTTCGATGATTGGACATACAAGACAAGATAAGATTAAGAATGAATATATAAAAGAGAAAGTACGAGTAGTACCTATTGAGGAAAAAATGGTGGAATCTTGTCTTAGTTGGTTTGACCATATGAGGAGAAGACCATTAGAAGCCTCATTAAGAAGAGTTGATCTGGTGAAGGATATCCCAATAGTTAGAAGTAAAAAGGAGACCAAGAAAAGATATAAGTGAAAAAAGTAAAAAGGGCTTTGATTTAAATGGCCTTTCTAAGGACATAGTTTATGATATAATATAATAGTGTCGCTTGATCCATGTAGTCGACCTCAGCTAGTAGGAAAAATGGTTTGTTATTTATCTCTTTTTTACTTTTGAATTTAATTCTATCTAATTTTATAATTTTGAATATTCTCTTATAATGAAATGATATGACGAGTATCAAAAAAATAAGACTATCATATGATTATGAGATTTATGTGTGTCTGATGCCTAAGCAAAACTATTTAAGGCTATAGAATGTTTCACTAATGCCTAGCCGAAAATGCTTGAGGCCAAAGATTTTGAGATATCGATATATATAAGTAAATGTTGCTCTTTTAATAGAGTTTGCAAATACACCTATAAAAAAGTGATATCCATTAAGAATGGATTTCCAAAATAGGGATTCCTTGAAGAAGGATTTCTTAAAATAAGATGTTTCCAACATTTATGATATTTAATCATTTTTATCTATATAAAGTATGCTTATATTATTTTGGATTAGTGGTATTTGAGTGTCCTTATGTTCAAGTTGCAATACTCACTATATATATATATATATATATATATATATATATATATATATATTCTTATCAAGTTTAGGATCAACTTAAGACTTGCATTATATGTGTAAGTAAAAAAAAAAGACTTACACTCAATCTTACATCCTTCATTTTATTTTAATCATGTGGCTATTTAGTGAGATAGAATTTGCAAAGATTCCTATAAAAAAATGATATCCATTAAGAATGGATTTCCAAAATAGGGATTCCTTGAAGAAGGATTTCTTAAAATAATATATATATATATATATAAGGATGATCAACTTACATATAGTGTAAGTAAAAAAGACTTACACTCAATCTTGCATCCTTCATTTTATTTTAATCATGTGGCTATTTAGTGAGATAGAATTTGCAAATATTCCTATAAAAAAATGATATCCATTAAGAATGGATTTCTAAAATAGGAATTCCTTGAAGAAGGATTTCTTAAAATTATATATATATATATATATATATATATATATATATATCTATGAGGAGGATCAACTTACACATAGTAGTAAGTAAAAAAACTTTGTTAATCTTACATCCTTCATTTTATTTTAATCATGTGGCTACTTCTAGTGAGATAGAATTTGCAAATATTCCTATAAAAAATGATATCCATTAAGAATGGATTTCCAAAATAGGGATTCCTTGAAGAAGGATTTCTTAAAATAAGATGTTTCCAACATTTATGATATTTAATCATTTTTATCTATATAAAGTATGCTTATATTATTTTGGGTTAGTGGTATTTAAGTGTCCTTATGTTCACTGAGTTGCAATACTCTCTCTCTCTCTCTCTCTCTCTCTCTCTCTCTCTCTCTATATATATATATATATATATATATATATATATATATATATATATATATATATATATATCCTTGAAGAGTGTAAGTAAAAAAATAAGATGTTTCTTACATCATTCATTTTATTTTAATCATGTAGTTATTTAGTAAGATAAATTGTATGCTTATCAAAATAAAATAGAGGTTACAAGATTGATTATAAATCTTTTTTTTGACTGTAGTGTAAATAATCCTCTCTTATATATATATATATATATATATATATATATATATATCCTAGATAACTTGTTCACTTCTAATGTGAGACAAGACTACTCTATAGAGATGAGTTGAAGATATGGATACTTAGATTTACAGTCATAGGGTTAGTTTCATTCATCTTGCATAATAGTCGACATAAGTGGTGTCTATAATTAAATAATTGTGAAAAAAGATGAATTGTTCATATGTGCTTATTATATTATTTTTAACGGGTACTTACAAGTTATGTGGAGTAATGTGAAGTTTCTCATCTTTAGGAATGATATACTAAGACTTTATATAGTTGTGTTTAAGTGATGCAAGTTTTGTTACAATCATTATTAAGCTTAACAAGTAATAGTGAGGCTTTTGAGATAGTGCCAAATTCCTCGCCAATCACATTCCCTAGAATTAGGTTGTGACATCAAGGCTACCAGTTTAGTCAATTCTCATTGACAAAAGATTTTATTAATTAAATTAACTAACATAAACATTTTCTATAGCAATAAATGCAACCATAATCACCTATGTTTGCCTGTTTATATGATGCTTGAATTTTGAGGGCAACACTATTATATATTACGAATTGAAATTCGTTAAATGATTACGAAAGCAGTTAGACGAATATAGGTTAAGTAAAAAATGCAACTGCTTTTATTTTTAAAATTTTTTAAAAAAATCACAAAACGCAAACTTTTATCTCTTTTTTCACAAGTTTTTGTGAAATGCACTTCGTGGGAATCAACATTTCCCTTTTGAGGGACAAAGATAACTTTGTTTGTCTTCTTTGCTAGTGTTCATTAGACTTTCATGCCCTCACTAAGTTGTTATCTAGTTCAGGCACTAATTTGTAATATAGTTCTCTTTTATTTTTTTTTTTATTTTTTCATCTACCCCTTTGTTTCCATTTTCTAAACTCCCCTTAAACGAGTCCTAAAGATTTACATTTTCTTTTTATAGAATTAGGATAAGTAATGTTTGCCAGAGTATTTTTTTGTTGTTGATAACAATAAAAACTATATGCTTTTCCATAAAGTTTCTCTTATTCTAGTTATGATCTACACACAGGCCAAGTTGGGTGAGTTCATGGGAAAACGATATCAAAACCAATTAATTCTATTCAGGTTGGACTAGGTCGGTTTTGGCAAAAAATTCAAGCCAACTTGAACCAAACCGAAAAGATCAAGTTTGGATCTATTTAGATCAAATCATTGGGTTTATGAGGTTCTTTTTGTTTTTAAAGTATGCATCTTCTCTATGTTCATTAGTCATTACCACTAAGACCATAGCTTAGAAACATAGAGCATCTAGACTCACACAAACACCAAGTTCTAACAATGCTTCATAGAACCAAAGCCCTAGCCCCTACAACTCCTTGCTTCGCCAATTGCCACCAACACACCAAGCACCACCAACCCTACCATTGCGAAAAGCCGGTACCATCAAAGCTTGATGCAACATTAAGTTCAAGAAACGCTTCACAAAATCGAAGTTGAGACCCTTATAAGTCTTGCTGCACCACCAGCACAACAATTACCCCAATCCCACCATCACAAACAACTAGAACCCATGTGAGCCATGCACCAAGTATCATCACTTGCATATATGCCTTGATATTATGATTCATCATTAGTGGAACTCACAATCATAACAAAAACCACTCGATCTCGTCTGTCAATAGAACTAGAAGTGAAGGCGTTTCGTCATTGATATCAATAGGGTTAATGCATGTGAATTGCAAAATAGGGGAAATTGACGAAAGACTTAGGATCAAGTTTTGAAGTGAAGAATGTTAAATAAATTACAACTAACAAATGTTGAGTGCTGTGGTAAGTGAGTCACATTTTTAAGGGGATGACCAAAGTCCAAACCTTGGAGAACGCAATTGTTGAGAGAGCCTCTTAGTTATGATAGTGCCTTGTAATTCCTATGAAGATACCTTGGTTGAAGACTTAAAAAAAGCATGTTAAACAAAGTACAATACAAAAGGCATCAGCAACAAGAAGTTCGACTAATCCAGTTGAGCAGTAGGGTTGTAAAAATTAAATTTGCTTTTGGTTTCAATGGATTCCTACCCAATTAGACCCAGTGAATCAAACTAACCCAATTTTTTCCTATTTGTTTAGACTGGCTTGGTTGGTTCACCAAGTTGAATTGAACTGCTAATCACCCCTTTATCATTTGGTTCTAGGTAATTTTCTCTACTAATATTGCTTTTTGTAGTTTGACTCCATTTTTGTTTAATAACAAGTAAAGTCAAATTCTACTCCTTTATTCAATAATATGATCATAAACCTAAAAATAGTTTGTTACAATAGAAGTGAATTGCGACCTTAGGCGAATTACTTATAATTTTATGGGTTTGAATCTTGGAATCGCCTTTTTAGAGAAGACTTTATCTAACCACCACCTCGATCTGAATGTTAGTCTCACAACAATGCCTAGAGATACTATTTTGACAAAAAATGATCATAAACTATTAACTAAGAAAAAAGTCCATCTAAAGTGAGTTTATTTTAAAGTAAGTAAATAAAGACATATTTATCTTTAATTTAATATAAAGTACATCGTGATCTTCATTCACAAAAATTTAATAATAAATATATCTTTATATACTTGTTCACTTTAAGACAAGCTCACCTTAGAGGAGCCTCGTTCATTAACTAAATCTTAAGTTTTGTCTTCAAAAAATTTTCATAACATCAATTTAGTTTTCAAAAGATTAGTGACATTATATTGGTCCTTACATAATTTTTTTTTGTCATCACACAACATTAATTTGTTCCCCATAAATAATAATTTTTGGACTATGTTGATGTAAAAAGACTGTTATTTAAGAATCAAATTAATATATTTTTTAAAGACATGTTCAAAAAGCTTTCAAAATTTTACTTTTACATCGATATTATGTATTCAACTCTCTTAAACTTTAAATTATTTGTAAGGTATCGATCTTTAAAATTGTGCCAGTTGATAGGCGGTTAGTTAAACATCCACTAAGTCACTAACCGTGAGATGAGGTGGCAAAATCTGAGCCTTCTACAAAGACCCTAGCAGCTTCTATTGCTTTCTTTCCCATCGTCTTTGCTTTCATGACCCAATCGAAGGTTTAATTGTATATAGCAAGTATAATTTCCTGAACTTCAGTATTGAAATTCTCTATCTTTGCGAAAGATGCAAAGTCTTAATCAAAATCATAAATTCACATAACTATCATAAAGTCTTTAGTCTTGCTTATTTCTTCACCAGACCTTCAACTTCAGGAATACGAAATTACCACGATTTTGAATCTCTCCTTTTTGCGACGAGAATAAAGAGCTTGCTGCTTCTCCTTTTTGTATTCATTGTGTTCGGTGAGGGAAAGCATGGTCAGAGCCGTGAAAGCGGGGATTATGAAGGTGCTGGTTGAATTGATGATTGATTTTGAATCGAACATGATGGATAAGGCAGCGTATATGTGACAAGCGCGTTGGTGTTGGTGCCAGAGGCGAGGACGGCGTTGGTGGAGGAAGGGAGATTCTGGTGATGGTGGGGATTGTGGTGGTTGAGTCGCAGAGACAGAAAGAAATTGTCATGGTTTGAAAACAGAAGCCGGTTAATTAAATTGTTTATTTTTATTTTTATAAGTTAAGAAATTTTAGAAAGGGTAAAATACAAAAAAATTCATCCAATTATGATCATATACAGAAAATTCTCCTTTGCATTGAAATTTATCAACATGATTTCTTAAATTTATTAAATTGTACATTCACATGTAAAGGAGGATAAATACTCACTAATAAGCATAGTTTGATTAGCTTAAGAAATCATGTTAGTAAATTTTAAAAAACAAGAAAATTTTCTGTAAATAACTCATAGTTGGAGGAGATATTTTAATTTTTTTTCTTTTACAAATAAGATAAAATTATAATTTAATGATAAATTAGTAGATGATCTGGATTTCATCTAAATAAAAAGCACAGATTTTGTCACATCATCTCACCATTAGTAACTTAATAGAAGTTTAAGATACAGACTTATTAGTGTAATAGTTAAAATTTAAAAATTAATTGAGACAACTAACAAATTGATGGTAGCACTTTACAAATGACTTAAAGTTTAAGAGGAATTAGATACACTTTTTCTCATTTCTTTTTTTCTAATAAGACCACTAAGTATTCTTATATGTTTAATCTATTTGAATAATCTATAAGATTAATTCCCTTTCAATTACATACTCATAAAGATTATACAATCTCATTATAAAAGTTGCTTTCCTCACATTTGAATTAGCGTATGGCGTGAATCAATCTTGACCCTAGATATAAATGCAAAGAGACAGTGAGAGGGAGATAACCTGCAACAATTCAAAATTACTGTGCGTCAGCTCCTTTAAGTCGTGTTTGTCAACCCAAACACAGGTAACTTGAGAAACGCCAGTATATGTTGGCCAACAATAAACAAAGGGTATTAGATAGAATTCGTTTTCAGTCAAATAAAAAGAACATTACTTGTACATATAGGGGTGGCAAATGACGTTTCTTGTTGTCTTTTTTTGTTTAAAAATAATAATAATAGAAGAAAATAACTTTGGATTTTCACTTTGTTATCCTTGTTGTTACGTCAGTCGGTATCAGTCATGCTCATTCACCCATATATTCAATGTAGAATTTGGAATTTTCCTTTCATCAATATATTGATAGTTACAGATTAGAAAAGAGAAAACTTAAACTTCTCCTTCACTTCATTGAATCTAAGAATTATTCGCTAAGAATGATGAAGGAACTAAGGAAGATATGTTATTATGTATGAGTAGTCTGATATACCAAATTTTACATTGAATATATTTATGAAAGAGCCAGCAATGCTGATAGTGACATAACAAAGCAAGCATAAATGACTAATGCTACAAATATTGTGAATGAATGAAATGAAATTTCACATTTTATCTTAGAATTAGGGGATTTTTATGATTTTCTAATGAAGAAATATAAAATGATATTCTTTTTATGAATCATATTTGATAAATTTATGAAATCTCATTCTTCTAAAAAAAATGTTAGACTGGGATTTTATTTTTTGTGTGTTATGGGATTCCAATTCTAATACATCCTAATTCAATTTATAAAATAACATAGATTATCTTTTTATAATTTACTAAATATCTTTTTATAATTTACTAAATATTCGCACTGTCTTTCTGACCCATTTCCGCTCTCAGCTCTCTGTTTCCCTTCGAATATCTATTAAATACAAGTTGAAAATTACTTTTTGATTATGATGGCTTAATTTTTAGTCTTTTCAGTTTTGAATAGTTTAACGTGGAGCTTCTTCTATGGTGTAATTTTCATTTTAAATTATTATAGAACGATTGCCTTTTCTACGATATTTTGGATGATTCTTAAATTTTAATTTATTTAATTTTTGTCTAAAAATTTTATGATCTTGCAAAATATTTAAAACTAGGATTTTACTAATGCCCTAGAGCATTAGGCTATAATTATAAAATATTATTTATTAAGAAATAAAAAAAAAATAATTAAATTACTCAGTAGGTCATTATACGTTTTGAGTTAATTCAAATTGGTTCCTATATTTTAAATGTTTATAATCGAAATAAATTAAAAAATTTATAATGGGCCTCTACCATCATAGCTCCATTAAAACTCCATCATAGAGAATCAAATACAAACTTTTAGGATATAGAAACCGGGTTGAACATCCCCATAAAGTATAGGACTTACAAATTAATTTAACATCTTAATCTTTTATTTTCAACATATCAAAGTAAAATATTATTTGGTTAATTTAGCATAAGCTTAATTCAGCATAAGCTTAATTAAAGTTACAATTAATATTAATACCACAAATTGTATCATAGGCATCCACCTAACAAGATAGCAAGATCTACTTATAGTTTTCTCACCATAGTTCTTGTTCTGGATCAAGTTTCAGGGTGGTTCAAGTAACAACAACCCGATCCGTCCAAGACAGACTTTGGCCAACGGCGTGCACACCAAGAGTTGTAACAACATTCAACAACAAAGGAAATCTCTCCTAAATCCCCCAATTATAGGAATTACATTCATAAGGAGACAATTATTTCAACTAATTCATATTTTGTTGGAATCCTCATCAATGAGAATCATTATCCTTTAATGCCTATTTCAAACACCATTTCCCTCCATCACATTCTCCTATAAATACTAGACAAAGTCACCAATGTATCGATCTGAACCTCTAAACACAACCCATCTTGTGCACAGTCTAACTTGAGTATCAGAGTGCCTTTTGTAAGTACTCATCCTTTGCACCATCGTTGCTACCATTGCGCTACGGAAGAAACTACTAACTTCCCCTTCACTCAGGTGATCCTCTAAAACCGTTTCAGAACATTGACGTCGTTTGTGGATACGATAAACTTTGAATCCCACCACTTCTACCATGATACCCACTAGACAAAATTGTGCCTTGATAACTTCAGAAAATGAAGTTAATTCACTCGAATTTGATTGTATTTGAGCATGCTATCCCTAAGTTTTCAAGGTCATAAGTTCAATATTTGCATGACTTTGGTGAATTAAGCTTGTTGATTCAAATGATTTATAATTGAATCTTTGAAGATCTTGTTTATCGAAGTTGGATGAATTGTGATTTGATGGACTTTATCATTGTTCTGATATAGGTATTCAAGATGAGAAAGGCCTTGGAAGGGATGAGGAAAGTGAAGAGAGGCCCAAAGTGTGAAGAAATCATCAAGTGAAGGTGCTTCCAACCCACGCCTAGGCGTGACAAATCCAAGCCTAGGCGTGGCACTTGCAGTTTCTCAGGGATTAGAAGCAGAGACACCCACGCCTAGGCTTGGTTTATTCATGCCTAGGCGTGGCAAACTCAGTTTTTCAGGGAGATTCAGACAGAGACCTCCACGCCTAGGCGTGGTGAAGTCAAGCCTAGGCGTGGCAAGCTGAGGACAGGCACGTGATTCATAACCACGCCTAGGCGTGGTAAATACACGCCTAGGCGTGAATAAAATCCTGGCACACGAATTTTACCCTTATATTCTGAGTTCTGGGAGGACAAAAGGGGGGATCAGTTCTAACCTAACCACGAATTCCAGAGAGCAAGAGAGAGGAAGAGGAATACACTTAGATTGAAGGTGACTAAAGGAAGAATCAAGAAGAAGGAGGAAGATCAAGCTTGGAATCTCTCCAATTTTTGATCATTCTTTCCCCTTTCTCCTTGATTTGTAACATGATGAATCATTTGATTACATTTGTTTTCTTCTCCTTGATAATGTGTAACTAAACTCTCATCTAGGGGCTCTCTAGAATCTTGCTATGAATTTGATTAATTTGTAATTAGTTGAGTATCCTTTCAATGAAATTGGTTTTGTTCATCCATATCTATGCTTAGTGCTTGTTATTGATTGGCCATCAATTGCATGATTTTTAATATTCCAATTGAACTAGAAATAGGGTGTTGTGAATATGGATATGGTATGGTTGATGTATGTTTAACTAAGGGGATGGACACATACCCTTTGGTTATGCATGGCAAGTGTTTGATAATTGGCCTCAATGAGTGAATCTTATGTTGCTTCACATGGACACATAGTGGAATAGCTAGGGTTCACATGGGTAATTGTCCTAGACATAGGCTCTTATCTATTGATGATTATTAGCCAACATATATCAATTCATTGATAGGTGCTTGTTAATTGCAATTAATCATTGAAGTAGCAAGTGAATAGGGACCCCTAGGCTTTAATCATTCTCATCTTCTCTTGTGGAATTAGTGTTTGGTGTTTTCTTATTTTGTTTCCTTTAAGTTGTTACACAAATTGCAACCCACTCTCTTTCGTTTGCTTGGATAAAAATTTGTGAATATTAGTTAAGTTTAACATTCTTCTAAATTATTCAATCCTTTGGGACACGATACTCTAACTCTCCTTTATATTACTTGTCGACCCGTGCGCTTGCGGATTTACGGTCACAACAAGTTTTTGGCGCCGTTGCCGGGGATTGAGTTTAGATTTTGTGTTATTTCTTACATCTATTCACAATTCTTATTTCAAGTTTCGTTTGTTTTGTTTTGCATTTTTTGATTTTCAGGTACTTGGCTCTTGTATGCGAAGAACTCAAGGTGTGTCTCGATTTCCTTACGATCCTGAGATTGAAAGGACATTTTGCAGATTGCTAAGAGAACAACAAGTACAAGAACAAGCACTAAATTTGGTTAGTGAATCTGAGATGGCGGAGGAGGCAAATACTGGAAGACCATTGAGGGAATATGCCACCCCAAGTGCTAGAGAAATCCGATCTAGCATTAGAAGGCCAGCTGTCCAAGCACAGACTTTTGAGATCAAGCCTGCTATTATTCAGATGGTTCAACAAAATGTGCAGTTTGGAGATTTGCCCCATGAAGATCCTAATGCTCATCTAGCCAATTTCCTAGAGATATGTGATACTTTCAAGCATCATGGGATGACTGACGATGCAGCTCGCTTAAGGCTCTTCTCTTTTTCATTGAGGGATAGGGCCAAGGCATGGCTTCATTCTTTACCAGAACATTCTATCACTACCTGGGAAGAGCTGGCTCAGAAGTTCTTGGACCGATTCTTTCCTCCCATGAAGGCAATGAAGTACAGAAATGATATCTTGTCCTTCAGGCAATTTGAAGGAGAAACTTTATATAAAGCATGGGAGCGATTTAAAGATTTGCTAAGGAAGTGCCCCCACCATGGCATAGCAAAATGGATGTTGGTTCATACTTTCTACAATAGCTTGACAACCTCCATTCGTTCCATAATTGATGCAGCAGCTGGAGGGGCACTTATGAGCAAGACTGTGGATGCAGCCTATGACTTGTTGGAAGAAATGGCTAACAATAATTATCAGTGGCCAGCAGAGAGAGTTACTCCGAGGAGAGCGGCAGCCGGGATACATGAAGTTGATGCTCTCACATCACTTTCTGCTCAAGTGGCAGCACTCTCCAAGAAGTTGGACACTATGACAGTCAACTCAGTTGCAAGCGGAACCAATATCACAGCTGAGATTTGTGATCATTGTGGTGATCATCACTCCACTGCTAATTGTACGGCTAGCTTGGAAAGTGTACAATATGCTAGTCAATTCCGTCAACCAGGTCACAACACTGCGTTTGGAAATACTTATAACCCCAGTTGGCGGAACCATCCTAATCTCTCATGGGGTGGAAATGTTCAAGGCTCTTCCTCATCTCATCAGCATAATCAAGCACCTCGTGCTCCTCCGAGCTTCCAACAACAGAGCCCCTTCAAGCCCAAACTTCAACATCGACTTCAACTTCTAATTTGGAGAAGATGTTTGCTCAGTTTATGACCAGTCAACAAGATTACATGATTAAGACTGATTCAAGGCTAGCATCCCACGATGCTTTAATGCAAAGTCAAGCAGCTTCTTTGAGGAATCTTGAGACTCAAGTGGGCCAACTTGCCCAAGCTCTAAATAACAGACCCCAAGGGAATTTTCCAAGTGACACCATCAACAATCCCAAGGGTGCATCTAACGAGCAGTGCAAGGCTATATCATTGAGGAGTGGGAAGGAAATTGAAGGGAACCCCAAGACTAAGCTTCTTGAAGAAGAAGTTGAGGTAGCACAAGATGAAATGGTTGTGAGCAAAGAGGTTGAGAAAAATGAGAAAATGGCTAGGGAAAGGGTTGAAGACAAGAAGAAGGAGGACAAGCCCATAACACCACCTCCACCTTTTCCTAATCGGCTAGCAAAGCAGAAGCTTGATGCTCAGTTCCAAAAATTCTTGGAAATTTTCAAGAAGCTTCACATCAACATTCCATTTGCTGAGGCGTTAGAACAAATGCCGAGTTATGTGAAGTTCATGAAAGACATCTTGTCCAAGAAGAGGAAATTGGGGGATTATGAGACCGTAGCTCTCACAGAGGAGTGTAGTGCAATCTTGCAAAACAAGTTACCTCTCAAATTGAAAGACCCCGGGAGCTTCACCATTCCATGCACAATCGGAAGCCAATTTTTTGGAAAAGCCTTGTGTGATCTAGGGGCAAGCATAAACTTGATGCCCTTATCCATCTTTCAAAGGCTAGGTTTGGGGGAGGCGAAGCCGACTTCAGTTACCTTGCAGCTGGCTGACCGTTCTCTCACATACCCTAAAGGGGTCATAGAAGATGTATTGGTCAAGGTGGACAAGTTCATCTTTCCAGCGGATTTCATCATTCTAGACATGGAAGAGGACCGCAATGTGCCTTTGATTCTTGGGAGACCCTTCCTGGCTACGGGTAAGACTATGATCGATGTCCAAAAAGGTGAGCTTACAATGCAGGTCAATGAGGATAAGGTAACTTTTAACATTTACAAATCCATGAAATTTCCCAATGACCATGAAGAATGTTCTTACACTGGGGTATGATTGATCAAGTAGTTAATACTGCATTCCATACTAATTTCATTGATGATCCTCTTGCTTTATCATTAACATCCATACATGAGCATGTAGATAGGGATGATGTGATGGAATGTATTAAACTGCTTGACGTGTCTGCTAAGTTTTACAGGAGACCAGGTTTTGAACCATTGAACATACCCTCTGATAAGCTCAGTCTCCAACCCTCTGTAATAGTTCCACCCAAGCTAGAACTCAAGCCACTGCCTGATCATTTGAGGTATTCATACCTGGGGGAGGAGTCCACATTGCCAGTTATCATCTCCTCATCCTTGTCAGAAGAGCAAGAATCCAAGTTGCTCAGAGTGCTTAGAGAATACAAACAGGCCTTGGGGTGGTCCATTGCGATATCATGGGTATTAGCCCCACCATTTGCATGCACAAAATATTGTTGGAAGTCGACCATAAGCCAACCATTGAACATCGAGGCGCCTAAATCCCATCATGAAGGAGGTTGTCAAAAAGGAAATTATCAAGTGGCTGGATGCGGGTATCATATACCCTATTTCGATAGCAAATGGGTGAGCCCGTTCAATGTGTGCCCAAGAAAGGTGGAATGACAGTTGTAGCAAATGAGAATAATGATTTGATTCCCACCAGATGCCACTTTGGATGGCGCATATGCATGGATTACGGGAAGCTTAACACTCAACCGAGAAAGGATCATTTTCCATTGCCATTTATTGATCGAGTCTTTGGATAGGTTGGCGGGTCATGAGTTTTACTTGTTTCTTGGATGGGTACTCGGGCTACAATCAGATAGCGATTGCCGGATGATCAAGAGAAAACAACATTCACCTGCCCTTATGGTACTTATGCTTTCAGAAGAATGCCCTTCGGGTTGTGCAACGCTCCTGCTACTTTTCAGAGGTGTATGATGGCCATTTTCACTGATATGGTAGAGAATTGCTTGGAGATATTCATGGACGATTTCTCTGTTTTTGGTGATTCCTTTGATGGTTGTCTACAGAACTTAGCCCTAGTGTTGCAAAGGTGCGAGGAAACCAATTTGGTGCTCAATTAGGAGAAGTGCCATTTTATGGTCCAAGAGGGAATAGTACTTGGTCATAGAGTGTCATCTAAAGGAATGGAAGTGGATCAAGCTAAAATTGAAGTGATTGAGAAACTTCCTCCACCAATTTCAGTGAAGGGAGTTAGGAGCTTCCTTGGTCATGCTGGATTCTATCGGCGGTTCATCAAAGATTTCTCTAAGCTTGCTAAACCGTTGTGTAACTTGCTGGAAAAAGATGTGGTTTTCAAGTTTGATGAAGCTTGTATGGAAGCCTTTGTGGAATTGAAGAAGAGGCTTATCTCTGCACCCATTATCACTACTCCAGTTGGACCCTAACCATTTGAGTTATGTGTGACGCTAGTGACTATGCAAATGGAGCAAGTGTTGGGCCAAAGGAAGAACAAAATCTTTCATTCCATCTATTATGCAAGCCGGACACTCAATGATGCTCAGTTGAACTACACCACCACTGAGAAGGAACTCCTTGCTGTAGTGTTTGCTTTTGACAAGTTCAGAGCATATTTGGTTGGCACCAAAGTCATTGTCTTCACAGATCACTCTGCTATCAAGTATCTAATAAGCAAAAAGGATGCCAAGCCAAGATTGATTCGCTGGGTATTATTATTACAAGAGTTTGATCTTGAGATCAGAGATCGAAAGGGTGCTGAAAATCAGGTGGCTGATCATCTTTCCAGGTTAGAGAATGAGAAGTATCAGCAAGATCCAGCCTTGATTGGTGAGCCATTTCCAGATGAACAGTTAATTGCAGTGTTTGCTAGTTCAGATCCATGGTATGCTGATTTTGCTAACTACATAGTGAGTGGATTGGTGCCATCTGAATTGTCTTATCATCAGAAAAAGAAGTTTCTTCATGATGTCAGAAATTTTATTTGGGATGAGCCATTTCTCTTTAAGCAGTGTGCTGATCAAGTGCTTAGAAGATGCATTCCTATGGAGGAGACTAGTGCGATACTTGAGCAATGTCATGCTTCACCATATGGAGGTCACTATGGGGGTGAAAGAACAACGGCTAAGGTGTTGCAATCAGGCTTCTATTGGCCTTCTCTGTTTCGAGATTCTTACTCCTTTGCAGCTAATTGTGACCGTTGTCAACGGACTGGAAATATCTCAAAGAGGAATGAGATGCCCTTGAACTCCATTTTGGAAGTGGAACTCTTTGATGTGTGGGGCATAGACTTTATGGGGCCCTTTGTATCATCTTTTGGCAACCGTTATATTCTTGTAGCGGTGGATTATGTGTCTAAGTGGGTGGAAGCCTGTGCCTTACCCACTAGTGACTCTAAGGTGGTCCCGGTTTTTCCGAAAAAGAACATTTTCTCAAGGTTTGGCACCCTCGTGCTATTATTAGTGATGGAGGATCTCATTTCGCAACAAGTACTTTGTTTGCATTGCTCGCTAAATATGGGGTGACACATAGGGTAGCCACAACCTACCATCCACAATCAAGTGGCCAGCTGCGAGAGGTTTCTAATAGGGAGTTGAAGCGGATTACGGAAAATCGTGAGTCCTTCCAGGAAGGATTGGTCAAAGAAGGTGGATGACGCTCTTTGGGCATATCGCACTGCTTACAAAACCCCTCTTAGCATGTCCCCCTATCAACTAGTTTTTGGCAAGGCATGTCACCTTCCTGTTGAGCTTGAGCATCATGCTTATTGGGCCATCAAGAGATTGAATTGGGATTCTGAAGCCTGTGGAGAGAAACGATTGTTGCAACTTAATGCACTTGAGGAATTTCGTCTCCAAGCATATGAAAATGCCAAGTTATACAAGGACAAGGTGAAGAAGTGGCATGACAATCGTATTATCCCAAGAAACTTTGCATTGGGGCAGAAGGTTCTCCTGTTCAACTCAAGGCTTAAACTATTTCCTGGCAAGCTCAAATCTAGATGGTCAGGTCCATTTTTGGTTGTGGAAGTTTTTCCTCATGGTGCCGTAACCTTGGAAGACCCAGTTTGAAAGTCAACCTTCAAGGTCAATGGTCAGCGGCTCAAGCCCTACTTAGGTGGTGAGGTGGAGAGGCACAAAACCTCACTTACCCTTGCTCCTCCATCCTGAGTGTCTGCAAAGTCCAGCCAGGACTATAAATAAGGCGCTTTTTGGGAGGCAACCCAATTTCTTAACCCTATCTCTTAGCTTAGGACATTTTTATGCATGAATTTTCATTTTGTCATCATGCTTTGTTTTTGTTTTATTGTTTTATAGTGTTTGTTTTTCAATTTGATGCTTTGATTGCTCTTGTCATTCCTATGCTGTTCTTAGATGTTTGAGAATAAGGAGGGTGTGTTTGATGCATGGATGTGGGGTATTCTGGTGTTGCTGTTAAGATTTGAGATTCAGAGTCCCACGCCTAGGCGTGGTTTTTACACGCCTAAGCGTGATGGTCTCACCACAATGGGGAATTTTCCCGAGAGAGTTCCACGCCTAGGCGTGTATTATACACGCTTGGCGTGGTCCTCTCTCGCGTTTTCGCCCGGTTTAGCCCGCAAGAATCACGCCTAGGCGTGTGTTTTTCCACGCCTAGGCTTAGTATGGCTGAAAAAAAAAAAATTAAAAAATTAAAAAATTTAAAAAAAAAAAAAAATAAAAAAAAAATAAAATTAATTAAACCACGCCTAGGCGTGGTAATGTCAAGCCTAGGCGTGGTGTGCTCTTCTTTGCACAAAACGCAGGTTCTATCTTTTCTTTCCTATTCCCCTCTCAAATCCCTAACCCCCTTTTTCTCGATTTCTTCCCACCCTCCACCAAAACACCATCACCGTAACCCTCCAATCTTCTCACCCTTCTTCACTTAACCACCGTAGCTTCCTCCCCACCACTCCCATAGCCACCGTATTCTCCTTCTTCTTCCCTCCTCTCCACCTAAACACCTCCATCGTACCACCACCGTAAACCCCTCTTCTCGACCATCACCATATCTCCACCCACATTCCCCCACCCAATAGCCACCGTACCCTTCTTTCACCATATCCAAATCTTCACCTCCTTTCCACCCCTTTTCCTACCCCATTTCTCCCACCAGCACCCACTTCTCACAATTTTCCCACCCATAATCAAAGTCACATATTTCTCCTTATTTCTTCTATTTTCTTTGGTGTTTCGTGATAACAATTATTCTTGGTGTTTGGCTGCCCTGGTTCCCTTTGTGCTTCCCTCAAGGTGAGTCTGTTAATTTCCCCATTTGTCTGTAATTCCATGTATTATGCCTCTGTTAATTATTCTTCTTGAATTGCTTCACATGTGATTAACAGGGCTGTTCTGTGCTTTACTTGTTAATGATGTGCTTAATTTGTGTGATTGGCCTATTTTGTTTACATGGGTTGCTGATTCCTTGTCCACTTCAGGTTTAGAATTTTTCTAGGGAGATTGTTTGTTGGATATTCTATTGCAAAATGAGCATGTGAATTTCTGAGTAATATTTGTATTTGTTAAATCACTTGCCTGTTGCAAAATTCTGATATACTGCTTGAGGTTGATTAAGGTTGAGCCATCATGTGGATAGAATTAATTTAGGTTAGTGCTAAGTTGTGCACTGGTTTTGGTTGAGACTTCACTAAGTTGTGACTTGTATGGTTAGGGATCACCTAGATGGTTTGGTTGATAGTTAGATCTATTTACCTAATTTTCTTTGGTTTTCAATTATGTGGTTTGCATGCTTGCGTTGCCCTGTTAATAGTGTGTTGCCCTGTTAATAGTGTGAGTCAATTGCATCAACTAAAATTTAACTGGGTTGTGCATGATTGATATAGTGATGCTGTGATGAGATTGGAGAATGTTAATTAATATGGTCATCATGCTTGAGCTCTGAGTTATCATTTTGAGTTGTCTGAAAGATCTTCTGTCACTTTTGGGGTTGAATTGTTGATTTGGGCGAGCTTTGGGCTATTTGTGAATGATTGGGCTTATTGTTTGCATTGCCAACTGTTCTAATTGGATTAAATTCTTTTCAGGTATCCTCTAACCATGTCGAAGCGTCCAAGGAAAACTGTTGAGGCTGGACCAAGCCAGGCTGAGGAAGGTGATGAAATTCCAGTTTTTGACCCAGCCTACTTTACAACGCAGGATGCTTTTGACTATTTCTGGCAGCACTTGCGCAAGATTAACATCATACCAGAGAGGGGCTTCCATGGTATTAATGTGGCACGCTATCCTGCCATTTCCGATGCCACTGAAGCACTCCACTGGATGACCTTTGCTGAGCATCCCTCTGAAGAACCTGTGGCGGCTATAGTAAAGGAATTCTACGCCAATGCGCATGCTGAGAAGCGCTCCATTTCCACTACCAGAGTCAGAAGGAAGGTAGTTGATTACTCTGTGGATCGCATTCGGCAGATTATGGACCTTGGCCCTCCTCCTCTTCAGTGTGCTTACAGGACTTTACACTTACCTGAAGAGGAGGGAGGAACACCATTCAACACCTTGTCATGACCAGTATCTGTGATCCGGCCTTCCCTATTCAGGTTCAGCGGAACTCAGACCGCTCCATCAGATTCATCAAACAGGAGAGTTTGCGCCGTGAGCTGCGCCCTTGGAATCATTTTGTGTGCTCTTGCTTGCTTCCCACCGAGCACCGGTCAGAGATTTATCCAGAGCGGGCGTACATGTTGTATGCGATCCACAGTCTGCAGCAGGTGGACACTGCTCAGATACTTTACGATCAGATCAGATTGTGCATCACCTCCCGACTCAAATCACTGTTCTTCCCCTTCCTCATTTGTCAGCTTTGTGAGAGAGCTCACGTCAGATGGAAGGAGACTGAGGTGTGCGTCAAGCTGAAGACTCCGATGACAGAGAGGGCAGTTCAGACGATCATGACCGCCCAGGAGAAGCGCAGGCAAGCCCCTCGCTCAACCCCTAGGCTGCAGAGCCCGAGCCTGCTCCTATACCAGCTCCACAGCCTGCCCCTACACCTGTCCCACAGCCTACTGCAATCTTTGACGCTGCTTGGGCTGCCTCTGTTGATCAGCGCCTGGATAGGCAGCAGGAGATGTTGGCTGCGATGTACCAGGGCATTCATTGGATAGCTTTGGGTCAGGGTCGCCCAATGGATGATTTTCCAGCCTTTCCTCCTTTTGCAGCCCCACCAGTGGCAGCTTCACCTCCTCCTCCTCCTCCTCCACCAGCTGATGATGCGGATATGGGCGCGGAGGGCGATGACCTATTCGATGAGGAGGACTTGTTTTGAGGCGCCAGGGCCCTTGTTTTCTTGCTCTTTCTGCTTTTTTTTTGTTTTTCATTTCACCATTGTACATACTTTATTGAAAAATTTGATTTCTTTTGGATACAAAGTGGGACACCGCTTATCTTAGGTTTGGGGGGGGGGATTGGATTGATGATCTTTTTGTGACTGCATGTTGAATCATTGTTTGGACATATACATATATGTATTGATTCCCTTCTCTTCGGATCTGAGTGTGCATGATTTTGCCTTGAGGGTTGCGTGAATTAGGAATTGAATGGATGAGTGTGTGTTGAGGCAGGTTGAACTTGTGCATGCCTGATTTCTGATTAGAATATCTGATGATTGTGTGGATCATATATACACCTCACTGCTTAGGAACTCATTTCAAGATTGTGTGCTTGCACTTATTGCCATAATTGCGTGTGAGAGAAAATCCCGGTTGCATGTGTGGTGGATTCTGAAATATGAATGAAATGCATGGTTGGATAAATTTATGATTGGCATGTGTAAAGTCTATTTGCATCTTAGAAGCTTGTCTAATTCCCTTTTGAGGCGAAATCCTAGGCAATGCATTTTCAAGGAAATGACTAGGGCACTTGTTTGGACCGATTGAGCTTTTCAAGCCAACCTTGAGTAAATGAGTTCCCTAGTACCCCCCTTTGAAGCCTAGTGTCTGTGTGTGGCCTAATTTTCATTTCTTTAACCTTAATCTCTACCCTCTTAACCCATGCTTGTGAAAGAAAGATCTCTTCCCCTCAATACAGGTCCCTTGTTGAGCACATGATTGAGCAGTTCTGTTGTTTTGAGCCATAGTGTTTTGCATGATGCTAAGAATCCGGAAATTTGTGTTTACTAGCTTTCATTCAAAAATGGTATATATATATATAAAAAAAAAAAAAAAAAAGAGAGAAAAAAAGAAGAAGAAAGAAAATAAATAAGGGGGCTGTTGTGTGAATTGAAGCCCTTTTTGCAATGAAAATAAGGTTGTATGTATGGTCTTAGAAATATATCCAAAAAAAAAAAATTGAAATGATGAGAAAATGGAATAAAGAAAGTTAATTCTTCAATTTGGATTCTGTTTGTGTATTTACATGCTTGGCTTGGTTCAATAGAAGTGGTTGATTATGTGCTTGATATTTGAATTCAAATCCTTTCCCTTCTTTCTTAGCCACTACCCCTAGCCTTACATTACAAGCTTGAAAGACCCTCATGATCTTTGATTCTGTCTTGCCTACATTAGTGGAGAAAGGGATGAAGAACATTCTTTTGAGAGTGCATGTGCATTTTATAAATTCATCCATCTTGCTCTTCATGATTAGGAAAGGGTCTTAAATACATGGGCTTGGGAAATCTTTCATGCACAAAAATGGCATTCAAGGGTGATCACAATAGTTGGAAATTTCTTGCATGTGTGGACCCTGTTGTGAGGTTGTGAAGTGATTTCTGAGGGTGTAAATGATAATTGGAAGCTGGGTTTGCTCTAGTTCAAATTGCCTCATGTTTCTTGTCCTTTGAATTGGATTGTAATTCCTTTTCCTGCTTGGATTAGTTTGCTCGAGGACTAGCAAAACTTTAGGTTTGGGGGTGTGATAACTTCGAAAATGAAGTTAATTCACTCGAATTTGATTGTATTTGAGCATGCTATCCCTAAGTTTTCAAGGTCATAAGTTCAATATTTGCATGACTTTGGTGAATTAAGCTTGTTGATTCAAATGATTTATAATTGAATCTTTGAAGATCTTGTTTATCGAAGTTGGATGAATTGTGATTTGATGGACTTTATCATTGTTCTGATATAGGTATTCAAGATGAGAAAGGCCTTGGAAGGGATGAGGAAAGTGAAGAGAGGCCCAAAGTGTGAAGAAATCATCAAGTGAAGGTGCTTCCAACCCACGCCTAGGCGTGACAAATCCAAGCCTAGGCGTGGCACTTGCAGTTTCTCAGGGATTAGAAGCAGAGACACCCACGCCTAGGCGTGGTTTATTCACGCCTAGGCGTGACAAACTCAGTTTTTCAGGGAGATTCAGACAGAGACCTCCACGCCTAGGCGTGGTGAAGTCAAGCCTAGGCGTGGCAAGCTGAGGACAGGCACGTGATTCATAACCACGCCTAGGCGTGTCTAGGCGTGGTAAATACACGCCTAGGCGTGAATAAAATCCTGGCACACAAATTTTACCCTTATATTCTGAGTTCTGGGAGGACAAAAGGGGGGATCAGTTCTAACCTAACCACGAATTCCAGAGAGCAAGAGAGAGGAAGAGGAATACACTTGGATTGAAGGTGACTAAAGGAAGAATCAAGAAGAAGGAGGAAGATCAAGCTTGGAATCTCTCCAATTTTTGTTCATTCTTTCCCCTTTCTCCTTGATTTGTAACATGATGAATCATTTGATTACATTTGTTTTCTTCTCCTTGATAATGTGTAACTAAACTCTCATCTAGGGGCTCTCTAGAATCTTGCTATGAATTTGATTAATTTGTAATTAGTTGAGTATCCTTTCAATGAAATTGGTTTTGTTCATCCATATCTATGCTTAGTGCTTGTTATTGATTGGCCATCAATTGCATGATTTTTAATATTCCAATTGAACTAGAAATAGGGTGTTGTGAATATGGATATGGTATGGTTGATGTATGTTTAACTAAGGGGATGGACACATACCACTTTGGTCATGCATGGCAAGTGTTTGATAATTGGCCTCAATGAGTGAATCTTATGTTGCTTCACATGGACACATAGTGGAATAGCTAGGGTTCACATGGGTAATTGTCCTAGACATAGGCTCTTATCTATTGATGATTATTAGCCAACATATATCAATTCATTGATAGGTGCTTGTTAATTGCAATTAATCATTGAAGTAGCAAGTGAATAGGGACCCCTAGGCTTTAATCATTCTCATCTTCTCTTGTGGAATTAGTGTTTGGTGTTTTCTTATTTTGTTTCCTTTAAGTTGTTACACAAATTGCAACCCACTCTCTTTCGTTTGCTTGGATAAAAATTTGTGAATATTAGTTAAGTTTAACATTCTTCTAAATTATTCAATCCTTTGGGACACGATACTCTAACTCTCCTTTATATTACTTGTCGACCCGTGCGCTTGCGGATTTACGGTCACAACATGCCTCTATCGCATAAAACCAGCCAACTACTAGTCACTGTCATAGATCCAATCGTTGCTCAATCAAAACCCAAACGCGATGGAGAAGAGGCTTATCTTTCTAGTGAGAACCAGTCCCCTCCATCGCAGTGCGTCTTGGCTATGCAACTACTTGGTTCACGTGTAGCCCTTTTAGGAGAAGCCAGACCTGGATTCAGGCTCTACAACACTTAGGCGTGAGGGAAAATAATGAAGGTAATTAATCCCAGTAGAAAAAGTCAATCCCTACTGGATTGTCACATTGTGAACTGATCTCCTTGATTTGCCTTCAAGATGAGCTTATTCATGAGTTGGAGAGATCTGTCCATATGGAGAGGGAAGACGAAAATCAAGTCCCACACTAAAATAATAGAAGGGGACTAACCCACGATGAGGACCATGATCCTTAAAATCTCCAGGATAATGAAAGTCAAACGAAGGGTTAGAAACCAAGATAAAGGAGATCTTAGAGAATTGAAGTCTATGATGGGACCTCAGACCCCTAAGAGCATTTGGATGCCTACGTCTCAGTCATGCTGTTTGCTGGAGCCAATAATTTGCTCATGTACTGCGTTTTCCCCCCTCTCCTTTAAGAAAGCCTCTTTGAGATGGTTTACGACCCTAATGCTGAAGTCTGTGGACAATTGGGAAGGTTTATCCTTGAGATTTTTACTATATTTTACCACTAGTAAGGTGCAGCCAAAATCCATTTTATGTTTCTATCATATTAAACAAGGAAAAGAGGAATTGCTTCGGGATTACATTATCAGGTTTAATAAGAAATGTTTGAATATATGTGATTGGGATGAAAGACTAGCCCTACACTATATAAGGGACGACCTCCATTCTAGTCTATTCTTTACATCCCTTGCTAAGAAAGAATCCTAGATGATGGATGAGTTCAGGGCGAGAACAGACTAGTATATCAACACAAAAGATGTTATTTGCGCTAGCAAGCATGTTGACAAAGGTGAGGAAGCAAAATCGAAGTCGACCTAAGCTTCCTCACAACCTCGAAACTCCAAACCACCACCAAAAAGGAGGTGTCAAGACTATACCCCCCTTAACACACCCCAAACTAAAATATACCAAGAAGAAATGAACACGAAGTTCAGAGATGTACAAAGGCCTCCTTCATTGAGGAAACATACACAGAAAGATAAGTCAAAGCACTACATATTTCACAAAGTATATAGGCACACAACTGAAGATTGCATCCACTTTCAAGATATGATTGAATCTCTGATCTTGGATGGCCATTTGGGCCGATATGTTTGCCAGTACCGAAATGAGAATTAGAGAGGAAACATAAATAACAAGAAGAAGAGTTATAACCCTTAGAGAAGCCCATTCCCATGCCAAAGGAAATAGTCATCGACGAGGAATGAAAGTAAAAAAGAGGGCCCTTCTCGGGATAACGCCAAAAATCAAGATATGGCACAACCCCAGGATCCTACCACCCAGAATGATGACCGTCTTCACATGGAAGTTATCCAGACAATCAATACAATATATGCCAGCTTTGCGGGTGGTGGCGAATCTAGCAACACAAGAAAAAAGGCCCTTTGAGCTATGCTAAGTGTAGCCTTCCATCAAATCTCTAAACCAGGGAGAGGATCACGGAAAGCCCCACCAATTTGTTTTTCTAAAGAAGACTATGGAAATATCATTCTGGACCGCAATGACCCTACGATGATATTTGAGATAATCACCAATGTCGTGGTTCATCGCATATTTGTTGATCAAGGGAGCTCGATAGAAATTATACTTCTAGATCTATTCAAAAAGTTGGGAATCTCAAAGAAGGATATGATCCTATACACCGGTGAGTTGTTTGGTTTCACAAGAGACAAAATCACCCTAGTTGGGTATGTTGAGACTCACTTGACCTTGGGTAAGGACCCCGTGTTCAAAACACTCAAGGTCAAGTTCCTCGTGGTGGATTGCCCTTCTGCATGCAACGTGATCCTGGGTTGTCCCTTTCTTAACAATTTTAGGGTCGTGATATCCACCCCTTATTTAGCTATAAAATTCCTTGACCAACATGACAAGATTGTCACAGTCAAAGGAGACCAAACAACAGCTCAATGGTGCTATAATGAGATCCTAAAGATCTCTAAGGTACCTAGGAAAACAGACCAGCACAACAAACCCGATTCAATCACTACGGACTCCATTAATGTCCTCTTGAATGAATTATATGTACACGAAGAGATCCGGGATACCCCCCTCAACTAGAAGGAGAAATTGAGCCTATCCATCTTAGTGTCAAGCTGGATCAAGTCACTAAGATTGAATGGCAACAAAATCAAGAAGAAAAATCGCAGTTAGTAACATTCCTTGAGAAAAACAAAAACCTATTCATTTGTATGTCATATGACATGCCAAGATTGGATCCCAGGTTCATTTCCCACCAACTTTCCTTTAAGAAGGATGTCAAGCCAGTTGTAAAATGGAAAAGGAAGGTAGGACTAGAAAGGCAGACGGTAATACATAAACAAGTAAAGGAACTCTTAGATGTTGGGTTTATTAGGGAAGTTTCCTATACAACTTGGTTATCCAATGTGGCCCTAGTGAAAAAGGCCAATGGAAAGTGACAAATGTGTGTCGTCTGCACAGACCTGAATATGGCATGTCTTAAGGACCTTTATCCGCTTCCCAATATAGACAAGCTGGTTAATAATTCATTCGGGTTCTGGCTTTTATCCTTCATGGATGCCTATTCTGGATATAATCAAATATCCATGCACCTGGAGGACAGAGAAAAAATTGTATTCATAACCAAAATGGGAAACTATTGTTACCGGGTTATGTCATTTGACTTGAAGAATGCAGGAGCAACCTGCCAACGAATGA
Organism: Ormosia emarginata; assembly: GCA_029884605.1. Lineage (NCBI taxonomy): Eukaryota > Viridiplantae > Streptophyta > Magnoliopsida > Fabales > Fabaceae > Ormosia > Ormosia emarginata. The sequence goes on along the minus strand of JAQQTP010000077.1, from coordinate 23,118,457 downwards.
ACAAAGTCTTCAAGGAACATATTAGTAGGATGCTCAAAGTCTATATTGATGACATGATTATAAAGACACTAGAGGCTAGGAATCAAGTTCAAGACTTGGAAGAAGTGTTCACCTAACTCCGAAAACATAACATGAGGTTGAACTTTGAGAAATGTTTTTTTTGTAGTGTAAGCTAGTAAGTTCCTGGGATTCTTGTTGATGAATCGTGGCATTGAAGCCAATCTGGAAAAATGCCAAGCGATGCTTGACATGCATATTCCACAATCTATTAAGGAAGTACAACAGTTAACAGGACGAATAACAACCTTCACTTATTTCTTAGCCAAGGTCGCTCACAAATCTCTTCCTTTGTTTAAACTTCTCAAAAAAGGGAAAGATTTTAAGTGGACTCCGAAGTGCGAAGCTGCATTCCAGAAACTAAAGAACATGTTAGCATTACCTCATATCCTGACAAGGCTAGAACTTGGTGAAACCTTGTTCACTTACTTCTCCATCAACAGTGAGGCAATCGGTTTGGTCTTGATAAGGGAAACCCCTAAAGGACAAAGGCCGATTTATTTTGTAAGCAAGGTACTGCAGGGTCCCGAGCTCCGATATCAGAAGATTGAAAAATTGGCACTAACACTACTACTGCAGCTAGATAACTACGATAGGATTTTCAATGCTAACCTGTGATGGTGAGGACTGACTAACCAATCCGCTAAGTATTGCATAAATCGAACCTCGTTGGAAGAATGATCGCATGGTCCATAGAGTTTTTTGAGTTTGGGATAACCTATGAGCTACGATAAACCATAAAGGCTCAAGTGTTATCTGATTTTCTGGTAGAGTTTACACCGGATACCGACCATCCCAAATGGAATTCTTGGACCATTAAGTATATGGTTCCTTAAACCCTAAAGGGAGCAACGCTAGGGTCATCCTAGAAAATGAAGCCTGACTTACCCTTGAACTCTCCTTAAGGTTTGAGTTCAAGACTTCAAACAAGTAGGTTGAATATAAATCTTGTATTACTGGAATCACCATGGCCAAGGAAATAGAAGCCATCAGCATAGTACTTTGTAGTGACTCGCAATTGGAGACTTCATAAATCTGAGGTGATTATTAGGCTAAGGAACCTCTCATGTAGAAGTACTTAGTTAAAGTGAAGAAAATCTTAGAGAATTTTGCAAGCACCAAGGTTTGAACACATCCCTAGGGAGCAGAACTCAAGAGCCGACATCCTATAAAAGTTTGCTAACATAAAGAGCCCCAACAACAATAGGTACGTGATTCAAGAAACATTGTTGGCACCCAGTATTACGAACTCCAATGTTCTCTTGTTAGAAGAAAATGAAACATAGATCATATTAATCATTGTCTACCTCCGTGATAGAATGATAATCACATATTTTATACATTAAAAACCCTCATTTTTAGTCATTGACATTCTCCATATGCTTAATTGATTGAGTTTGGTTATGTTTTGTAAGTTTGGACTCAAATTGGACTTAATTAATTTTTCAGCATTATTTAGGTCTTACACTTTTTCTGTATTTCGGCCATATCTTGAGTTCTCGATGTGCAATATTTATGTATTTTACCTTGTAGAAAATATAAGAGAGAGCTCTGTAACTTTCATGAAGAATACAAAATTCAGATCAGATTCCTTGAAGGTCATATTGGGCTCGGAAGTTAGAACATGGGTTTTGTGATTGAAACCTGAACAATATTCAGTAATCAAGGCATAACTCGTGTTGCAGGAACTTAATGGGGCTAAAACTTTGATACTTGAAAGCTAAGATCCATATCTACAACTTTTATGAAGAACACAACTCATATCAGACTCCTTAAAGGTGATATTAGGCTTTAAAGTCAGAACAAAGGTGCTATATTTGGGCCTGAACACTGTTTAGTAGTTGGGCCATATCTCAGGCTGTGGGTGGTCAATTGAGCTAAAATTTGGACATCTGAAAGTTAAGACCCAGATCTACAACTTTTATGAAGACCACTTTTCTATTTGATGATGGAATCCATGAGTTAAGCAATGAATGATTTCGGAGACAAAGAATCTCAATAATTTTCCACTCATCCAACCACTCATTAATCACCCCCTTGTCATTTTGTATCCCTAATCCTCTATAAAAGGTACCATGGGCTAATCATATAGTGCTCTTAGTTATAGGCTTGGTTAGGAGAAATTATGTTCATGCTTGTATATTGTCTTCCTTTGTTGTAATTTTCTTTTATTCTAATTTAAAGTTATGTTCATCTTTCTCTTCTACTCTCTTTCTTTCTTCTTGATTATGAGTACTTAATTTTTATTTTTCTTAGGTGAAAGAGTGAAGCTTTTGGTGATAAATTGAGGTTAGATTATTCTATTTCTCATGCTTAAATGATATATTATCAAGTGGATATTATATGTGTTGTATTTTGTTTCCAATCAATTTAGAAACCTTCCTTGTATAGTGGAGATCTTGATTTATTGTAGACAAGAGGATTGACACAGTGAATGCTTGAGCTCACTTACAATTGTTGGTAGAGAATTAAAGGAATCACAATATGATTGCATATATAATTGAACTTCGAATGTTATATTTTCCGATTGAAACTTCCTTTATATGTAGATTTCAATTGAGTTATAAGGAGAAATAATCTTGCCTTTAATCTATTACCAAGAGTAAATTTCCTAACTCAAGCAAATTATTTTTTATCTGTGAACAACTTTTATTACTTTTGGTGTTATGATAAATCATTTTTTTACCTCAATTAATTTCTCTTCATCAATTTCCTGTGGATCGACCTCGGACTCCTGAGAATTTATTACTTGAGACAATCTGCACTTGAGTTTGCAACTTATAATTCACATCAAGTTTTTAGTGCCGTTGTCGTGGACTTGATTTGAAGTTTTAATTTATTGAAGTTCTCTTTCTTTAAGTAAATTTCATCATCTTGTATATTCATCATCTGGTAAATTCTATTTCTACTCTTTTAATCTACTAACTTACTAACTTTCTAATTTTGTTTATTTATGTCATTTATTTATGTTTACTAACTTTTAATTTATGTCATTTATTTTTGCTTACTAACTTTTATTTTTTGCTCTCTAACTTTTAATTTACGTCATTTATTTTCTCGCTCTCTAACTTTTTAATTTCTCTCATTTATTATTATTTTCTAACGTAATGAAATAATCTTTCTTCTTCTCTTCTCTTTCGTCGGCTTTGGTGGGGCTCTCTTCTCTCTCGGTTTTCATATTTTAAATTTACTTTCTGCACTTTACTTTCTGTACTTTATTTTCTCGTATTTTACTTTCTACACTTTATTTTCTCGTATTTTACTTCTAACTTTATAACTTACTAATTATTAATTCTCTAACTATCTAACTTTTTAATTTATCGCTTATCTAACTTTTTACTTGTTAATATGTTTTGGGTGACTGATTTATACCACATCCTTGTTAATATTTAATGAACGGTTTATATCGCCAGCTTGTATATTATTGTTTTTATTTATTTTAAGTCATTTATTTATTTATGCTTAATTGGTATCATAATTTAAATTCTGGTTGTTTAGTTACAATTATCCTAGTACTTTATATATTGATTTGTTTGAATCACAATCATACACAATTGACGCAATGACTGAAAATGAAAGTGTACATAATGAACATGAAAATCAACTGGTGCGAACTATGCGTGAATATTTGCAACTACCTCGAAATTCTAGTCCATCATGTTTTGTCTTTCCACTTAATGCTAACAATTTTAAATTTAAGCCAGGTATGATTTCTTTACTTCCTAATTTTCATGGTTTAGAATCTGAAAGCCCATATTTACATCTGAAAGAATTTGAGGAAGTATGTATTACTTTTAATGATCAAAATTACACTGAAGAGATTGTTAAGCGTAAATTGTTTCCTTTTTTTTTTTAAAGATAAAGTAAAAACTTGGCTTAATGCTTTGAAACCAAGATCAATTGGTATATGACAAGAAATGCAAGGTGAGTTTTTAAAGAAATTTTTTCCAACACATAAAACTAATACTTTGAAAAGACAAATCCAAAATTTTTCTCAAAATTCAAATGAAGCATATTTTCAATGTTGGTAACGTTTTAAAGATTTGTTAAATTCTTGCCCACGTCATGATTTTGAAAAATGACGCACTTTAAGCTTCTTTTATGAAGGTTTAACACCTGAAACCAAACAATTTGTGGAAACAATATGCAATGGTGAGTTTCTTAGTAAAGAACCTGATGAAACTTTAGACTATTTAAGCAAATTGGCTGAAAATTCTCAATCTTGGCATGGTACTAATTCTTCAGAAAATTCAATCAGATATAACCTTGCAAATGCTAGTAAAGGAAAATATCATCTTAGTCAAGAAGAAAATCTAAATGCTAGGTTAGCCAGTTTGGTTAGAAAGGTTGAAGCTATGGAAATAGGGAAAGTAAAAGAAATCAAATCTATGCAAAATGAAGAAATTTATGGCATTTGTGATGAATTAGGACACTTAACAAATAAATGTCCAAAAATTTTTGTTTTTAAAAAAGTTGTGCATGAGCAGGTAAATGCAATGAACAATTTTAAAAAGACATTCATTTTTTCTTTTTTAGATTCATACAATCTGGGATGGAGAAATCACCCGAACTTCAACTGGAGGAACAATAATCAAGCTTAATTTATGCAACCACCACCTCCTCAGGAACAACAAGATTCTCAAAATTCTCAAGGATATGCACATTATGTCCCACCATATAGGAAAAACCTTGAAGGAACACTGCATGCATTCATAGAAAAGCAAGAGGTCATCAATAAACAAAACACTCAAACTATGAATGACATAAAAGACACTCTTACCAAACTTACTTATGCTCTTACCATTCACGAGAAAGGAAAATTTCCTTATCAACTTCAATCAAATCCCAAAGGTCAGTATAGTCTAATCGAGGGTAGTTCAAAAAACTAACAAATAGATCAAGTCAAGTCAGTCATAACTCTTAGGAGTGAAAAAGTTGTTAAAAAATAAATTCCTAAACCTAGTAAGAGAGATGATGACCCAATTTCCTAAGAAAATGAAGAAGTTGACCAAAAAGAGACTAAACTCTCACCGCCACCTCCTTTCCCTCAAGCATTAAACAAACCAAGGAAATTGAACCATAACACTGAAATTTTTGAAATTTTGAAACAAATGAAGGTCAACATTCCTCTGTTAGATGTTATCAAATAGATTCCTTCTTATGCCAAATATTTGAAGGACTTGTGCACTGTTAAAAGGAAATTAAATGTGAAAAAGAATGTCATTTTAGCTGAACAGGTAAGCTCTATTATTCAGAATAATAATGCTTTGAAATATAAAGACCCTGGTTGTCCTACAGTTTCATGCATTATTGGGGAACATAAAATTGAAAAAGCTTTACTTGATCTTGGTGCTAGTGTTAATTTGCTTCTATATTCAATATATCAGCAACATAACTTGGGTGAGGTAAAATCAACTTCTGTAACTCTTCTACTTGCTAATAAATAAATTAAAATTCTAAGAAGAATAATAGAAGATGTGTTAGTACAAGTTGATAAATTCATATATCATGTGGATTTTATTGTCTTGAATACTGAATCTATGGTTGATAATTGCAAGTCCATTCTTATTATTTTAGGTCATCCATTTTTAGCAATATCTAATGCTTTGATAAATTGCAGAAATGGAGTGGTGAAACTAACATTTAGAAATATGACACTGGAACTCAATGTTTTTAACATGTGTAAGCAACCACAGGAATTTTTTGATGAAAAGGAGGAAGTTGAAGGGATTGAAGCCATTGTAGATGATCATTTTCAAAAAGGGAGTACTTCTGACCCATTAGAAGTTTGTTTAATTAATTCGTTTAATTCAGGTATGCAATTAAATGATGATATTTCTGAAATATGCTCTTTGCTTGATTGTACAGAGGAATTGGAATGCAAAGGATGGAAGCCGAGATTTGAAGAGCTAAAACCCATGAATGATAATACACATGAAGAAGTACCCACTCTGAAACTAAAGCCATTACTTGATGGGTTGAAGTAACATTTTTGGGAGAAGAACAAAGTTTTCCAGTAGTAATCTCCTCAAGTCTTACCGGAGAACAAGAAAGTATGTTGTTAGAAGTACTTAAAAGGCATAAAAGTGCAATTTGATGGACATTAAAGGACATAAAAGGCATTAATCCGTCAATTTGTATATATAAAATACATTTAGAGGAAAATACTAAATCATCTCAACAACCTCAAAGAAGATTAAATCCATACATGAAAGATGTAGTTATAGCTGAAGTCCTTAAATTACTTGATGTTGGAATTATCTACCTTATTTCTGATAGCCAGTGGGTAAGCCCTATATAAGTTGTGCCTAAGAAATCTGGAATAACAGTAGTTGAAAATGAAAAAGATGAATTAATACCTACGCGAGTCTCATCCAGTTGGCGTATGTGTATTGATTTAAGAAACTTAAATGCAGCCACTAGGAAAGATCATTTCCCCTTGTCATTTCTTGATCAAATTCTGGAAAGAGTTGTAGGACATCCCTACTACTGTTTTCTTAATGGTTATTCTGGGTATAATCAAATACCAATTGCATTAGAGGATCAAGAAAAAACCACTTTCACATGCCCCTTTGGCATTTTTGCATATAGAAGAATGCCTTTTGGCCTTTGTAATGCTCCAACAACTTTTCAAAGATGCATACTAAGTATTTTTAGTGACATGATTGAGCATTATTTAGAGGTTTTCATGGACGACTTGACAATTTTTTAAAATTCTTTTGAAAATTGTCTTGATAATTTGGATAAAGTTCTCAAAAGATGTGAAAAAAAATAATTTGTGTTAAATTAAGAAAAATGTCATTACATGGTTACCTTATGAATTATGTTAGATCATATGATATCTTCTAAAAGAATTGAAGTTGATAAGGTCAAAGTTGAATTAATTGCTCATTTGCCTTCTCCAAAAATAGTTAGAGAAGTTCGTTTCTTTTTAGGACATGCAGGATTCTACAGAAGATTCATTAAGGACTTTAGTGCCATATCAAGACCATTATGTAATCTTCTGATAAAAGATGCACCATTTGATTGGGCTTAAGAATGTTAAAAATCTTTTAAAAAATTAATTGGTCTTCTGACATCTACTCCTATCATGCAATCTCCTGACTAGTTTTTACCTTTTGAGTTAATGTGTGATGCTAGTGATTTTGCTCTTAGCACTGTTTTAGGCCAAAGAAAGGAAGGTAAGCCTCATGTGATTTGTTACGCAAGTAGAACTTTAAATAGTACACAAATGAATTATACCACTACTGAAAAAGAACTACTTGCTATAAGTTTTGCATTGGACAAATTTCAAGCTTATTTGATTGGTTCTTCTATTGTTGTTTTCACCTATCATGCTGCTATTAGATATTTAATGTCTAAATAGGATGCCAAACCTAGATTGATACAGTGGATCTTGTTGCTTCAAGAATTCAACATCACAATAAAAGACAAAAAAAGGGTCGAAAATGTTGTTGTAGATTATTTATCCAAACTTACAACAAACTCATCTTTTGATAACACACCTATCAATGATTCTTTTCCTGATGAATTTTTATTTTCTGTCAATTCATTGCCTTGGTTTGCTAACATAGTCAATTTTCTTGTAACAGAAAAGATGCCGCTTCAGTGGACACACCAAGACAGAAAGAAATTTTTGAATGAGGTGAAAATTTTTTGTTGGCATGACCCATATTTATTCAAATATTGTCCTGATCAAATCTTTCAGAGATGTGTGCCCGACAATGAGGTACGTAGTGTCATTAAATTTGTCACTCAGAAGTATGTGGAAGTCACTTTTCTTCAAAGAAAACAGTTGCAAAAATCTTACAGTGTGGATTTTATTGGCCCACTTTATTTAAGGACAGCTATACATTTTGCAAAAGTTACGAAAATTGTCAAAAATTGGGATCCATTTCTAAAAGAAACATGATGCATCTGAATCATATCCTTGTCATTGAAATTTTTGATTGTTGAGGAATTGATTTCATGGGTCCATTTCCATCCTCATTTGGATTTGTGTATATCTTGGTTGAAGTTAATTATGTCTCAAAATGGATTGAGGCGATTCCATACCGACACAATGGTCACAAAACTATTCTCAAATTTTTAAAAGAAAATGTCTTGTATCGATTTAGAATCCCTCGAGCTATCATCAGTGATGGGAGAACACATTTTTGCAATAAACCATTTGAATCTTTAATGAAGAAATATAGTATTACCCACAAATTTGTCACCCCTTATCACCCTCAGACAAGTGGACAAATAGAATTAGCAAATAGGGAGATTAAACAAATTTTAGAAAAAATAGTTAACCCAAATTGTAAAGATTGGTCTTTAAAACTAAATGATGCACTTTGGGCTTATCGTATTGCTTTCAAAACATCTATGGGCATGTCACCCTATCGGTTAGTCTTTGGAAAACCTTGTCACTTGCCTGTAAAACTTGAGCATAAAGCATTTTGGGCCATTAAAGCTTTTAATTTTAATCTTGATGATGCTTGCAGGTTACGCAAATTACAAATAAATGAACTTGAAAAATTGAGAAATGATACATATGAAAACTAAAAAATTTATAAAGACAGAAAAAAAAAACTTTTCATGACAAATCAATTTTGAGAAAATCTTTTAAAATTAGTCAAAAAGTTCTGCTTTATAATTCTCGTCTTCACTTGTTCCCTGGAAAATTGAGATCTAGGTGGACTGGCCTTTTTATTGTCAAACATATATATCCTTATGGGGCCATAGACATTGAGAACTCTATGAATGGTAATGTGTTTAAGGTCAATGGACAAAGACTTAAACCATTTCCGGAAAATCAAGTTGTTGAGGTAGAATTAATTTCTCTTTCTAATCCTTGTTATGAATAGAATTTATTCTAATTTTTTTTGTCTTTTTTCTGCAGTTCTTTGTGTTCCCAATTAAGTGGCGGACAATGGTACTCCTGACTCTCAAGTCAGTTTGTTTTCAGTTTCCCATAATAACTGATTCCTTCTCTTTTGAAATGGATGCCATTTTCTCAAATCTAAGAAAGCATTTTCCTTCTCTTCCTCAAAATGCTTTAACAAAAATTTACAAAGTTAGATATGAAAGACTGAGACTGTTGATGCACAAGGACATGCCAGAAGATATACGCTGGATAATGAAGCAAAGGTCCGTCTAGCGGGTGAATCTTCAATTTCATTTGACTCATACATGCCAGGTCTTGGTAGAAGTTCATATTCTAAATGAAGAAGAGCAAAAAAGTTACAAGTCTATCATAAATGTGCACGATGGAATTGTAACAAGAAATGTCGTTCTTTGGGGATGGTTTCTACAAACCGAGAAGATAAAATATTCTTCATTAAGAATGGACTGAGTAAGGAGTCGTTGGATGATATCTTATTGACTCTTGAGACGCATTCTTGTGGAAGTGTGCATCGTGAACTTCTTAATTTATGGAATCTCTTCAAGAATGAACAAAAACATTACAGTCTTGGGAATTTGACTTTAAAAGACCCTGTTTGCCAATTTATAAGAAAATTAGATGGGAAGCTTATTCTCAACTCATAGAAGGCATTTAAGCCGTTATTGGGCGTAAAACTAGAGGAAGATGTGAGCCACAATCACAACAACTTGTATATATTGTCTTGTTCTTCTTCTTCTTCAAAAGAATAAAAAAATAAAAAAAAAAAAAAAATAAAAAGAAGAGAAGGAGGGCGAAACTTCGGTTGCACCATGCTCTTAATTGAGTTTGGAGCCCCTGCCAGTGGCAGACCTATCATTGACTCGAGTGGACCTTTGCACACTGGTCCTTAAAAAAGGTTCATGTACCATGCTCTATAAAGAGCCGTACTCCATAACCCATTGTTTACCATCTAGGCACTGTAGAGTTGATGGACAGGCAGAAGCGTCCCACTTTGGTTATTAATGAGAAGTAACTTGCGGCTACCGAAGCATATAAGACATCTGAGCTTGATCCTCTATTTCATTAGAAGGGCCTCTCAGCGCCCTGGGATGGGACGTCTGGATCTTGGACATTACGAGTTTCAAATTTTAGCATCTTTGTTGATATTACGAACCCAAGTGTGAGCTCTCCAGGTTCCAGACCCAGGATGGAAACCCATGATGGTTTCTTTCATTTTTCTTTTTTCTTTTTATTTTCTTCGAATAAACAGGAATTCTTATGTTGCACTGGTGACACGTAACTCAAAGATATGCCACTACTGCACTCATGATGCGCAGTATAAAGATACCCCATGAAAGCTGTACATAAATGTATATCATCATTTGTCATTATATTTTTTTTATATTTGTATGATTTTGTTATGTTGTGATTTTGTACAAACGATCCTTTGAGCAGGATCCTTCAGGGGTTTCTAGACTTCTTTACCCTGATAGTTTTCTTGAAGTAAAAAAAAACAAAGAAAAACAAAAAAAACACAAAAAAGACAATAAATAAATAAAAAAACAACAAAAAAATGTTTCTTAATTTCAAACTTTTCTGACAACCGCCAACTTATCCATATAGATGTTATCATTACTTTTTACATTCTTCTCCCTATTTAAACACTACATTCTCTTCACTTGCATCCAACTCATAATCATTCAAAGGGAAGATGAGTGTAGAAATGGAGGAAGCTTTTGTTCGTAAACTTGTAAATATCTATGTATTTTGTGGGTCAAGTTATAGGAAAAGTTTGGAGTATATAAATGCAGCAGGCACTCTTGGTCGAACCCTTGTAGCAAAGAAAATTTATGCAGTATATGGGGGAGGTTGTAATGGGTTAATAGGGGTTATATCACTCTCTGCGCATATAGGAGACAGTCACGTTTTAGGTATCATTCTTGAACCTTTAACTCAAAAGAATATCACTGGAAAGACAATTGGCGAGGAACTTCAAGTATCATCTATGCATGGACGAATGAAGAAAATGCTTGAAAGCTCTAACGCATTCATTACTTTACAAGGTGGTTTTAGTACTTTGGAATAAATTTTTCAAATTATCTCTTGGGCCCAAATGAACATCCACAAAAAGCCCATAGGTTTATTGAATGTTAATAATTTCTTTGATCTTTTGTTATATTTTCTTGATCATGCTGTGGAACATAAATTTATCACACCGTCAGCAAGACGACTCCTTATCCATGCGTCTACTGTTGATGAGTTGATTGATAAATTGGAAGCTTTTGTTTATGAACTTGATCTAATAATAGCTCAGATAGATTGGTCAGAAGGAAGCGGTGAAGGAAGCAGTATGTAACACAAGCCCTATCAAACACTCCAACTATTTAAATAATTTCAAACTTTAGTTTTATTTATTGTACTTTGTTTTTGTTTGTGTTAGCTCTCTCTTTTCAATAATTGCTACACCAGGTAATATCTTCTATCCTTTACTTATCTATATTTTAACATTGCGGACAATGTTGTGATCTAGTTGGGGGGGAAGGATAGTTGATAAAAAAAAAAATTGGGAAGTATAATATGATTGTCAGTAACTTACTAAACTAATTAAGGATGGCAGAGTAAGAAGTATATTTTGCTCTTGAGATGCATCTAACTTAGGAAGTATGTTAATTGATATGATTGTCAGAAACCTAGTCACAGTAAAACCAATTAGTGATGGTAGAGTAAAGAGTAAATTTTGGAAACAATTTATGATTCTTGAGACACATCTTAGTTGGAGTAGTAACCATTTAGTGCTGATTTATGGAAGTAACAAAGTTTTACTATTTGATTTCCTTTAAAAGATTCAAGTGAATGCACTCTTACATCTTTTGAAGCAATTGAAATTCAGGGATCATAGCATGATTGAATAAATTATCTTCTTTTTTAAATTTCACATGCTTAGTTAAGAATGTTGAATTGATGGATTGAGAATGATAGAAATATGTCTTGTGAGATTTTGAGCTTATTGATGAATGAATTGAATTTGTACCATTCTCTTATTTCTTGTGTGATTTTTACTCATGGAATTGTTACTCTAGAACTTGCTTTGATTCTATTTTAGGCTACATTTTCACATGCATATATAAAGATGATTTAGGCAAATTTTTTTTCTTAAAATTTTTTTTATTCCTGTCAACGTAAGGCAGTGAAAATGGCCTATTTTTCCTTTGCTTAACCCCCTTCAGCTTATTTGACCATTCATTGTTTCTAACTCATCATGTGCCTTTAAAAAAAAAACAAAATCATGTTCTTACCTGACTTAGGAAATAAAAGAACATTAACTTTGTCATTGGATGAGTTCTTGAACAAGTGTGGGGGCATGTGTGCAGAATGATTAAAAAAAAGAAAAAAAAAGAGGAAAAAGTAAAAAAAATTAAAAATGTAAAAATGTTAAAAAAAAGTGTAAAGAAGGGCCAACAAGGCAAAAAGGGAAGAGAAAAGAATATGTAAAGGGAATTTGTATTATGTGGAATTGGGATGAACTTTCATGCTTGTTAATTGAACCCAGCTCTCACGCTTTTTTATTCTCTTTGGTATTTAACTTGTCATATCCATATTACCCTCTCCTTTACCTTGACCCCATTACAACCTTAAATAAAGTTCTCTTGATTTGTGTGTGCATGTGTTTTGAGTAGTGAAGAAGTAAAAGAAAAGCAAGCTTATGGTAGTGCAATTTTTCATGGATTGAATTGAGTGAAATACCTACCTTTTAAATACTTGAGGGATTGAGAGTGAATCATATGAAGATCTATCATTTTTGATTCATTCTTTTCAACTGAAGTCTCCTTGCTTGTGGGTTTGAGATGTGAAGAAATTTTACTTTGTAAATGTTTTGATCCCTTGAATCTTTGGTTGCTCTTCTTATTTATAAACTTTTGCATTCTTGAATATCATTGGAAATTGAGTCTTTTAGAGTGTTTAGCTTTTGAGTCTGTGTCATTTTATTTTTTTTTAGTTTTGGTCTTATGTGTTTTGCCCAAGAGTGCAAAAAGTTAAGTGTGGGAGAGTTTGATAATCACATATTTTATACATTAATAAACCCTTAGTTTTAGTCATTTACACTCTCCATATACTTAATTGATTGAGTTTGGTTATGTTTTGTAAGTTTGGACTCAAATTGGACTTAATTGATTTTTCAGCATTATTTAGGTCTTACACTGTTTCTGTATTTCAGTCATATCTTGAGTTCTCGATGTGCAATATTTATGTATTTTACCTTGTAGGAAATATAAGAGAGAGCTCTGCAACTTTCATGAAGAATACAAAATTCAGATCAGATTCCTTGAAGGTCATATTAGGCTTGGAAGTCAAAACACGGGTTTTGTGATTGAAACCTGAACAATATTCAGTAATCAAAGCATAACTCGTGTTGCAGGAACTTAATGGGGCTAAAACTTTGATACTTGAAAGCTAAGATCCATATCTACAACTTTTATGAAGAACACAACTCATATCGGACTCCTTGAAGGTGATATTGAGCTTTAAATTCAGAATAGAGGTGTTGTATTTGGGCCTGAACACTGTTTAGTAATTAGGCCATATCTCAAGCTGTGGGTGGTCAATTGAGCTGAAATTTTGACATCCGAAAGTTAAGACCCAGATCTACAACTTTCATGAAGACCACTTTTCTATTTTATGACCGCATCCATGAGTTAAGCAATGAATGATTTCAGAGACAAAGAATCTCAATAATTTTCCACTCATCCAACCACTCATTAATCACCCCCTTGTCATTTTGTATCCTTAATCCTCTATAAAAGGCACCATGGGCTAATCATAGAGTACTCTTAGTTTTAGCCTTGGTTAGGAGAAATTATGTTCATACTTGTATATTATCTTCCTTTATTGTAATTTTCTTTTGTTCTAATTTGAAGTTATGTTCATCTTTCTTTTCTACTCTCTTTCTTTCTTCTTGATTATAAGTACTTAATTTGCATTTTGCTTAGATGAAAGAGTGAAGCTTTTGGTGATAAATTGAGGTTAGATTATTCTATTTCTTGTACTTAAATGATATATTATCAAGTGGACATTATATGTATTGTATTTTGTTTCTAATCAATTTAGAAATCTTCCTTGTATAGTGGATATCTTGATTTATTGTAGACAAGAGGATTGGTACAGTGAATGCTTGAGCTCACTTACAATTGTTGGTAGATAATTAAAGGAATCATAATATGATTGCATATATAATTAAACTTCGAATGTTATATTTTCTGATTGGAACTTCCTTTATGTATAGATTTCAATTGAGTTATAAAGAGAAATAATCTTGCCTTTAATTTATTACCAAAAGTGGATCTCCTAACCCAAGAAAATCATTTTTCATCTGTGAATAACTTTTATTACTTTTGGTGTTGTGACAAATCATTTTCTTACCTCAATTAATTTCTCTTCATCAATTCCCTATGGATCGACATTGGACTCTCGAGAATTTATTACTTGAGACAACTTGCACTTGGGTTTGCAACTTATAATTCGCATCATAAAACCTTGCCCGAAGACCACAAGGAGGCCCAAAAGTTGATACAAATTGCGGCGTGGTACACACTGTATGATAATCAGTTGTACCATCGTGAATTCTCCTTTCATCTCCTTAAATGTCTTGTACTAAAAGAAGTTGAGTAGGGTTTTGGCAGAAATCCATGAAGGAAGTTGTAGACACCATCTTGGAGGAAAGACCTTAGCTCGGAAGGTGTTGCAAGTTGGATACTATTGGCCTAGCATGGAGGTTGATAGAATGGAACACGTCTAGAAATGTGACAAGTATCAACGATTCTCATACATTTACTCTGCCCCACCAGAAAAACTGTCTACAATGTATGTACCCTGACTTTTCTATCAATGAGGGATAGATATCATGAGTCCATTCCCTCAAGAACCTAGGCAAGTTAAATACTTAATAGTAGTTGTAGGCTACTTTACTAAGTAAATAGAGGTAGAACTACTGTCTACCATCACTTCAAATTGCATACAAAAATTTACCTGCATGAACATAATCAAGTTTGGGATCCCAGAGTCTATTGTTATGGACAATGACACCCAATTTTCTACTACCTTAATTTCAAACTTTAATTTTTGATACAATCAAAATGTGAGGAAATTAGATTAAAAGATAACTCACACTGCCTCACAAATGTGGACTAATCTTTCATTATAAAATTGTGTTGAAAGTATATGGAAATATAAACGGGTGTTTGGTTTTGCTTCTATTTTTTTTTTTTAATTTATATATTTTTATTAATATTTACAAGAATGTCACATTATTTTTATTATGTTTTTTATTTTTAAAATTTTGTGAAGAAAATGATGAAAAGAAAAATAAAAAAAATGTTTCCACTATTTCTTCATAAAACTTTGAAAACATGAAACAAAATAGAAATAAAATATCATTTTTTGTAATTTTTATTGAAAATATAATAATTAAAAAATAAAAACATAAAATAAACCCAACATGGTCCACCAAACCTTTTCCAATATTATGTGACATGAATTCAAAAGTATGCAAAAATAGGAAATTTCCAATATTATTCATTAGTAACATTAGTGTAGGGAAATGTTGCTTTTGGGAAAAAATATAGTCTAAATGAAATTTATTTATATATTCGACTAATCCTATATTGTTATGATTAGTGATTGATTTATCATTGAAAGTGTTCATGTTTATCATGGTATCCGTTATTTTTTTTTATGTGGGTATCCGTTATCTGGGTTAACAATAGGTTTTTTTTTTTTTTTGGGAAGGGAGTTAACAACAGTTTTAATTGGGTTACAAATCTTTAAAAAAAAAAAAAAACTATAGGTTTAATGTCTATTATCTTTATAGGGAATGCCTACTAACTAGAAAATCTATAAGATTGCTGGAAATACTACCACTCATAGTTTCTCGTTATTTTAATTAAGAATATGATTTACTTAATACACCCAAACTTAAGTAACACCAAGTTTTGCAAGAATTTCTCTATAACATGCATGTATAAAGCAATCTGTGGACCCTTGTCAAAGGATTATCATTGCATACTCATTAATTGGGAGATGTCAATCAAGGGATTCCAATATTAAAAGAAAGACTCCATTGTAAGAAAGTTCTTCTTATTCTTGATGATGTTGACGAAACGGAACAATTACAAGCAACTGTTGGAGTACTTGATTGGTTTGGTTTTGGTAGCTTCATTATAATAACAACAAGGGATAACCATTTGTTAGATATTCATGGTGTTGAAAAATTGTATGAGGTTAATGAATTAAATGGTACCAAAGCACTTGAATTGTCAGGGGAATGCTTTCAAGAAGAATGAAGTTGATCCAAGTTACATGGAAACCATAAACTGTGTAATACATTATGCCAATGGCCTTCAATTGGCTTTGGAAACAATAGGCTCAAACTTGTTTGGTAAAACATTAGATGAAAGGAAATCTGCATCAGAAGTATATGAAAGAATTCCAAATAGAGATGTTCTTGAAATTTTTAGAGTTAGCTATGATGGCTTGGAAGTAATAGAGTAAGTTGGTGTTATGGAAATCAGTTATGTTAGAAGTTAGTTAGTGTTTGTTAGAAAAGTTAGTTAGTCTGTTATGTTAGCCAGCTTATCAGTGCTCATCAGTATCGTTTGTATAAGCGCAACTACTATAAGTATAGCAATCGGTTATAGCTATAAGTTGCGTAATATGCAATGATTGATTTACAGATGAATGAAATCATAAACTTTAGTTCTCTCTGTTTCTCTCTATATTCGTTATCTCTCTTTCTTGATTCTTTCTGAATTCTAGCATGGTATCAGAGCTTGATTTTCTTGGGGCCATGGCAGATCATTCTCCTCCTCCAACTGCTTCTCCTCTTAGCTCTACAGCTTTGTCTTCTTTGGTTACGTTTAATCATTCAATTTCTGTCAAATTAGATCAAAAGAACTTCTTGGTATGGAAACAACAAATTGCTGATGATAGACGGTCCACCTCAGGTTCTTGTATTTTCTTGGTTTCTAATATTATCCCTTGGTGGTCCAAGAAGCAACAAGTTGTTGCTCGATCCAGCACTGAAGCTGAATTTCGTAGCTTGGCTAGCACTGCTGCAGAGGTCCTCTGGATTCAATCCTTACTGCAAGAATTACATGTTAACTTCACAACACCAACTATTTTCTGTGACAACTTGAGTACAGTTTTATTGACTCATAATCCTGTTTTACATAGTCGAACCAAGCATATGGAACTAGACTTGTTTTTTGTGAAAGAAAAAGTGATTCAGAAGCAACTAACTGTTACTCATATTCCTTCGGCAGATCAAACTGCAGATGCTCTCACCAAGCCATTATCCTTTGCTCGGTTTAACTTTCTCAGACACAAACTCAGGGTTTGTGATCCTCTTATTTCTTAATTATCCACCCTGAGTTTGAGGGGGGAATAACAGAGTAAGTTGGTGTTATGGAAATTAGTTATGTTAGAAGTTAGTTAGTGTTTGTTAGAAAAGTTAGTTAGTCTATTATGTTAGCCAACTTATCAGTGCTCATCAGTATCATTTGTATAAGGGCAACTACTATAAGTATAGCAATCGGTTATAGCTATAAGTTGCGTAATATGCAATGATTGATTTACAGATGAATGAAATCATAAACTTTAGTTCTCTCTGTTTCTCTCTATATTCGTTATCTCTCTTTCTTGATTCTTTCTGAATTCTAGCAGGAAGAAAACGAGAAAGAAATTTTTCTTGACATAGCTTGTTTCTTCAAAAGATGCACTGTGAGATATGTCACAAATATGCTATATGCTCGTGGTTTTCACTCAAAATATGGTATTAGAGTGTTATGAGGATGTTATTAGCGTTTTGGAAAAAAACACGGTATGTTAGAGTCATCTACAAAGTTTCTTTCCATTTCCTTATCTCTTTTGATGAATATGTACTATATATTTCATGATTCTTGAGCACTTACTAATATGAACCAACATAACGATTTGTAATTTGTATGTTACTCTATATTCTTATATGAAATTCCTGACATAATTTTCTTGTACATTATGGTTCCTGCCTTATGCTTTTGGCTTCAAAGGAAAATGATGAAATTGAAGCCATGATGTTGAGCATGCCCGAATATAAAGAAGTCGAATGGAATCACGAGGTCTTTGGAAAGTTGAAAAACCTTAAGATGCTTATAAAAAAAGAATGCTTGCTTTTACAGATGCTCTAAACATCTCCCGAACAGCTTGAGAGTATTGGAATGGTGGGATTATCCTTCAGCTTCTTTACCATCTAATTTTCTTTCGAGGAATCTTGTCATACTCAACTTGTCTTATAATTGCTTTCTATGGAACAAATCACTAGAGGCATGTATAATTTTTAGTTATGTAACATTTTTTTTTCTTAGTAAACAAACTACACTTAACCCTTTAAACTATTTTTTTATACCCTTTAAACTATTAATTTAGATTTTATTTTGTAGAAATCGAAGTTTTTGAGCCACTTGATCTTCACAGGTTATGAGTACATAAGACAAATACTTGATGTAACTGGTTTATCAAATTTGACAGAATTGTGTGTTGATTATTGCTTGAGTTTGATTGAGATTCATGATTCTGTTGGATTTCTCGATAAACTCCAAAGTTTTAGTGCTAAAGGAAGTTCCAAGCTCAAGATTGTTCCATGTGGCATAAAGTTAACATCTCTTGAATATCTGTCTTCGAGACTGCACTAGTCTTGATATTTTTCTAGAAATATCAGGACCAATGAATAAACTACAATTTGTTGACCTTGAAGAACTGCCAAAGAAAGTTTGCCACTTTCAACGCAGAATCTTGGAGGCCTTCAAACATTAAGCCTTAGCATGTGCACAATGCTTAATACTAATGCGCTGTCGAATGTCGTTCAAATGTTGCCAAATTTCTTCCCTTTCTTGGATAGATTGGAATTAAATGACACAAATTTGACAATCCTTCCAGCTTGCATCAAAGAATATCGCTCCTTGACATATCTGGCTTTGAAGAATTATAGATAGCTTCGAGAAATTAGGTCCAATGTTTGGTGCATCGTATAAGGAAGACCTGATAGTATAAGTCAATATTATTAGGCTTTATCAGATGTTTGGTATGTCCACATGATAAGATAGTCAAATACAGTCAAAGTATTTTATCTCACTCTAATAATATAACATTATCCTCTCTATGACCTCCTGATATAACTTGATAGTATTTTTCTTTCACCACTACTCTTCACTTTCGACTAGGTGGAGCTGTTGGCAGGACTTCCATGACTACACCTCGTATAAGAACCAATTTGTTGAGAAAATCTAAAGGTTGAAGATGAAATACTGAAAGCCATCCTTGGAGGAAACACTAAAACCCTTCCTTTGTTCCAACCCACTGTTTATAGGTAAATTTGGTTAGGATAAATTTCAACAAGCAAATATATTTTATCAGTCGAATGTGAGTTCAGAATTATGTGGTAATCTCGTTTGAAAAAGCTTTTGAAAAATGAATAACGTTAAAATGTAAATGCAAAAAGGTAAAAGTGCATGAAATGTAAAAAAACTAATAAATTAAAAGTGCAAAAAATAAAGGCGAAACTTTAAAATGCAGAAATTTAAATGCAAGAACTTAAATGCAAAAACGTTTAAAAGTGCATAAATTTAAAAGTGCGAAAAGATAAAGAAATTTAAAGGGCAAGGCTTGAAAATAAAGAATTTAAAAAGACATTGCATTAATGTAAATGACTTGAAATGAAAATGGAAGTCATACTTAGAATCAAATCCGTTAATCTACTTGAGTGAGATGTTAGGATTGTATATCCAGTAAAACCACCCTTTGTACATCGTGAATAGTAGTATTTATAGGCAAAAATATAAAAAATAACTGACTCCTAAAAACTGACCACGTACATGACAGTTATGCCACGTTCTCACTAATATCTTACTTAATTTTTGACAATAACCAACTCTTGACCATTTAACATTTGCACTAGCCACTAGAGTTTTCTAATATCACCATTTAGTTGTCGAATTCAGAATTGGTAACTTTTACTTTCGACAAATGCTGATAGCAGTTATGATATCTTTCTGACAAAAACCACTTTCGTTGATCCAACACTTGGAAAGTTTCTTCAATGTCATTATTCAACTGTCGAAAATCTCTTAATCAATGCTATCATCTGGCTGTCGAAACCTTTATTCGTCGAATCATCCAACTTCGTTGAATATCACCCGTCCGTTAGAAATATCTTTGTCGAATTAGAACTTGTGTTTTTTACGCCCAACAAATGCCCCCAAAATTTTTCTTTCGACATTGCTGGAAGAAAGATAAATTTTAATCTTATCTTCTAGTTCCAATCCGACGTCAAGATCTTATCAAAAATCTTTTTTGAAAGCATTTTGATTTTCAAAAATCCAGTAAAATCTTCTGTGGATTTCTTGAAAACCACAACTGCAACTTATCATTTCAAACATTAAATAGCCGTTTTTTCCTAATAAATAGGGATCATATTTACCCCTTTATGAAAAATAGCTTTTTGAGTTTTTACGAATATCACGCGTCTTCTCACCTCCTCCACTGTTCATTACTTCTTTAAATTTCACAAAATCACGCCACTTTTACTCCATTCTCTACTGTTCATCATCCTCAACCTTATTCTCGCGCGTCTTTTCTGTAAAACTTCTTTCTCAACAATGGCCTCTCACTCTCAATCTTTCAATGAACCATCAGTAGATTTGGGCAGCCACGCCGTTGTTCAAGACCCAGTTCTAGAGAAATCTGAACTGTGGAATCTTTCCAAGGTAATTCTTCCTATCAACGACCTTTCACTTTCTTTAGATCCTCCAGCTGCTTTCTTGGGCCCAGTTCTGCCCAAAGAATTCATTACCAAAGAAATTCAAAGCTTTTTTCCTTGTAAAAATCCCAAAGAGGAAGCTATCTTGGCTTCTCTTCCTTCTATTCCCATTAGTTATTTTAGTAAATCTGAGAGGCTTTTCAGAACCCCTCCCGGCCAAATCAGTGGGTATCTTGATTGGCTTAATAGAGTTCAAGCCTCTAAAGAAACTTTATGGAGGGACATAGGTATCTTCGACTGCATTCAACTCTCACGTTACCCCATAAAAATGGATTCTTGTATGTTGGGTGCGTCTTTTTTCTTTTGGAATAAAACCACCAATACTTTCTATTTTCCCTATAGCATGATGGGACCTATGCTTTTTGACGTAGCTGTCATAACTGGTCTTCGACCAGACGGGGAAATCATAACTCATGTCCTCCTACCTCTGAACACCATTGATGTTTATTTGAAAGCCCCAACTTCTTTTTCAAACTTCGTTAGCTTCTATTTTGCAGAAAAAGGCCCTGTATCCGACGAAGAACATGTGGCTTTTCTTCTTTTCTGGTTGTCGGCCTATGCTTTATGTACCAAGTCACTTCAAGTATCTAAATCTTATATTCATCTTGTCAATCTTCTTCATAAAGGTAAAAATTTGGCTCTTGGCCAATTCCTCCTTGCCAATCTTTATGTTGGCATTGGTGAGATTGTCCAAAACATCAGATCCCATATAAAGAAAACTAATGCTGGTGGCCCCATATGGTTACTCCAGCACTAGCTAAATGCTATCTTACAAGATTACCTGGTCGATACTTCTCCTTCAACAATTTCTTCTGCTACCTATGGCATAAAGCTTTGCCATGTCAAGCATGAAAAAATCCATAAACAAAACCTAGAGAATTTCCTGCATTTCTTTAGTATTTTTCATTCCATCTCCTTCAATACTGAAGACATTTATTTTGCACCTTTTGCTGACCGTTCTCTTGGTCCTGAATGGTTTACTCGACCACTAATTTTCGATAATCCTTCCATTCAACACGACAATATTTTCATCTGGTCTAATTTTCTTTGTCGGCAAGTCCTAGTTGTTGGTCTTCCTGGTTCGACGGATAGATCCATAGAGTTGCATTTGCCAAACATGGTAGCTCGTCAACTAGGATTTTGTCAAGCCATTCCAGCACCATTTTCTTCAAAAGCAAAAGAGCATCTTATCAATGGCCGTTTGTTAGACATGGCCGATCTTGTTCTCGTGGCTATGAAGAATGAGAGATTCAAACATCATTTCTCGATTTCTGCATTTACACCTTATAGAGGGGTCACCAAAGATTTTGTCGAATAGTGGACTAAATATTATAGTCCTTACCATGTTGATATTGAAATTTGTCAAAGTCGTATTACTGAAACTCTTATTCCTGTGCAGGATCAAGAACCTTCGACAAAAACCAAAGGTAAGCATATTCAAGATATTAGAGTTTTTGAGAAATACTATAAGATCAAGTGGGACTTCAGGTATCTTGGCATAATTGTTCGACACTGTGAAGAAGTCGTGGCTAAATAAAAACAAATGCACAAGAAAAAATACTCAATTAACTTCATTGCAGTTTCTATAAAAAACCCTTTGGCATGACTTCAACCTTTTCAAGTTCCTTTTCCAAAACCAGTGCCACTTCCTTGTGCTCGTTTTAGTTTGGCCGACGAATTCCCAAGTAAACCCACCAGGACCAGTAACTTCCTCACTTCTGATAGGATCTTTTCTACGAGTAACATCTTTCTTACAAGAACTCCAGAAGTTACTTTTACCCATCGGTTTGTTTCGTCGTATAAACAATTTGTCGAAGATACTTGAGTCATCACTAAATTACCTGAAGGTACTTCTTTTCATGTTTTGATGTCGAATTCTTATTTCATCGACTAATTATTATTCTTTTTTCATAGCAACCCCATTGAAAAGACCCTTGGAGTACAAACAACCAAAAGAAAGGGAAGAAGAAGAAGAAGTAGAAACCTCTGCCTTGAAAAAGAGAAGAGGCAAGAAAGCTCAAAATTCTCCTATCCCCAAAGCCCAAAGGCTAAGACAACTAGAACAACATCGACGAAAAGTCCTACTAAGCACAAAGCTGCTGCCAAGCCTTCAAAGGCAAAAACTTCCAAGGTATATTTTTCGATGAAACTTTAGAACTTAGTCTCAACTTGTCGAAACTAAATCTTTTGTCAAATATAGGTTGGTGACTCGACTCCCACTTCTTCTGTCGAAATTATCAAATCTCCAAACCCCTCTTCTCGAAAATGCTCCAAGGTATAATTTCATAACTTCCCCTTCAAATATATCCTCTCTCTTATAAAATCTTCTTAATATATTTATATATATATATTTTATATAACTTGGTAAATTTTTCACCTTATTTTACCTTTGCAGAAGAAAAAGACGAAGACTCAATCTTCAAGTTCTAGTTTGAAACCTACTACTAAACTTGAACCACTTCCATCCCTTTCAAGGTAAATGCTAATCGACATAATTTCTTCCTTAAGGATTAAAAATTTGGACTTCATCCAATAATTTGATCTTTCCTCTGTTTCAGGATCCAGAGGCTGAACAAACTGCTGAAAGTCCTTCAAGACCTGACATCAAATTAAGCACTGAGGATCAGATTTGACAGTCTTCTAAGGTAAAATATTCCAAGTTTTTTTTCAATTGAAAAATCCTTTTTGACTTTATTTGCTCTAACATTGCCTTCGTTTTCTATAGCATTTAACAAATCCTGTTATACCCGATAGTCCTACTAGGCAAGGCAATGAAAATCCTTCTCTGGAGGACCAAATTTCTCCAGCTCTTACAATGCCTGCTATCTCCTTGCCTCTTCCGAAAGAAGTCCAAACTGCCATGGGTGCTAGTTCCTCCAAAATAAATGAAGACAATTCCGTCGAAATCTTTTCAGAAGAATTCGACATGAATGCTCTCTTGGCTGAAATTGCACCTTCTAATCTACCCCCACCATCTTAAATCCATTCAACTATCGCAGCATCAAAAAATACTGAGGACATGGAGGTAGACTTAGATGAATTGATATCCATGTTATCGGGTAGTCATAGAAGCTCTTCGCGGTCAGCTCGCTCCTCTACACAGCCTGGATAAGATTCTAGTGACTCTTATGTCACTAGACTTTTGGCCGAGTTGAAGAATGCCTTCACCTACTCTTTTGAGTAGCTAAGTTCTGACCAACCACTTCAGGAAAGAATGTTGGCCATTATGATTGAGTTAGAACCCTTTTCTCAACAACTTCCAATAACCAGTCGAGCTCTTCCTTTGACTGTTAAAGATTTTCTCCAGAACTTGTCTTTGAATTTGCCTACCATTCGTCAGATCATCCCTGCTTATGATCAAAAAGTTCAAGAAAAATCCAAGATCTTAAAATAGCTGACCGACGCAAAGAATGAGATAGCCAATTTAAAAGGCCATCTTATTAAAGGAAAAAATAAGGAGGCAGAACTAGATAAAGAAATTGAAGACTTGGAGAAAAAACTTGATAAAACTCATTGTCGAAAGCAAAAGCTTGGTATAGCATTGCAACAAGGGAGTGCTAAGCAACAAAGCATTATCAACAACTCGAAACAATGGACTGTCGAGACCAAAGCTGTTCTAGCAGATATGAACTCTCTTGAACCAGAATATCAAAAGCTTGTGCTAACAAACAAATCTTGGAAGATTCTTAGGAGTTCTTGCAAAGAACTTAAATGTATATATATATTTTATATACTGTTGGTTTAATAATCCGACAAGATTTGTATGGCCTTCTAGGCCAATACCTAATAAACATTCCCTTTGATCAATTTCAACTCATTTTTATTATTGCCCCGTAACTCTATACACTTAAATGCTCTTTGACATGTTTCTTTTCAATGTATCTTGTAACCGCATCTTAATTAACTTAATTAATTATAACGCAAGTTACAAAACATTGCATAACGACTTTATCTGCAAAATCCCCTATAAATAGTATTCTCAGAGACACCAAGATTCAAAGAGTGTAATATGACCCTTTCATTCTCCTTTCCCGGTGAAATTCACCATGTCTTCAAACAATTTCCTCCTCTCTCAATAGGAAAAATGGAAGAAAGACTCTGTATTAATGGTGATACTTATCTTGAGCTTCAGTAAGAATCGTAATATTCTTGATGAGCTTCAGTAATCATCGTAACAACCCGGTGTTTCTAAAACACGGTTGTTATGATATGGATGACTCATCATGGAGTAGGCGGCCAACCATCATCTCATCCAGGACAAGTTAAAGGTCGTCTACTTCTTCCTCTTCTTCAGGTCCCACGAGCTCAAACAACACATGCCTCAGCTGGGGAGAAGCTTCTGGTTTTTTACAATAGGTCTATTTTTTTTATAATATTTTGACAACTTAAACAAGTTGAAATACATGTAATTTGTAATTGTCGAATATATGAATGAAATTTTATTTTTCAATCATTCTTTATTAATCTTTACTACACACATTGTCGGCTTATATGACTTTAAATATTTGCCATTAATAGACTTAACTCTCAAACTTGAATTAACTTCGACAAGTGCATAAGCATTCCCAGAAAATACTTGAGTAATTTTAAATGGTCCTTCCCATTTTGGAGACCATTTTCCATATTCTCGACAACTCTTATCCATGGGCAAGATTACTTTCCAAACCAAGTCATCAATCTTAAAAGATTTGTACTTAACTCGACTGTCATAAAATTTAGCAATTCTTTCTTTTTGTCGAATCAAGTTTTCCAAAGCAATTAATCTCTCATCACTTAATTCGTTTAATTCATCAAACATCAAGTTCCAGTAATGTTCAACCGGTAACTCATCTTGTTTTTGAATACGAACTGATTGAAGATTAATCTCGACTGGTAACACTGCATCATGACCATAAACTAATTTATATGGCGAAGTGCCCGTCGATTCTCTTGGTGAATTTCTATAAGCCCATAAAATTTGATTAAGGGTATTATGCCAATTTCTAGGTTGTCGACCAATATGCTTTTTAATCAAACTTATGATTATTTTATTCATGGCCTCTACTTGGCCATTTGCCTGAGCATAATATGGAGTCGACGTGAGCATTTTAATTTTCCTTGAACTGACATATTCAACAACTTTCCTTCCAATGAATACTGACCCTTGGTCGGTTGTCAAAGTTTGTGGTATTCCAAACCGACAAACTATATTATCTTCAATAAAGTCAATCACATCCTGTTGGGTTACATCCTTTAAGGCCACAGCCTCAACCCATTTAGTAAAGTAATCGACTCCTACTAAAATATATTTATGTCCCTTCGACGATGCAGGATGAATTTGGCCAATTAAATCCAAAGCCCATCCCCTGAATGGCCAAGGTTTAACAATAGAATGTAATTCACTAGCAGGAACATTTTGTATATGGCCATGTCTTTGACACTCTTCACAAGACTTAGCAAACATTATACAATCCCTAACCAGTGTAGGCCAATAATATCTTTGACGTCGAAGGACCCATTTCATCTTATCACCTGCTTGATGAGCTCCACAAATTCCTTCGTGGACTTCTGCCAAGGCAATATAAGCCTCTGCTTCATTCAGGCAAACCTCTAAATTTCCGTCAACAGATTTTTTTGTACAAAGTCCCTCCTAATACTACAAATTTTGACACTCTGTATTTGAGCTTCCTATCCACGTTTTGACTTAGATTTTCCAAATAGCTTAATATTGGTTGTCTCCAGTCACTAACTGTCGAAATATCATTTTGTAGTGTATCTCTTTCTTCTAATGGATATAAAAGTTCTCTAATCTCCATTAGATTTGTCAGGACCTTAGACGAAATTTTATACCCATAGGCAATCTGTGCTAATTCATTAGCCTCCTCATTCAAATTTCTAGGGATATGTTCGACAATCACTTCGTCGAATTTCTTCATTAATTTACTTGCCACAACATAATATGTGGTTAGATTATAACTGACAAATTTATATTCTTGGGTGAGTTGTTTAATGACTAACTGTGAATCCCCAAGAATATGCACATTACATGCTTTCATTTCTATTAATATTTCTAACCTGACAATTAAGGCTTCATATTCAGCCTCATTGTTTGAACATGTATATTTAAGTTCAAACATGAATTTAGTTGGAGTACCTTGAGGAGAAACAATTAAAATTCCTACTCCAACTCCATTTTGATGCCTTGAGCCATCAAAATATAAACGCCAAGGTTTTAACCCGATGAAATTTATATTATCAACATCCAAACATGGATGGTCAGCTAAGAAATCAGCAATTGCTTGGCCTTTGACAGCTTTCATTGGAACATATTGTAAAGAGAATTCTGACAAAGCAACGGTCCATTTACCAATACGTCCATTTAATATTGGCTTTGACAACATATACTTTATTACATCAGTTTTCGACATAACCAATACATTACAAGGCATCATATAATATTTAAGTTTAGTACATGAGAAATATAATGCTAAACAAAGTTTCTCTATTGCACTATATCTCCTTTCAGCATCATTTAAAACTCGACTAAGATAATATACGGCTCTCTCGACGTCATTCTCATCTTGAGCCAACATACTACCTATAGTATCATTCGACGCTGATATATACAATTTCAACAGTCTATGAGGCACTGGAGGCATCATGACCGGAGGGTTTGTCAAGTACTGCTTTATCTGGTCGAAGGCTTCTTGGTGGCAAGGTTCCCACACAAATTCTTGTTCAGCCTTCAACTTGATCAATGGAGCAAAAACTCTGGTTCTTCCCGACAAATTGGATATAAATCTTCTCAGGAAATTCACTTTTCCTAAAAAAGATTGTAATTCCTTCTTATTCATCGGTGGTGCGGCTTCCAAAACTGCCTTGGCTTTATTCTTGTCCACCTCAATACCTTTTTTATGGACTAAAAAACCCAAGAATTTAGCAACCGACACTCCAAAACCACATTTTTCTAGATTCATCTTAAGGCTGTGTTTTCTCATCTTGTCGAATGCCTGCCTCAAGTTTGTCAAGTGACTCTTCTTTGTTTCTGACTTGACAATGACATCGTCGATATACACCTCCATAAATTTTCCAATGACATCATAGAAAATTGTATTCATTGCTCTCTGATAGGTGGCCCCTGCATTCTTTAATCTGAAAGGCATGACTATCCATTCATATGTCCCAATAGCTCCTGGACATCTGAAGGCAATTTTCGACATGTCCTCCTCGACTATAAAAATTTGATTATAACCTGCATGGCCATCCATAAAACTTAACAATTCATGTCCAGATGCGGCATCAACTAACATGTCCGCAATTGGCATTGGATATTCATCTTTAGGTGTAGCAGTGTTTAGATTTCTAAAATCTACACATATTCTTAACTTGCCATTTTTCTTAATTACAGGAACAATATTAGAAAGTCATTCGACATACCTGGTTGTTCTGATGAACTTGGCTTTGAGCAATCTTTTGACCTCTT
Source organism: Ormosia emarginata (assembly GCA_029884605.1). Lineage (NCBI taxonomy): Eukaryota > Viridiplantae > Streptophyta > Magnoliopsida > Fabales > Fabaceae > Ormosia > Ormosia emarginata. The sequence continues at coordinate 23,090,227 of JAQQTP010000077.1, read as the reverse complement.
CCTTTATCTTCAAAATCACCTCAGGTGCAAATCTTCTATTAGCTTGTTTGACAGGTCTGCAACCTTCTTTCAATGGCAATCTATGCTCGACAAGATCTCTACTTAATCCAGACATTTCGTCATAATCCCATGCAAAGCAATCTTTATATTCCTTAATTAATTCGACAAGCTTTTCTTTGAATTCCTTTGGCAGAAATGAACTTACAAATATAGGCCTTCTGTCTGTTTCAGTGCCCAAGTTTATTTCTTCCAAAGGATCTTCCACCTCTACACCTTGTCTTTCATCAAGTCCTTTCTCAAAACCCAAAGGACCATCATCTATTATACAATCCGACAATACACCTTCAGTGGTGTATACTGCCCTGTCGGCCAAATAAGCCGATAGTCGATCCAACTGATTAACACTCATGGCTAGTGCTTGGCTGATCCATTTCGGCCTTATTCATTAGTCGAATACCAAACTGATCCATTAAGCATGTTTCAAGTGCATCTTTGTCGATAACTCCATTATTTGTCATGACCGGCTTGACATTTAGAGCATAAATTTTAAAATCGACATGAAGCTGTTGTAGATAGCAAGGGCTGTCATCTGCCTCTACTATCTCTACCTGATCATCTGCATTCCAGAGAATAAGTTTCTGGTGAACTGTCGATGGTATTGCTCTAACAACATGTATCCAATCTCTCCCCAGTAGAAGATTGTAACTGGATTTTGTTAGAATTACGACAAATAATGTCGACCTTTCAATGGATCCAACTTGCACGTTCAACATCACTACTCCGTCTGACGGGGAAGTTTTGCCACTGAAATCAGTAACAATCATGTTAGTTGTCATTAAATCAGACTCATTCTTCCCAAGTTTCTTTAACATTGCCCTTGGGATCATATTGATAGCTGCCCCTCCGTCTATCAAGACTCTATTTGTCGGCTTGCCTTCTAACAAAGCCTTGATGTGCAATGGGCGGAGATGAGTCTTCTGTTCTTCTGTTGGCTTTTCGAAATATGTTGTATTGTCGAATACGGTTAACATATTATCCTGACAGAAAAGCCAATGATCACTAAGGTTATCCAGATCTTCTTCATTCTCTCCTACATATTCAATTTCGTGATACCCTTCGAATTCAACAGGTATAACTGAAATCAAGTTCACATTCATCGACTTCAAAAATTCTTCTTCATCTGATTCTTCATGACTTTTGTATCCACCAAGCTTGAGGTACTCTTCCGACGGCAAACTACCATCCATAGCCATTATGATGTCATCCAGATCCTTGTCCAGATTGAAATCCATGTTGAATTGTTCATTATCACCAAAGCCTAAAAGATCATCTGGATCAGTCAAAGCTTCAGTAACTTCATCAACTGTCCAATCCATATCTACAATTTGGCAATCAGACTTCACCAAATTTCTTTTCTCCTTGATCATGTCGAGCATTTTCTTTCTCCATTCGACATCTTGGTCAGGATCTTTCAGAACTTTCAAGATTTCTTCCTTCGACCAATCTTCATCATCACTACTATTTTTTGTTCCCAGCTATTCTTCTTATCATTTTCTCAGCTTTCAACCTAGCCATGTCCTTACTTTCCTTAGTTGCTAGATTATTCTTCTTTACTTCTTTTTCTGCACTGCTATAAGTCCAATTGGCCATTTTCTTCCAATTTTGTTTGGAGTAGGCCCTTGAACCCATTTTCCTTTCTTTATCTCTGCAAGTTTTTCTTGTCGAAATTATCATTCCTATCCAACCGTCTAACTTCACTTGTTGTCGGCTCAACTGGATTGCCCCTTGTATCTGCATTCTTTTCGACAATACTCTTCAATTTCTTGTCATCTTTATTTTCGTCTGGTGTTGGCTTAACCTCGACTACCAAACATCCCATTTATGTGGGTTGTTCTTTAATAACCAAACCTTCAGCCAAATTTCTTCTCTTCTGGGCCTGTCTCAACCTCTGCAACCTTCTTTTTCGACTCTTTGACATTGGTAAAGACTTTGATGGCCCTGCTACATCCTGGCCAATCAAAACTTCATCTTGGTTGATTCTACCATGTCTGTAATCTTCATTCCAGAATGGTCGATCCTTCTGAAATCTATTCTTCCTGGCAGCCACGTTTCGTCAAAAATAAGTGTAACTTGCCATTGCAGAATTTTTAACCCATTTGTCCACAGTAACATTGGCAGGTGGCACTCTGGTCCTAGCTGGTCCGACACAGCCCCTGGGAAATACATTACTCCCCATAGATTCACCAGATGACTCAACCAACTAGTCATTCATATTAGGCCTAGGCATATAGACTGGCTTAGGCTTTGGAGTATAAACTGGCTTTGGAGTATTAAAGGGTTGTTGTGGTTTTCCAACTTTCTTGTCGAAAAACTTCTTTTTCCTTTGTAAATTACCCTGTTGCTCCTTGGCAGCTTTCTTTGCAGCAAATTCATCGTACACTGCATTGCACCTCAGACACAGCCTTACCTTGCCTTTTTCTTTCTTCCTCTCAAGGAAATTTTCAAGAGATTCTTCTGGTTTGGGATAAACGTCCATTGCATCTTCAATGTCAATGTCGAATCCCTGCAAATTCCTTATGTTGATCATTCCAACATTTAAAGGAACCTGTTGATCGACGTATGAAATTCCGGCCTGAAACGGATCTGTATCAACTTTCATATTCGCCTTAGGCTTGTCAGCAAACTTCAAATGCCCATCAATTAGTGCCTTCTGAATTAGATCTCTGAAACAAATACATTCATTAGTAACATGACCGAAATTGTTATGAAACTTACAATATTTTCAATCTTTTATTTCATCAGGTCTTAATAACTTATGACCTTCCGACAGTTTAATCTGTTTATCTTTTAACAATAAATTAAAGATTTTGTCAGTTCTTGTTATGTCGAATGTATATGTTTTTCTATTAACATAATTCATTTTTTTCTTATTTCTTGTAGGTTGTAAAGCTTGATACACATAAGGAGGACCATTCTGAAGTTCAGCAATTTTAAGTTCAAATTCATCATTGCTATCTTCAGTTTCATTGTCGGATTCATCTAACCCGACGAATGCTACTGTTTCTCTTTTAAGGAATCTTTTTTGTTTTTGAACCTTTTCAGCTTTCAGTTGTTTCATTTGCCTAACTTTCTCACCTAGTTGGGAAAGATCAACTAAATGGTGGTTCACTAATTTTTTCCTTATGTAATAGTCTAAACCTCATGCAGCAATTTTTACTATTTCTGCTTCGAGTATAGGAGTAAAACATCTACTCCTCATTTGTTGAAACCTAGATAGATAATCATCTACAGTTTCATTGTATATTCTCTTAATATTGAAGAGATTTGTAAGTTCAACTTTCAAATCTCCCCTGAAGAATTGATCATGGAAACTCCTTTCTAATTGAATCCAAGAATGGATCGAATTCGGTCTCAATATCGAAAACCAAGAGAATGCATTTTTAGTAAGGGAACTTGGGAAGAATCTCATTTTAAGGCCTTCAATAGTGGCCAACTCCCTTATTTATATAGTATACCGTGCGACATGTTCAACGGTCGATTCCCCACTTTCTCCTGCAAACTTAGAAAGTTTAGGAATTTTAACTCCTCTGGGCAACTCTGCCTGTTGCACCCACTCAGGAAACGCTAAAACAAAATAGGGTTGGTTGGCATATCCAACATTGAACCCAAACCTATTTAGCACTTGTTCCACTACTTGATTAACATTTTGTTCAACCACTTGGTGCCCCCAAGATTTCATCGAAGTATCCTTATGGCTGCATCATTCCTAGCCATTTGATCCTCATCATCTCGACGAAGCATATGGACATTATCATATTCCAAACGCGGTTGATCATTTTGTCCAAATTGACCAGGATTTAGCTGGTCTTGTCCCACGTTCACTTGGGGTATAACTACTCCTGCATTTGCCCCAGGCTGGGCTCTTTGAGCATTATCATTAGCCAATTCACCTATTCCCAAGGCTTGATTTAGCCTTGCCATTTGTTGAGCCAACGCGCTGCAAGCATTATTTGTATTTTCCATGATTGGTGTAATCACAACACCCATTTGCTGAGTGAACATGTGCACCATTTCATGGTTGCTTTCATCCATTTGTTGTTGAAAGCTGGCCAAAGAATTCATAGTTGGCCCAGTCATATTCTGAGGAATATCTCTCGACATATTTGGGAATACAGGTCCCAAATTCAATCTCTCCTGTCAAAAAGGAGTTGGATTACTTGAACTTGCAACTCTTGTTCCTTGGCCATTAAAACTTACTAAAGCCGAACTTATTTGTTGTTGGCCTTGTGAGGCTGCTGTTTGGCCTATAGTATTGGCCAAAGTAGAGCCAAGTCTCATTTGTGCCAACACAGGAGGAACATAATTTGGTGACAAACCATATTGTGGTGCCAACCTTGAATTTGAGTTCATTACATTTTGATTACTTAGTTAATTTGGTGATGACTAAGTCACTCCAGGCACCACTTGTTCTAGTACTGGGTTACTCCTGAGAGTACCAGTTGCTACTATATCAACCACAGGACCCGTACTAACAATGGTTAAAGGTGATGCAGTAATGGTTGTCGAAAGTGGTGCACTAACATCATTTGCAAGTGCATTCGACACCTGGTTATTTGCGTTACTCATAATTTGCATATCTTGAGAAGGGCAAGAATATACTAACTTCCCACTTCTTAAACGCATAAAATCATCTTCTTATGAAGAGGTTTGTGACACTACGAGTTACTCTAAACTCGTCCCACTAGACGTGTCAATTTGTTTATGGGTAAATTTAGTTAGGATAAATTCCAACAAACAAATATATTTTATCAGTCGAATATGGGTTCAGAGTTATGTGGTAATTTCATTCGAAAGAAAAGCTTTTAAGAAATTGATGAATAACGTGCAGAAAATGTAAAGTGCAAAGAAGGTAAAAGTGCATGAAATGTAAAAGTAAGATTAAAGTGCAAAATGTAAAGTGCGAAAAAATTTAAAATGCAAAATTTTTAAATGCAGAAAACGTAAAGTACATAAATTTAAAAGTGCGAAAAAAAAAAGATAAAGAAATTTAAAGAGCAAGGCTTGAAAATAAAGAATTTAAAAATACATTGCATTAATGTAAATGACTGGAAATGAAAATGGAAGTCATACTTAGAATCAAATTCATTAATCTGCTTGAGTGAGATGTTAGGATTGTATATCCAGTAAAACCACCATTTGTACATCGTGAATACTAGTATTTATAGGCAAAAATATAAAAAATAACTGACTCCTAAAAACTGACCACGTACATGATAGTTATGTCACGTTCTCACTAATATCTTACTTGATTTTCGACAATAACCAACTCTTGACCATTTAACATTTGCACTAGCCACTGGAGTTTTTTAATATCACTATTTAGCTGTCAAATTCAGAATTGGTAATTTTTACTTTCGACAAATGCTAATAGCAGTTATGATATCTTTTCAACAAAAATCACTTTCGTTGATGCAACACTTGAAAAATTTCTTCAATGTCATCACCCAACTATCGAAAATCTCTTAATCAATGTTATCATCCGGCTATCGAAACTCTTATTCGTCGAATCATCTAACTTCGTCGAATATCACCCATCCGTTAAAAATATCTTTGTCGAATTAGAACTTGTGTTTTTTACCCCCAACACCCACAAACCAAAACACCTCAAATCCACCCCCCTCAAAGACCAACCAGCCCCCATCAGCCAAGCCAAATCGACAAAGGGAGTTTGAATTAAAAGAAAATCAACAAATGCGAAGAATTTGAGAAAATCAACCAATCCCTTTTATGAATTCTGGAAAATCAAATGAAAGAGAGGAAGAAAGCCCCAATTTTTTTTTAAAAAAAATAGAAAAATAATGAATGGAACCCAATGCATTGCAACCCTCCGTGAATGGGTTCGCCGGCAATTTGGAGAGACGGGGCAGGGCTCTGGTTGTGGGCATTCTTGGGTTCTCCAGTGATAGTGCTCAGAGACGACGGGGTGGCTTGGCAGCGGTTAGAGCACTACAGCGGATGGAGGACCTGCAATGACACTGTATGAGTTTATTTTTTTATATTAAAAAGTATTATAAACATATTAAATAATTATTATACTATCAAAATTCTTATACTATTAAATACTAAATATATAATTATATAAAAATTAATCAAATCTTTTATACTATCAATATTTATCCTACTATCTTATATTACGAGATCTTATAGAACTTCCACCAAACTTAATAGAATTATGGGCATACAACTGCACCTCATTAGATTACCGTTTTTCTACTTTAGACGTGTTTCAAAGTTAGGTTGGTCTCTCTTTCTTAATGGTGTTAGATATTGATTTCTTGTTATTTAAATCGGCTTCCAAAACTAACGATCTTTTTATTGATATGATTGACAGGCAATGCACAACACTACAAAACTCATTATTATCAAGCATTTTAGATAGGATTGGTAAAAAAATTTATTAATTTTTAATTCTTCAAACCTATCTTTATTCAAATCAATTCAATTCATTGAGTTAAAATAATTTATTTTATTACATTAGATTTAGTAAATTAAATTAAATTATAAATAATTAATAATCCAATTAAAATATCAATTGAATATCTAATAGATATTCAATTAAAAACTAATCAAATGAATATTTAATATATTTTATATTATTTTTTAGTTCAATACTTTTCACTTTTATTAAAATCTAAAAGTTCATAACACAAAGCATTAAATATAAAAAATTGTAGAGAGAATTTTTTTAGAGAGAGAAATAATTTTTTTAAAGAGAGAATGAAATTTTTTAGAGAAAGAAAGAAATTGTTTAGAGAGAAAAATATTTTTAGAGAGAGAATAAAAATTTTTAGAGAATAAAAATTTTTAAAAGAGAAATATTTTTTAGACAAAGAAAATATTTTAAAGAAAAAAACATTTTTTAAAAATAAAAAAGAAATAATTTTTAGAAAAAATAAAAATTTTTAAAGATAAATTTTTTAAAATGAATAAGTTAAATATATATCCATTAACTTAAGTTATAGATAAATTGAATAATATTAAATATTTTATAATAAATTTTAAATTCATCTATTATAATCTAATTTAATTTCAAATCAATTCATCTATTTATCACTCTTAATTTTAGAGGCTGATCATATATATTTCCAGATTTCTAGAATTGAATCCCGTCAGACCACTTTTAAAGCACGGATGGAATCATGTAGTGGTGTCATGTGTAATATATTCAGATTGTTTAGGATCAGTTACATGGACCGGAGTTCATGTAAACCAGTTACTAGCATGGAGGATGTTAGATCCACAAATCCCATGCTATGGAAAGAACATGTAATCAGTCCTACTACTGCAATCCTGATATGGCTAGCAATGACCAAGGTAAATGAAGTATTTTGTCCTTCCTCCCTGCATGTTATTAACTTTAGTTGTATTAAACGATTTAATATGTTATTATTTAAATACTTAAATTATTATTTAATATATATAAAAATATTATTAATAATTAATATATTATTATAATAATTCTTATCATTTTATATATATTAAATAATAATTTAAATATTTATAATAAACCGTATTTATTTAAAAATTATTCCTCTACCATGTGGCTGTTTTGTTTTTATTGATATTACTCTTACACGACTAGCAAAAAGTAAGGTCACTTGTAATCTCTTAGAAACTTCTGTAAGAAGAGTAGATCAGATAGAAAATAGCCCAATAGCTAGAGGTAGATCATGATAGGACACAACGGCGTCGTCTGATCTATGTAGCTGACCCCACCTAGTGAGAAAAGGCTTGATTGTTGTTGTTGTTGTTGTTAATCAGTTTCGTATATTGTGTACTAGATGGAGCCACTTCATCGGGTGGCAAAGTTAGAGGAGAACTACACCTTGGAACTAGTTTTACTGTATTGCCACCAACAATTGATTAGTAGTGTTAATAATATATTTTTTATCATATTTTTTAATATATTTTTTATTAAATTATGTCATATATTAAAATATATATTTAAATTTAATTATATGTTAATTAAAATTAAGTATATATTTTAATAATGTTTTAAAATGAATGTAATGAAAAATATGTTCCAGACATTTTTCATGGATGATTATCTCATAAATCAAACAAAACTAAGTCAATATGACAGAGAAATGGAAGCATTTTATGTTTCACTAGATGCTGGAACCCATGTTCCTTCATGTTCCCATGATAAATCGACCACCAATTCTCCAAGTGAAGAGGCTAGGGAAGCATTAAGAATAGTACAAGAGTTCTTCTCCTATGATGCTTCAATTCTATTGCATCCTGAACTGTGCAGTGTCATGAAAAACAACTTATATTACCTCTCCAATTTGAGTGCTGATGATGACATATCAGAAGAAATGAGAACATTAATATCAGAGGCTTCAAGGGAGTTCACTCATTGGAGTAGGGACTACATTGAAGCAAGTATGAAAATTGAGTCCACAGCATCGGAGCTACAGAGAGCTGAATTAGAAGCAGATATGGAAGCTAACAAGAACCAGTTCAAGGAAGTTGTGGCCTTGGAAAAATAGCTGCTACAAAAGTTAGCCTGGATGGAGAAAAGTAAAAAGGAGATAGAAGAGTAAATTATTGCCATTAAAGCGAACATCTTTGCTTCTGAATCAGAAAAGAACATGGCTTGTCAGAGAAAGAAAGATATCTTTACGGAAGGAAATGTTGTATTTATTAAATATAATTAAATATTGGATTAACATTAATTAATTATTTAGTATACTCTGTGTATTATTATTATATCAATTATGTATCTATAGCATTATGATTTATGGATATAGTAATTAGGTAAATAATATGAATGACCTATGATGGGCTAGGTTGTTCAATAGTAAAGCTCATTGAGAAGTCTCTTCTCTTACGATGGGAAAAGAAACTAATCCACATCATTAGTTTCTATAAGAGGTGACAACCTCTCTTCTAATAATACCCTAATCAGTAATAGGAGAAGTTTGCTCTCAATTCTCTCATCTCTCTATCTCTCTTTCAATTCTTAGAGCAAACAATAACAAAAGGGAAAGATCATGGATCCAACCATAACTCCAGGTTCTATTTCATCTTAATCTTGTTAGTATGAACATGCTATATTATTTATCTTAAGCATGATTAATTCTGTTTTTAGTAATTAATTTCCTTCAATTGGTATCAGAGCAACTTAAGGTATGTAATATGGCTGTTCTAAATTTTTTTTTTTCGCACAAACTAACTCAAGAACCCTAACCTTTTGAAATCTTCGAATTCGACCTTTATCTTTCAAATTGATTGAGGGTTATTGATCATATGTTGTTATCAAATTTATATGTATGCTTAATCGGAGGAATGGAACCCAGAACCTGGTTTTTTTTGTAGAAATCGAACTAAAAACCCGTTTTTCAAATTCTTGTCTGGTTTTTATTTTTTTACTTAATGAAGCTCGAAATTTTCTTGGGGCTTCTCTAGATCAGAACACAACGATCATCATACTGAAAAATTGTTGCGTTTCGTTGAGTAAAATTGTAGAACCAGTCGGGTCAAGTTCGCGGGTCGAACGATCCGTTTACAGGAAAATGGGCGAAGAACATGAAGCCAGCGCCTGGCGAAGCCCACTCACGGCTTCAGGCACGTGGGGCGCGTGGGCCCTGTTCCCGAAGTCAATTTTTTTATTTAATTTTTCACCAAAATTTTTTTATTTTAATATTATTTATTTTCGTATTTTTTCTGGAATTTTTTTGACACTGTTATATTTTTATATTAATTATTTCCAGAATAATCAGTATTTTTCAATATTATACTCTCGGATTATGGACCTGAAAATTTTTATGCACATTAATTACCTTACACTGTAACACTTGTATGTATCATACTCTCTCTATTACAATGTCGTGGTTATCGAATTTTTTTTAGGGCTTTATATGAATTAAATAAAATATATTCTTGTTTAATTTCATATGCTTTTATGAATGATATGATTTTATCATATTCTGTGAAGTTTTTTTTGTATAATTGTAATCTTACCTATCATGAGTGCAACTATACAAAATTTTGTTTATTTTTATTATATATATATGTAGCATTAATGATAATTATACCCTATCGGTATGTTGTTACTAATGTAATTGGTTACTGATATAATGCAATATTAATTCTTGGATTATGTCAATCATGTTTCAAGTATCCTATCGGTATGAGAAATTTTCTAGTGACATGAGATTTGTGTATTGTATTATTATTATATTTCTTATTTGTTATGATTTGGGACCCTTAGGCGAGATCATAATAATTAAGAAATTTATTTAAAAAAAAAACATGTTTGGCTGAGCATACGGAATCATTTAATTCTATAATACCATGATAATTATATTTTTCATGCGTATTAAATGTTTCTTTTTTGTTATGGTGCCAGCTTCTCTGCCTACCTCAGTTAAAACACTTAATGGGACAAATTATGAGGACTAGAAAGAATCTTTGGATCTATATCTGGTAATAACTAACATAGATCTAGCTTTGAGAGAGAAAGAACCTCCAGCTCTTACGCCTGAGTCCACTGCTGCTCAAAAGACTTCTTATGAAAAGTGGGAACATTCGAACCGAGTGTGCCTAATGGTGATAAAATACACTATGGAGAAGTCCATTAGACAGAGCATTCTAGAGAATAACAATGCCAAAGATTTTCTAATATCCGTTGGTCAAAAATTCAAAACTTTTGATAAAGCACAAAAGGGTCAATATCTATCCTTACTTGAGAAAACCAAATATGATGGTGTTGGTGGAGTTCGTGAGCATATAATGAAACTGGTACACTATTATAACAAGTTGAAGTCTCTGAAGGTTGAGCTTGGTGAAAGTTTCTTGATCTGGAAAGTCTTAGAATCTCTTCCTCCTCAGTTTGATGTGTTGAAGACCTCATATAATACTCAGAAAGAGGAATGGACAGTTGATGAAATGATTGCAATTGTTTCTCAAGAAGAGGAGTCAATTAAAAAGGGGAAATTGCACAGTGTTCAATTTGCTGCTTCTTCTTCTGGTTTCAAAAATAAGAAGAAGTTTAGTAACAAAGGTAAGCTTCATTATGAAAAGGAAAAGACAGGGAAAGCACCATTGCAATTGGAGCCTAAAAAGAAATTCTTTAAGGGAACCTGCAAGTATTGCAAGAAGTACAGTCATAAAGTGGAGACTTGTTTTTCCTTAAGAAGAAGAATGAGAAACAAGGTACGCTCCTAGCTCTAGCTTGTTTTGAATCTAATGTGGTTGATGTCCCTCCCAATACTTGGTGGTTAGATTCAGGGGTAACTATTCATGTTGTGAATTCTTTACAGGGATTCACAAGCCTGAGGAAACCAAGTGATATTGAATCCAAGATTGTGATGGGAGATGGAGCTAGAGCATCTGTAGAAGAAATAGGAGTGGTATCTTTATATTTGCCTTCTGGACATGTTTTGTTGTTGAAAGATGTAGTCTATGTACCTTCTATGAGAAGGAATTTGATTTCAGTTTCAGCTTTGGATAATTATGGCTAAACTTTTGAATTCGGCAATGGAAAACTTGTTGTTTATTCTAATTCTATTGCAATTGGTTCGGGAGTTTTGTGTGATGGGCTATATAAGCTAAATCTGAATGATATGTCTGTTAATTCTACTGTTGGAAATAAACGTAGTAGGATTGATGAGAATTCTTCTATGTTATGGCATAGGCGTTTGGGGCATATCTCTAGACCTCGAATTGAGAGGTTAGTTAAACAGGGCATTCTGCATGATCTAGATTTCTCTGATTTTGATACTTGTGTTGATTGTATTAAGGGAAAACTTACTGCCAAAGTTAGGAATCAAGGAGCTAATAGATGTGTTGAAGTGCTAGAGTTGATTCACACTGATATGTGTGGACCTATTACACCTACTGCTATGGGTGGATATAGGTATTTTATCACCTTCATAGATGATTTTTTCAGATTCGGCTGGATAGATCTTCTCTATGAAAAATCTAGTTCCTTGGATGCTTTTAAATCCTTTCAAAAGGCTATTGAATTGAAGACAGGTAAGAAGATCAAATGTGTGAGATCTGATAGAGGAGGTGAGTATTATGGCAGGTATGATGAGTCTGGAAGAAATCCAGGACCTTTTGCTAAATTTCTTGAAGAATGTGGAATTGAAGCTCAATATACTATGTCAGGTACTCCTCAGCAGAATGGTGTTGCAGAAAGAAGAAATCGCACACTTATGGATATAGTGAGATGTATGATGAGTCATTCTACCTTACCAGATTTTCTTTGGGGTGATGCTTTAAGAACTGTTGTGTATATTCTAAATCAAGTGCCCAGTAAATCTGTGCCAAAAACTCCCTATGAGTTGATGTCTGGAAAGAAACCAACCTTGAGGCATTTCCATGTATGGGGTTGTAAGGCAGAAGTTAGGCCTTACAATCCTCAGTTAAAGAAGCTTGATCCTAAGACTGTTAGTGGATTCTTTATTGGCTACTGTGTGGGTTCCCGAGGCAGCAGATTTTATTGTCCTTCCCACTCCATGCGAGTTATCGAATCTGATCGTGCTGTATTCTTTGAGGATGACTTGGATAGTGGGAGTAGTAGTACACCACGACCAGTCATTCTTAGAGAAGATCGTGTTGTTGTCCCTGCACCAGTTGTTTCTTTTCCCACAGATGTCATGTTTCTTGATGTTCATGATAATGATCAAATTCTTCCAGAACATGATGATGTAGCAACACCACTGACAGATCAACAGGAACATGATGATGTTGTTGAAGAAATTCCATTAAGAAGATCTCAGAGAGTACGCAGGCCTACCATCTCCAATGATTATATCGTGTATCTTCAAGAACATGAGTTTGACCTCAATCATGTTGATGATCCTACCTCCTTTAAGGAAGCTATGTCTAGCTCATGTGCTTCTAAGTGGCTGGATGCTATGCATGATGAATTAGTTTCCATGTCTCAAAATGTTGTTTGGGATCTTGAAGAATTACCAGTTGGTTGCAAACCAGTTGGGTGTAAATGGGTCTTCAAGACCAAGCGTAGTCCAGATGGTAAAGTTGAGAGGTACAAAGCTAGACTAGTAGCAAAAGGCTATAGTCAAAGAGAGGGCATTGATTATAAGGAGACATTCTCACCGGTCTCTACTAAAGATGCTTTTCGAGTTATTATGACTTTGGTAGCTTATTTTGATTTAGAACTTCACCAGATGGATGTTAAAACAGCTTTTTTGAATGGAGATCTTATTGAGGACGTCTACATGGTTCAGCCTGATGGCTTTGCTGAAAAGGGCAAAGAGCACTTAGTTTGCAAGCTGAAGAAGTCCATTTATGGACTAAAACAGGCCTCTAGAAGTTGGTATTTGAAATTTGATCAGGTGGTCACTTCACTTGGCTTCAAGGAAAATGCTTCAGATCAGTGCATTTACTTGAAAACTAGTGGGAGTTATTTCATCATTCTTGTTTTATATGTTGATGATATTCTCCTTGCTAGCAGTAGTGTTAAACTTTTGACTGAGACAAAATTGATGTTGAGTAGCCACTTTGATATGAAAGACCTAGGTGATGCTTCTGTTGTTCTAGGCATCCAAATTTATCGAGATAGGTCACGTGGTATTCTTGGATTGTCTCAAAGAGGATATATTGAAAGGATCCTCAAACGGTTTAACATGCATTCTTGTTCCTCATGTGTTGCACTGTCAAAAGGGTGATAAACTTTCCAAATCTCAGTGTCCTCAAAATGATACAGAAAAGATTGAAATGGTGAAAGTCCCATATGCTTCCGTTGTTGGCAGTTTAATGTATGCTCAAGTATGTACTTGTCCCGATATTGCTTTCGCTGTTAATGCTTTAGGGAGATACTTGAGCGACCCAGGTTTAGGTCATTGGAAAGCCGTAAAGAAGGTCATGAGATATTTGCAGGGCACTAAAGATTATATGTTGACCTATAAGAAGTCTGATCAGCTTTAGGTCATTGGTTATTCTGATTCTGATTATGCAGGTTGCCCTGACGACCGAAAATCTACTTCCGACTTTATTTTTATGATGGCAGAAGGAGCTATTTCTTGGAAGAGTGTTAAACAGACTCTTACAGCTACTTCTACCATGGAAGCAGAGTATGTCGCTTGCTATGAAACCACTTGTCAAGCCATATAGCTAAAAAATTTAATCTCTGGCTTTCATATTGTTGAAAGTATATCTAGACCACTTGTGATATATTGCGACAATACTGCTGCTGTGCATTTCTCTCAAAACAACAGAAGTTCTTCTCGTTCAAAGCATTTTGATATAAAATATCTGTTTGTTAAAGAGAAAGTTCTACAGTTTCAGACTCGTATTGAGCATCTTGCTACAGAAAACATGTTAGCAGATTCACTAACCAAAGGCTTAACTGTTGGAGTTTTTCAGAATCATGTAACTCATATGGGTTTAGTTAAGTCTTTTGATGTTTTGGATTAGTGGGAGTCTGAAATTATGTATTCTATTATGAGATATGTATGAAATGATGTTACTCTTATTATCATATCTCTTAAAGCATTAATAAAATGCTGAGACTATCCTTTGGAATTGCATATTTGTCTTTATTTAATTATGTTTTTCCTTTATCCATATTTAGTTTCTATGAAATATAAGCACATAAATATATATATCCCTATCGGATAATATTTTTCCTGCAGTACTAAAAACTTAATATTTCATAGATTATTAGATGATATGTGCTTTGGTCCATAATTGATATTATAATTTTAATAATACTTCTTTTCTCGATATTGACTAATGTTATCCAAATGGGAGAATGTTGTATTTATTAAATACAATTAAATATTAGATTAACATTAATCAATTATTTAGTATACTCTGTGTATTATTATTATATCAATTATGTATCTATAGCATTATGATTTATGGATATAGTAATTGGGTAAATAATATGAATGACCTATGATGGGTTAGGCTGTTCAATAATAAAGCCCATTGAGAAGTCTCTTCTCTTAGCTGATGGGAAAAGAAACTAATCCCCATCATTAGTTTCTATAAGAGGTGACAACCTCTCTTCTAATAATATCCTAATCAATAATAAGAGAAGTTTGCTCTCAATTCTCTCATCTCTCTATCTCTCTTTCAATTCTTAGAGCAAACAATAACAAAAGGGAAAGATCATGGATCCAACCATAACTCCAGGTTCTATTTCATCTTAATCTTGTTAGTATGAACATGCTATATTATTTATCTTAAGCATGATTAATTCTATTTTTAGTAATTAATTTCCTTCAGGAAAGACACTTAAAACTCAAATGGATGAGTTAATGGAAAAAGTGCCGCATTTGCAACATGAGCAGGGTTTAGCAAAGAAAACCCAAGCTAAAATCATAGCTGAATGGTCAAAACTGGGAGAAAAATTTAAGAAGACTGTTGTAGAATGAGATTTATAAGAATTCAAGTAGAGTTTTGAGCATAGAATATATCATAACCAGTTTGTCCCAATTTTATGTCCCAATTCATCTGGTTTGAAGGCCAAGGCAAACTTAGGCAACATATTGTTGGCACTGTCTCCATGATCCTGTAATAAAAAATGACAAGACAACGTATGATTTTATTAATTAGTGATTGTACTTCATTTCCTTATCCAAGAATATTTATATAATAAAAATTATTTTTTAAACACTTATAATAAGACACTTATTTAAAAGATCAAATCGTATGTGATACTCACTATTTTTGTAAACAATATATCAAATTAAAATAAATATATCGTATATAAATATAAGTGAAGTATTGTTTATACGTCTGAATGTTTAAATAATAGAATTTTTATATAAATGTTATTAGATAACAAGTTACTCATAAACTTTAAAAGTTTACCTCTGATGAGAGTACAAATCACGGTTTATTCCCACTTTGCTTGAAGTATCCTTAAGAATTTTCTCGGAGAAATATTTCATGGTCCCCCAAAGTGGTGGATTTCTGCACCTTGACTGCCAGTTAGATGGGCTATAATGCAGCACATGACCAAAAAAAGATAAATAGGGCAATGACAACTAGGTTGAACACATAAATAAGGCAATGAGAACCATGCTCCATAAATGTTCTTCAAAAAATATACGGTTCATATTAAAGAGTTGAACATAATTAAGTATACAAATTAAACATTAAAAAGATATAAAAAAGAAAAGCATCAACTTATCACTAAATCTCTCTTTAAATGAGGAAGAAATAGAAGTGGAAGTACACCAGCAAATGATAGATCACAATTTTATATTATGCAACCATAGCAAATGTCAGAATATGGAAAAACTTCTACTTTCTCCATTACATTTGACAGAAATGGAGAATGAATAACTTTTTGAGAATCACTCTAATTTTCTCTGAAGTTTATTAAAATAAATAAGTAAACCGAAAGATAGTGCTACAATATTGTAATTAAGCTTGATGCATATATCATTATATATACACATTGTATGATTTTAAATTAAAATTAATTAACATATATTAAGTGAAATAACTCAACATATATATAAATTACACTCAAAAGATTGAGACAGACGATACGAGACTCTTACCACATATATTCTCATTATGATCTTCCACAGCCAATGGGAGATTAGACAATAATTACTAATATTCACTCAAATTATCATTACACCCAGTTACATAATGAGGGCAAAATCATTTTACTTCCAGAGTTGAAACTAACGAACAAACTTTCAAAGGTTTAAGATACTAGAAGAAACTCAAAATCACAAGTATGCCAAATTTAAGGTGTTTTACAATTTCAATCAAATCAAGGGCTAAGAAACTGCTATGGATCATAGTTTATTGTTCTATGAAAAATAAAAAAAGAATAATATGAAAAATTGCTAGAATAACTGCTAAATAAATAATGATTTCATATTTCACCTGCTCACCAAATAAGTCACAATGAAACAAACACATTATACTCTTGAGTCAAATCATACCTCAGTTTTAATGTCTGAGACTCTTCAGGAGCTTGGGTTCTTGGTTTCACTAGCAACCTTGGATCTAGTAATGTTTTAATGTCTGAGCTTTGGGGAATTTTGACAGCACTTCAAATTGCTTGGGAGAGAGAATTCATTTCAATTCTAATTGAAAGTGGTTCAGCTATGGCTGTAGAGTTTGCTACCAAAGGTTGTGATTCTATAGTCATCCTTACAGCCAAATGGTTAGTTTGATATCTGGTTTTCTTCTCAACAATTGGAGAGTTCAGATCGTTTACACTCTTCGCGAAGGAAATAGAGCTGCAGATTGGTTAGCAAGCTATGGCCACTCCAAGTCCATTAGTCTCCATTTGCTAGATGCACCTGGTCATCTTTTGAATGAAGGCATTACTAGTGTTAATTTTCCTCGTAGGATTGTTATCTCTTAGGGGCTAGGCCCCTCCTTGTAAAAAAAAAAGAAAAAAGAAAAATCATACTTAAGTTGAAGCAAATATCGATATTTATCAAATTAAAAATCTAATTTTGTCCCAACATCTCTTATCTGTTTTTAACAAGTGAAATCATAGTAACCAACTAGATAACAGTCATTGACCATGTGTGTTCAGAATTTTTTTTAAAAAAATTGATATTTATCTCATCTTTTCAAATTAATTTAGTTAATACATGAAATGTTGGTTTCAATCCACCTCTATATATGGGTATTCATAAGAATACTGCATTCAAAGCGAATTATCAAATATTTGTTGATTTTTAACATTATGAATGTTTAAAAATTTATTAACTATAATTAACTAGTAATAAATGTTGAGAAAAAAATATAGAGACTCTTTAAATTTTGGCCAATTACAAATTATCATTCTGACTTTAAAATTTTCTCGAATTACTCCCTAAATTTTAATTAATATCTCATAAATCTTTATGTTTAATTTAAATCTGTTAATTCATAATAATAATATTATATGTTATCATTTTATTTGTATTAACATTAATTAAAAACTGTTTATTAATTTGTTTATTAAAATTTAATTTTAAATATATTTTATTCCTTACAAAATAAATAAGATGTTATTACACAATATATCATTAATCAATTAACAAATTCAAATTAAGCAGAAAGATCTACATTGAGACATTAATTAAAATTTATGACAATATAAATTATTTTAAAGTTCTGATGATAATTTGTAAAAAAATAAAAATTCAAGTGAACTGCATACTTTTTTCCAATAAATGTTTGACAATTTAATCTAGTATTGGTACACTTTTAAAAAATAATAATGAGTATCGATCTCCATTCATTGTTTTTTGTTAGCCATGATTCCCATTAATTATTAATTGTATATATCTGTAAAGAAATGTTATTTGTACATGAAAATAAATAGTTATATTATTATTTACATCTTATTTACTTGAAAAATAAAAGGTAGAGATTGATGAGTTAAAATGTGTTTTACTTGTTTTATTACTTAAAAAATTATGTAAGAATGATATAAAATAATAATGTGTAAATATCATTATTGTATATGATTTATTTATTCTCTTTTACGGCTTTGTTTTTTTTATTATTTCAGTTGTTATAGTTCGTTTGTGGCATACAAAATTCCGCACGTGCCTTTAGTTTTAGAGACGGTTCTCTCTTTCTCCCCAACAAAAGCATCATCGTGAATCCTCGTCGATACTTTGGGGGTTTCTTTTCCTATTCCATGCACCGATTTCAAGCCATGTTGTTTTATGGTAGTTAGCATTTTATTTCTTCTGCTCTTCGACTCCTATTCTATTCTTGGTTCGGTTACACTGCTACTTGTGCTTGTTGCCTCTACCCGCAGTCGCAACTTTCAAAAACCAAATCTTAAATTTTGCATTTAATCCACTTGGCCATAGTTGTCGAATGGACTATTCATGACCATTTAATCCTGTACTAAAATGTTTCTTCTAATTCCTTTTCTTTTATTGTTCGTTTGCATGGGATTTGAACCTTCTAGCACAAGATTTTGAAGGAACATGATTGTATGCTTCTTTTTGCAATGGGGTCTGTAATTAGTAGAGGTGCAAATGACCTTGGACATGTTATTGGAAATGCTTTTGCGGCTCCATTCAAGGGTATTTTTGGTGGATCATGCGAGTAAGAACACTAAGTCATTTTGCCCCTACTTTCTCTTCTGTTTCTGTGTCATTATTATTGGTTCAATAATTATTTACTAGTAAATCTATTTATGCAACATGTCATCAGATTCAGAGGGCACTTTAAACTACCAGGGGCCACTATCCCAAGAAGAAAAAGAAAAGGGGAAATTAAAACTGGAATGCTGATATTTATAAAAGCAGAAAAAGTTAAACCCCCCATGTCCCATAAACTAGTTTCTTAATTGTAGCAATGATAACAAATAGATAAGAGGACAAATTTTCATGAATGTCTGCCTTTCATAATTTTTTCCCCTTAAATTTTAGTTTCTAGTTGCCCTTCTATCATCATCAAGGTTGAGGAGATTTGTGTGTAGAAGTAGATGTAAGAATTTTGAATGTGGATGAACACTAACATGGAATATGAGTTAACCATGAGGTGTGGCTTAGTTGACAAACGAAGTTCTATGAAAGTGAAATTTACTAGCATGCATGGATTTGAAACCTTCTTGAAGTACCTTATGGCTAAGGCTAAGCCGATGTTAAAGCGGAGATTAGTCTCACACTCATAAGGTATCGAGAATCCTTGCAACTCACAAGGAAAAAGAGTAATTTATCTTAACCTCTAAGTTTAATGAAATTACACAAAACCCTAATTTATAGCTAAAATTATATTACACCTCATTGATCTCTTTTGACTAAAAATCTTTTAAAATAGGATGGAATATTCTACTTAATGCAACAACTAACTAATTATTGTTTGCTTTTGATGGCATAGATTTGCACTTTGTGCTAAACCTAATGATAAAATCTAGATAATTGGTGATGGATTATCTAGATTGTATGTCTAAAAAAAAAACAATATAGATTGTATAAAGCTATTGAAAGCAAACCATAATTAGTTGTTGGGATTAAGCAAAATATTCTATTAGTCAAAACAAGTCAATGGAATGAAACATAATTTTAGATGTAGATTGCAATGGAGTGTCATTTCGTAAAACTTTCTGGGAGATAAGTGTAATTTAATTCAAAAAAAAAAAAGAAAAGAGAGAATAGAATATGGGTTGGATGTTACGAAAAAGACCCAAAGTCCCTTACAGCTGTAATTAGTTCTAATTTGAAGATATCCTTCAATTCATGAATATTAAGCTAGTGTATTCTCCTCAGTTAGTTCATTAAGTTTGGATCTTTATCCTAATTTAATGGCCGGAATTGGTATTTAAGATATTGCTGTAAGGGTCGGAATTGGAATTTAAGATATTGCTGTTGCTCTAAGTGCTACCTTGCTTTGGTGGTTATTGAAGGAATATATTAATCATATGCTCCAGAAGGCATTCCATTTTTTGCCTCATTTAATCAAAATTGGCTAGCTTTGCACTTTATATTTGCTAGGTGGTTGATGAAGTAATTGCACGAGTTGAGCATGAGTCCCAATTTCTGATTGAAGTCAACTTAATTTATGGAATCATTCATATATTTTCTACTGTTTTATTAGTGCATGTGACTTCTGAGTTATAAATTATTGAAGGCTTTCACAACTTCTGTTAGGTTCTTGTGGGGCTTGTTGCCCTTAAATTGAGGTTACCAAAGTAGCATCATTTTATGTTGTATTTAAGCCATTACAATAAATGTTCCTATACTATTTTTGGCACTTTTCATATATAAATTTCAATAGCATTCTCATCAATATTGAAGGTTTCTCTGCATTTTTTTTCCTCAAGCCGAAATTCCTCCCGCCCTTAGGATTTCTTCTGCTGCTTTTCATGCTCGTTTAGAACATCAAGGATGATGGATGCATCCTGAATTCTAAAATAAACATGGATATTCTACTATTTGCCTAGCATGAGTTAATTATTAGAATAGGAAAGTTTAACTTTTGCAATTTTGAGTCCAAACAATTTGATAAGTATGCTAGGCCATATTTCCCGATTGTAGTACTTACTGCTTAGTCCTTGCAAGCAAAGTAAGAAATCAGGGTCTGATGATTAAACCTACACAAATCAAGTGCAGCTGCTGCCATTCTATGTTCTGATATAATTAATGTGGCTGTTGATTTTCTAATATTTGTTTCTGTGAATTTTAATCTGGAATAGAGATGATTCAGATGAAGAACTTGCTGTTCATATGATCAAAGATTGTTTGTGTCTTTGAAATATTCTATATTTTAGTTGGCAATATCACAAATAATTTACTTCATATCTATTTCTAACCGAAATTTTTATCATCTTGGCATAAATGATCTGATTTGATTTTGCTTCTTGGTAAGAATGACTGTGAACTTTTCTGTACTTCATTTATCCTATTAAAATTACTTCGATATCATTGATTCTGCAGGGACATATGTTCAGGGCCATGGGATGTTATTTGTTTCATTGAGCACTTGTGTATCTCCAGCCTAGTGAAACTGTTGATGATTTTGGTCCTTTGCTACATAAGTAATTTTCCTTTCATCCTCTGTGCTTTCATTTGCATTTTCTTGGATTCAATTATGATTAGAACTAAGATAAGATTAGTTGCATAAATTAATATGATCACTGCCTGCAGCTGTGACCTGGCTTTATTTACTATCCTGACCAAGTAATACACAGCCAGCCAAGTTCATGATTAGTGACAAGTATAAACTTAATCATTATGGGAATTGATTGTTTTTCATATTACAGAGTCATGTGAAGAGAGATAGATACAAAGACTTTAAATAAGGCCCCATGGTAGGATCCTGTTAAAATTTGTGAGACCTGCATAAGATTTTTGTGTTTATCTCTCTCTTCATATGATCCTGTCATGTGAAAAATGCATCTAAAATGATTCATTCCCTTGTCATTATGAGTTTGTCGTGCATGCTAACACTTTTCCAATATATATATCCCCTGTTTCAGCTTTGTTGTTCTTCTACCTATTGTACAAACTGGGTATCTGCCAATGCATAGGAAGAAACCTTTGTAAGTTGTGTTGGGTAGCTTGTGAAACGTATTGGTTTGCTCTAGAAGACATCACCTGCTACTTGTGGCACAAGCTAATAAACACCAAGAGGGTTTATCGTGGAAGACACCGTTTCCAAGATGTTGAGCTTGGGTACAGTTCAACGGATGAAATTGATCTTTCATGTAATTATAGTCAAGTTGGTAGAAAGAGAAAGTCATTGAGAGAGAGAAGAAATGACCATTTGGGGAACTCTTTGTACCTCTCAAGTAGGCATGGCAGGGTCTATAATAATCACCACCACCTTGCACGGTTGAAAGGAAGGTCTTGGAGATTGAGGAGATCAAGACATGTACAATCAAGTAAAGGCAAGAATCGACATGGGAAAGCTAGGGTTTTCAAGAGGCAGCGACTTAGATGATCAAATGCTGCAATAGTAGGCGTTCTTTAGTCATTACTTCTTGAATATGTTAGTTGTTTGGGTCTACATAGATCTCAGCTTTCACCACATAACGTGCCTTGCTATAATTCATTTTAGCTTTGGATTGGCTAATATTACCAAGGAAATGATACACAAATATATATAGCAGGAGGATATAATTATGTAATTAGTGGAATGGGTGCATAATTAGTTTCATTAATAGATTAATTATTACATTATTAACTTAAGCATGAAGTTTTAATAAGCAAGGCCTTCCTTGGGACAAGCTTGAGATGATGCTCCAATCATTTGCTCCTTAGAAATTCCAGCGTTGCACATGTTAGCAGTGGCTCTTGAGTATCTCCTTCCATAACTTAATAAGGTACCGCAATGGCTCTGGTTAGTTTTCATCTGCATGAAATTGAAGTGTAGACATATTTATTTAATATCCTCTATCGTCATAACTAAAGCGAGTGATGCAAACTAATCATCGACAAAGCCTGCTGGACGAACATTGACCATCGCCATAGAGCTATTATCTTGTCCAAACAAGAGGTACCCTATAAGATGGATAAGAGGTACCCTATTATCTTGTCCAAACAAGAGGTACCCTATAGAAAATTTTCTTCTTAAAAACAAGAAGTTTTTTTTTTTAAAAAAAAATTATTTTTAATGGAAAAAGAAAAGGTTAAAATCTTCTGGCTCATTATTAAAATAAAACCAGGGTCAATCGAACTCAAATGGCTTGAGTCTCTTGTCGGGATTCATAGGTCCCCCACCCCACCTCTCATCTCGAATTCCCAATGGGATCTTTACAAAGCTTCAGTAGGCCTTGTACAAATAAAAAAAAAAATAAAAATAAAAATGAAAGCTTAAATTTAGTAAGTTCAAGGTGTTGAATTGCTGAGTTTTGAATAAAATAAATAAATTATCTATAATTAGCCCATAATTAAAGGAGATTATGTGCATTTTTTTATAAAAAAAAAATAAGAATAATCGGCAAACTTGTCTCCCTTTGGATAGACTGATCTTGTATGCACAATAGCAAAATCTAGCTTAGATCATAATGATGAGTGATTTAAATGGTGCATATTTTCGAAAGGAAAAAGATGATGATGAGTGATTTTTCGCAACTATCTTTCCTTTACGTCATAATGAAATACTAAACCAAATTCCCACTTGGTATTCACAAGGAATTGGATGTAGCGATAAGCAAACTATGTTCATAAGAAAGGATATGGATTTGAGTCTTAGAAATGTTACTTATGTGAAGGATCTAAGCGTATAGTTCTATATTTGAAGAAATTAGTCTTACACTTAAAAGGATACAAGAAACCTAAAAAAAAAATTCTTATTTGGTGGTCAATGAATCAAAATGCCATAAACACATACACAAAAAAAAGACCGAAATTATAATAGTGAGAAAACAGAGATATAGAAATGGGAGAGATATAGAGAAGGTTTTTTGTATTGCTCTGAATGAATTTTACAAGCTCTGTTTACACCTATTTATTTATACACACATAGGACCTTAAAATACAATCAATGCAATTAATTACAATGGATACTATTATGATATAATTTGATACTATTCTGATTTAACTCCTAAACTTACTCTTCAAATTACTCACACGCTAATCACAATCACATGTTAACATCACTTGTCAAACTCAAGTAGATGTAGAGGAAATCAACTTGAGTTTAGATTATAGAATACGAAGCTGATGAGCTTTGGTGAATAAATCAGCAGACTGATCAAGAGTCTTAATGGAGATGAGACAAACAACGCCATGAAGGATATGATGGCGAATGAAGTAACAATCATTTTCAATGTATTTGGTATGCTCATAGAAGACATTGTTATGGTTATTACAATAAAGAGGAGTAGGTGAAGGTTGTGAAATACTCAAGTTTTCAAGAAGTCAACGAATCCAAAATATATCAGAAGTAGCATCATTCAGGGTACGATAGCGTTGTGGTTGTCACAATAGAGAGCAATAGATGAAGGCTATGAAAATCTCAAGTCTTCAAGAAGCCAATGAATCCAAATTGTCTCAAAAGTGTTATCATCTAGGGAGCAATACTCTGTTTCAGTAGTAGAGCGAGCAGTCACACTACAAAAAAATGGTCATTTTGTGGCAATTTCCATAAACTATCACAATTAGTACTTTATTGACGAATTTTATGATAGTTGTGTTAACTGCCACAAAATAAATAAAATTATGGCAATTTAAGGTAATTTTATGGCAGTTATATATATATATATATATATATATATATATATATATATATATATATATATATATATATATATATATATATATATATGACGATGATCAATTTATACTAGTGTAAATTTTTTTTTGACTTACACTCATTTTCAACTGTTAGATTCACTTTCATCTAATGGTTACTTTTAACGAAATAATCTCAATCATTAGATGAAAGTAGATCTAATAGTTGAAAATGAGTGTAAGTTAAAAAAGACTTACACTGATATAAATCGATCCCCTATATATATATATATATATATATATATATATATATATATATATACACACACACACACACACACATATCTAGTGAAATAAATTTTTATTGTGAGAGGTTGAGAGGAGTAAATATTAATCATACAGTCATACATAGATGGTCAAGATTAAAAGTTACTTAAAGATTATGTGACCACTTAAAAAAGTTACATGTACTTATATTTTAATCTTGATCATTTATGTAAGATCCAATAGTTCCATGGTGGTTCTAGGGTTTCTTGGGGTCGCGACTGGTTTGGTGGTCCAAGGGTGGCGTTGTTGGTTCTGGATACGGTGAAGACAGCAAAGGACGGCGGCAAAGGTTTGACATATATCACCTGGCTTAAAAGAATTACAAGTATGAGATGAGAGAAAAAGTACCGCATTTGCAACATGAGCAAGGTTTGGCGAAGAAAATCCAAGCAAGAATCAAAGCTAAATAGTCAAAACTTTGAGAAAATTTTTAAAAGATTGGGACAAAACTTGACTCCAACCTTGAGAGGAGTTATTTCCCTCCAATCCCCTTAATATGTTGTCATGTATCTATTAACTCAGTTAAATGATATAAGTGAATAATAAAATAGACATATGACAACAGATTAAGGGGATTGGAGAGAGATAATTCCTCTCAGGATTAGAGCCAATTTTTTTTTTTCCAAAAGATTATTGTAGAGAGTGAGATGTATAAGAATTCAAGAGGCTTGACCATAGACTAGAACACTTTGTCTATGGTACATGGCTGTCAGATTATTTCCAATTGAAATTAATGTAGCATTATGTCTCATTTTCAATAGAAATTGTGTTACTATAATAAGACGCGTTATAATCACTAGTGGATTCACATGCACGTCCGTATTTTTATTTTTGAATCAATTTTGAAGGAATTGTAAATTGGATATGGATGATAAAAGTAGCTGCATAGGAAATTAAATATTGGCAAAGAAGCGCTCTAAACTGTATTTGGATGTTGAAAGAAGAATTCAAAAAACCAAGGGTCGTTTAAAGAAAACTAACTTTGGTAGTTTTGAGGAGATGCACATTCAGAGTACTGAAAAAGATGTAGTTTTTTTTCGAGGGAGTGAAACTAACTAAGTGGGATAATCTCCAAAAAACCATCACTCAAAGCCTTGAGGTGAAACGATTTTTAAATATTTTAATAACATTTTTGTTACCAAGTGGCCTCAATACTCAAGAGGGGGGGTGAATTGAGTATGTAAAGTATTTTCGTAAATCTTTCGCAAAACGTTTGATTAACAATTTTTGTTGAAGCTATTGGTTGATTGAAGTGAATAGATAAATGAGATTGAATGAAACACTTACAAATAAACAGCCCAAGATAGAAAGAATTCAAGCAAGGCTAAATAACAAACTCAACTCAAGCATATATAGTTAAAGCACAAAGTAAAGAGATTGAGTTTAGAAGAACAAACACAAGGATTTATCCTGGTTCAGCCACCCCTTGTGACCTACGTCCAGTCCTCAAGCAAACCACTCGAGATTTTCCACTAAACTTCAAGCTTGAACGGGTGCTTGAAAACCTTTACACAATAGAGCACTCACCACACCTTAGGATCCCTCACTCTTTATGCTTGAGCCTCAAAATAGGGATACCTCATCCTTTTCACTAGAGGGATACCTCACCCCCTTTACAACCTTTGAAGGATACCTCACCTTCAACAAGGGATACCTCACCCTTTACAATCTTTGAGAGATGCCTCACTCTCTTTTCTCTAAAGGGATACCTCACCCCCTTTACAAGGAATCAAAGTGTTTACAAGATGAAACTCTCACAAGAGTAGATTACACAAATTGAAGCCCTATGATGCTCTTCAAGAATATTTCAAATATATATACAAAAACAGAGCAAAAGAGATTTAATGATGATTCTCGGATTAAAGTGATTGAAAGATGTTTCTCAAATATTGGTTAGCCACAAATAATGCCCCAAGATGAGTATTTATAAGTTTTTAGAACAATAGAGTCGTTAGGGGCTTTTGTGGCAACATTAAATGCCAAGAAAATATAGCCGTTGGGCATGTCAGAATGCTGGTAATTGATTATAGGGTTCTGGTAATTGATTACATGACAGTTAGAACGTGTTCTTGGCTTTCTGGGTTTGTGGTAATCGATTACATGGCCCTTTGAACGTGTTCTTGGCTTTCTGGGAACATGGTAATCGATTACATGGATGGTGTAATCGATTACAAGGCTTCTGTTTAGCTTGTAATCGATTACTAAACATTGGTAATCGATTATACTATACTTTAAACTCATTTTTCACGCCCCAATTAAGTCTCCAGGCCATTTTTATCATTGGGGAACTTGGACTAAACAAGATTTACAAATGTTTAACATAATCCAAGATTGAAATCAACATTTTTTTGAAATATGAACTTTGAAAAACAAGTTGATTAAAAAACATCTTTAAAAACATTTGAGATATACTTGAGATACCTTGAGAGCATTTCACATTGATGTTCTAAGACCTATATCTAATATACGTCTTTGATCTTGGTCTTCTTCTTTTGGTCTTGATCTTTTCTTTTGATCTTGGTCTTCATCTTGACTTTGTTATCATCAAAAACTTATTTGATATGCTTCAAGACATAAGCATTCACATTCTCCCCCTTTTTGATGATGACAAAATAAACATTGAAAAGAGAGAAATATTTGCATTTAATTATCTATCAAAGATTAAGTGCAATTCTCCCCCGTAATGTATGCATGAGATAGGATAAATGGTTTTCATGTAAAAGCGCAAAGCTCCCCCGTACACATGCAACATATTTCACTAATCTCTCCCCCGCTGGCATTATCAAAAACAACATAAGCATTCAGCATTGTATAATCAGTTCAGCCCAGCAGGATCAATATCAGAGTATAAACAAATTTGCACAACAACATGTGATACCAAAAGCAAATGCATATGAAAAAAAAACCTTAGATGGTATTTACCATTTATGCCAAAAGAATTTAGAGACAAAAACAAGAGCAAATGGGGTTAGATAAAGATTAAGCATAAGGAAAGCATCATGAAAAGGCTTGATGGCAGATAAAAAAATGGGTGTTCCATGTGTTTTTGCCTTTTACAACCCTGTGTAATCGATTACAATGTCTGTGTAATCGATTACACATGTTCTGGATTCTTGGTAATCGATTACATATGTGGTGTAATCGATTACATGCCTTCTGGAATTGTTGTAATCGATTACATTGTAGGTGTAATCGATTACCTGCTTTCTGACTTGGCTTGGAACGTTTGGCAGAGCCTATGTAATCGATTACAATGGTCTTGTAATCGATTACTAGATTACAAAAACTCAAATTTTGCATTTTAAACAGTAAATGACTAATTTTAAACCTTTCAATTTTGTTCCAAAGTATTCCTAATCAATTCCAAACATCATGCAAGTATAGAAACTGATCAGACTATGATCCAAAACACATAATCATGCAAATTTGCTTCTTTTACCAAGAATTACATCATGTTGATGGATTGGTGAAGTTTTTGAGCTTTTTGAGGATCTTTGGCATGATGTAGTACCTGTAAAATAGCTAAAGGGGAACCTCCAATGTTCAAGTCAGTATTCGATTCATAATTGATTAAATCAAGGTAGTTTGGCAGTAAAAACACCAAATTATGCAGCAAATTTCGGATTATGCAGCAAAAATGAGTTTATGCAGAAAATTGTGCAGCAAGAGTTTGGATGCATGATTAATCCAATATTCCAAGATAAAAAAAAAATTATCTAACTCAAGCATTCATTCAAATGCATGATTGATCAATCATTCTTAATTCTCCTCTTATATATGTACTTTAGGGCAAACAATGATCATATTAGGAATGTAATGTCAAGTACAAAGATATTATCATCCAACATACCATTTCAAACAAGAAGTGTACTTATCTAACATATTAACACATATAGAGATATTGTCAAGATATTAAGCTTGAAAAGTACAATTTCAAAACAGGTTAAAACATAAAAACATATCTCCACTTATCAAAAGGTTACAAGTCCAAGCTTCTTGGAGACAAGGAAGAGAACTTGGAGTATTTTCTGATCTTGTGCTTGCAGCAGCCACTTTTGATATTCCAAAGTCCGTTCTTGGCCTTCAAGCATACCTACAACATACTTCAATTTTTGGCTTTTAGTACCCAAATTCTCTTAGGTCCTTGTGTGTTAGTGTTAGGCAAGGTGCCCTTAGGGATCCAAACCATTTTAGTTCCAATCTTGTTATTGATGTTCTTCCTCACATTACAAGTTGATGTACTATGTCCTTTCTTGCCACAATGAAAACACTTTATAAAAGGACTTGTTGATGAACTTGAGGGAACAAAGAAATTCTTGTAAAGTTTTTGTTGATTTTTGGGATTGTACCCTAAACCAGCCTTTTGAAACACACATTTTTTATTCCCAAGCAATATGTTCAGATTATCTCTTCCAAGGGTAAATTTTGAAAGAGTATTTTTCAAATCTTCAATTTCTTTTTCAAAAGTTTTACATGATGAGCAAGAAAAGGATGTAGATGCATTATCAAGTAAAGAACATGTCAATCATGAGGAATTAGCATCAATGAGTCCAAGAGTTTCATTTTCAATTTTAAGTTCCTCAATTTCCTTGTTTAAAATAGAGATTTTGTTTTCAAAAGAGGAAATTGTTTTCTTGGATGATAAAACAAGTTTTGCAAGTCTCATAGATTCATTATGCAATTCTTCAAATGCATCTTGCAATTCATCATAGGAAGGAGAAGAATTTGATTCAAAATTTGAGGATGTTACCTCTATGTCATCTTCATCTTCCTCTTCTCCTCTAGCCGTGAAACATAGATTGACTTTCTCATTGTTCGAACTATCGGTTGAATCCATGTCATTATCATCCCAAGCTATGTAGGCTCTTCTTTCTTTCTTTTCCTTTGAGTACCTCTTTTCATACTTCTCCACTTTCCTTTGATAGATTGGGCACTCCATCTTCATGTGTCCTAATTCTCCACATTCATAGCATTTAGGAGTGGTTGAGGTTCCTTCCCTTTTGTGATCGGCATTCTTTAAGGGAAAGGGAGGTCTTCTTTGAGCTCCATTCTTTTTGAAGAATCTTCCAAACTTCTTTACTAGAAGGCTAAGATTCTCCTCATTAATCTCCAAGTCATCTCCATCATCTTCATCATCATCATCATTAATCATGGAGGAGGTGGTCTTGAGAGCAATTCCCTTCTTTTCCTTCTTGTCATGCTTCTCATTTTGATTGAGTCTATTCAGCTCCAACTCATGCTCTTGAAGCTTTCCAAAAAGTGTGGCTAAGGTCATAGTTGCTAGATTTCTTGATTCTGAAATAGCCGTCACTTTAGGTTGCCAATCCCTGCTCAAACATCTCAACACTTTGTTAATAAGATCTTCATTAGGAAAAGTCTTTCCCAATGAAGCAAGATGATTTGTAATATGTGTGAAACGTTTTTGCATTTCTTGAATGCTTTCACCTTAGTTCATTCTAAAAAGTTCATACTCATGAGTGAGAGTATTTATCCTTGATCTTTTCACTTCACTAGTACCCTCATGAGTTACTTGTAAGGTGTCCCACATTTCTTGGGCAGATTTACAATTTGAGACTCTAAAAAACTCATCATACCCCAAAGCAGTGGTAATAATGTTTTTGGCTCTCAAATTATATTGGACCTTCTTTTTATCATCATCCACCCATTCACTTCTTGGTGTATTAATTCTTACACCATTTATAACTTGTGTGGGTACAAAAGGACCATTTTCAACAGCATCCCACACATCCAAGTCAATAGCTTCAATAAAAATTTTCATTTTTTCTTTTCAATAAGCATACCCATCCCCATTGAAAAAGGGAGGTCTATAAAGAGAAGAACTTTCAGAAAAACCATTTGAAGAGGCCATTACTTTCTCTTGAAGCTGCTAAGCTCTTTACGCAAGAGCCTAGCTCTGATACCACTTGTTACCAAGTGGCCTCAATACTCAAGAGGGGGGTGAATTGGGTATGTAAAGTATTTTCGTAAATCTTTCGCAAAACGTTTGATTAACAATTTTTGTTGAAGCTATTGGTTGATTGAAGTGAATAGATAAATGAGATTGAATGAAACACTTACAAATAAACAGCCCAAGATAGAAAGAATTCAAGCAAGGCTAAATAACAAACTCAACTCAAGCATATATAGTTAAAGCACAAAGTAAAGAGATTGAGTTTAGAAGAACAAACACAAGGATTTATCCTGGTTCAGCCACCCCTTGTGACCTACGTCCAGTCCTCAAGCAAACCACTCGAGATTTTCCACTAAACTTCAAGCTTGAACGGGTGCTTGAAAACCTTTACACAATAAAGCACTCACCACACCTTGAGATCCCTCACCCTTTGTGCTTGAGCCTCAAAACAGGGATACCTCACCCTTTTCACTAGAGGGATACCTCACCCCCTTTATAACCTTTGAAGGATACCTCACCTTCAACAATGGATACCTCATCCTTTACAATCTTTGAGAGATGCCTCACTCTCTTTTCTCTAGAGGGATACCTCACCCCCTTTACAAGGAATCAAAGTGTTTACAAGATGAAACTCTCACAAGAGTAGATTACACAAATTGAAGCCCTATGATGCTCTTCAAGAATATTTCAAATATATATACAAAAACAGAGCAAAAGAGATTTAATGATGATTCTCGAATTAGAGTGATTGAAAGATGTTTCTCAAATGTTGGTTAGCCACAAATGATGCCCCAAGATGAGTATTTATAAGTTTTTAGAACAATAGAGCCGTTAGGGGCTTTTGTGGCAACATTAAATGCCAAGAAAATATAGCCGTTGGGCATGTCAGAATGCTGGTAATCGATTACAGGGTTCTGGTAATCGATTACATGACAGTTAGAATGTGTTCTTGGCTTTCTGGGTTTGTGGTAATCAATTACATGACTTGTGTAATCGATTACACGCCCTCTGACTTTATGGTAATCGATTATAATATTTATGTAATCGATTACATGGCCCTTTGAACGT
This sequence comes from Ormosia emarginata, assembly GCA_029884605.1. Taxonomy (NCBI): domain Eukaryota; kingdom Viridiplantae; phylum Streptophyta; class Magnoliopsida; order Fabales; family Fabaceae; genus Ormosia; species Ormosia emarginata. The sequence continues at coordinate 23,058,277 of JAQQTP010000077.1, read as the reverse complement.
GTTCTTGGCTTTCTGGGAACATGGTAATCGATTACATGGATGGTGTAATCGATTACAAGGCTTCTGTTTAACTTGTAATCGATTACTAAACATTGGTAATCGATTACACTATACTTTAAACTCATTTTTCACGCCCAATTAAGTCTCCAGGCTATTTTTATCATTGGGGAACTTGGACTAAACAAGATTTACAAATGTTTAACATAATCCAAGATTGAAATCAACATTTCTTTGAAATATGAACTTTGAAAAACAAGTTGATTAAAAAACATCTTTAAAAACATTTGAGATATACTTGAGATACCTTGAGAGCATTTCACATTGATGTTCTAAGACCTATATCTAATATACGTCTTTGATCTTGGTCTTCTTCTTTTGGTCTTGATCTTTTCTTTTGATCTTGGTCTTCATCTTGACTTTGTTATCATCAAAAACTTATTTGATATGCTTCAAGACATAAGCATTCACAATTTTGGGTAATAAAAAGTTGGATACCAAATGGGCAATTCCCATTATATATAGTAGTATAGATATTGGTTGGACTATTGCTATGAGAAATATAAAACCTTATAATTTTATCTAACAAGAGTATTTTTTTTTTGTATAAATCCCTCGGTATTTAGAAGTCGCATTGTGCCCCTACTAATATGAATTCGAGGCGGTTCAAATTACAAAAATATAAAGTTCTCATAATACTTATTTTTTTTATTCATAAAACTCGAACTCGATATTTTGTTTAAGGAAAATAAGTGTCGAATCACTTGAACTTACTAAACATTGGTTTTTATCCAATAGAGGTAATCATATTAACATATTTTTTTAACTTCCTTGTATAAATGTAAAGTTGTTAAGTTATAATCTAAACAGTTTTTCATCTTAAAAAAAAATCTAGACAGTTTTTTTTTTGTTTTGGTTAAATTAAAGTTTTGATCCCTATATTTTTCACTCAATTTTAATTTAATCCCTATAATTTTTTTCTTTCAAATCAATCCTCACATTTTTAAATGTTTTCAAAATAATCTTTGTCATCAACTTCCATCATAACACTGTTAGAACATCGTCAATTGACTAATCTAGTAAGTATTTCTTTATCTAGTATATGCACTTCTAAATGCTCCTTTATATGTAAAATGCCTGATAGATTCTCCAGCATACCAGTAAGTGCTCATGTAGATGCTCATTTCTTCTAACTAGTTGCTCTTTTGTTTAGTAAGTGTTCTTTTAGATACTCATTTTTCTTCTGTAAAATTTTGAATAAAGACTAAATTAACGGTATTATAATAGAAATTCATAGTTTGGACTATTTTAAAAATATTTGTAAGTATAAGAATTGATTTGAAAAAAAAAATATAAGGATTAAAATGAATATATATATATATATATATATATATATATATATATATAAATACATGAGGTTTAAAATTTTAATTTAACCTTTTTTTTAACCATTCTAAACTTGAGCCATGAATAATTTAAACCTCCAACTTTTGACACACAAGAACTTAATGCTAACTCAAACGTATCTAAAGCAGATATGCTACAAATGTCAATGTTATAAACATAACATCAATTTCAACACAAACAGAAAGAAACTATTTTTACTTTTATTAATACAAATGAATTGATGGCTAAACGCCTAAACTAGTTTACCAACAAGAACAATAGAGCCCACATAAGAAATGCCAACAGCGTTTACCTCGGACACCACTACTACTATTGGTGTCATTTATCCTTATTGATACCATTGAATTTGAATCCCAATTCTCATTATCATTCAGTGATTGAGAAAGTGAGAAACTAGAATCTTTGAATCTAATATCCTCCATGTTATTTCCTTTCTCATAGACATGAAATAAGGTCCACTTTAGAGTTCCCATTGTGGTTTCGTCCTTGGTCTCCATTTCCCTTTTAGGATCACATGGCATGTGGTATTCCAACTAATATAAAATCTCAACTTGGCTCCGTTCATGCTTTGAAAATACCCTCTACACTTTGCATTGTAAATCATAGAAAAGTATTTGGTTAGTCATTCTTAGTGTAGAAAATATGTAGTTGCATTGAGAATTGAATTTGTTTAGTACCATCGATGAGTACTCTGAACTTGAAATCCAACACCAAATTGTCTACATACACGTTAAGTTCTCTAGCACAACCTAGAGTTATATTGGGGAATTTATTTTAGAACCTGAAATACATTGATGATTCCCTGCTTCCATGCTTGCACTAATTTATGCTTACTTCTATGCTTGCACCAATTTATGCTCACTGCTGTAGGCAATTTGAACAAGGATTTAAAATTAGGATTCTCAAGACCAGGGAGTTTCCATGAAGGTTTGCATGCTTAGATGAAAGTATAAGACAAAGTTTTAAATTACGGTTGCAGTCACGATCATGTTGCGACTATCTCAGGCTGAAGCGAACCATTGTGGGTTAATATAGATCGCAATCGCAATATAACACGGTCGCGGCGATTACTGCGGCCGAGATGTCGACACTATAAGAAATTGGCTACTTCTCAAAAATATTTTGCAAGGGATTAGCGACGGACAAGTTTGTTGGTTTTTTTTTCATCGCTAAATAGCGACAGAATACATTCTGTCGCTAAATACATGCAACGATGAGAATTTTCCTCGCTAATCTGTCGCTAACCCCTCACAAAAATTAAAAAAAAAATGGCGCCTGTTTCCCTTGTTGTCGGTATTTCATTGCTATAGTTTGGAAATTCATATCAATTTTGGATCTAGTACAACTAATTTCTCTCGTAATCTCTCACAAATCAGTTTAATTTTTTTTTGTCAATTTAGTTTTTAATATCCAAAATACACATGTATAAATCTCTCAATCAAGACAGAAATTCAACAAATAAATTTATGAAAAGCAACAAAATTTTTCTACAAATAATCTAAAATAAGTCTACTAATGATTCAAATAATGAATAAAATGTCGTACAAAAGAAGAATAAAAAGAACCAGTAATCAGTCTAAGTTTGCTTCATCTTCATCATCATCCTCTAGACCCTCCCCAACCTCTCGACCCTCCCTAACTGTTTTATCTTGCGATGGTGCTTGTGGAGCAAGATTTGTTGATTAGATCGTAGATAGGATGAACGTCAACATAGGAACTAGTTGAATCTGGACAAAGGAAGTCATCGTTGTTGACATCGTTGTTGCCACTGTTGCATTTACATCTACATTTACAACTTCAGTTATGTCATGTGTTAAAGGTGTAGAGCGGGAAGGACCTGCAACCTCTGGGGATGAAGCATGCATGGTGTTATTAATGCTAATGTGCAAGCTATTACTTATGCCATGGACTTGTCTCTTCTTACAGGGTGTTATTCTTCCCAAATTGTCTAACTTGGACAATTCAAGATTCAATACAATGAGTAGTACCTTAAAAAAGTACACGTGCTCACTAATATTGAATCTCAAACAGGAAACTAAGGCTTCGCTCAAATGAGAAACTAAGGCTCCTTAAATCTCCATCTCCTTCTTAACATGATATGACCCTATCTCATTCGATAAGAAATTTTTTCAACACTTGGTTAATAGTTATTTCTTAAATCTCATATTTTATACATGACGAAATTTCGGCAGCATTTCCCATTGGTCTCCAAGTGCACAACTTGAGCGTAATGAGATCTACCGCGTTTAAGTATGCATCTAGAGAATAAAAGGAGTTAATCTAATAAGATTCAATACAATCCTTAAAAAAGTACACGTGCTCACTAATATCGAATCTCAAACGGGAAACTAAGGTTTTGCTCAATATAGCAGATTGAAATTTCAATAAGTATAAGATATGAGATTTAAAAAATAACTATTAACCAAGTGAAGAAAAAATTTCTTACCAAACTGTGGAATGTAAATCATGCATCAATAGCAACTGAATTGTTTCACATGCTTCAAGATCACATAAGGTTTCACTCAAAATGGGATAAATAGCAACCTTTCATATCATAAACAACCAAAACAACATTAGCATTCTTTTGCAACAAAGCATGCATTCAAATAGATTCAACTTTTCAATTTAACATGCATAACATCATTTGCTTAATAGTAAAAATTGAAACTTCTTTGCAAACCCATCAGTAATAACCAAAACAAAAAGAAACTCATGGAAACATGGTGACTATCACAACTGCATCTAGAAAATATCATCACATGCATACCTAATATATCATACTCATCCAAAGCATGTAATGACACTCCCCCAAACCAAAGCGAGACAAAGTTCTCACTTTGCATTGGCATTTTGGGACCTAAACTTTACAAATTAAGCACATTATCAATCTGAGCATACTACAATATGAAATAACATGAAAAACAAAATAAATATGTATAAAACAAAGCACCACACCGCGACATTAAACTGCCAATGTCGCGACGTCATAGCACATTTGCAGAATTCTGCAGAAAACACTCATTAGGGCCGCAACGTGAGAAGTCTAACTGCAAAATTTAGTAGCAAACACAGTTTTGCTGCTAGAATTAGTTCAAAGTGGCCTCCAGCAGCAGCAGCAAAACTTGTCCAAAAATCTATTTTACAAAAAGTACAACAAAAACATACCAAAACAACAAAATCAACATATAAACCTATATAAACTTAAAACCTCAGAAAAGCATAAAAACAATCAAAATCATAAAACTACTAAATTAACATACTAACATTATTAACATAAACATATTAACATATAAAATTTAATATACTACCTAGTTATGCATAAAGTAAAGACACAACTTTAACATAAACTTAGGATTTCCTCCCCAAGATGGGCCTAGTTTACAGTCATGGCTGGACTTTGTCACCAAAATGAATTGTACGGATGAGTAGTCTTCTTAAACTTGACCCAAGGCTTATCCTTTTGAGGAGTTGCAAATTCCCTGAAGGACCTCATAAGATTAGGATCATCCAACTTCTTTATTAAACCTAAAACAATAACATAAAGAGACTTAAATTAACATAAATTATATACAACTTGAATTAGAACTAACCAAACTCATTGTTGATATTAGCAATATAAAATTAAACTGTTCGATCCCCGGCAACAGCGCCAAAAACTTGTTAGACCATTTGTGCACCGCAAGTGCATGGGTCATTCAAGTAATACATATACGGAGTATAAATTCATTCCCACGAGGATATATGACTTCCATTACTAAGTAACAACTAACAACTTAGCTAAATTCTATTCAAAAACATATAAAATAAAGAAATGTAAATAAACTAAATCTAAACTACAAAAGCAATAAAGATAATGGTTTAGAGATCTAGGAAATCCTTCTTCACCTTCTATTTCATACTAATGATATACAATCCTTATAAGCAACATCAATGAGTTATTAAGTTAGCTTGAGAATTTGATTTAGTCAAAAGCCTATATCTAGGTCAATCAACCCTGGTGTCATTTACCTAATCCACTATGTTTCTTATGTTTTCATGAGGACTAGTATAAACACCACTAATGAACGATCTATTCTCAAATACACGTTAATACATGGCTAAAAAGTATATTTCTATCCAGTTAGCAAATTAACTCATCCAAGCCAATTGAAATCGTCGAACATGTATCTACCATACCATATCCATATCCACAAATCCCTATATCTAGTTCATATGCATAAATCAAGATCATGCAATTATTGGCCAAACAAGAGCAAGCTTTAAGCATAGGCATGGTAGAACAAAACCAAACATCAATAGATAACATAAACATCAATATCCATATAAAGATCCAAAGTATTTCCTACATACAACTGCTAATCCATTGAACACAAATTTACAGACAAAAACCATGCTCAAAAGATAAGGAAGAGAAGAGAAACAAAGGGAGAAGAGGAATGAATCCATAGATATCATCCTTGAAGCTTTAATCTCTTTCCATGAGGAAGATGACCTCCAACCTAGCCTCCCTAGGCCTCCAATTAGCCCAGAAATGAAGAACAGGTCACAGCCTCTCTAAACCTAAAAAGCTCTAAAAACTCACTCTTTACAAAATCTGTTAAAAACATATATATAGACTCAGAAAAATAAAGTCACGCTGTGGCATTAACATGCCTACGTTGCGGCCCGTGTCAATTTAGGTTGGGGACGCCGCAACATTGATTTCCTTGCGCCGCAGCGCTCAGTTTGCGCAACTCTTTGACTTATCAGGGGAATGCTCCACCGCCGCGGCATTGATATGCCATGCCGCGATGTTGCCTACTGAAATGCAGATTTGGCTTTCTCTTCACATTCTGGCTCAAATGCTCCACATATCATCTTGTTTGGAGCATTTCCTAATATAGAGAAAACACCAAATTAGTAAGAGTTGCAAATCCACTTAATCAATCAAATAATATGCACAGTTTGCTCAATTACATACAGGAAATATATCAGAATTGAATATAACAAATACAAGTATAAAACCTTCCAAATATGTATATATATAATGACTTTAGTAATCAGAGAAATACAGATATGGGACACAAATAACTACACAATGTGGAGTTATCAACTGTCTCACTTGGACAATTCAACATTCAATACAATGAGCAATACCTTGAAAAGGTATGCGTGCTCATTAATATTGAATCTCAAACAGGAAACTAAGGTTTTGCTCAAATTTTTACTCGAATAAGAAAATAAAACTTTAACCATATGTGACAGCTTTACCCTTAGTACTTGAAATTCAAGTTCATAGGGTATATGCCAAAAGAGTTACTAATAACGGTGACTAAAAATAGAGTCACCATTACCAATAACCCAAAAGAAAAGGAAACAGAGCAAGGAGCTAAAAACAGAATAAATAAAGTTTGGTAACGAAAAAAATCATAAACAAATAGTTAATTCCCACTTAAAACAAAGTATACCACATATATCTCCACATCATGATATCTTGCTTCATATAGGATGAAACATATCAAGGAGGTATAATTAAGAACTTAACATGCAATGAAAAATAAAAGGATGTGAAAAAAATAGAAAAGAAGAAGGAAGACATCAATTTCCAACAAGCTAAGTCCTTTACTTTCGCAAGGCATACAACCCTTACCTCACATAATTAGAAAATTCACAATGTCTTAAACAATTCATATAATGCTAGTAACTACTACATTGCCCAAAAGTGAGATACATAAAAAAGGAGAAATTTAAGCCAATAATTCTATGTAGTCATATGCTACCTTGTTTAGTTTTGCTTTAAAGTCTAGCCACTTGCTTCTTCTATGTTCATCAAGACTATCTCCAAAAGTAAACTCATGGACCCTCTAAAGACCCTCTTAAGAGTCTTGATTACTTTGTTCATGTGGAACTCACCAAAGTGTATGGATACTACCATTTGTCCTTTCCTTTTTAATTTCACAAAAGTTAGTACTTCTAATTATCCTGTCTCCATAGGATACATCACCTTTATGTTGATGTGTGTGTATGAGAGAGAGAGAAAGTACACTTAATTTCACTAATTTTTGTAATTAAATCTTCAACAGTTGTAACAACTCCTCCTAGAATGCCGCTTGCCAGCTCCAAGTCAAACTCAGGAACTTTTACACTTGCAGTATCAAACTATTCAAACCAAAAAAACTATTCAGCCAATGCTTTGAAATCTCAATAAAGAAATACATGTAACAAGTATGGAGAGATATAAATCATATTTCTAGGTCTCAAATCATAGAAAAATAGTGTTTAAATGGTCAAAATACATCAAAATATCATGGTATTAAAAGATTAAGATTATTAGAGCCCAAAGTCAAACAGCCAAGATTTATATCATATTCAAGATTGTCAAGCTAAAAGCACCAATTAGAAAGGAATCAAAACTTTGAAACCACTCAAGGAAACAATCTAGAAAACCAAAGGTTCTACACATTAATAAAGAGGATTTGTTTATAGTAACACTAATTTTGAAAAGTTCAAACAAATAAAGACCAACAAGTCATTTTTACAAACTATGTTTCTGAGAAATTCAATGAGAAACAAATGTTGTATATTAGTGATTCAATTAATATACAGCCAAGGTAGCTTATGTCACATACTCATTTTAAAGTAGGATGCTAAAATGTGGAGAGTTTACCAATTCAATTAATATATCAAGGATATTGTTTGATAAGAAGTTTAGCCTAAGAGTCACAAAAAATGGTTCTGTATAACTTGAATGATTTAAATCTGAAAAGGACCAAGTTAAGGTTTTGTTTTAAGGACTTTAGATGACCCTATGATTAATAATTAAATCACTATCAGATAAATGGTAGTAATACTTACTATCTCTCTTTTAATGGACCAATTAAAATGATAAGAAGCCATGATAAAAAGGAAAAAAAAGTTTTTTTATCATATAAAGTATACCAATATTTAAACAATAGGAGAAGGTGTCTCTAAGGTGACACTCAGTATTTTAACAAACAAGTGAGGTTAAGTAACTAGAACTTCATTTGTTATGAGAGAGATTGTCTAGTTCTTTGTTCGATTATAGTAACTATAAAAGTAGTGCCTCTAATAAGGAATTGTACCTTGCTAATAAGACTTCTTAGGGATAGCAAGGGAATAATTTATATAGGAACATTACTCAAAGAAAACTTAATAGTGATTTATGTGATGAATAAGTTGTAGTCCAAATCCAAATATGCCATATATATAATGGAACCAAACTAAGTGTATACCTTTTTGCAATGAAAATTTTCAACCACAGCCTACTTTAATTTCTGTTGTAAAAAAAAAAAGCAAAAAAAAATCCATCTTTATTCATTTATAACAATTTTTAACAAAAGCAAGGTTGTGTGTCTAATGCATAATTTGATACCTCTTGCTTATTGGCAATCCTACTGCTCTTCAATAGCACTATCTTAAGACTTCCAAATAGATCATAATATGACAGATCAATTTGTTTGGAGTATATTAAAGATAGAGAAAGCATGTTGAAATATATATTCATCTAGATGAGTTAACTAGAGAATGGTCCACAAATGAAAGGATGCTTAGTTGTTATTATAAGGATAGGGCATATTAAAAGTGGTGAATTTAGAAATAGATAAGGTTTGTAGTGGAGGCGCATGGCCTGATTTCCTCAATATAATTCATTCAAGCTTCCTATAAATGTTTCGAATGATCATTGGAATGCCTCTAATATGATGGTGAGAAGTAACATTGCTGCTAATACATATGATTATATTATTTTTTTAATTTTGAACAAAAAAATTATTACTAATTTTAAGAAAGGGGTGGCTACCAAAATTAAAGATAATAATTATGTTCTGCACGAGTATAATAAAATAAGTGTGAAATATCCTCCACTCCCAAAAAAAAAGAAAAAATTATAGGATAAATATATTAGAATCCTTTTTTTTTACCCCATGAATTTACATATCTAACCTTACTCACCAAATATGATTCTTTGGGTCTTTGTAGGCCAAATCCCTAAATCTTTTTAAATTTTATACCCATCAAGAAATTAAAATGAAAAGGTTTTAAGTAATTAGCAGGCATATTTGGATGTGGACTACAACTTGTTTTATATTAAGACTTCTTCAAGTAATCTAAGACTTCTTCGATTAATGGTGGCCTTGCTTTAAAGAACCTAATAGTGATGAACAAAGTGTGTCTCTCGAAGTTATGTTGGAATATTCAGTGTGGCAAAAAGGAGCTATGGATAGAGGTGATTAGAGGAAAATATGGACAAAGCACATATTAGAAAGTCGATCTCATAGTTAAAAGCTATGACTATTTTATTTGGAAATGTGTAGCTGGTCAGTGGAGCTTTATCATGGAACATGAAAGTTGGATAATGAGGAATCAAAACTTTGTGTTTGCAAGGCAGGATCGTTGGCTAGAGGGCAAGTAAAGACTTCTTGACCACACAAAATAAATTTCTCAGAATGCCCTTGGCCACCGTGTTGCGGATCTAGTTATGGATCACGAGATCTAGTTAGTCTCCTTGCAGGGTGATAAGCAGTGTGGTGAAGAAGGCAATACAAGTGGATTTAGGAAGGAAAAGAAGTATAGAATTTTGAATACAGAGACAAAATTAGTAACTGAAGTTGATGATAAATTGAATAAAGGTGGGATGAGGCAAGTTTGCTTGTCAGGTAGTAGAGCCAAATGGCTATTAGGTCAGAAGTAAGATTTGTTAATAAAGCCCAGCAACCAAGGAAGCACAGAAAAAATATTGCATCTCATCAAGCTTCGAATGGTACTGATCCATTGGGCAAGGATTTGAGCTCTAGACAACTTTCATTGGCAGCAACTTCATGTTTTTCTAAGGTTTCAGGGTCTCATAAAGCTAAAACCAACCTTGAAGATTTTCTGGGCATAATCTAATTGCTATGTAAATAAAATTCATCTCGCTCAACTAATATATGTAAACTCTTGGCAAAGACATTACAAATAAAAGTTTAGTATTTAATTACACAATCTGCATAGGAATAATAGGATATATATTTGCTATACTAATGGCAGTATTTGTAAATAAAGGAAAACTCAGTTTAATGATTACTTGATAATGTGTCAGGTTTTACAGTCCTTGAAAACACTGCATGAAAAGAAAATTAAAAACATCACTGTTGGAAGAAGAAAAATGGAAAAGATGCAATGTAAGGAGGAAAGAACATAGGAAAATTTAAAAAATGCCTCTTCAACATACAAGAGGCTCACCATGACATAAACTGGACAACCTCCTTCAAGGCTTCATCAAGTCAAAAGAAGCATGAATAGTAGCAAAAATAATAGGGGGTTAAATAAAAAAATCTTGATGCAAATTTCTACCAAATCTGATAACTATGCTTCAAGAGCAGGTTGATGGAAATCACTAATAGCTCATTCTTCTAATTTAAACCATAAGACATATAACACCTGCATATGTTTGCTATATTGATATAGTGATTGGCAACCTGACTTCTGTGATCAAAGTTACAAATAAATTCATGTCCAAAAGACTCCAACCAATTTAATTTAAGATTAAACTGTAAGTTATAATTTATCATTATAACATGATGTGTAGGAAATATATAAGATAGAAGGAAGGAACCTTGGGATTCGTAATGTTGGTCCTTTGGGTTGTACGCCTTTATTGAGGGCAATCAAAGGTGGAGGTGCAGGTGACTACTTTGAAGAAGCTATAGCAGTAGTAAAACTACACAATAAAGCACTTTCAAAAATGTTAGTAAAGCTTGAGGTAACATGTACATACAGAAAATTGGTGAAAGTTTGTGGTCAACGTGGATGATAGACCAACAAACATACATTTTGTGAAAAAGAAAGGGAAATTATGGTACAATAGAAATACCTTGTGGGTTGGGGATTCAATTGACTCACAAATGCAACCTCCTAGTTACCAAGTAGAACTTCAAGTCCTAAATCTGTATTGTGGGGTTTCAACCTCTCAGTTGATGATGTATTAAGGGATTAAAAGGGATTTGATAAAAAATGGGGTGGATTAAACTGCTTTCTAAAAAATTTAAAAAAAATCAAAGGAAATACTAAATTTCCAAAATCCTATTGAGAACTAACCTTCATGGAAATATAGTTGTACACAGAGATAGAGATAATTACAATAAAAACTAAAATGAAGATGAAGTGAATGCTACCTTTTTACTTCGTGGTAGAAATAGAAGTGGTGGCTGGGCAGAGCAGATGTGGTGGATCGATGACCTCGGGTTCAGATTCTACAGAAAAATGGAGATGTCGTCCGCCATCATATGGTTGTGTGAGGGAATGGGTAGGAGAAAGAAGAAAACTAAAGAAGAAAAATGGAAAAAAGCTTAACTAGTGGTCGCGTCGCGGTGGCAGCGTGGTCGTGTCGTTGTCTCGCTCGTCACATACTCGCGTTGTTGTCGTGCCAACTTTCTTTCTAACTTTCTAATTCTAACTTTCTTCTCTTTATTTACTTAAAATTTGAATTTTAAATTTTTATCGAGAATTGTGAGGGAATTGCCTCACTAATTCCATCCCTAAAAATGACTCAACATTAGCGAGGGATATTTCCCTAGCTAATATATTTAACGAGAGAATTTTGTTAGCGAGGGAAACTTTATGTCGCAAATCCCTCGCTAAATAACAAATTTCTTGTAATTTCTTGTAGTGTGAGGCCATAACAAGTGTTATGGTCTAAGATTTAAACCTTGGTATGAAACTATTGTGACCACAATAGCTTTTGAGAATACACATGAAGCATGCAAAACTTGTTGTCATTATGAACAACCATCACGTCGAGACACTTCTAAGCTAATTTTTTCTTTATCTTCATGCCTTTCAAAAAATCGAAATCCCCTACACCTATAAAATGTTATCACATCTCTGCTTCTCAATCGGAGAATAACGTGACTCATAAGAGAAAGAGACATATGTTTGAGGAAGGAAAGACTCTTAAAACAAAAATGGATGAGTTAAGGGAAAAAGTGTTGCGTTAGCAACATGAGCAAGGTTTGGCGAAGAAAACCCAAGCAAAAATCACAAATGAATGGTCAAAACTGGAAGAAAAATTTAAGAATATTGTTGAAGAGTGAGATGTATAAGAATTCAAGTAGAGTTTTGACCATGAAGTGAGCACTTAGTCTATGGTACATGAGAGTTCAATTGTTTTCATTTGAATTTTTTTTTTGGGCTAGAAAGATATACTTTTCTTTAACTGGTCTAAACATGTCCAAACAAGCAAGATTATATATTGGCCTTGAGCAGAGGTGGAAATAGTCCTGGTGGCCCGTCGTGGGTCTATAGCCTGACCTATTTAAGGCCTGATTTGGCCTAACTCATTTAATAAAAAGGTCTGATCAAAGCTTTTTAAAAAACCTATTTAGTTAAACATGCTAAGCTTTAGGCCTTTAAAAAAGACTTTAAAGCCTAGTAGGCTAGGCTATTTATATATATATTATTATTTTATATATATTACAAAATTTAATATTTATGTAATATAATTAATTTAATAAATAATATAATATTTTAAAAATCTAGGTTTGTTAGCCTTGTATAAAGGCCTAGGCCTATTAGCCTATCTCGTTGGCTTATTTAGAGGTAAGCTTGTTAGCTTATTTAAAGGTCTTATTGCAAAGTAAGCATTTAAATAAGTTTTCAAGTCATGTCAGACTTTTTAAAAAACCAAGTTAGGCCTTGAAAAATGGCCTATGTTAGGTAAATAGGTCAGATTAAGCCTTGCATTTAGAAAACAAGTCAGGTTCGTTTAAGGCAAGACTTGACCTGACCTGATCCATTTCCCCCCTAACCTTGGGGCATCCTCTAACCATACATAGACTAGGCTTGATAAAGCATCCTGGATAATGAATTACATATTGTCCATCAAATCTAGAGCAAAGGCAATTTCCTTATATTATTTGTAACGGAGAATTATGACTGTCAATGCATGATTGTTTATGATTTATGGTTGAGAAGGCTATAAGCAACAACAAACAAAACTAACTGCTCTTGAAGCCAAAGGTCATATTCCTTGCAGACAACCTACAACCATTTATTACTCCAATTCCTTGTTAATAGAACTTGCCTTTGTAGGTATCAAGATCCATATTTGATGCCTATCTTAAGAAAGCATAATTTATCATGGAACCTCTCTCATCTAAGCTTAGACTACATTAACCCTTAACGCCAATTCTTAGTTGTGACATGTGAGCCATCAGCCCATCAACAACAACGCATAAATGTTGGATTAATTGTCTAATATGATAGGTATATGACTTATCTTATTAGTTTAACAAGTAATTAAATTAAGTTAATGGGATAAACTCTTATTGGGTAAAAAAGAAAGGATTGTTTTGCAATTATAATAACTGTCAACTTGATGGAAGTTAGTAGTATTTAAGAAACAGTTTCTAGGTAAAACTCAAGATCCTGTTTTTAGCCGTAAAGGGCTTCTTTTTCCCTCACCATCACTATAGTAGAAGAAGAGAGTAAAGAAAAGGCAAAGGAATAGAAAGTGAGTTTTGGGATTTATCTAACTCTCTTGGAATACAGTTTGCTCTTTACTTATGGATAAAAGTTAGTGTCTTTATTCTTTCTTGTTTGTGAGAATCATGAATTCTAAGATCCTTATATTTTAATGGTAGTTTTCTTTATTAAGATTCTTAGAAAAACTACAAATTAACATGTGGTATCAGATCAAGGTTATAGAATTTATGATTCTCCATTGATGATGATTGGATTTTTCCAATTTGTATGAACCTTAATTGAGAAAATTATGTGTTTTTATTATGTTATTTCACTACACTATGTAAGTTAATTTTATGGCATATTATTGATTCTAATAGTGATCTGCAAATCCTGATTGTTTTTGTAAATCAACGAAAATAATGGAAGACAAAAGTACAATATTTTGAGAAGAAAATCAAAAGTACGTCAACGACTTTGTGAACCAACCATCAGTATCAAAAGTACAATTTTCGAAAACAATGTCAACGACTTTAAACGATCTGCCAATCCTAATAGTGACCCTATTATGTTTATAATATTTTGATTGCTTGCAATATTTTGAACCATTATGTGACTTGACGTCAATGACTTTAAGAACATGCAGTATTTGATGTCAACGACTTTCACGTCATGTCAACTATTGAAGTTTCATTGTTTTAAAGAATATGCAGTATTTGGTTTTTATGAATAATGCTATCAATTTAGGATGGTATTATATGAGATTTGTTAATCATCTAAGTGGTCAAATCTTTAAGTTAATTTAATTCCAAATTGTATGAAAGTTGTTTTCCAATTACCAATAGAATGGATGTTGTGAATAACATGATGACTATTTGTGTATAGGTAAATTGAAGTTCATTGTTATCAGGCATTTATGGATTGCCTAAAGGTTGATTAGCTGCCCTTATAATAAATGGACATGATTGTTGATAGTATAAGTACACTATTAATTTTTTTTACGTTAAATTAAACTGTAGGTCCCTATAGCTTGGGCGATTTTTTAAATAGGTCCTTATATTTTAAAAGTTTTTAGTTGGATCCCTATAGTTGTAAAAATTTGTAATTAGATCTCTGCCGTCATCTCTCCATCCACCCCTTCCCCCCCGTTTTCACTTTCCCTCCCACCCCACCCATTCATTTCTCCTTTAACTTTTCGTTTTTGTTTTCATTTTCCCTCCCACATTTCCCCTTCACTTTCACCTCACCCCTGCGACTTTCACCCTTATCCTGCTCTTTATTTCTTTGTTTTTGTTTTCTCGTCAGAGTGCCCCACCTTTGTCCCACTTCTTTGTGCTTGATTCCCTCACATACGCGTTGACGCCCTTTGGTGGAAGTGAACTGTTGTGCTCGAGATTCCTTGATTCTTTCTGGGAACATACAACCTTTTTACACCACATGAAGAAGGACAAAACATTAAAGGTACAAAAATGTGTCTTTCCTCTTATTTACTGAAGTTATGTTGATTTGTTGTTATCAACATGAAGCATTTAGGGTAGTCCAGTAATGGTTGAGGAATAATTTGGTATTACTTTACACTATAGGGGTCATTGGATGTGTCATAGAGGAGGTTTGAAATACTATGATGGAACAACCAAGCAATTGACCAGTGATATAAACCACTGGTCATTGCAAGAAAATCCACAAGAGTTGAGATAGATGAGTTACAAAGGTTATATGAAGATATGGTGTTTGGACCCAGGTAAAGATATAGGTTGTGGGCTAAAAGAGTTGAAGTCTGATACTGATTGCATGGAGGTTGGTAAACTTGTGTTAGAGATGGGTGTGAAAGATATAGACATATTTGTTATGGATGGGTTTAACAAAGGTGATAGGATTATGCTATGTGCAATGCATGAAGGTAAAAAGGAAAATCAGGAGGGTAAGCAGAATGGTAGTGAAGAGGATAATTATGATAGTTATGATAGTGATGATAGTGTTCAACAAATTAGATTTGATGATAGTGCTGATGATGGTGGACATAAGGACTGCTTTGATACTAATTGCATAGAAGTTCCAATCAACTATGACACAAGACCATCAAATTTTAATGATAACCAAATGCAGTTTGATGAAGTCCATCTTACTGGACCTACCCCTACAAATCTTGAAACAGAACATATACCCTATGACCCTACCCCACATTACCAACCTAAAACACCTTTTATTCCCAACTATAAGCCTGACAGTGATTATGATATTGAGTCCTTAGATTCTATGGATGGATCTTCTGATGAAGATTGTCTAAGGAAACATAAATGCATTAAGTACAACCCTGCTGAGATGTGTCATGACTACAAATGGAAGTTGGGTTTGGAATTCAATTCCATTGATTAGTTCAAGGAAGTAATCAAAGAATATTCTTTATTGAATGGGAGGGATGTGAGGTATGTTAAGAATAATAAAATTAGGTATAGGGTTAAGTGTATAGGGAAAGATTGTGAATGGCTTGCATTCTGTAGCAAATTGGTGGTTCTCTAGCCTATAGACTAAAAACATACAAAGGGAATCATACATGTGGGAGAAACTTTGTAGATTATTTAGCATCCTCTAATTGGGTTGCGAGCAAGCTTGTTGGGATAATGAGGAGTGATGAAAAGATGAAGCTGTCAAATGTGATACTAAGTGTGAAAGACAAATACATGGCTGATATATCTGTTACAAAAGCTTACTGGGCAAGGAGGAAAGCACTGGAGAAACTGCAAGGAAAAGCCATCGAGTAATACAATAGAATTTGGAATTATGCAGAAAAAGTTAGAAGTAAGAATTAGGGGTGTAAATTAGTTCGGATAACCTGATCAATCCGAACCGAACTAATTAAATTTGTTCGGTTTGGTTCGGGTATATTAATTGGCTTGGGTAAAATCCAAACCAAATAAAGTTCAGTTGGTTCGGTTCTCGGATTTGAAATTTCAAATCCAAGAACCAAACCATATATATATATATATATATATATATATATATATATATATATTCTCATTGATTCTTGATTTTCCCAATATTGTATTTATTGACTTCAGTAACTTGATGTCATTGAATGTGAGACGTGAACCTGATCCACATGTACTAGATGGAGTATTGAACTTCTTACTTCAAGACTCTCTATCTGCAGAAGTCACAATTACTGAAGGTAATATATTAATGTTTAATCCTTGGTAGTAAGTCATATAATTAATTTGGTTATAACTTTTTTCTCTGTTCTCTCTCTACAATTCCCTGTCTAATCTTATTCATTCCAAATAGACCAATCCTAATTCATAATTGCCGATGCAATTTACCAATTCTCTTTTATTTGTTATGGTGAAGGTATTCTTTTGGAGCTCATTGAGTGATTCTTTTGTGTATATTCTAGCTCACAGTGGGGTTTCTTTTGTTGTTGGCAACGTCAAGAAGATTGGGGTCTTTGTGTTGTGGTTTTTTAGGCTTACGGTGGATACATAATAAGATAGGGTGAATTATATTATCCATTGACATTTAGTAGGATAAAACAATAAGAGGTGACAGGACAGGTGAGTGATTATTCATAGGGTGGATAAGCCAAGGTGGTATTAAGAATGATCTTGGAGGAGCATAACGTTTCCATTATTAAATCTATGGACATTGGTTATTGAAATGAAGATGAAGGACCATAACGTTTTCATTTGTGCTTATTGCAAGATGTATATGAAGTTCAAAGATAAATTAGATTTGATGAATGATGTTTCATAAATCATGTTTTTTTTATGTTTGGATTGAGTTTTGATTAAGTTTGGATTGACTTTGAGTGCTGTTTATTGTTATGTTATGTACTTATGTTTTCTTTTAATTATGTTTGGACTAAGTTTGAGTGTTGTTATGTACTTATCTTTGTATTGGTATCCATTGTTACGTATATCTTAATTATATTTGTTTATTTAGATTTTGTCTATTTGTTGTACTTTATAGTGTACTTATTGAGATAAATAAGTTTGATTATATTTCTAAAAAAAAAATTATAGGTTTATTATGTTTTTTTTGCTATAGAAAGCTAATTATTTAACTAACTTTTTTTTTAAAAAAAAATGGTCAACCCGATCACCCAAACTAAACAAATCTGTAGATATTCGGCTTGGTTTGGTTCGGATTTGACTATCAAAAAATACGAAAATCGAACCAAACTGAACTAATTAATTTTGATTAGTTCGGATTTATTTTTTCCCAAAATCTGAATCAAATCACCCACTTACACCCTTAGTAAGAACCCTGGGTCCACCCTGAAGATCATGGTTGATAGACTATCACTGACACACTAGCCTACATTCAAAAGGTTTTGTATGTGCATTGAAGCTGTTAAGAGGGGATTTTTGGTTGCTTATAGGCCAATCATTAGTATAGATGAGTGTCACCTCAAGGGACCATATGGATAACAGCTTTTGGTGGTTGTGGCTAAGGATCCCAACAAAAACTACTTTCCACTAGCTATAGTTGCTGTGGAGACCGAAACAAAAAATACTTGGGCATGATTCATGACCTTACTAATGAAAGACATCACAGTTGTGTCTAATAGCAGATTTGTTTTTATTTCTGACCAACAAAAGGTATGTTAGGCATAGCCTTATTAATATTGATGTGCTTTTATTTCTATTTTACATTGTTAATGTAAGAGGTTTATTAATGTTTTTTATTTATCACAGAGATTGGTTCACGTTTTTTATAGATGCTACCTACAATGGAGCATAGATTTTGCCTTAGGCATATGTATGTCAATTGCAAGAAAAACTATAGAGGAGGGACTCTTTTAAGATATCTGATATTGGGAGCTACAAAAGCAACTTATGTGCAAGAATGGGAGAGGAAGATGAAAGATTTAGAAAAGATGAAGAAGGACTGTCATGACAAGTTGATGAGGCTAAAATCAAAGTTATGGGCTAAGTCTCATTTCACCTTTTTTCCTAAAAAATGATATGTTAATTAATAATATATCAGAGGCTTTAAATGGATCGATTTTGGAAGCTAGGGACAAACTCATATTGACTATGATGGAGTGGATTAGATGCTACTTGTAACACCCCAAAATTTCCAATCTCTTAAACAGTAATTTTGACAGTTAACAGAATTTTACTGTTTAGTAATTTCTGTGCACTGTAAAATTATTTTGTTTATTCCGTCAGCTTATTTGATCGTTTTGAGTGATTTACTACGTGTCAGGAAAATAAAAATTTTCGGGCCGGGGAAAACGTTACGTAATTTAATTTTTACCGTTAGGTAATTATTTTACGTAATTTGATTTGATATTTGTGCATTTTATAATTTTTGTGATTTTATGGATGATTTTGAAATTTTTCCTGTCTGTGGGTCCCGCAAAAGTATATGGGCCAGTGACTAATGGCCACACGTGGGCCAATTTGGGTCCCACAAAATGAAAATTTTTCTACGCATAGCATAGAAAAATTTATGACTGTTTAGAACGGAGATAGGGATCTTACTAAACCTGAATCCTAAATTTTAGAAAATTTTATTGTCTTTGGGTTTTGTCTTGTATTTAATTATCGGATGATAAAAATACAAAAAATATTTATTTGTAGGATACAAGAATAAATATTATACTGCGTAGTCAACAAAGAGAGCTTGACTTGATTTATACCCTTGGATGAGAATACTTAGTTTGAATATTAACCATTGATTTAATCAAAGGTTAAGAAACAAACTTAATAAAGCGCTTGGATAATAACCATTGATTTAATCAATGGTGTGAGAATAAGCTTAGTTAGGAAGGCTTTGATATCAACCATATGATGTAATCAAAGGTGTAGAATTGGTCTTGAAAAGTGACAAAGATGTAATTTATAACCATTTTATTTAGATTAAATCAAGGGTGGAGATTTAATCTTAAAAAGTAACAAAGACCATTTATGACCATTTGGATGAAGAATTAATCAATGGTGGAAATTTGGTCTTCTAAAAAAAGAAAGACTAATTAGAACCCTTGGATTAAAAGTTTGAAGGAGTAATCTTAACCATTAATTTTGGAGACACATCTAATGGTTAGAATTTAAAGGAGAAAAATCCAATGGCCTAGATTTATTGTCTTCTAAAATTAAAAATCTACCTAAATCCTAACCATTGAATTAATCAATGGCTAGAAATGCTTCAAATGGTGGCAAATAATGAAGACAACTTTATTGAATGATTATGAAGAGAAGGTGATGGTTTTGGAGTGTTTAGAAGAGCAAAGAGACAAAGCTTTTATGTCATTTTTGCATGTCTTGGTCAAGTTAGACATCATAATGGCTTTACTTTTTTGATTTTTTGCACTCAAGAAGAATGCAAGAAGGGGGGACTACGAATTTGGTGCTGCATGAAGGAGTTTGGAAGACCATAATTGCATGCTTTAGTCATTATTGTCTTCCTTGGTCTTCATTGATTCATTTTCAAGAAGGAAACTTAGAAAATTTTCTCTCCATCTCCTTTCTTCTCTAGATTTTGGCCAAGCCCTCCAAGAACACCTTCCATCACTCAAAAATTTCATCCAACTTGATTTTCTAAACCTAAACACCATTCTAAGAACATCTCTAGTTAAGAGTTTTTCCAAAATCATTCATCTTGATCTTCAAATTCAAGCTTCAAGTTTCTATCAAAAATCAAAAATTTCATCTTTGTGCTTCAAGAGAAACCATTCGGTCATACTACCTAAAATCACCATCCAAGCTCTTTTAATTTCATCCAACTTTAGATCTTGAATCTCCATGATATTCTAAGCAACTTTCATGTTGGAGATTTTCTCTAAATCATTCATCTTCAACCTTGTTCTTCAAGCTAAAGATTGAAGCTTTAATGGTGAAATTTGGTACTCTTCACTTTTCTTTTGATTTTCAAGGTTCTAACCATGATTCTAATCCATGGTTTTCTTATTCAAGTCTTGTATATTAATTATTTGTGTGTTTTATTTTGTATTTGAGAAGCCCTTGGTGGTGAAGGACTTGGAAAAAGAAGCAAATCAAGAACCTTTGGAGGATCTTCAAGAGGTAAGAGGGAGATCCATCTCACCAACCAAGCATGGTGGTGAGAGATGGTATTTTATTTGATGGATGTGGAATCCATGTGAGGATTCATATCCATGGTCATGTAATTAATTTGTGGGTGTTTATGAGCTTTGATTAATTTTCTATGCTTGATATGCTTTGCATGATTTTATAACTTTGATGATATGTTTGATATGCTATACATGCTTTTATGGCTTTGATGGTATGCTTATATTATTTATGATGAAATATATATGTATATGCCATGACTTGATGGTGGAAAGGAAATTGGTTTTTGGCTCCAATAGCCAAGGAAGAAGCTACGGTTTTGATGCCCTTGATTAGGGTTTATGTTGAAAAATTTCAATAACAAAAGAATTGATTTTTGAGTACTTAGAACATGGTGGATTTCAAACAAGACACCTCAAAATAGGTGTTACAAATTAATATTTTCATGAAAGAATAAAATTGGATTGATTTGAAGAATATGAAAAATAAACAAAGGGTTTGTTTTTCAAGAGAACATGAACACAATTTTAGAAGGATTTTTATTGATTTATTTTGTGTACAAAGTTCCTAAGTATTTTTCTAAACATGAGTTCTAAATGAAAATAACAATGTTGATTTTGAGGATTTGCAAAGAAAGTGAAAAAGGATTTGCAAAGAAAGCGAAAAAGGATTTGTAAAGAAAGTAAAAACGAATTTGAACAAATGGGTTTGGTTTTTATGACCATAAAGACTTACGGTTTTGAAAACAAAATTTTAATGGTTTTGTTTATGTAAAATCCTATCAACTTAAAAAGAAAGAATATTTTCATGATTTCAATAGTCATGCCCACGTTTTTGAAGGTTTGTAATGTCTTGATTTTATGAACAAGTTTCCAAAATGAAACAAAAGAGAATTTCAAAGTAATTTGATACAACAAATTTGGAAAGGAATCGGCGTTTATCACTTGAGAAAATCAAGCTTTTGTAAACGAAAATGTTTTCAACTTCAATTTATTTTGAAGAAGGTTGTGTTTAGAATTGATTTGGAAAAAATGAAAAAAATATAATAATTTAACGTCTTCTAACATATGAATCATTCTTTGGGATTTTGGAGAGTGATTTTGTGAAATATATTTTGGAAAGGTTTTCTTAAAAGAGAAAATGTGACAAATGACATTGGAAACGATATTGAGTTTTTGAAAGTCCAAAATAATATTTGGAATATTGAGGTATATTTTACGTAGTTTTCAAAATGACGTTTGGAATATTAAAGAATGTTTTGCGTATTGGAAAAATAATGAAATTATGGTGAAAAACGTTTTACATATTCTAAAAACGTGATTTTTAAGCTACACGATTTGAAAAATGTTTAAGTATTCCTACGTGACTTAAAAAAAAATGTTTTAATATTTCTACGTGATTTGGTGTATGTTTAAATATTTTACGTGATTTGAAATACTGTTGAAAATCACTACGTGATTGAACAACAATAGAATATTTTTATGTGATTGTGAAAATAACGAAAAATCATTATGTGATTTGAAAAGCATTTTAAATATTTTGAAAATGAAAGAAAATGATTTACGTGACACGTGACGTAAAAGAAAGATTTTTAAGTTACGTAATTTTGAAACAGTGGAAAAATATAATGGGATTTGATAAACATATATTTTTACGTGTTTAAGAAAAATGTTGAAAAATTAGTACGTAAGTTAAAAGTGCAACAGAAGAGTTGCAACATTTTGAAAACGTAACAGAAGTGTTACGGTATTGTGAAAATATAACAAAAGCTTTTTAGAATTTTGAAAACGTAACAGAAGTGTTACGGTATTGTGAAAATATAACAAAAACATTTTAGAATTTTGAAAACGTAACAGAAGTGTTACGATATTTGAAAACGTAACAAATACATTTTTTTTGAAATTGTGAAAACGTAACGGAAATGTTGCGCAATTTTATAAAGACACGGCGAAAGTGTTTTATAACTATGAAAATGTGATAACATGATTTCACTGTTGAAAATACAGTATGATTACTGTTGAAGCTTGTGATTGGTATTATACCTGTGATTGGTAATTGGTGCATTATACATGCATTGGAATGGTCCGATGAGGACTGAAATGGCTGATTGCCAGGAGAAACACACCTCTTGAGCGGGTGCGATATGCGTAGTGTAGGTCACTGGTTGACCTTGGGGGCATCGGGGTGCGGGTTGCCTACAATGGACAGTGAGTCGCTCTAATGTAACCGTAGGTTAGACCGACGCGACACACCGATGATCTGATCGAGACACTATTCTTAATCAAGATCTGATAAAGACTGTCGTGTATATGCTAGATGTGCAAAAATCAAAATGAGGATTATAGCACGTGGTCTGAGGCATGAGGTACCGACAGATTCTTTTCGATCATTTCTCCGACCTGAGTTTTAGCTCCATGGAGTAGGAAATCGAGTCTTGTGTACATGCATAAACTGAACATTTATATCTGTGTGATATATATTGAGGAATATTGGCTATGACAATTGTTTTGAATAATTGGATGATGATAGTTGATTAATGTTGATAGCATGATTTTAATATTGTATCTGTGTGATAACCATAATGATGATGACATGATTGTAATTATGAGATGATATAACTGTATGATATTGTTGTTTG
This sequence comes from Ormosia emarginata, assembly GCA_029884605.1. Taxonomy (NCBI): domain Eukaryota; kingdom Viridiplantae; phylum Streptophyta; class Magnoliopsida; order Fabales; family Fabaceae; genus Ormosia; species Ormosia emarginata. The sequence continues at coordinate 23,034,769 of JAQQTP010000077.1, read as the reverse complement.
TGTTATCTCTGTGCTTGCCATGTTGGTACTGGTGTAGGTGATCTCACCTCTTTGTTATGTTGTTTTTGTTATGTCTCGTATTATTAAAATTATACAGTAGAAGGAACAAGTTGTCTTAGACATAGCGGGTGACAAATACCTCTACGTTTGGAGACAACATCGAAGAATGACCTTACCGACAGTGTTGAAACGGAAAAGATGTTTGAGGACAAGGAACAGACATAGAACAAATGTCTGATGCTTCAAGATGGACATTCCGATGGACACTCTGAGATTGGGGACAACAATAAGGAGTGGACATTCATGACTCGATGGGGAGCAGTGTTGACAAGGAGTAGAGTTCTGATGTATCAAGTTTGATACAGGAGAAGGAACAAGTATGTTAAGTTTTCATCGTTAGTGTTACACCGTGCTATTAAGTAGGACCCGTAATGGGTTTGCTACTGTGGAAAAAGAAAGAACAAAAGAGTCTGTCAATTTATATTTCTCTTTAAATTGTGTGTCATTATTGGATAATGAGTAATTGAAATATGATTACCTAATATTTTCAGTAAATTTACGTGTCAGTAAAGAAAGAAGTTTTTTTTTAAACCAATATTTTTATAACTCAAACTTGTGTGAATTTCTTTTCAGATTATGAGTCGGGAATCGAAAATGTGATACCCTAGAGAGGGTGTTACACTACTGGTTGTCAAGGTTTAGTGAAAAAAGATCAAAAGCTGAAAGTTACAAAGGTAAAATATATTCAAAACCAAAGAAAATGTTGGATAGAGAGGTAATTTAGAGCAGATATTGGACTGCAAGATGGGTTGGTGAAATGAATTTTGAGGTATCTAACTCTTCAAGGTTCATTGTTGAGAAATTTGTAATTAACTTGCAGGTTGGTTCATGCACCTGCAGGTTCTGGAGGTTGACTAGGATGCCATGCCGACATGCTTGCAGTGCCATATTTTTCAAGAAAGATGATCTTGAAGACTATTGCAGCTACTATTACACTACACAATCTTACAAAGCTTGCTATGAACCTGTGGTAAACTCAATTAATGGGGAAAATATGTGGCTAACTTTGAACTAACAAATGTTGCCACTTACCTACAGAGCAAAGCCTAGGTAACCTAAGAGATTGAGGAAGAGAGAACCTGATGAGCCAACACATCCACACAAGTACAGGAGAAGTAGTGGATCTTTGAGATGTAGAACATGCAACATGTATAGCCATAATGCTAGACACTGCAGCAGGAATGAAGTATCTCAACCGACAGTAGCAGATCCACTAACAACAATAGATGACCCTACAAATAGACAACCAGCAAATCTAGTAGCCATACAAACTCAACCATCTGCCCCACAATCTGCAACAACTACCAGAGGGAGAGGCGGAGGTAGAGGAAGAGGAGGGAGAGGGAGAGAAGCAACAACAATAACAACACCAGAAACTCCTATTGGCCAACCAGCTCCAATATCACAGCCTAGAACATTAACTTCAACAACTGGGAGAGGAAAAGCATGGAGAGCAAGAAGAGCAACAACAACAGCACCAACAGATCCTATTGGCCAGCCAACTCCATTATCACAGCCTGGAACACCAACTTCAACAGCTGAGAGAGAAAGAGCAGGGAGAGGAAGAAGAGCAACAACACCAAAAGATCCTATTGGCCACTGACAAACATTATCATATCCCGGAACATCAACTTCAACAATTGGGAGAGGAAAAGGAGGGAGAAGAAGAAAAACAACAACAGCAGCACCAACAGATCCTATTGGCCAACCATAAACATTATCACAGTCTGCTCTATCAATTGCAACAAGATCTAGATCTCCCATACAACTGCCTAGTGATCCAAAACTGCCATCTCTGCTTAGGTTCAAGATTTGAGCAGTGTCTTTGGGGAATTTTAGGACTTTGTTCTACAAAGAATAAAGTTTTAGAACCACTAGAGGTGGTCAGTGAACATAATGGGGACTTTTGGGGTAGGAATTTTTTATATGTGTAATGGCCAATAGAAGATAGACCACACTTTTTTAGTATAGTCAAGTATTATAATATTATTTTGTAATTTTTAATGTCACTGTAAAAGTTTGGTGCAATATTAAATAGAATATATGTTTGGTAACAGTCATTGCCAATTGTATTACATTGTTTGGAATATTTGTTTGCCAACTATGTTTACTACACACAACTTTGTTCGGAATATTTGTACTTTATTGGAATATGTGTTTGTCAACTTTGTTTGCAAGATGTAATTTAAATGTTGTATATTTATAGAGGTTTAAACAAAGGTTTAATGTTGTATATTTACAGAAATTTAAACAGAGAGAGGTTAAAACAAATCTGTATATTTACACAGAGGTTTACTTTCATAACCCTCTGCATTAAAATGTGTATATTTACACAAGTTTACTGTTATTTTAATGTAAAGGTTTGCACAATTATTGATTGATCCAGAAGTGTCATTTCCGCAAAAAAGTTTTATCATTGCATTTTCATTCAACATCTATAGTGAGAACCAAATTCAATAGAGGCTTGCACAAAACATTCCACGTGCTTTTCATTGTATTTTTTGGTGCATGTTACATATCACTAATAGTTACATAATCTAACACTCATCTCCTTACCCCACTCTTTACATGGTAGCACTCAACATACTCTCAAATCCACTACACCTCACCTGCACTTAATCAAATTACCAACCAATTTACATTTCATGTCAACCTAAGCAATCCACCACACCTACCATAATTGACAATTGCAAAACACTCTAATATGTTTTGAAAAGAAAAGTAAGCTTATTGCTGATATATGTTTTGAATCAAATTTAACTAAAGTTCCCCATAATACTTGATGGATTGATTATGGATGTACAACTCATGTTTCTAATACGATGTAGGGATTCCTTACAATCTAAACTATAAGCACAAATGAGAAGTTCGTTTCCATGGAGAATATAGTGAAGGTTCTAGTGGAAGGTGTCAGGACTTATCGTTTAATCCTAGACACTGGGTATCATTTAAATTTATTTAAAACTTTTTATGTACCTAGTATTTCTTGGAATTTAGTTTGTTTGTCTAAACTTGATGTTGCTGGATACTCTTTTTGGTTTGGTAATGGATGTTTTAGTTTGTATAAGCATACCTATATGATTGGTTCTGGTATACTTTATGATGGTTTATATAAATTGAATCTTGATAATTTATATGTTGAAACTCTTATGACCTTGCATCATAATGTTGGCACTAAACGTAGTTTAGTGAATGAATGTTCTACTTACTTGTGGCATAAACGTTTGAGTTATATTTCTAAATAAAAAATGAAAAGGTTGGTAAGGAATGACATTTTTCTAAATTTGGATTTCATTGGCCTTAATATTTGTGTGGATTACATTAAGGGAAAACAAACAAAACTCATAAAGAAAGGTGCCACGAGAAGTACTCAGCTTCTTAAAATTGTACACACCGATATATGAGAACCATTTGATATCGATTCTTTTTGTAAAGAAGAGTACTTTATCACCTTTATTGACGATTATTCATGTTACAGATATGTCTATTTACTGCATGAGAAATCTCAAGGAATGAATGCCTTGAAAATTTATGTAAATGAAGTTAAAAGACAATTGAACTAAAAGGAGAAAATCGTAAGGTCATATGGATGTGGTGAGTATTATGGAAGATTTGATGAAACTAGACAATGCCCAAGTCTATTTGCTAAGTTCCTAAAAAAACGTAGCATATGTGCTCAATACACAATGTCAGGTATATCACAACAAAATGATGTATCAGAAAGGTGTAACCGAACCTTAATATATATGGTCAAAAGCATGTTAAGTAACATATCTTTACCCTTGTCATTTTGGATGTATGCTTCAAAAATTGTTGTATATTTGTTGAACAGGATTCCTAGTACGGCAATTCCAAAGACACATTTTGAACTGTGGACAAGTAAGAAACCTAGTTTAAGGCACCAACATGTTTGAGGATGGCAGACAGAAATAAGAATATATAATCCACATGAAAAGAAACTGGATGCAAGAACAATCAATGGATATTTCATTGGATATCCCAAAAGTCTAAAGGGTATAAATTTTATTGTCTTACCCATAGTACAAGAATTATTGAAACTGGAAATGCCCACTTCATTGAGAATGGTGAGACCAGTAGGAGTGAAGCTTCACAAAATGTGGAGATTAAAGAAGTTAGAGTACACGTTCTTTTGACTTGTGCTCTTACTTATGAAATTGTTGTTCCTCATGTTGTTGAATCACATAACAATCAAGAAGAACAACAAATTAATGATCTCGAGTTTAACAATGAACCTATAGTAGAACAACCACAAGAAATAGTATTAAGAGAATCCCAAAGAGAAAGGAGATCTGCTATTCCAAATAACTATGTGGTGTATCTACAAGAGTCAGAAAACGACTTGAGAATTAATAGCAATGATCCAGTTTCATTTTCACAAGTCATTAATAGTGATAATGCTGATAAATGGTTAGATACCATGAAAGATGAGCTTAAATCAATGGAACATAATGGTGTATAGGACCTTGTGGAATTACCTTAAGGGTGCAAGAGAGTTGGGTGTAAATGGGTCTTTAAGACTAAGTGTGACTCTCATGGTAATCTTGAACGCTACAAGGTTCGTCTTGTTGCCAAAGGTTTTACTCAAAAGGATGGCATTGACTATAACGAAACATTCTCGCTAGTTTCTAAGAATGATTTTTTCAAAATTATCATGGCATTAGTAGCTCATTATTATCTAGAGCTGCATCAAATGAATGTGAAAATCACCTTTCTAAATGGAAATTTAGAGGAAGATGTTTATATGTATCAACCAATGAGGTTTTCAGTTGAGGGGAAAGAACACATGGTGTGTAAACTTAAAAAATCAATATACGGACTTAAGCAAGCTTCTCGGCAATGGTATCTCAAGTTCAATGATACTATTGTGTCCTTCGAATTTAAGGAAAACATTGTTGATCGATGTATATATATCTAAAGGTCAGTGGGAGTAAGTTTATCTTTCTGATTTTGTATATTGATGACATTTTACTTGCAATTAATGATCTTAGTCTATTAAGTGAGACTAAGACGTTTCTGTCTAATAACTTTGAAATGAAAGATATGGGAAAGGCAAGCTATGTGATTGGAATAGGAATATTTCGTGACAGATCACATGGATTGTTAGGCTTGTCTCAGAAAGCATATATTAATAAAGGTTTAGAGAGATTTAGAATGGAAAAATGTTCAACATCACCCGTTCCAATTCAAAAAGGAGACAAATTCAGTCTCATGCAATGTCCAAAGAATGATTTGGAATAGAAACAGATAGAAACAATTCCTTATGTATCTGTTGTTAGAAGTTTGATGTATGCTTCAACATGTACAAGGCCAGATATCAGCTTTATAGTTGGTAAGCTGGGTAGATATCAGAGTAATCTAGGATTAGATAATTAGAAAGCTGCAAATAAAGTCTTAAGATACTTGCAATGAACGAATGATCACATACTTACTTATAGAAGATCTAATCATCTTGAGGTGGTTGGATATTCAGATTCAGATTTTTTCAATTGTGTAGATACAAGAAAGTCCACATTTGGCTATTTGTATCTTTTTGCCGGAGAAGCGATATCATGGAAGAGTGCAAAGCAATCAGTCATTGCTGCATCCACTATGGAAGTTGAATTTGTGGCATGCTTTGAGGTCATGGTTCAGGCTAAATGGTTACGGAATTTTATTTCAGGACTTGAAGTAATCGACAGTATTGTCAGGCTACTAAAAAATTATTATGATAATTTCACATTTATCTTCTTTTTTTTAAAAACAACAAGTATTCTAAATGTGCTAAACATTTGAAATTGAAATATTTTGTCGTTAAAGAAGAAGTTCAGAAATATAGAGTGTCAATAGAGCACATTAACACCGACTTTATTATTTTTTACCCTTTGACAAAAGGGTTGCCGCCCAAAATATTTAGTGGACATGTTAAAAGTATAGGTATTGTTGCCAAGTAGGCAATATTGTATATTATGTTAATGTTTATGTTTTATATACTTTAACACTCTGAGCCCATGAATGAGTATGTTTTTGTCTTACCTGTTTTCCAAGTTTGTATACATGATTGAATAAAAATGATGATAACAAGTTTTGTCTTTAATAAAGACATTATTGTTGGACCAATTATGTGTTTCCCATTTACAGGTCTTGTCAAGGAGGAGACTAATTTTGTAGTACATGGAAGGGACTATGTCAATTAAATGATATACAACTGCTATGACTCATGTTAGTTTTCATTCTTGGTCACAATAAATGATGTATCCAATGTAATGAAGAGTTTGACTATATATATGAATTCATGTTATGTTTTGACAGACTTATCAAACTATAAAGAAGGTAATGTCACATGAGCCAAGTGGGAGAATGTTAGATTAAATGTCTCATGTGATAGGCATGTGACTTATCTTATTAGTTTAATAAGTAATTAAATTAAGTTAATGAGCTAAATTCTTATTGGGTAAAAAAAAGAGGTAGTTTTGCAATTATAGCAACTGTCAACTTGATGAAAATTAGCAATATTTAAGAAACAGTTTCTGCGTAAAACTCAAGATCTTGTTCTTAGCCGTAAAGGATTTCTTCTTCCTTCATCATTACTAAAGTAGAAGAAGAGAGTAAAGAAAAAGCGAAGGAATAGAAAGTGAGTTTTTGGATCTCTCTAATACTCATGGAATACAGTTTGTTCTTTATTCATTGATAAATGTTAGTGTCTTCATACTTTCTTATTTGTGAGAATCATAAACTTTAAGATCCTAATGTTTTAATGGTAGTTTTCTATATTAAAATTCTTAGAAAAACTACAAATTAACAATAAATTCCATCCTAACTATCAACTTCCCATGTTTGCTTCTAAATTCTGATGGTTAAGGCAGCATCAAAGCAATTAGCAACCAAGAGGTTGTCAACATAGAAAAATCAACATAATGTAAGGTTCTGTTATGTCCATTCAAGTATGTTTCTCTTAGTTAGGAGTCCACTATTGCTGCCTACTTGTATAGGAAATTGCAAGGTGGCTTCTGAAAGTAGAACATAAAGAAGTAGCTAATTAGAGAGATAAAATTCTTAGACCTCCGAAAGATTGAATAGAGACACTTCTATGATGATATAATTGTAATAGTTCTCACGAAGTCAGCTAAATAGTAACCAGCATTTTTATGGATGACAGTTCGGAAAGTACAATCTCCATACAATTAGATGACCTAACAACTATTATTAAACTCGCCCACGAAACAAGTGAAAACAAAGGAAAACACAATTCTATCTCATGAAAAAGAGTAAGTTCCTTTGACAATCTTATATGAAAATGGTTTTAAAAATTTTAAATCAGCAATGGAAGCCATATATAGTCACGAAGAAGTCCACAAAACTACTAACCTTATTGCAACAATTTTTATTATATCATTCTTTACATAATGCATGTACAATTATTTATTAGTTCTCTTGTTAAAAAATAATAGCATAAAAAAATCGGAGTATATTATTTAACTAAACAAAATTTGCAAATGTACATCTTGTTAAATTAGACTTTGCTTTACTGTCAATGTAAAGACAATAAATTAAAATTAAACTTAATTAAATTCTATTGCTCGTGCTGAAAGTTTAAAAGAAAAAAAAAAAAGAATAGTGCTCTTCAATGTTTAATAGAATAAATTAACCTCCGCAACTATTTAACATTTTCCTAAGTTGATCCTGCCTATTTTTATGCTCTAAAATTTTGCTTATGATGTTTTACACCCCTACATAGATTGACTCTCTAAAATGCCCAAAGATTGTTAAACAAGAAACTTACAGAGACCCACCATTGGGTGGATTATATAGTTCATATACACCCAAATTATTTTATCCTATAGAGTTAATCATATAAACATTAATTTTTTTAAACTTCCTTGTACAAATGCAAAAGTTGTCAAGTTATAATCTAAAACAGTTGATTTTTTTTTTAAACCATTCTAAACTTGAGTTAGATTCATTAAAATTCCAACATGACATGCAAGAACATAACACTAACTTATATGTTACATTTTTCAATGTGATAAACATAAACATCAATTTCAACACAATCAAAACAAAACTAGATCTATTTTTATTCATACATTTGAATTGATGGCTAAACTAGTTTACCAACAAGAACAACAAAGCCCAAATAAGAAATGCCACCATCGTTTACCTTAGACACCACTACTATTGGTGTCACTTTTATCCTTATTGGTACCACCAGAGACTAGGATTTTTTAATGTGATATCCTCCATGCTGTTTCCTTCCTATTAGTCATGAATTAAGGTCCATTTTAAAGTCCCCATTATGGTTCCGTCTAAGGTCTCAATTTCCCTTTCAGGATCACATGGCATGTGGTATTTCAACTCACATAAAATCTCAACTTGGTTTCATTCATACTCTGAAAATACCCTCTCCACTTTGCTTTGTAGATCACACAAAAGTATTTGGTTAGTCATTCTTGGTGTAGAAAATAAGTAGTTTCATGAAGAACTGAATTGTTTAATGTCATTGATGAGTACACTGAACTTGAAATCCAAAACCAAATTGTCTACATACATGTCTGGTTCTCCAGCACAACATAGAGCTATCTTGGAGAATTTCTTTCGAAACTAGAAACACATTGATGATTCTCTGCTTCCATGCTTGCACCAATTTATGCTCATATCTTCAGGCAATTTGAACAAGGATTTAAAATCAGGATCCTCAAGACCAAGTAGCTTCCATGAAAGTTTACATACTTGGATGAAAGTACGTAACAAAGTTTTAAATTATGGTTATGGTGACGGTCATGTTGCGATTATCGTAGGCTAATGCAAACCATTGCAGGTCGATGCAGACCGCAATCATGGTATGATGCAATTGCAGCAATTACTGCGACCGATATGTTGAAGCCACAACAGGTGTTATGGTCTGAGTTCTGAGTTTTAAAACCTTGATATGAAAATAGTGGCCACAATAGGTTTTGAAAATACACATGAAGCATGTAAAATTACTTGTCATTATAAACAACCATCACGTTAACACATTTCTAAGTTCATTTTTTCTTTATCTTCATTCCATTCAAAAAATCGAAATCTCCTACACTCGTAAGATGTTATCACCTCAAGTTGATGCATCATTTGAATGGTATCCCGTAATTAGAGGGGGGTATATGATGTTTGATCCGTAGACCGATCTAAATAACCTATGGTCTAAGCGAATTATGACCAAGCAAAATGTTAGTCCGTTTAGACGTAGACTTATTGACCTAATTCGTTTTAACTCACGATGAATTTTGGTACGCGGATTTGCATACCAACCCTTAGGTCTGCTTAAATAATAATAATAATAATAATAATTATTATTATTATTATTATTATTTCCTTTGGCAATTGAGCCCAACACAAAATTATCAATACTGCTGGCCCAGATGACAAAAAAAAACTTTAAAATTAAAATTAAAATTAAAATAATTAAATAACCAAAAAACAAAAATTAAATCATACAAAATTAGACCTAAATATCTGATTCTGATCTCTCATTTCACATTTGAAAACCCTACGCTCATCTCTCATCTCTCATCTCACTCTCGCCGCTGGCTGCCGCTCCTTTCTACGGTGCGATTGCAACCAACGGCTGCAACATGCGAGTCTGCGACGCCCACGAGGCACGACTGCACGCGCGAGCCTCCTCGTCTCCTCCACCGCCGGCAAGGCGCGAACCAGTCACCCCTCAAATCGAGCCCCGCCGTGCGTTCCCCCATTCGCCAGAGTCGCTATGTGGTCTGACTCGTCTCCTACCACGACGCAGCCACCACGCCGCTGTCGCCTCCCAGCATTGTTCCCTACCCCCATAGAACATCGAACCAGCACCGCCACCCGCCGTCGTCTGACCACCGGTCTTCCTCCGCCATCATGCTTACCAAACCCAATCGGACCCCCTGCTTCTATGTAGACCGGAGACCCCTCAGTTTCAATTCTAATTTTTTTTTTAATTTTCTGGTCAATAAACGTTTTCAGCAAATTGAAAAGAAAAAAAAAAAAAGGGAAGAAGATTACCGGTCGCGTAACTCGGTCAAACGTGGTGCCGACGTTTTGCTGGCTCATTTAAGTCGCGGGTTAATCCGCACCGATGCATTTAAATGTAGTCTGGTGCAGACCACGTCAGCCTGCATACCCATCTCTACCGGTAGCTGATTAGCCATTATTTTACACACTGAACCAAAAATTAAGTCAGATTATTGGGTCATGAGTAATTGGTTCAACCCGTTGAATTATAATATTTGAATAAAAAATATAGTCAGTTCATATTGTCCGACCGCTTTAATTGGCAGTTCCTATCCGGTTTTTAAAACATTGTGATTAGCCTTTTCGAAGATTGTTGCGGCATCTAGAGCCAATAGGTTTTAGTGAGAAATAGTGAAGGTGAAGATGAGTGAGTGAATGCAAAGTGTCTTCAAACGTCTGCGTGAGAGAATTTTAGAGTATTATATGCAATTTTAGTGATTAATATTGCTTTTTTACTTGTATGTGTTGAATATGGTTGAATAGTTTGCAAAACTAATATATGGATGTTAAATATTTTGAGGAAAATTAAATATTAATTGTATTCAAGATTTAAGTGATTTTAAATATTTATTAAATAAATTGTTTGATATATATTGAATGATTTATTTAATATTTATATTTTTTGGGTGAATTTTAATATATATATTTTAAAAGCACTTAAGTAATGTTTATCTTCTAATTTAAATATAAAAATAATTATGATGGGATTTAATTTGAATCACATCCAAGAGATTTTCTTGAAGAGTCGTGTTATCTTGAGTCATATTTGAACTTTGTATATCTCTCTTTTTTGTACAATGCTAGGAAAAAAATTATTATCATGTGTTATAATATGAAGTTTCCAAATCGAATTTTGTATATCTCTTTTTTTTTTTTTATACAATAGTGGCAATGAAATTTGAACTTATAACTTCATATAAACTATTTAAATTCCTCATCGTTAACCCAATCCTAGTGCCTTGAACCATGTATATCTATTTGCGTGTCTTCTAACTAGTGTATTATTATAATATATAGACTTGTAAGTTAGCAGTGGCATGTTACCATAGTCATAAAGTCTTCTTAAACAAAGTAACAAAATCCTCAAGTCTTCGTCTAAATTTTTTAATAATATAAAATTTTCATTCTTCACACTCTAGTTTGTTGAACGTTTAATTCCATCCGCATACATTGTTCCTGACTTGCAAATAAAGAGTTCTCGGCAAAATTCCCAAGTCTTCTTAAACAAATTAAAGAAATTTCTTATTATTATGTAACAAATAATATTCTTATGAATTTTTTAATTCTAACGTGGATGACCTGCCTCTAATAAGATCATAGAAGATGTTAATTTCTTGGGATTAGGTTATAAGGAATGTCCTTGTAAATCTTTTAGTCCCAACATATATGACCTACCTTTAACTAAATCAGAGAAGTGGATTAATCGAAATATGCATAAATTGATCCAGACACTACAAGATCACAATAAAAAAAATGAAAGTAACAAAATCCTATGTACTTATTAGAAACTCTACATCTTAATTGAATATTAATTTATAAATTTTATTAAAGTAATATGTCATGTACAGTTTAGAGATGTAATAATTTGATTAATTATGTAGATGCTTTCCACACCTTCAAAACTTTCATTTTATGTTACACAAATATGAACAGTTCTTAAGCATTTAAAATTAAAACAAAAGACTAATCATCACCCTGGCATAAACAATGAAAGAGTAACATTCATAGCGTAGTGGAGATAATGTATTGGAAGAAAATCACTATCATGTGTGATATGAAGTTTCCTAATTGAATGGCGTACATCTCTTTTCTCGTCTTCTTGCTAATGTATTACATAGACTTGTAGATTAGCATATTAGCAGAGTCCTGAAGTCTTCATAAACAAAGTAACAAAATTCTCAAGTAATCGTCTAATTTTTTTAATATATAAATTTTACCTTTTCCTTCTCACTCTATTTTGATCGAGTGTTTTTCCCTCTAAAGAAATGTCTATATTAAAATGAACTTGGTGGCTTCCATGATGTTTCTGGCAGCTACACAGGAAGCAAATGGTGTGAATAACGTTATTTATTGGTTAAGCTTTAGGTATGCACTCTTCTCTTTGTATCACTATAACTAGATCCTTGTCTTCACTCTTCACATATCCTTCTGGTGTCTTTATCCATCGTGTCTAGCAAGTTTGATTATCATGGTGCAACCAACACCATCTTCTTCTCCTTTTACCTACAAATACACCCATGATGTCTTTCTTAGTTTTCGTGGTGAAGATACCCGTACTGGTTTTAGTGGTAATCTTTATAGTGCTTTGTGTCAAAGGGGTGTCTTGACCTTCATAGATGATGCTGGTCTTAGAAAAGGGGAAGAGATTGAACCTTCTCTCCTCAAAGAAATACAAAAGTCCAGGATGGCCATCATTATTTTCTCCAAAAACTATGCATCTTCAACATTTTGTTTGAACGAACTAGTTGAGATCCTTAAGTGTTATACAAAAGAAAAAGGTCAGTGGATCTGGCCAGTATTTTATGATGTAGATCCATCAGAACTGCGACATCAAATGGGCAGTTTTGGTGAAGCATTGGCTAAGCACGAACGGGGAAGATTCAAGGATGACATAGAGAAGGTGCAAAAATGGAGGTTAGCTTTGCGTCAAGCAGCTGATTTGTCCGGATGGCATTTCAAACATGGGTAATACACCTCTCTTTGTTGCTTCCATTGTAGTTTACTGTTTCATATATGTTTGGTTGACGCTTATTATTTTAATCTATCAATAAGCATAGGACACTAATCATTTGAGTGTATCAAGAAGTAGATGACACTAAATTAGTTGTTACTTGAAAGGAGGAAATTTGACATGAATTTTATGCATTTAATTTCACTTTTATAAATGGCAGGGAAGAATATGAGCATGTGTTCATAAGTAGGATCACAGAAGAGGTCTCTAGTAAGCTTAACCGACCTCTCTTGCATGTTGCTAATTACCCTGTTGGGCTGGAAGCTCGGATGCGAGAAGTACAGTTGCTTATGAATACTGATTTTGATAACAAAGTCAACATGCTTGGGATTTACGGGATTGGTGGAATAGGTAAATCAACTATTGCACGTGCTATATTTAACTTGATAGCTGATAAATTTGAAGGTTCATGCTTTCTTGCTGATGTTAGAGAAAAGTCAATTGGGCGTGGCCTAGTGCAAATCCAAGAGACAATGCTTTCTCAACTAGTTGGGGAGAGAAATATCAAGTTGGGAGATGTCAATCAAGGGATTCCAATATTAAAAGAAAGACTCCATCGTAAAAAAGTTCTTCTTATTCTTGATGATGTTGACAAAATGGAACAATTACAAGCAACTGCTGGAGGACTTGATTGGTTTGGTTTTGGTAGCTTCATTATAATAACAACAAGGGATAAGCATTTGTTAGATATCCATGGTGTTGAAAAATTATATAAGGTGAATGAATTAAATGATACCAAAGCAATTGAATTGCTTAGGTGGAATGCTTTCAAGAAGAATGACGTTGATCTGAGTTACATGGAAATCATAAACCGTGCAATACATTATGCCAGTGGCCTTCCATTGGCTTTGGTAACAATAGGCTCAAACTTGTTTGGTAAAACATTAGATGAATGGAAATCTGCATTAGAAGCATATGAAAGAATTCCAAATAGAGATGTTCTTGAAATTCTTAGAGTTAGCTATGATGGCTTGGAAGAAAATGAGAAGGAAATTTTTCTTGACATAGCTTGTTTCTTCAAAGGGTGCACTGTGAGATATGTCACAAATATGCTACATGTTCGTGGTTTTCACCCAGAATATGGTATTAGAGTGCTAGAAAGAAAATCTCTAGTTAAGATTATGAGATCTGCTCTAAAAAATAAGGATTCTGATCGTGTGACAATGCATGACTCGATTCAATATATGGGCAAAGAAATAGTTAGACATCAATCTACTTGGCCTGAAAAACGCAATAGGTTGTGGTTTCATGAAGACATTATTCACGTTTTGGAAAAAAATAAGGTATGCTAGAGTCATCTACGGCATGTCTTTCCATTTCTTTCTTTACCTCTTTTGATGAATCTGTACTATATTTCATGATTCTTAGTTCTCATTAGTCATAACCAACATAATGATTTATAAATTGTATTGAAAGTTACTCTAAATTCTTATATGAAATTCCTTACCCATTTTTTTTTTTTTTGTGCATTGTGTTTCGTTTTGCTTTTGGCTTGAACGAAAAATGATGAAATTGAAGCCATGATGTTGGACTTGCCTGAAGACAAAGAAGTTCAATGGAACCAAGAGGTCTTTAGAAATATGAAAAACCTCAGGATGCTTATAAAAAGGACTGTTGGCATTTTTAGTAGCCCCAAACATCTTCCAAATAGTTTGAGAGTGTTGGAATGGTGGGGATATCCTTCGACTTCTTTACCATCTAATTTTCTTCCAAAGAATCTTGTCATGCTCAACTTGTCTCATAGTTGCTTTCAATGGGACAAACCACTAGAGGCACGTATAATTATTAGTTACATAACATTTTTTTCTTTTTTTTTGGCAAACATACTGCACTTACCTCTTAAAATTAACTGTTAATTTGGATTTTATTTTGCAGGCGTTGAAGTTTTTGAGTCGCTTGATCTTCAAAAATTGTGAGCACATAAGACAAATACCTGATGTATCTGGTTCCCCAAATTTGACAGAATTGTGTGTTGATTATTGCATAAATTTGACTGGGATTCATGATTCTTTTGGATTTCTTGATAAACTGCAAAGGTTCAGTGCTAAAGGATGTACCAAGCTCAACATTGTTCCACATGGCATAAAGTTGACATCCCTTGAATATCTCTGCCTTCGGGACTGCAGCAGACTTAATATTTTTCCAGAAATATTAGGACCAATGGAGAAACTACAATTTGTTGACTTCGCTGGAACTGCTATAGAAAATTTGCCACTTTCAGTGCAGAATCTTGGAGGCATTCAAACTTTAAGTCTGAGCAGGTGTACAATGCTTAATATTAATGCATTATCGAATATTGTTCAAATGTTGCCAAACTTCTTCCCGTTTTTGGAACGATTGAACTTAAAAGGCTCAAATTTGACAATCCTTCCGCCGTGCATCGAAGAATGTCACTTCTTGAAGGAACTAATTTTAGACAATTGCAAACAGCTTCGAGAAATTAAAGGGCTTCCACTAAGCAAAGGTGCTATATGGTTAAGAAACTGCACATCATTGAATACCAGTTGTTCAACTTTAAACATGTTGTTGAATCGGGTTGGTCTCTCTTTCCTAATGGCATATATTATTTGTTAAGTAAGTTGTTTTTTAATTTCACCATGCTTTTATTGACATGTTTGATAGGCATTGCGGAGTACTGAAACAAGACACATTTATCTGCCAGGACAAAGGATCCCAAAATGGTTTGACCACTCTAGCAAGGGACACTCTGTGTTTTTGGTTTCGTAAGGAGTTCCCAGCTATCACTGTGGGTGCTGTTTTAGGATTTGGCGAAATCGGTCTCCATGTTAAAATCAACAATGATAATATACAATATTTGTACTCCATATTGTCTTATTCGGGGACAGATACTATATTTTTGGGCAATTCTATTCCCCAATTAATGTTCAATAAAAACCGAAGCCTATTTTTAGAGCATAAGTGGAATCAAGCGGAGATTATATTTTTGAAATATCCATATACAAAATGGATTGCACCAGTAGTTACATGGACCGGAGTTTATGTAAACCGTGAAATTACTAGCATGGAGGATGTTCGGTTCACAAATCCTTATCCTCCCAAATATACATATGATCACTCCTGCTACGGCAATCATGACATGGGAAATCAACTTACATTGCTGGACAATGGATTGTGTGAGGCACCACGTATAAATCAGCAACAAGTATTATTAGATTCATTGTACTCCACAATCTCAAGGGGTTGTGCAACAGTGGAATACACACAACAGGATAAAGCATTGTACATTGAGATCAGTCACTACCACTTTCCAATGGTTTTTTGGAAAATACCTTTGGATTATGTATACTACAATTCAGATTTGACAAGGACCATTGACGGCACCAATGACCTGGGTAAAAATTCTTTTGTCCTTCCTCTCTACCATGTGGGTATTGTCTTTTATCACAATTACACTCCGACTAGCACAAGTAGGGTCATTTGCACAGACAAAAAAAGTATATACCAACCTTATATGATATATCATTTCCTAATCAGTAACTGCATATTGATTGCTTCCCTTTATCTTAATTTGCTTTGAGAGTGTTGTTATCGCTATATTCACTTGTCTTTATTAATCCCTTTTCCTCTCTCCTTTTGTACATTCTGAACTAGGTCAAGCAGTTTTGGACTATGCTGAAAAGGATCTAGGAGAATCATCTCAAGCCCCGTGTTTTGCTAAGGCACAAAATATTCAGGCCCCGAGTCCCACTTCATCTAGTGGCAAAGTTAGTGGAGAAGAACCACACCTAAAAGCCAATTCCACTACGTTGCCAACAACAATTGATGAGACTTTCAATAATCAAATTGAACTAAGTCAAGATGATGTAAAAATGGAAGCATTTTATGCTTCTCTAGATGTTGGGACCCATGTTCTTCCACATTCCCAAGATAAATTGATAGCCACTGCTCCAATTGAAGAGGCCAAGGCAGCATTGAAAAATGTACAAGACTTTTTCTCCAATGATGCTTCAGTTTTGTTGCATCCTGAAAAGTGCACTGTCTTGAAAACCAGCTTAGATTACCTCTCCAATTTGTGTGCAGATGATGAAATATCAGGAGAAATGAGAACATTGATATTAGAAGCTTCAAGGGTGTTCACTTATTGGAGGAGGGACTATAGTGAAGCAAGTATGAAAATTGAGTCCACTACATTTGAGTTGTTGAGAGCTAATGAATTAGAAGTTGATCTTGAAGATAACAAGAAACAATTTAGGGAAGTTGTGGCCTTAGAAAATGAGCTGCTTCAAAAGTTGGCCTGTATGGAGGAAAGTAAAAAGGAACTAGAAGAGCAAATCAATGCTATTAAAGCAGACATCTCCGCTTCTCAATCAGAGAAGAACATGACTCATAAGAGAAAGAGACATATCTTTGAAGAAGGAAAGACTCTTAAAACCAAAATAGATGAGTTAAGGGAAAATGTGTCGCGTTTGCAACATGAGCAAGGTTTGGCAAAGAAAACCCAAGCAAAAATCACAGATGAATGGTCAAAATTGGGAGAAAAATTTAAGAATATTGCTGAAGAGTGAGATGTATAAGAATTCAAGTAGAGTTTTGACCATGGAGTAGAGCATATAGTCTATGGTACATGAGAATTAAATTATTTTTAGTTAAAATTGATGTTGCATTAGGTCTCATTTTCAATATAAATTGTGTTACTATAATGTCAAGTCTATGAAATTTAAAATCTTAGTAGAAGTCCCGAAGTGTAGGGATTGTTATTTATGTCAATGTAAAAATATATATATACTAAAGTGAACCATATTATATTTATATATATACTCACTACATTAATTAAGAATTTAGAGACTCAATTTTAAGTAATTGAATCTCATTTTCTAATTATAACGAATATTAGTAGGTTCAACTCTTTGTGCCTGTGACTGTACTTTGCTTGCTTGTTGGTGCTTGACAGGTGGTACACAAGCATGGAAATGCTTGCTTCTTCTACGCAAAGATTGCTCAACAAGAAATTGACAGGGACCCACCATCGGGTGGACTATTGGTATAATTCAAATACCCTTATAATTTTATCCCATAGAGTTAATCATGTTAACATTATTTTTTAAAATTCCTTATACTAATGTAAAAGTTGTTAAATCTAAAAAGTTAATTGTTTTTTACCATTCTAAATTTGAGCTATGAATTCATTAAAATTCCAAGCAAAAACTTACCACTAAAAGATTGCTCGAAAACCAGTTTAACTTATTAATATAAAGCAGGTATGCAGCAAATTTCAATGTTTAAAACATAACATCAATTTCAACACAAACAAAACGAAACTAGTTTTATTTTTATTCATACATTTGAATTGATGGCTAAACTAGCTTACTAGCAAGAACAACAAAGCTCGTATAAGAAATGCCACCAACGTTTACCTTGGACACCACTACTATTGGTGTCACTTATCCTTATTGGTACCATTGAATTTGAATCTCAATTTACATTATCATTCAATGACTGAGAAAGTGAGAAACTAGGATTTTTTTTAATGTGATATCCTCCATGTTGTTTCCTTCCTTATAGACATGAATTAAGGTCCACTTTAGAGTCCCCATTGTGGTTCCATCTAAAGTTTCTATTTCCCTTTCAAGATCACACGACATGTGGTATTCCAACTATTGTAAATGATATAATTCAGTTGATAGTTAGTTAGTTGTTATAGATGTGGTTAGAATCTGTTATGATAGTTAGACAGATAGATATGTGATGGTTGTGTATAAATAAAACCACTAAGTGCTGGTGTATTCGATTTAATGCATAATCATCAATATACAGAATTGTGTAAATTCAATTCTCTCAATCTTGTGAGTGTGTGTGATTCCTCTGTATGTGATTTAGAGCCAGTGAATGCTCTAACAAATTGGTATCCCAAGCTTTATTGATTTGAGGCATGTGTACTGCGCATAATTGAAGAATTGAAGAGATGAAATTCACATTGATCCATGGCTGGTTCGAATGTGCATTTTCTTGGTAACTTGCCGATTCTTGATGGCAAGAATTATGAGAAGTGGTGCATTCAAATGAAAGCAATCTTTGGCTTTCAAGAAGTGTTGGAGGTAGTGAAGAATGGAGTTCAAGAATTGGGTGATGATCCATAAGAAACTCAGAAATCCACCTATCGAGATGCCAAGAAGAAGGATTGTAAGGCCATGTTTTTCATTCACCAGTGTGTAGATCTAGCGAATTTTGAGAAAATAATCTCAACTTCAAGTGCAAAGGAAGCCTGGGATATACTTGAGAAGAGTTATGCTGGTGTAGACAAATTGAAGAAGGTTCGGTTCCAAACTTTAAGAAGACAATATGAGCTACTACAAATGGAGGGCCAAGAAAGTGTAGCAGAATATTTCACAAAGGTGCTGTCTCTCACCAACATGATGAAGATGTGTGGGGAGAAATTAACAGATGTGATGATTGTTGAAAAGGTTCTCAGAACCTTAGCCTCGAAATTTGATAACATTGTCATTGCCATTGAAGAGTCCAAGAATCTTGAAAACATGAAGATTGAAGAATTGCATGGGTTTTTGGAGGCACATGAGTAAAGACTAAATGAAAGAAATACTGAGAGAAGTTCTGAGCAGGCCCTTCAAGCTCAGACTAACAGAAGAGGTGGAAATGATACCTGGAGAAACAAAAAGGGAAAAGGAAAATTCAAAGGAAATAAAGGAAGAGGTGCTGGTGCTCACAATTCTGGTCAAGATAATTCAAATCTTGATCAGAAACAAGGTGAGAGTTCGAGTTCAAATTGGAGAGGAGGTGGCAAGAACAAAAGGGATCAAAAGAAATTTGATAGAAGACACATTCAGTGATATGCTTGTCAAAAGTATGGCCACTTTGCAGGCCAATGTAAAACATCCAAAGGATCGGGTAGCAGAGGTGATAAAGAAGCAAATGCTGCCCATGGTGAAAACTCAGACTCAGATCAAGTGCTTCTAATGGTTACCACTATCAGAATCCACAAATTTTGGTTCTTGGTATCTTGATACGGGGTGTTCCAATCACATGACTGGGAACAAAGGATGGTTTGTGAAGTTGGATGAAAAAGTCAGAAATAAGGTACGATTTGCTGACAACAGTACCATTATGTCTGAAGGAAAAGGGAAAGTGTTGATCAAAAGGAGAAATGGGAAACCTGCCTACATTTCAGATGTACTCTATGTACCTACCATGCAAAACAACTTGTTGAGCATGGGACAGTTACTAGAGAAGGGTTTCTCCATGGACATGCAGAAGAATCTGATGAGAGTATTTGACAGCAAAGGGAAATTGATCCTACAGGCTGCCCTATCAAGTAATAGGACCTTTAAGATTGACATTCAGATGGTCGAACGCTTTAATTTTTCTGTTGTTGTGCATGATGAATCCTGGTTATGGCATCTTCGATTTGGCCACTTGAACTTCAGAAGTTTAAGTCTCTTGAAGACCAAACAGATGGTGGATGGACTTCCTCTATCAAGTCACCTGAACAAGTGTGTGAAGGGTGCTTGATAGGAAAACAACCAAGAAATTCTTTTAAGTCTCATGTGGCAACCCAAGCAGCTGAACCCCTGGAAGTCCTTTATTCTGATGTGTGTGGCCCTTTTGAGAAGGTTTCTCTAGGAGGTAATAAGTATTTTGCTTCTTTTGTTGATGATTATATAAGGAAACTGTGGCTGTTTCTTATTAGAAGGAAGTCAGAAGTGTTTGAAGTGTTCAGAAAATTCAAAGTGAAAGTTGAAAAACAAAGTGGCAAGTTCATCAATATCTTGAGGACTGATGGTGGAGGAGAATTCACTTCAAATGAGCTCGAAAATTTCTGTGAAAAAGAAAGAATTATTCATGTGGTGAAAGCCCCTAACACTCCACAGTATAATGGGACTGCTGAAAGGAGAAACATGACTGTTTTAAATATAGATAGGAGCATGTTGAGAAGCAAAAATATGCCACACTGATTTTGGGGGGAAGCAGTAGCAATAGCAGTATATATTCTGAACTTGTGCCCAACACAAAGATTAAGCTCACTCACACCAGAAGAGGCTTGGACAAGTAAGAAGCCAACTGTTACTCACCTGAAAATTTTTGGCTCTCTATGTTATAGACATGTCCCGGATGAGAAGAGAAGGAAGCTGGAAAATAAAAGTGAGCAGATGGTGATGCTAGGATATCATCCTACAGGGGCTTATAAGCTCTATGATCCTATCAATAGGAAGGTGGTGATAAGTAAGGATGTGGTGTTTGATGAATCCAGCAGCTGGAATTGGAGGTCACAAGCCAGAAACTTAAGTGACAAGGTTCCTGTCTTATTAGAAGATTTAGAGCAGCCTGGTTCTCAGGTTCTTGATGTTGTTCCCAATTCTTCCATTGATCAACGATCTCTAAGAAACAGGCAGCCATCAACCTAACTTACTGATTATGTGGTGTTTCTTGATAATGTTGTTACAACAGAAGGAGATTGGGTCCACATGGCCTTGTATGCTGATGTGGAACCTGTGAACTTTGAGCAGGCGATTCAAGAACCTGTGTGGATAGCAGCCATGTAGGAGGAATTAAGAGTCATAGAGAAAAATCAGACTTGAGAGCTAGTGACCTTACCCAACCAGAAAAGACCTATAGCAGTGAAGTGGGTTTACAAGACCAAACTGAAGCCAGATGGATCAGTAGCCAAACACAACGCTAGATTGGTAGCAAAGGGCTTCTTACAAAAGGAATGGGTGGATTATGGTGATGTATTTGCACCTGTGGCTCGAATTGAAACCATAAGACTGGTTGTGGCCATCTCAAGTATTAAAGGATGGTCATTGCACCAGCTTGATGTAAAGTCAACTTTCCTCAATGGACTATTAGAAGAAAGGGTGTACATGTGTCAACCACCGGGGTTTGAAGTAGAAGGAAGTGATGGAAAAGTTTACAAATTAAAGAAGGCACTGTATGGGCTAAAACAGGCCCCTCGTGCCTAAAATAAGAGAATAAACAACTTCTTAATTCAGCAAGGGTTCAACAAATGTACAATGGAGTATGGTGTCTATGTGAGGACCTCTAAAACTGCAGAACTACTATTAGTATGCTTGTATGTTGATGATCTATTGGTGACAGGCAACAATGTGAAAGAGATTTGTGAATTTAAGGCAAGCATGAAATCTGAGTTTGAAATGACAGATTTGGGAGCACTTTCATACTTTCTTAGTATGGAATTTGTAACCACAAAACATGGAATCATGCTACATCAAAGGAGATATGCTATTGATATTCTAAAGAGGTTCCATATGAATAATTGCAACCCTGCTGCAACACCCATGGAAGGTAATCTGAAGCTGGAAAAAAATGATGGAGAGAAACCAGTTGATCCCACTCTCTATAAATAGATAGTTGGCTCACTAAGATACTTGGGTAATAGTAGACCAGACATAGCCTACGGAGTTGGTGTGATCAGTAGGTTTATGGAAAATCCTAAGTCCTCTCATCTAGTAGCAACAAAGAGGATTTTGAGATATATAAAGGGCACACTTGACTATGGTTGGTTGTTTCCTAGTGATCCAAGTTGCAATGGAAACATGTTGTTGGGGTATTCAGACTCTGACTGGTGTGGCGATAAAATAGATAGGAGGAGCACAACTAGATATGTCTTCATGATGGGAAAGGCATCAGTTTCCTAGTGCTCGAAGAAGCAATAGGTGGTTGCACTATCATCTTGTGAAGCTGAGTACATAGCAGTCTCTCATGGTGCCTGTCAGGCTTTGTGGCTTGAAACACTACTTGAGGAAATGCATTTGAAGGAAGAAGGGCCAATGCAACTGATGATTGACAACAAGTCAGCTATAAACTTGGCTAAGAATCCGATTGCTCATGGTAGAAGCAAGCATATTGAGACTCGATTCCATTTTCTAAGGGACCAAGTGAACAAAGGGAAAATACAACTTGCCTATTACAGATCTGAGGAATAACTAGCTAACATATTGACAAAGTCTTTGAAAACTGAGAGATTTAAATCTCTCAGAGATGAGTTAGGTGTTGTGTCATTGATCAATCTGAATTAAGGGGGGTATGTTATAAATGATATAATTCAGTTGATAGTTAATTAGTTGTTATAGATGTGGTCAGAATCTGTTATGACAGTTAGATAGTTAGATATGTGATGGTTGTGTATAAATAAAACCAGTGAGTGTTGGTGTATTCTTTTTAATGCATAATCATCAATATACAGAATTATGTGAATTCAATTCTCTCAATCTTGTGAGTGTGTGTGATTCCTCTGTGTGTGATTTAGAGCCAGTGAATGCTCTAACACTAACTTACATAAAATCTCAACTTGGTTCCATTCATGCTCTGAAAATACCCTTTCCACTTTGCTTCGTAGATCACACAAAAGTATTGTGTTAGTTATTCTTGGATTCGTATGGTTGAAAATGAAGACTTGGACAAGTAACACGATAAATAGTGATGGAAGGAAGACTTGGACTAACAATACTAAGAGGTCGTTACTAGCATTCTACATTTTCTTCCACTACTTATAACCACACTTGTTACAGAGAGAGTTTAGCTATAAGTTGCCTTTGCAAGATAACCAACATGGTATTTTATTATTATTATTGTTACAAAAGAGGTATAAGACCCAATAGAATTGGACTCGAGATCAAACAGTCCCTAAAGAAGACCTGTCACTTAAACTATAGCTCTTGAACTATAGAGCATGAGTTTTAATGTAAGGAAAAATGATTTTAGCCAAATTTAGAAAAGAAAAAGATAATAAAATTAAAAACAAAAGTAATGGGCGCTGTGAGCTTGAAAACAAATTGAACTAATTTTTTTCTATTGATAGGAATTGAAAAAATACCCTTCTGAGCTTGAAGTTGACTGGCATCTTTCTCTGAGGTCTGCAAATTCATTGAGTTTTATCTTTTGTCACCCTCGAGATGGTTAGGACCAATTTGTCCCCCTTTTATGTTCTCTGTTCTCCAAGAGGGGTCCACTGATGGAAGTTGATATTCATTTGGTTTCAAGGCCAACGTAAAATCAGGCAATATTGGCGCTGTGTCTGTGATCCTATAATATAAAATGACAAAATATGATTTTATTAGTCATTGTACTTCTTTTCATTAACCAAGAATAATAATGCAACTACACTTAGGCAACAAAGTTATTCATGCACTCTGGAAAACTTACTTCTCATGAGAATACAGATCACGATTTATGCGCACCTTGCTTGAAGTATTATGTTCTGGACTGTGGTCCAGGATACTGTCTTAAAGGTCAAGCTCGGAATATACGTCATCAGGATTCGGAGTACGCACCTCAACAAGACGTCCGTAAATGGGTACTAATCTTATTCCTCAATTAAATACTTCATAGGTCTGCACATGACCTGATCACTACCTATGGTGACCTCTATAGTGTGGAGACCATGACTACCTGCTACAGTAATTGGCCATTAATGCGACAGACCATAGATTCCAGGGATCTGCTTGGACGATCGTGGGAGGGAGGCACTCTCCATCAGGCCTCTACCCGAACGATCGTGGAGAGGAAGCACACCCTCCCCCATCAGGCCACGATCTCTGCATACCTGCACTCTGCGACAAATGCTCAAGGACTATGCACATGCACTATAAGTATCAAAAAACACCACTCTAACAAGGTAACGATCATTCACACAGTGCATATGCTCTTAGTGCCTTAACTGACTTGAGCGTTGGAGTCCCTTTGTAGGTATCCAACCCCCCTGCTCGAGACTCTTGGAGGCAACAACCACACAAGGAGGAGGAAACCACCGTACACGTGTCTTCTCAGGCACTTTCTTGTTCTACATCAGAACATTGGCGCCTTCTGTGGCGAATCCATAAATTTCTAATCCCACCCAGACATGGTGAACACGAGACAAAACTCAAGGAGGGACGTTGCGCAAACTTCTGCTAACCATAGGTAAGGTGTTGCTATGCAACACCCTCCCCACTCTGTCCCACCACCTATCGTTGGAACCTTCACCACAAGAAACCAGGCACCCAACCCAGAGTACCAACGCGAGGGGTATTTCACCTCGTTTTCAGATGAGAGTCCCAACCCCTTACGCAGGGTCTCAGCAAAGGATAAACTTGGAATCCAAGGCCAAGGAGGGAACCCCAACACCCAAAAACACAGAGTCCCAGTGCATCATCGCTTGGGAATCCCAAATGGAGATGCCGGCAACCGAGCATCTCACTCTGAGCATGAGAGCCAATCCCATATGTCCCAACGTCAGTTCCAGGACACGCTACAACAACACATGGCCATGTTGAATGAGCAATATCAAAGACTGGAAGACATGTAGAGAGCCATGTATGACAACCAGCCCAGGTCGAACCATACTGACGGAGGACATAAGGCGGAGAACAATCAAAAGAGGGGTCATGCTGAAGCCACGGTATGCAACGTCGGAAACAACAACTCAAACCGAGGCATTCAGGAACACCCTTTCTCTGACCAACTCATGGAGTACTAGGTTCCTAGGAACTTTAAGTTCCCTGCCAACCTAGAGATTTGCAATAGAACCACGGACCCCCAAAAGCACGTAAATGCCTTTGAACAATCCATGTGCTTTCATGGTGGATCCATAGAATTGGTATGACGTGTTTTTCCTCTCTCTCTCTCTCTCTCAAGAAGGGAGCCCTCAAATGGTTTCCGGTCTACCACGAAAATCCGTGGTAGATTGGTCTGACCTGAAACAACAGTTCTTGCTCCAATACACCACTAGTAAGGAGTAGCCCAAGTCCATAGAATCCCTAGCCAAGATTTGGCAGGGAAGAGAGGAGCCCCTCCGTGATTATGTAAGACGATTCATGGCGGCATGTACCAACGTAGAAAGCTTTGATGACAAGACCGCCTTACACTACGCCAGGAGCGGTCTTCATGTGGGGTCCAAATTCTTTGCGTCCCTCGTAAAGAAGAAGCCTGAGAACTTGGGTGAGTTCCAGAGACGGTCCCAAAAGTATGTCAACCTGGAGGAAGCAACGGAGGACCAAAGGAGATGGGATAAAGATAAACGCACTCATCAAAAACCCAATCATGATTCCTCACGGTCCCAGCGTCCTAAAGGTAGTCCACCTCGGAGAAGGTTTTCCGAGTACACCCCCTTAAACGTCCTATGAGAAACAATCTTGAAGGAAGTGATGCAGACCGAGTTCCAGAATATAAGGAGGCCACCCTCCATTAAAAAGCACAAGCAAAAAGATCATTCTAAACATTGCGCGTGGCATAAAGGTTATGGCCACGACACTGAAGACTGCTACCAACTGCGCGATGTCATTGAGTTCCTAATCAAGGCCAGACGACTGCAGCAATACGTCCTCCGAGCCTAAAGTGAGGAGCATCGCAGTAGGCACAAAGAGGATAAGGGACAAAGTACGTCTCCTCCCCGAAGGAGGAAAAACTGAAGTCCGAGGAGAAGATCCCGGACACCACCCTACCGAAATGACAATGACCGGCAGCGAAGGAACAGGGACTCTTCACCCAATGACAACGACGATCGTCGCCTAGAACCAAACAGGATGATCAATACCATTGCAGGAGGATTCGCTAGAGGAGGGCTGTCAAACGGAGCACGAAAGAAAGCATTAAGAATAGCGGTCTTCAGCGTCTCCCATTCTGAATCTAAACCCAACACCACGGAAAGAAAGACGCCATGCATTACCTTTTCAGACAAGGACTATGGCGGAATCATCCCGGACCGTGACGATCCCCTAGTCATTTCCGGAGTCATTTCCAATGCCAAAGTCTGCCGAATTTTCATGGATCAAGGAAGCTCGACAGATATTATGTTCTTGGACCTCTACCAGAAGTTAGAACTCTCGCGGTCGGATTTGACCCCTCACGAAGGGGAACTCACAGGGTTCACGGGTGAGAAGATCACCCGGTTGGGTACTTCGAAACCCATCTGACCCTAGGTTCCTCCAAACTTTTTAGAACAGTCAAGGTGAAGTTCTTAGTCGTAGACTGCCCTTCGGCTTACAACATCATCCTTGGTCGTCCTTCCCTAAATGCACTTGGTGTTGTGATATCCACCAGCCACCTTGCCTTGAAATTCCCCAATAAGCACAACGAGGTGGTCACTGTCAAGGGCGACCAAGTTGCGGCCAGGAAATGCTACAACGAAAGTTTGAAAATCTGCAGGGCCCCAGAAAGAAGAAAGTTTGTCAAATCTGGCCCAATCTTGGATCAGGTCAACATACTGATGACTGAGTTAGATCCCAGAGAAGAACTTCGTGGCATCAGACCCCAGCTAGAGGGTGAGTTACAGCCTCTTCAACTTGGAGACAGGCCAGACCAGACCACCAAGATCGGAGCTTAGTTGGGAGATGACGAAAAACAACAATTGATTTAGCTGTTGTTGAAAAACAAGGACCTATTTGCCTAGACGTCGTCCGACATGCCCGGACTCGACCCTTCCTTCATCTGTCATCGTTTGTCCATTAGCAAAGATATGAAGCCAATCCCTCGAATAAAGAGGAAGGTCGGCCCTGAAAGGTAACAAGTCATCAAGGAGCAGGTAAAAGAATTGCTAAGTTACGGGTTCATTAGGGAGATTGCTTATACCACGTGGCTATCCAACGTGGTCCTGGTGAAAAAACCCAACGGGAAGTGGAGAATGTGCATGGATTACACAGATTTGAATAAAGCCTGTCCAAAAGATCCATATCCATTTCCCAATGTGGACTAATTGGTTGATAGCTCTTCGGGCCTCAAATGGCTATCATTCATGGATGCCTACTCCGGGTACAACCAGATTTTGATGTATCCTAGAGATGAAGATAAAACTGCCTTCATCACTGGAAATGCGAGCTACTGTTATAGGGTTATGCCCTTCAGACTGAAAAATACAAGAGCCACCTATTAAAGAATGATGAACAAAGTTTTCAAGAACCAAGTAGGGAAGATGCTAGAAGTTTACGTCGATGACATGATAGTAAAAATCCAACAAGGGGGATCACATA
This sequence comes from Ormosia emarginata, assembly GCA_029884605.1. Classification (NCBI taxonomy): domain Eukaryota; kingdom Viridiplantae; phylum Streptophyta; class Magnoliopsida; order Fabales; family Fabaceae; genus Ormosia; species Ormosia emarginata. Next base: position 23,007,007 of record JAQQTP010000077.1, on the reverse strand, counting down.
CGACAGACCTTGAGGAAGTTTTTGCATAAGTCCAGGAGCACAATATGAGACTAAACCCAGAGAAATATGCCTTCGGGGTCCATGCCGGTAAATTCTTGGGATTCATGCTAACTCACCGCTAAATTGAAGCCAATCCTGATAAATGCCAGGTTATCCTCGACATGAGGAGTCTCCGGTGTGTCAAGGAAGTGCAACAACTGACAGGAAGGATAGCAGTCCTCACACAGTTCCTCTCTAAAGCAGCCCATAAGTCTCTTCCCCTCTTCAAATTACTCAAAAAGGGAAGAAGTTTTGAATGGACCCCAGAATGCGAGGACGCCTTTTCGTCCTTGAAAAAACTTTTGTCCTCCCCCCTATCTTGTCGAGACCGAACAACGGAGAAACGCTCTTCCTGTATCTCTCAATCCACAAAGAGGCCATAAGCTTGGTACTAATTCGGGAAACGGACGAAGGTCAAAAACTAGTCTACTTCGTTAGCAAAGTCCTTCAACGACCAGAACTCCGGTATCAAAAAGTCGAAAAGGTTACTTTTGTCCTGATCACCACGGCAAGAAGATTGCGGCAGTACTTCTAGTGCTACCCCATGGTAGTAAGGACAGACCAACCCATCTGCCAAGTGTTGCACAAACCATATTTGGAAGGAAGAATGATTGCCTGGTTAATCGAATTCTCTGAGTTCAGAATCACCTACGAACCACGGCTCATAATAAAAGGCCAGGCATTGTCCGATTTCTTGGTAGAACTTACTTCTGACCCAAGGAACCTGGAAAGAATCTCTTGGACCATCTTTGTTGACGGATCCTCGAACCCCAAGAGAAGTGGAGCCGGAGTAATTCTGGAGAATTCAAAAGGATTGACGCTAGAGCATTCCTTGAAGTTTGAGTTCCCTACCTCGAACAACCAAGATGAGTACGAAACATGCATTGCCAGAATAACCATGGCAAAAAAAATAGGGGCAACTAGGATCACACTTTGTAGCGATTCACAGTTAGCAACCTCTCAAATCCGAGGTGAATATCAAGCCAAGGAGCCTCTGTTGCAAAGATACATGGTCAAAGTCTAAGAACTCTTCAAAGGCTTCGAAGAAACAAAGATTGTGCACATTTCAAGGGAGCAAAACTCCAGAGCTGACCTCTTGTCTAAACTTGCCAGCACCAAAAGCCTTGGCAACAACCGATCAGTGATCCAGCAAACCCTTACTCAGCCTTCTATCATGGATAATGTCATCTTTCAGGTAGAAGAAGAAGGGACATCTTGGATCACCTCTATCAAGGAATACTTACAGTCCAGAGTCGTGCCTTCAAACCACAAAGAAGCCTCAAAACTAATCAAGACAGCAGTAAGGTACACTATCTACGACGGTCGTTTGTACCGACGTGGCTTCTTTTCTCCCCTTCTCAAATGCCTCACCCCAAAGGAAGCAGAATACGTTCTAGCTGAGGTTCATGAAAGAAGTTGCGGACACCACTTAGGAGGAAAAGCACTGGCCCTGAAAGCACTAAGGGCAAGGTACTACTGGTCAACAATGAAAGCTGATTCCCATGCACATGTCTAGATTTGTGACATGTGCCAGCGCCATTCAGACCACTACAATACCCCCTCAGAGGAGCTATCCACAATGTTCGTACCTTAGCCATTCTATAGATGGGGTATGGACATCTTGGGCCCATTCCCCTAAGCCCCAGGCCAGCTGAAATATCTGCTGGTAGCGGTAGATTATTTCAAGAAGTGGATTCAGGCAAAACCCTTAACTACAATCACTACAGCTCGAATCCAGAAATTCACTTGGCGCCACATCATCACCACCAGGTTTGGGATTCCGAAGTCCATAGTAACAGACAACAGAACTCAGTTCAAAGATAAGATATTCGAAGAACTACTAGCAAGACTGAAGATAAAACATCACTGCAGCGCTGTAGAAAATCCCAGAACAAACGGACAGGCAGAGGCCGCTAACTGGGTTATTATCCGGGGAATCAAAAGAAGACTGGATAAAGCTAAGGGAAATTGGGCTGAACAGCTCGACCACGTCCTCTGGGCCTACAGGACTACTCCTCACTCTACCACGAGTGAAACCCTTTTCAAACTCACCTGTGGAAGCTAAGAAATGATCCCGGTGGAGATAGGATAACAAAGTTGGCGTCATCAATAATTTTCGCCTGACTATAACCCCAGATTGATCAGAGAAGACCTGGACCTGTTGGAAAAAAGGAGACGCGTGGCCCACATACATGATACCGCCCTCGAACAAAGGACGGCGCCCATATACAATAAAAAAGTGGTACTAAGGCATTTCCAACCAGGAGATCTGGTCCTCCGGAGAGCGGACATAGGGGGAAAAAATGCCACCAAGGGAAATTAACCCCTAACTAGGAAGGCCACTATCGTATCATCGTCAACATCGGCAAAGGAGCCTACACGCTGGAAACTCTAACAGGGGACACAATCAAGAACTATTGGAATGTAGATAAGCTTAGGAAATACTATAGCTAGACGCCTATAATAGCCTAGTCTTTTAGTAAAAACTAATGTTTGATCTGTCCTCATTTGACTTTGTATGGACCTTCATCCTCCAACACTTATTAATTAAAAAGAGTTACTTAGATGCTATTTTTTCAATAAGAAATCAAAAAGCCCAGGTCAAGAGGTGTAGCACACCAAAGTTGGGATAGCAAGCTACATGGTCAACACCCGACCTCGATACCCAGCATTGACTACTTCAAAGTCTGTGGTACAACAGATCTTATGACCCATGGTCCACCCTTATACCTAAGCCAAGTGGGATCCCGTTTAACCAATATGGTTAACAAGGGGACCCCAGGTAAGGTCTAAATATCAACGCATGCCTAAGGCAAAAGGATTTGAAAGCACCAAGCCTTTCAAACGTTGAATCCTAAGCTAAGGCGTTGTCTTTTACACCTAAGTTCAAAATTCCATAAGTTTAAACACTATAAATGATGGAGCATGAACTAAGGTGTTTATCCTTGCCTAAGTCCATATTTCCAAAATACTCGTCATCACAAGTAACTGGATGATAGACCAAGGTGTTTTTTATACCTAAGTCCAGAGGGATATTACATACCCAATTATCGCGGTTATGGGACTCTGGACTATGGTTCCCACGTTTTATCAAGAAATTTCCTAAGTCCACAGCATGGTTGCGATAGATACCATAAGGGGCATTGGACCCAAAATGGACCACAGAAAAGCAAATATACAGACAGGCAAACGAGAAGCAAAGGTACATAAATTTAAAATCCCAACCAAATGGGGCAATTGCCTTCACAAAATAACAAAAGGTAAAAAGAAAAAAGAAATAGGTCTCAACCCCGCCGGTTGTCGGAGTCTGAGCAGCTCCTGAAGCACCCCCGGAATCGGCTTGAGAAAGGTCCTGTACAAAGATGAGCTTCCCATCATGGAAGACTTTCTCAACACTAAGACTTTCCAGGGTGAGGGTGACATCAGGGTTAAAGTGCTGAATCTGGGCCACGACATTTTGGAATTGCTCTCCCCCGATTTTTTTAGAAATCGCGTTTAGCTCATCCACATCCTTCTTCAGCTGAACCAATTGATCACAGAGGGCAGCATTGGCCTCTTCAGCCTCAACTTTGACTAATTCAAGCCTCTTCTTATCCGCTTCATCTTCGAGCAATGCCCTCTCCAAACTGGTGATCCGTACCTGCGCATCTTCATTAAGTTTGAGGGCGGTACTAAGCCTCTGTGCAGACTCCTCAATCTCCTTGTCCTTCCTCCTCAAATCAACCTACGCTTTCTTGTCGAGTTCCTCGACAGTCATATCGATATATCGGATGTCGACAGTAACGCGGAGAGCCAAAGATTATAGTTCGATCAAAGTTTGAACTAATCCCTACCGGGATATGTGCCTCATCACCTCACCTCTCATAAAGTGCTCATCAATGAAAGGTCTGGGGTCAGAATTCCCCGCAATAATAAGCAAGAGAGCAGCGCCCTCTTCTGCACCGTCATCCGGAGCAATCCTCTTACCCCGGTCCGAAGAATCCTCAGCAGTTTTCCTCTTCCTTGATTGAAGATCTTGAGCAGACCCCGGATCCTTAGAGACCTCTTCAACAACGACCTCACGAGGTGTCAGGGCTGAAGCAGAAGGGGGCCCGAAGACCCCGCCACTTTCCTCCTCGACCTAGAAGCATGCAATGCTGCAACAGAAAGCTCGGACGTCATACCGCTCACTAAAACAAAATAAGACAAGCAATTTAGAAGGCAAGGAACTAAGAGTATAAACAAAAATAATCCCACACACGCAAGGTAATCTATCATACTCTACTTCCCACCTAACAAAGCAAAGAGAAAGTCATCACTAGGAGTCTCAAGGATATCTCTAATGTCGATATGCCCATTTTCGGTGTGCCGGGATATGAACTCAACTATCTTAAGCTCCTCCGAGTTAAGCCCATCCTTTTCTTTCTCCAAAGGAACGGTCGAAGTGCTCCAAACATCAGGTGTCCAATACAAAGGAAACTTTGGTTCCCCATTAGCATTTAAGAAAAAGGGATGGAATCCCTCGCCGCCATAATCTTAAAAAACCTGGTCTTGAATCCTTTGAAGCTATCTTGAAAGACATCAAAAGACTTACGGCCACTTCTGGACTGAATGGTAAGCCAATTCTTCTGCTTTGATGAACCTTGGGGACTTAACCGAGTGTAGAAGTAGAAAAAAGTGTTGATCGAACACCTTAGTCCATTCACCCGATAGAACCTCTCGAAAGCTATTATATAACCCTAGCCATTGGGATGAATCTGGGTCAGAGTTGCTCGGAGAGTACGGAGGATGGCCATCTGAAAATCCTAGAACGAAAGACGGAACCCTAACTTCACAAAAAGGGGCTCATACAGGAACATGAAATGCGAGCCCGCCTCAAGACTGGAGCACACCCTCTCGTTCCATTCAGGGCATACAACCACGAACTCCTTATCTCTTTTCTTCTCGTCCGTCAGGTGAATAAAATCCATAGACTGCCTCAGGACGACCTCAGAAGAAAAGTTGGAGTGATGTTTCCAGACATCCTCCCCTATCCATGGGTATACTAACCCTGGACCACGACGGATCCGAATTTGCTCAATTTCAACCAGAGTGATATCCTCAAAAGAAAACACTCTGGTCCTAGCCCCTCATTTGATCTTCGCCATAAAAATCATGAGAACATCAAAAGGTGTCGGTAAGTAGTTATCAGAATCATTCAAACAAAGGATTCAGACACTGACGCAAAGAACCCGTCTACCAGCTTCCTTTCCCTCCAAAATTTTAAATTTCAGAAGGACACCTCCGCCGTACATGGCGTGGCGAAGATGGAGTTTCTAGGGGAAAAAGGATAAATTCAAAGGCACACAAGGAATACATTCCATTAAGGAGTACACGACTCTCCTACTACTCAGTACTAGTATAAGGCAAGGAGAGAAGGGAAAAACACCAAGGGGACTGAGAGAAGAAGTTACCTCAAATAAACACTAACAGTTGTTCTGAAGATGGGTGGAAAATACCCTGAAACCTTCGCGAATCGCCTCTCTTCAACGCGAAGCTCTCAGAAAGACTACTCAGAAATGGCAGAAAGTGAACAATGAACCCCTAACCCCCACTTATAAAGGCCAAAATGGTTATGGGGCATTTTCATCCTCAATGTCCAAATTTCGAAAACGTGCTCATCATGGCACACATGGCTCTAGGCACGTCCATTTGTTAAAAACGCGCCACGTGGCCTTCGTAGTTACAAAAGCAGTTGAAAAGACGTGTGCGCATATGCAAGAGCAGTTGCACAGCAATTCAAACGTCGCGCGATTTTCAAAGGTTAGGTTCAGATCTTACTTAGGACCACGACATAAAACCATGGTAAACCTCCAGTTTCAGAGTCACCATCCGGACTACGACAACCAAACAGAAGTCAACAACAAATATAACCCTTCCCGGAGCAAACACCCCGGGCTAAGCAGTTAGAACTTGTCACTTACCTTTTCAAGACAAAGCACCAAGTTGGGGGCATGATGACGTTATGCTGAGATAAGCGTTGGACTCACCCCGGCCAAGTATGAAAGACCACGGGTAGATAAGGAAAAATATCATCCGAGTAAGCGTTAGACTCACTCCGGTCAAACATAAAACTTCAGATAGCGGAAAGAAAAGAAGAAGAGAAGATACAAAGATAAGAGCTTTTATCTATCAATTTTATTCTCATTCCATACATCATCTTACAATAGAAAGAAAGGGAAAAAAAAGTATAGAGGCATAAAAACTTTAAAGAAAAGAAAGACATCAGAAGCATCCTGGGCCATGTCGCATCCACATTTCCTCCGTGGTAAGAAGAGTCGCTGCCACCACCATGGCTCCCTCTTAAAAAAGTGGATTGGCTTTGAAGAATCTCAGAAAACTGGTATTAGGAGCCAAGATACCAAATCTTCTGCCTTGCCTCCACCAATAAAGGCCGGGATGCATCCTCTTTCGATGGACGGGACACAACCTTTCATAAAGGAGATTGTTCCACCGAAGCCTTAGCCGGTCTCGCGATTCTCCCAAAGGAGCTTCAAAGTACGGAGCAGCTTCAGTAGTTCCTCCTGCTTACTCGGGCAAGGAGAGTGAACACCCCAGCTCCGAAGAACCCCGTCCAACACAGACGGCAACTCAAGCCTCCCTAGTGGCGGCAAATATCAAACAAGAAAACAAGGTACGCTGGGAAAGTAAGTCGCCCTCTGTAATAACGCTGGGAAAGTAAGCCACCCTTTAAAAGGGATATCCAGAAAAGGGCCAAAACAACTTCAAGTATTTTGGGAAAAACAAGAAGATGGCTCTTGCAGTGGGCAGAACCCTCTCAGGACATGAATGAAAGGCAAAAAGAGCCATGAGGGAAGAAGTCACTCAAAGTGAGGTTGCAGAGGAATGCAACTGAAGTAATAGCTAAACTCCAGATGAAGACGTTCCCTTTTTATAGGAGAAGCGAGGCACTCCTATTGGGCCCGAGAACAACGTACCCATCACATAAGGTTAGCTACCCTTAAATGCTCCTCGGTTCTGATTGGGCGAAGGGAAAGCGTGCTATTGGAAAACATCAGAAAATTAATGGGTCTTTTAATGCCCAATAAAGTCAGAATAAGTTGTTTCCCAAGGAAACTCAGCGTTTCTGCAAAGCACGAAAAAAGATAAAAGACCCTGCGTAACCAGGCACGGGGGCAGGACGAACCCCGAATGACGGGATGGTTGTATATGCCAACCCCAGGGGTACCCCCAGACAACGAACTTCAGCCTCTGAGGATTTTCTCAACGCAACGGATACCCGTCCTTGGTCTAAATATTTCGACACTTAATTGTGCCACCTAAACGCCAAGCTAGGGGCAATTGTTCTGGACCGTGGTCCGGGATACCGCCTTAAAGTACAAACCCGACATATACACCACCAGGATCCGGAGTACGCACCTCAGCAAGACGTCCGTACGTGAGTACTAGTCGTACTCCCTAATTAAACACTCCATAGGTCTACGCATGGCCTAATCACTACTTACGGTGAGCTCTACAGTGTGGGGATCATGACTACCTGCTACAGTGGTTGACCATTAATACGACAGACCCGAGATTTCAGGGATCTGCCTGGACGATCGTGGAAGGGAGGCACCCTCCGTCAGGCCTCTGCCCGAACGATCGTGGAGATGAGGCACACCCTCCCCCATCAAGCCACGATCTCTGCATACCTATACTCTGCGACGAATTCTCAAGGACTATGCACATGCACTATAAGTATCAGAAAACACCACTCTAACAAGGTAACGATCATTCACACGGTGCATATGCTCTTAGTGCCTTAACTGACTTGAGCGTTGGAGTCCCTTTGCAGGTACCCAACCCCCTGTTCGAGACTCTTAAAGGCAACAACCGCACAAGGAGGAGGAAACTACCGTACACATGTCTTCTCAGACACTTTCTTGTTCTACATCAGAACATATTCTTAGAAATTTTCTCAGAGAGATATTTCATGGTCCCACAAAGAGGTGGATTTCTACACTATGACTGCCAGTTAGATGGACCATAATGCAGCGCATGACCAGCAAAAGATAAATAGGGCAATGACAACTAAGTTGAACACATAAATAGGGCAATGAGAACCATGCCCAATAAATGCTCTTCAAAAAACATAAGGTTCATGTCAAAGAGTTGAACATAATTAAGTAAATTAAACACTAAAAAAAAGTAAACATTAAAAAAGATATAAAAAAGAAAAGCATCAACTTATCACTAAATCTCTCTTTAAATGAGGAAGAAATGGAAGTGGAAGTACACCAGGAAATGATAGATCACAATTTCATATTATGCAACCATAGCACATGTCAGAATATGCAAAAACTTCTACTTTCTGGGTGCTCCATTACATTTGACAGAAATGGGGAATGAAAAACTTTTTGAGAGTCGCAATAATTTTTCCTGAAGTTTATTAAAATAAATAAGTATACCAAAAGATAGTGCTACAATATTGTAAGCTTGATGCATATATCATTATACATACACATGTATCCTCATTATGATCTTCGACAGCCAATGGGAGATTAGACAATAATTACAAATGTTCACTCAAATTTATCACTATTGATGCAATGGTGACTAATTGTATTATAAACTATTTTTTAATATAATTTTTTTTATAATATAGAAAGAAAAAAATTAGAGAGAAAAGAAAGTGAATAGAAAAAGTGTATTTTCTCTATGTAAATTTAGATGAAGATAAAATGTGAAAAAGAATATGAGAGTTGGGTAAAAAATTAAGAGAAGAAAATATAAAATTATGCAAAATAGCATATATATTCTTATCTTTATATAATGAAATTTAAATATTGTTTTTTATTTTATATCTCTAAATTAAACTTATTATTTTGTAAATTGTATAAAATACTGCATTTTATGATAAATATTAATTTGAAAATTAATTCATGAATATTTTAATTATGAGATATAATTTAAAAAAATTGTTAATAAAAATATTTAGGACTAATTATTTATGATATTCAATCTCTAAAATCCCAAATAGAGAAAAAAAAAACAAGTACAGAAAGTGAATCAAAATGATATTACAAAAAACATAGTATAAGATGTTACAAAAAATTGTGTGTCCATCATTTTTACAGATGACATTAATGTGTCAGTTGTGGCACCTAAACCACCAAAAAATGATTATTGCTCCAGAGAGCTCATCTAATAATAATAATAATAATAATAATAGAAGAAGAAGTCATTTTTCACAACAATCTTTTCTGTGTCTTGATGAAATACTAAACCAACAATGGTACGTAGAGTCGTCAAAATAGTCCAAACTTGAATAATCTAATAAAAAGTATGGGTTAGTCTAAAATAATTTAAACTTAAACTTAATTTAGTCCGACATGACGTATTTTGAAATTGGACTAACCCACTTTTTAATTATTTTTTAAATCTAATAAAGTACACTTAAAAGGTTACTATCATTTTTTTAAAAAAAATTTAAAACTCAATTGACAATTAGATTAGTTAACTAATTTATTTGTCATTAACTCAAAACTAAATAACCTAAATTTCCTATTTTTCACATTTTTTTGGGTATATTCACATTTTTTTAAAGATTAAATTTATTATTTAAAAAAAACAAAAACAAAAGATTTGTCGAGCTAGTCGGTCGACCAGCCCAACCTGTAGCTCGTAACAGGTTGGGTTGGACTAACAAAATATTATTCCAAACATACTTGTCTATACTTAACTAAGCCCGAAGCCCAATCGGACAGGTCAGACTGACTCATTTTGACAGCTTTAGTGATAAGTAAATTATACTTTTAAGAGATGATAAAGGTATGAGTCCCATAGACACTACTTGTAGTAATAATCTAACCATATTGCTACATGTTCAAATAAATTAGTTTCATATTTAAGGAGGTGTTTGGCAAAATTCAAAAACTAGATATTTAGACAGAGTGGGCTAATTTTTAGGTTAATGTTGTTTGGTTATTACTAAAATTTAAAAAAAAAAATAGTTCACATATGAACTGGATGTTGGTTTTTGTTTTATTTCGTACTTTTGGTAGACTCTCTCTCCTCTTTTTTATTATCTCTTTCTCTCGTATTTTGATATTATCTCAATATTTAAATTTTAAACTTATTTACACACAGAAATATTTTTATAATTTTAGAACTAGTTTAAGATAAATTTAACCAAATTAAAAATAAATTAAAACTAGTTATAAAATAACACAAATTATGACTATTTATCATAAACTAATTCTGAACCAGTTTTAAGGATTGCGAAATTGTCCCTAAAGGATGAGGGAATACCTTAAAAAAAAATCCCATATGGTGGTTAATGAATCAAACCAGCCATAAACACAAGACGAAAAAGACAGAAATTATAATAAGATACAAATTATCCACGTAGATTGTTAAATATTAGGTGGCAAATTTAAGTGACATTGTTCCAGCACTTCTTTCCATCTTTTCGACATTCTTCACCAACTCAATACACCAAGCCATCTCTGTTTTTACTTTTCCCGCTCACCCACGTTCAATGATTTTCTGCATAATTACGGCAGTTGATGATTTTGCAGCTGATATGTTGTAGTGGGCATTGTTTCTTCCTTTTAGAAAACCCCAAAAGTGAAGAAATATTGAGTGAGGAACTAGGAATCATTGTTGAAGAAGATCCAAATTCTGGCAAAATTATTAGCCAGGGAGGTCTCTTTTTCTTCTTAGTTTTGGGTTTGGGTTTGTATTGTGATTAGAAGAAAAGAAATTGAGTGAATGAATTCATTGTATTAATTGGAGAATATTACAAAAGCTTATATAGCAATAGGATATATGGAATCCTATAACAGAAATAATTGTCCTAACAGAATAATAAAATTAACTGATTCTGTTTCTGTTTTTATTAATAGCTAATACCCCCCCCCACAAGCTGGTGAGTGTATGCTCATTACACCCAGCTTGGATATAAAGTCTGTAAAAGGAAAAGGATCTAAGGGCTTGGTTAAAATGTCAGCCAGTTGATTAGAGCTAGCAATAGGTAATAAGTGGAAGAGTTTCTCTCGAAGCTTCTCGCGAACAATGTGGCAATCCAATTTTCTATGTTTAGTACGCTCATGAAATGAGGAATTCGCAACAATATGACGAGCAGACTGGTTGTCACAATACAATAAAGCAGGAGAGACTAATGGAATCTGCAAATTTGTTAACAAATAAGTGATCCATTGGATTTCACAAACAGTGGAGGCCAAGGCTCTATACTCGGCTTCTGATGATGACTGAGAGACAGTGGGCTGTTTCTTTGATTTCCATGATATAAGAGAGTCTCCAATGAAGATGTAGTAACCGATAACAGATTTTCGGGAATTCGGACAGCTAGCCCAATCACTGTCACTGAAGGCTTTCAGTTGAAGAGTAGAAGTGGCAGAGAAAAATAAGCCTTGTGCAGGAGAATGCTTAATGTATCTGAGAACACGAATGACTGCCTCATGATGAAAAGATGTTGGATTGCACATAAACTGACTTAGTTGTTGTACAGCAAAGCTAATGTCAGGTCTAGTGGTTGTTAAGTATAAAAGTTTGCCAATCAACCTTCTATATGCAGCTGGATCATCAAGAGGTGTGCCACCTTGATGTGTCAATCTGGTTCCCTTGGTCATAGGAGTTGTGACAGGTTTAGAAGCAAGTAAGTCACATTCAGAGAGGATGTCTAATGCATATTTTCTTTGGCATATGTGAATTCCTGCCTTTGATCTAGCAATTTCGGGGCCAAGAAAGAATTTTAAGTGGCCTAAATCCTTTATCTTGAAGCTGCTGTCCAGATAAGATTTGATGGTAGTGATCTCAGTCAAATCATATCTTGCAAGAATGAGGTCATCCACATAGACTAAAATGGCAGTAATTAAGTGTGTATCATGTTTGATAAACAAAGAATGATCTGAAGGAGATTAAGAGTAGCCTCTAGATATGAAAGAATTAGATAGCCTTGCAAACCATTGCCTGCTGTAATTGGCTAGCTATCATGAACAATAGTTTTGATGATAACAAACGTGAAGACAAACATGAAGATGATGAGAAGACTAAGTCCAAGATCTTCAAAGAATAGCTTTAGGACTTAGGATCTTTGTAAAAGCCTCATTGGATATCTCATTATTTGGCATTGCAAAGAAATATTTTCAAAATTGTTTTTCCAAAATTAAACAACCATTTTCTGGTCATTTGAAAGCATTTAAAACTGGTTTTATAACAGAGGTATTCGAATACCCTGTTAGGTATTCGAATAGAATGGGTTTCAAGCTTATACGTTTTCTGTTTTTCAAAGAGGTATTCGAATACCCCTCCAAGTATTCGAATAACTTGCTTTTGCAGAAATCCTGTTTTATTAAAGGTATTCGAATACACCATATGGTATTCGAATAACCATGTTTCAAAGTTTGAACGTTTTCTGTTTTTCAAAGTGGTATTCGAATAACCACACTTGGTATTCGAATAACCTGTGTCTGAATTGTTTCTCAATATCATTTTAAATCAGTGGTATTCGAATAACCTATTAAGGTATTCGAATAACCCTCTTCAGAACTGGTTTTCACGAAGCTTTCGAAAATGGTAGCAACGGCCATAATTTCAATAATTACATGGTTTTAATTGCTCCAACGGCTATTTTCTCTCATTGCTCTATAAATAGAGACCTTGGGTCTCTTCTGAAATAGCCCCAACCATTTTGAATTATTTGCTTGTGTTAAAATGTGATTCTTTCATATTTTCTGTGCTCTTTTCACCAAATCTTCAGATATCCTTTAGAGAGCTTATTAGCACTTCAATTTGTAATATCTGCTCTAAGTGAGAGTTCATTTTTCATTTGTTCTCTGATTCTGTAAAAGGGTGAGGTATCCCTTAGTGATTTTGTGAAGGTGAGGTATCCCTCTAGTAAAAGGGTGAGGTATCCCTTAATGATTTTGTGAGGGTGAGGTATCCCTCTAGTAAAAGGGTGAGGTATCCCTTGTTGTAAAGAAGGTGAGGTATCCTTCAAAGGGGGTGAGGTATCCCTCTAGTAAATAGGGTGAGGTATCCCTGTTATGTAAAGGTTGCAAGCACCTGCTTTAAGCTTGTGTTGAATAGTGAAAAATCTCGAACTGTGTTTCGGGGACTGGACGTAGGCCACAAGTGGTTGGTGGTCAAACCAGGATAAATATTGTGCATGCTTTTCTACCCTTAATCCTTTATCTTTATGCACTTTATTTATTCTTGCAATTTAATTATTAATTGTTCTTCTTATCTTCATCTTAATCACGACTTTTAATAATTAAATTCAATATAATTTATTTGTTTAAGGCTTTTGCAAAAAATCTTTAATTATTCAATTCACCCCATTTCTTGAGTACTGAAGCCACTTGGGTAACACCTGCTGGATTGCTTGAGCCCGTAAATTAATTTGAGCAGCCTACAAACTTGGTTTAGCTTGGAAGGAGCAAGTCCAGGAGGTAAGTGCATATAGACCTCTTCCTCTAAATTGCCATGGAGGGAGGCATTATGAACATCTAGTTGGTGAAGATGCCAATGTTGTGCAGAAGCAATGGCAAGAAGAAGCCTTATAGTGGTGAGCTTGGCAACAGGAGAATAAGTATCAAAGAAGTCAATACCTTCAACTTGATTGAAACCCATGGCAACAAGGCGTGCCTTATGTCTTTCGATGCTCCCATCAGCCTTATATTTGATTTTATTCACCCATTTGCATCCAATGGGTGTTTTACCTTCAGGTAAATCAATAAGAGTCCAGGTATCATTCTGATTTAGTGCTTCAAGTTCTGAATTCATGGCCTTGATCCAATGATCATGTTTGATATCTTGCTTATAAGTACTTGGTTCATCATGTGTAGAAATGGACAAAGTAAAATGTAGATGGGATAGGGAGAGGTTAGCATAGGATAAAACAGATGACAAAGGATATAAAATACTTATGGAGTGATGGTGAGATGCTGAGATTGCATTACAGTCAAAGTCTTTAAGGTATGAGGATGTTTTTTTAAGTCTGTCAGATTTTCTGATAGGTAGTGGTTCAGGTTAGGAATTTGGGATTAGTTCATTGGAGGTGGATGGTTGTTCAGCAGGGGTAGGGTGAGTGATGTTGGGCATGAGAGTAGGTGGATCAAAAAGAAAGATGGGATCAAAGTGGTTGGACATAAAGGCAAGGTTATCAGTATCAATAGATGAGAGTGAAATATAAGGGAAAATGGATTCATAAAAGATAGCATGCCTGGAAACAAATGTAGCTCGGGTTTGTAAGTCATATAGGAGGTAGCCCTTTGTTCCAGATTTAAAGCCAAGAAATAAACATTTTCTAGCTCTAGGGTCAAGTTTGTGTCTATGTTGTGTTAAGGTAGCTAAATAGAATAAGCAACCAAAGGCCTTAAGGTCAAGAAAGGTAGGAGGTGAGTCATATAGCAATTCATATGAAGATTTGTTTTGGAGGACAGGGGTAGGCAGCCTGTTAATGAGATGGACAGAATGACACAGGGCATAAGACCAAAAAGACTTAGGCAATTTGGACTGAAATAATAAGGCTCGAGTAATATTTAAGAGATGCCTATGTTTTCTTTCAACAGTGGAATTCTGTTGAGGTGTTTCAACATTGGATGTTTGATGTATAATGCCAAGGGAAGAGTAGTAAGAAGGCATATGAAATTCAGTGCCATTATCAGTCCTAAGCATTTTTACTTTGGCTAAAAATTAGGTGGAAATCATGGTGATGAAATTGGTGATGCAAATTCTGGTTTCAGATTTAGATTTCATGAGAAAGACCCACGTATGTCTACCGTAATAATCTATAATAGTTAAAAAATAATGATGCCCTTGAAAGGAAGGAATGCTAATAGGACCCCAGATGTCCATGTGTAAAAGATCAAAGGGGTAGAGGGATTTGGTCATGCTGTTGGGAAAAGGAAGTTTGCATTGTTTTGCTAAATGACAGCAATCACAAACCAAATTTTTATTGGATACAATGTAAGGAAAATTGGTACATAATTGTTGTAAAACAACATAAGAGGGGTGGCCTAATCTATAGTGCCACAAATCAAAGGAATCTTTTGATAAAGTATTGCTACTGGCAGTGCTTACAAATGAAGGGGAAGGGGTGTGATTAAAATGGTTATTACAAAGGAAAGTTTTAGGTGACTCTTGAAGAATGTATAGGCTGTTATGAATCTCAGCATGCCCAATCATCCTCAGGGTAGATAGATCCTGTATGTCACAAGTAGTTGGTGAGAAAATCAATCTACAATTAAGAGAAGTGGTTAGTTTATGAATAGAAATAAGGTTGAAATGAAAATCTGATATATGTAAAACATCATGCAGATAAAAGTTAGGTGTGAAATGTACAGTTCCAGAATAATAAGCATAAGCGATAGAGCCATTTGGTAATGTAACTGAAATAAAGGAAATTTTCTTATAAATGGAAAAAGATTGAATGAAAGGGCAGACATGATCACTAGCACCCGAGTCCAAGATCCAAACAGAATGAGGCTGACAAGAATTACCTGAAGAATTACCTAATTTAGTGACATTGGAAACCACATGAGCATTGGAGTCAAAAGTGGATGGTTTATTGACTAAATTCACATAGGAACTACTGTCAGTCTTGGAAGCATGGAGAAGAGAAATAAGGTACTGATAATCTTCATGGGATAATGGTAAAGATTGATCAATTGTAGTCTGTTGAGCACTATTGGGAGGATGATCATATTTGGCATTAGTTGCAGTAGGAGCAGAAGCAACCTGTAGGGTGGTACTTTGATTCTTGGATCTATATCCAGGTGGAAAGCCATGTTTGAAGTAACATGTGTCAATAGTATGATTGGTGTGGTTGCACTGAGTGCATAACATCTGCTGCCTTGTATTGGATCGGCCTCGACCCCTTCCTTGAGAAGAATAACCTCTGCCTTGAGAAATATTGTGGGATGAACTGACTGTAAAGGCAGTGGAATCAACTAAGGCAGTATGTGATGGCTGTCTTTCTTGCTGAAGAGCCAAAGAAAAAACTTTACTAAGTGAAGGCAGGGGGTCCATTAATAGGATCTAAGTGCGCACAGTGTGGTAAGAATCATTGAGTCCTTTAAGGAAACAAGAATATATTCCTTGTCTTTATAGGACTTAACTGATTTGTTGAGATTGCAGGTGCAAGAAACAACACAAATACATGTGGGTGTGGGTCGAAGGTACTCCAATTCATCCTAAAGAATTTTCATATCAGTAAAGAATGTAGAAAGAGACCTGTCACCTTGCCGCATAGAGTGAATCTCTTGCAAAATATCTGACATTCGAAAGTGATTTCCTTTGGTGAATCGATCTTGAAGATCCAACCAAAGGTCTCGAGCACTGTCATACAAATTGTACTTTGAGAAATATGAGGAGAAAAGGTTCGGGTGATCCAAGAAACCACCATATTATTGCATTGTTCCCAAGAATCATATGATGGGTCTGATTCAGCAGGTTGAGGAAGGCTTCCATTGATGAACTTGAGTTTGTTCTTGGAGGATAGAGCACGTTTCATGGCCCTGCTCCAGTTGTAATAGTTGTCGCCAGTAAGAGGAGGTGAGACAAGAACCGATCCTGGGTTTTCTCTAGGATGAAGGTAATAGGGACTGCTTGGGTTTTGAGATGGATCGGCAGTTTGTGTTGAGCCGTTTCCATTGCTGCTATCGTTATGAGGGCCGGAGGTTGAAGAATTGTCAGCCATGGCTGAGAAGGAAGAAGAAGACGGAAGCTAGATATGCAGAGATAAAACTGATACCATATTGTGATTAGAAAAGAAGAAATTGAGTGAATGAATTCGTTGTATTAATTGGAGAATATTACAAAAGCTTATATAGCAATAGGATATATGGAATCCTATAACAGAAATAATTGTCCTAACAGAATAACAGAATTAACTGATTCTGTTTCTTTTTTTATTAATAGCTAATAGTTTGTTTTGATGTGATTAAACTTTGTTCCGTTTCTTAATTTTCTTCTCAGTTTAAGGTTTGGGTTTGTTTGGATGTGATTAAACTTTTTTTCTCAAGATATTTTGAAAAATGGTCCTGTCATGTTCAAACTGGTTGCTACCTCAATTTGAGAGGAGGATTTCAATCACAAATATTAACTTAAGATCATTTTATGCCTTCGAATGAAGTCAGTACGATTGCAAATATTTATTAGAGCTACTTAAAATATGAAATAGGTAGCCAATCTTCTATATAATTAGAGTTTCTCTTACACAAAAGTTAAGGATATAAGTACCTTAGGTGGCGTAAATGAATAATCTGGAAGATATCAAATGAATGCTCACAAGAAATTCTTCAGTTGCATATAGTATGTGAGACTTTCAGGAGGACCCATAGTTATAGCTTGTCAATGAAACACGTCTTGAGCTACTGGGCCTAAGAGATTGGAGGAAACATGGGGTGAGGGAAAACATGAAAACCAAAGCTGACATTTTCCTAACAAGCAATTGAGCAAAAGAATTATTCTCTTTGAAAGTGTATATTGCAGAATGCTAGGAAGTGTTGACCTCTTAGCAGAAAAGTCTGGTTTGAGTCTGACTTAGCTTTGTCTTGAGATTGCCTTACTCTTACTCTTTTCAAACCACACTCATCGATTGTGAGCCTCGTGGAATTGGAAGCCACTTTTATAAGTATAAATGTACTATTTGTTTTCGCCTATCCAGTTCGTGTTTAGGATGTTATAAATTTCCTTCACCATCAGAGCAGTACAAGTTTTCATAATAATATCCAAAGTCTATGAAAAATTAGATTTCACAATTAACTTGCTAACACCTACATCAATAGTAGGATCCCAATATCTCACTCTGGATTGAGTCAAAACCACAATATTACGCATAGACATACCAGAGGTGATGAGAGAGAAAGAGATGGTGAGTAGGCAAAAATCTTCTGAATCGCGTGATTTAACAATGCCATGTCATTTTTAACAGTACATGTGGATAACCTCCGTTAAGATGTTAATTGATGAAATAACAGAAGAATAAAACTAAATTGGTTTTAATTATTTAAATGACTAAATTGAGGATTTCTGATAGAAAAGGACTAAATTGATAACAAGTACATTAGTCAAGGACTAAAATTTTTAAATTTTAGTCTTATATAAATATAGTCAGTAAATATGTGAGTATTATAAATTCTTAATTATATATAAATATTAAATAAATAGATTGACTTGATTGGTTAAATAGATTTTTTAAAAATTTAAACTTTAACCTACATAGTTAAATAAATATTTTAAAAAATTTGAGTCTGACTCGTTTATTAAATAAACTAAGTCTATATAAGCTAAAAATAGGTTAGTCATAGGTTTTAATAAACTGTCTGACTTATTTCTATTTCAAGTAAAATACTCAAAAATTGGTCTTTCAAAATAAAAAGTTAATGATTAAAAACATAAACGAAGTTGGCCGCCACTAGTGAGAGCTGAGAATGGTCGAATAAGTTGTTTGATCCCATTTTAGAAAATTGATTATACCTTCCACAATATGAAAGTTATGTAACAAAATCATCTAAGTCTTCATCTAAAATTTCTAAATAGTATATAGTGTTTGATTTATTTTCTAGTTTTATTTTTAGTTGCTATGTTTTTATTAATAATTGTAAAAATATCACATTATTTACTTATTTTTACCGTTTTTTTCATAAAACTTTAAAAAAAACAGAATGAAAATAATGTGATATTTTTGTAATTATTAATGAAAACAAATAGATTGAAAATAAAAAAAAAATTAAATACCTACTTACTAACTTAGTTGAACTTTCTTTCCCCTCCAGCCATGTCCACATTATATTGAACTTGGAGGCTCTTTGGATATTCATGGGCATAGCCCAACTCTAGCAGCACTATCATATTCTTTTACATACAAACACCTTTGTTGTTTTTCTCAATTTTAGAGGTGAAGAGACCCGTATAGCTCTATAAGAAAAATAAAGAAAAGATCACCTAATAATCAAAGAATTTTTTTTCATTAACTAGAGCCAGTTATATAGATCAAACGAAGTTACTGAGTTTTATCATAAATCAAATCTTCCGAAAAGTTGTTTAGATCTAAATCCTTTCTATTGTTTTCCTTTAAAATTTTTCTTGGTCTTCTTTACCTCTAATTATTAGGTTATCCCTCATCTTATCAACTCTTATAACTGGAGCTTCTATTAGTCTTCTTCTCGTATGTCCAAATCATCTTAGGTGCGATTCTATCATTTTTTTTCTTAATAAGTGTCACTCCTATTTTTTGTCTCATTTATTCATTCCTAATCTTATCTTTTCATTATATCCACTCATCCCAACGCAACATTCTTCTATTTGTCACACTTATGTTATGTTCTTATTAGCACTTTACTGCTCAGCATTCAGTATTGTAAAGCATCTTTGGTTATATGACTATGTGGTAAAAAAAATTAGTTTGATAGGAACCTTTTGATCATAAATAACACCTGAAGCATTCCTCCATTTCATCCACCCAACTTGAATCTAATGATTTATATCTCCTTCTATTTCTTTGTCACTTTGTATAATTAGGGATGACACCTATGCGGGGAGTACCTCCCTGCTCTCCATCCCCGTCTCTAATCTTCCCCTATCCCTATCCCTGTCCTTGTCCCTAATCCACGTCTCAGGGTATTTTTTCCCATATCCCTGTTCTCTAACTTACCGCAAGGAGCCCAAAATTATTAAAAAAAAATTGAAAAGATTTTAAAAAATGGAAAAATGTATAAAGATGGAAACAATTTCAATTTAAGTCTATAACAACAAATTAAAACAACAAATTACTACCTAGTGGTGTTTTTTACTTTTTTAATTTAATATAAAAATAATATAGATAAAAATTATCAAAAGGAACAAAATATTAATACATATATATTATATAATCACTAAGGATAATTTAATAATTACTTGAAGATGGGAAATACAATCCCTATCTGCCACCACAAAAAAAATTTCCAAATTCAGGTATCTGAATAGGGCAATCTCTACACGTATCCCCAAATGTAAATTATATAACTTGTGGTATGATGTGAATAAAAAACCACCCAACACATAAAAAATAAAAAACAAGCACTCATATAGACAAAGGATTAGGAAAAAAATCATTATCATGTGTCGTTATATGAAGTTTCCTGATTGAACTGTGTATACCTCAATTCTCTTGTCTTCTAATATACTACATAAATTTGTAAGTTATCATAACACCATAGTCCTAAAGTCTTCTTAAACAAAGTAACAAAATTCTACCAATAATGATTGGTACAACTAATAAGGATAGACTATATCAATTAAGTTAACTAGAGTTCAAATCTATCAGCATCTATCATTGATGAATTATTTATAAGTACTTTTATAAGCGCTCGTTGAACATGAAGACATATCTTGACTCTGTGATGAGATAGACATCTTTAATCCTAAAAATTCTTTTAGAAAAAAAACACATAAAAACAAAATTCTCAAGTCTACTTCTAAATTTTTTAATAATATAAAATTTTCCCTTCTTCACACTAGCACTATTTTGATTGAATGTTTAATTCTATCCATTTACCTTGTTCCACACTTGCAGATAGATAGTTGTCTGCAAAATCCTTAAGTTTTAAAAAAAGGGTCTGCATCCTTAATAATTAGTAGCTAATGTTTAATCATGTCTTTTATTTAATTGAAATATAAATACAAATTTATTATATTTGATATTCAAGCAAGTAAGTAGTCATCATTTTGAATGTTATAATTCTTCATTTTTATGTGATGCTTAATTGGATTTATTATCCCTTTACCTTACACTATTGATGTTTATCGTTATTGTTCATGTGTTTTGTTTTGTTGCATGTGGTTTTGGGTCAGGGAAGCTTGTCTTTGCATGATGGTGTGAAATTTTTTCTTGTCCAACCATGATAGCAATTTGAATCTCAATAAACTAAGTGTCAAAAATGACCATCTAATGATTGAATGGATCATGAAATGACTTTGGTTAACAAAAATTGCATATAACTCTCTTCTTGCATGGTGAATTCTTTGTTCCACTTGTGTATATATGAATTCTCATTAGAGCATATGTAAAGTCTTGGATCAGGATTGGTATTACACATGTAGAGAAAGATTATAAAATGCATGCACAATGAAGCTTGTATATCCTTAAGGTTGCTTGAATCTCTCTTGACATGAAATCTTTGGTAACTTTTTCTAAGGGAAATCATTGAGTTGAAAATAAGTTGAATCAAGGTGTAAGCACCCAACAAAGGAAAAATGGTGCATAAAGATGAGAAATGGCTAGTAGGGTTGTGGTGTGTGGAAGAGACGCATAGACACAATTCTAAACCCTTTGATAATAGTTAGTGTTGTGTGGAGGAGACGCACGATTATTAGTTCAAATCATCTACAACCTATGCCGATCAAAGAAAAGTTGAAAAAAAAATGATGAAATGAAAAATTGTGAAGGGTGTGCAAATACAAATGATTCTTGAAGTAGTGTTACCTAGGTTAAGTGGAGAGAGAGAGAGGATAGCAATCTTGCAGTGCATAAGTTGATTTGCAAATGCATGTTTATAATCTTATTTGTATATGTATGTCATGATTAGGAAAGGATTGTACATATGTGATATTGGATTGACAGGCATACATGGAGGATATTTTGGAGTGAAAGCATGTGAGCTAGTGTCTATATGTTAGTTACTTTCAATTGAAGTCATGAATTGGTCCTTGAGGATGTGAATGACTTTTGAATCTTAGTATTATTGAGTTTCGAATTTGTTTGAGTGATTATGACACCCATGTTATTATAAACTTAATGTGGTTTCCATGTTCTTTTCCTTTAATATATTGAACTTCTTTATGTTTAAGATTACTATATTCCTCCTCATTAGAGAAGGCCTCGTTTGTTTTCCATTCATTCATGTCTAATATGGCTACCAGTGTACGATAATAAAACATGTTATGATGTCTGTCAATACTTTCATTCCAACTTCATTTCATAAAATTGGCATATTTGCTTTATAAAATGTACTACATATAGTTGTTCACCTCAAAAATGAATGTGTTTGTCTTCATAAATCCAAATATTTTGCATTCAATTTTCCTTTATTGATGGATTCCTTTATGCACTTATCAATAAGCATTCCTACTCAGCGATTACTTAATCTTTTGAATACCAATTGAAAGGTTTCTAGAACATTGATATATTACTTATATATCAAGATTACCATAAATATTTGGGGCTAAATATTACATATGATTACTTGGTTATATACCCATAATGAGTTTTTAAAGGTTCATTTACTTAATAGTAAATGCTAACACTGACATATTTGATTTAACTTATTTTAAGAAAAATAATCGCTTATTTTTAAAAAATTATTTTAAAATTTTTTATTATAAATTATTTTAAATACAAAATAAGTTAATTTAAAGACACATTTATTATGTCAAACATCTATTTTAGAGGATGTGACTTGCTGGTATAATAATTTAGAGGAGTCCATGATTGTTTCTTAGACTTTCTTACTATGCATGTTCTACTATAAGTGTAATTATTTTGAAAGTCCATAAAGAAATATATGCCAATTTAATAGGCACTTTGTCACATACACATATATATACATACACATTATAAACAAACTTTTAATAACCATATATTATATTTTAAAAATATTCATATGTTAAAAAATGGTATAAATATCAATTTTCTTCGAGACTTTATACGCTCAAACAAGTCTATAGCTAGTGTAAGAAAATACAATGAAATGAATTTATTATAGGCTTAAATATGTTTTTAGTTCTTATAAATATCTCACTTTTTGGATTTAGTCCCTACAATTTTTTTTATTATTTTGGTCCAAGTTTTTCTTAAATTGTTGACTCTAGTCCACACCGTTAGTGAAGGTCTATTAAGCTAGTGATGATTTGGCACACTAATCCTTTGTGGCATCCAATGTGGTTGGTGGGACCCACTTGCGTCTTAAAGTGGTGGCATATAAGAAACACATGACCTAAATTTCATTTCCCTCCACCAGATATTATAAGAACCATAGATTCTCACCCACCTCCCACATTCACTCCCAGACTCTCACTTCCACACTCACAGAGACAAAATCCCACCATCACTCTGATGCTAGGGTTGACAACACACTGCTGAGGGGCTCATGTATCACATTTTCCACTACAAGTGTGTGCGTGCAAGGGCACAGGTGAAAGCTGAGACAGCATTTTGAGGTAAATGTTGGAGTCTTTGTCTTGAAAAAACTATTTTGCACATAATGGTTGTTGGGTTCGAATATTGATTTCTTGTGGGGACCAAATGGGTTTAGGGTTTTCTGTTTCCTCCACTACAATGCTTGTCATTTTATGTTGTGTACTGTTGATTTAGCAATTTTAGATTAGTTTGTTGTCTTCTTTGCACTTGTAGGATGGGTTTCATTGTTGTATTTCACCATATGGGGTCATTTGTGAAAGATCCCCTACTCATTTATAAAGGGGGAGAAGTACATGCAGTCCATAACTTAGACATTGATAAATGGTCATACTTTGAGACTCTGTGACTAGTTAGAAACTTAGGATATTCTAGTAATGTGAAACTATGGTGGGTTGAGCCTGGAAAGAAATTTGAGGATGAGTTAAAACAAATTATCTAGGATAGCCATGCTTTAGAGGTGGCCAATTATGTTGAAAAGAATAGGTGTGAGGTACATATTTATATTGAACATACAACTGTTGCAAAGCCTGATATTATTGAGGAATTGATGTTTAGGCTGAGGCACAAGCTGAGGGTATGTCGAGGCTGACAATGTGGCCGAAGCTTAGTGTGTTAAGAATATAGGCCAAGCTGAGAATGGTGATATTGTTGTCCAAGCTAAGGGTGTTCAGGTTCAAGCAGGTGAGGTACAGGGAGGTGATGGCCAAGATGAAGGGGACAATGATAGTAGTGATGAGTTTATGAAGGAAGTACATTTTGATGACAATGAGGAGAAAAGGAATTTAGGATTAGATGATGAATTTGAGATAATAAGTGATAGAAGAGCTAAGAAAGCAAAATGGATTACTGTGGATGAAGGACCTAAAATATAGCCCAAATGTGGAAAGTATAGGGTGAAAACCAAAGTTGCATATAAGCCTTGGGTATCCTCAAAAAATGCTAAACAGAAAAAAATTGCCACTTGAAGGAGGGGAAAAGGGGAGAAATCTAAACCAACAGTTTGATGAGTGTACTGCTAAAGCAAATGGTGAGGCTGCAAGCGAGGGTGAGGCTAATATGGAACATAATCCTTATCAGGATGACCTTCTCAGTGATTCTGATATAAAATACAATCCTAATGAAGATGTTGCAGGGTGTGAGGCTGAGACATTTATACCACCAAACAGTGATGATACGAATGTGATGGAGGATAAGTACATGAGTGAAGACTTGGACAGTGGTGATGAGAAGTCTACTTCTGACTTAGAAGAAAAAACCTAAGTATCCTATGTATAAGAACGAGTACATGTATAAGAAATTTCAGTTTAAACTAGGCATAGAGTTTTCCTTATTGTCATTATTCAAGGAAGCTATAATGGAGCATTCAGTGTTGAATAGAAGAGAAATCAAGTATGTAAAGAATGATGTTACTAGGTGTAGAGTTAAGTGCAAGGGTAAGTGCAACTTTGAAGCATATGTTATAAGGTAGGAAAGACTCACATATAGATTAAAGACTCTAGTGGCCAAACATACTTATGGCAGGGTGTTTAATCATAAAAATGCAAACTCCAAATGGGTGGCTAAGGTTTTAGTTGACAAGTTTATGAAGAATTCTAATGTTCGTTTGAAAGACACTATTGTTGAAATGAGGACAAGATAATCTACTGGTATTACTACATGGAGGGCATTTAAAGCAAAACAAATTGCCATGGATTTGGTAGAGGGAGATGCATGCAAGCAATACAATTTATCATGGAGTTATAGTGTTGAGCTAAGAATGACAAGTGTTGGGAATACATGCAAGATACAATTAGAAAGGCCTGACCCTTCAGTGCAGCCTAGGTTTGGTAGTTTCTACATGTGTTTGGATAGATGCAAGAAGGGATTTCTTGTTGCATGTAGACCATTCATTGGAGTGGATGGTTGTAATTTGAAAACTAAGTATGGTGGACAACTTATTATAGTTGTGGGAAGGGATCTAAATGACCAATACTTCTCATTAGCCTTTGTTGTTGTTGAGACTGAGTCTAAGGAAAGATAGAGATGGTTTCTAACTTTTTTGTTAGAGAACATTGGAGATGTGCAGACAAATCGATATGTGTTTATTTCAGACCAGCAGAAGGTATAATTATATGTGAATAAACCATTACTTTTTTATTATGTTTTTTCTATCATTGAATACTAATTTTTGCACATTGTGTTTTGTCTTGTTGACTAGGGTTTGGTGCCTACTTTTGATGAATTGTTAGAGGTGTTGAACACAAGTTTTGCATTAGGCACCTGTACAGTAATTTTAAGAAAAAATTTTGGGAAGGGACATTGATGAGAGATTTAATGATCGGTGTTGCCAAGGCCACCTATCTTGAGGCTTGGGAAGAAAAAATGGAACAGATAAAAGACATTGATGAGAGAGCATATGCTTGGCTTCTAGCTATCCCTAAAACTGCACTATGTAAGCACGCAATGAGTTATTACCCTAAATGTGATATCTTGATGATTAACCTACCAGAGGCATTTAATAGCACAATCCTATTAGCTAGGGACAAGGTAATTATAACAATGCTTGAGTGGTTTAGGACATACCTAATGGGTACGTTTGCAACCCTTAAGGAGAAAGTATCTAAGTATCCTAATGTTGTTATACCTAAACCAAGAAGGAGACTTGACAATGATGTGGAACATAGTGGGAATTGGTTTGCTACTTGGTCAGGGGACCTGAAATTTAGGGTGACACATATGTTTTTCACTTAAAGGTTTATAGTGGACTTGAACAAGCAATTTAGTTTATGTAACTTTTGGGATTTGGTTGGAATCCCATGTAGACATGTTGTAGCAGCAATTTGATATAGGGGTGATGACCCTGAGTCCTATGTCCATGTATACTATAAGAGGGTTTCTTATGAGCAGTGTTATGGCCAAGTAATTAGTCTCATCAATGGGTAGAATAGATGACCTAGAACTGAACATGAGCTAATCTTGCTGCCCCACTTTAAGAAAGAACCTGACATATCAAAAAAATTGAGGAGAAGAGATCTTGATGAAGACCCAAATCCACCAAGTTGAGAAGAACTGCCACTACTAACAGATGTGGAAAATGTCATGAGTATGGACATAATGGGAGGTCATGCAAGAAGGAGGTTGTGGATCTTACAAGGGAAGAGGTGAATGTCTTTTATTTTCCTATGTTCATACTTATTACTTGTTCATTTTAATATTCTCATTTAACTTGTTTTGGTTGTAGACAATAGGTAGATATAAGAGAAAAAGGCCTCTTGCAATTGATGAGGGTTTAGGGAATAAGGAAGGAGGTGGAAATGCCACTAAGGCTGGCATAAATGCCACCACAGAGGCAGGCACATATGCTGCCACAGAAGGTGTAAGGCATGATGCAACAGAGGCATTTGTTGCAATTACTACTAGCCAAGGGGCTGGAATTAGTCAAGTAACTGCACCACAATCTCAAAAGGTAAACCCTAACCTAACTCTATAACTGATTATTCAATCTTAATAGATGACTAAACTTAGACTAAATGTGATGTCAACAAGGATTAGAGGAAAGGGTAGGAAAAATGGTGCAAGTCAACTTGTCGCAAGCTAAAGTGTTGCAAGTGATGTTGATGCAAGTAATGTTGGTTAAAGTTAAGCTGGTTCAAATCATCCTAGTTCAAGTCATCCTAGTTCAAGTCAACTTGTTGGAAACCAAGGTAAGGCAAGTCAATATGTTGCAAGTCAGTTTATTGCTGCAAGTCAGGTATATGCAAGTGAAGTTGGTAGTGGTCAAAGTGATATTGTTGCAAGTCAACCTGTTGGAAGAGCAAATCAACCTATTGGAGCTGCAAGTCAAAGTCTTGGAAGTGCACCATCAGTCCAAACAAGCCAGACAAATGCATCCAATACACAAACAAGCTAGACAATTAGTGGAGTTATAGTTAGTGGAGGAAGACTTAGTGTTGGGGGTAGAAGGTTGGGAAAGTCGATTATCATCAGTGATGGAAATGCTTGGGTTTTTTGAGTTAGTGTTGGGTTGTGATATTTAATTGACATGATCTAAGACAAGTCTCTCTTTTTTGACCTTTTTTTTCTTTTATGGTTAATGTAAATAGATGGCAGTATGCAATGTATAGGGAACTTTTGTAGATAACTTATGTATCACATTGCAATATATATTTTGGTTTAGGGAACTTTTGTTGGTATACATGGTTGGTATAACCTGCAATAATATATAGGGCACTCTGTATATAGGCACACTTTTTGAAACCTGCCTGCAAGTCAAGTCTATGGAACAACTTGATGTATTAACACTTTGTATCAGTAATGACAAGTACATTTTCACTCAATTTCAACAGTGCTTCATTTATTTCTTTGTCTTTTTGCTTTTATTACTTTAGTACATTTACTGATTAATCCATTTGCTTCATTTACTTATAAGAGTGTTTTATCACATGCACTTGTTTTATAACATTACTTTATCAGTAAGTTTGAGATGCATAAGTTATTGCATTTGAGATGCACAACTTGCTGCACTTATTTAACTTTACTTCAACCATGAATTTGTGCAAACCAATATGAAAAACTGGCAAGAAGTATGGTATAGCAATTGAACATGAAAATAGAAGCTCTATTTCTCATTCCCCAAATATAATAAGTTATAATCACTTAGTTGACATTTTTCTTTCTCATCCACCCTAGTTTACCCATTCAACAACACATTCAACTCCCCACACAACCCTAAACCCTAAATATCCCTTAACTTCGGCCATGACATTTCACAACACAGTACAGAGACAACACAAATGTCATTTCCAGTGAAAACAAAACCAAATACAACAGCAAGTTGACTCTGCTTCTCTCCTTGCAAAGTTTCCTCTTCAGCTTTCCAATTCTTTGCCTGAACTCCTCCTCCACCGCAGCAATAGGATAGCAAGGTTGAGCAACTTCAGTCTTTATCATTGCTTCATCAACCCATTCAAAGAAATTACAGGTGCCCTCCTTCTGCAAACAACAAAAAAACCTTATACCATTAAACTACCATTAAAAACCCTATCAGCTGCCATTAAACTTGAAAAATCAACTCACTCTCTAGTTTGGACATCGCCAAAACCATCTTTTAAGACTCTTCTTCGTACCCGATTTGATAGCAACCATCGTATCTATGCACCCACATACTCTCCTTCGCGATGAAGAACCCGAAGTTGATGCCTCCACACAAGATGTGACAACCATGGTGGTGCTTTACTGACTCTACAACCCTAAGATTCCAAAATAGGAGAAATGAGAGAAATAAGAGAGATCAATCTCAATGGGGATGATGGAATTAGAGTCATGTGCTTCTCACATGCCACCACTTTAAGACACAAGTAGATCCCACCAGTCTCATTGGCTGCCACATAAGATTAGTACGCCACATGACACGAGTAAGGTGGATCACCATTTGTCAAATCCTCACTTAATAGACCTTCACTAACAGTGAAGACTAGAGTCAACAATTAAAAGAAAATTTGGACCAAAATTTTTTAAAAAAAAATTATAGTGACTAAAACCAAAATGTGAGATATTTATATGGACTAAAAACATATTTAAACATTTATTATATATGTAATCAAGATATGATTCTTGGAAGAACCCAAAGGAAAAAAGGTGAGCAAAAATTTGTACATAATAATTATATAATTTTCTTTTATATATATATATATATATAATCTACCTTTAACCGAATTAAGAAAATACTTAGTCAAAATACATGTAAACTAACCCCAACATCGCCTACCGCAACACCAAAAAAATAATTGTTTTTTTTTTCCTTTTACTTACTATCTTGCTAAATTCACCTTAGGCTAGAAAACTGAATGTGATTGAGTCAAGTGAACAGTCCAGTCAGATGAATCTATAATTAAAATTTTATAATTGGCATCATATAGTTTTGAAAGTCTTTAATTAGGTCCTGAATCCAGCTTACTATTAAAAATATAAAGGTACGCTAAATTCAAGGACCTAATACAAACTTTCAAAAAGATGACCTATATGAATTTCACCAAAAATTATAAAAACCTACAGAGTAATTCAACATAAAAACGATCCTCCATAAAGTAAAAATGAAATGCCTACCATTTCCGTTGTACAAATGGAACTATTTAATCTAAATAAAGAACACAGTAAGTATATAGTACAATGTATATAACAAAAAAAGCTACAGTCATCAACAACAACGCAAAGTTCTGAAACTATAGGCTGGGGCAAATTGCCAAACTATGCTGAAACACAGTAAGTATAGTACAAGAGCATGTTAATTTCTGGAATTCACACAGTGGAAAATGAAACACCAAGCAAAATTGTTAAACATCCTTTATCTCAACCTTTCCTAACATGCAGCTTGATGTACTTCACGATATGCCAGTACATGGATCCACAGACAAGCATCGACGACGACCTGCATTTCCTCTACTTAGGCCACCTTGACATTATTTGAATTGTCTTTGGGACGCAAGAAGGTAACGAGAAAAGAGTCGAATATAATCTGCAAGGAGTTTTGGGTTAGCATGAGAGAAAAAATATAAGAAACAACTGGTAGAAAAACATCAATAACCTGGTTTAGATGTGCGGCAACACAAGGGAGAACCAGTAACCCAGATTCTCCAAATACACCACGAAGTGGCTCTATCACTGCTACCATTACTGGTAATGTTTTCTGAAAGGAATGAGAACTTATTAAGCTTCAGAGGTTTTTGGAGAGAAGATCGAAAGAAGGATAACTATTCAAAAATAGATATTGTAAGAAAGTGCCTCTTATATCACAAGCTGATGCCCATTTCATAGGTGATCTGAGAAAGTAATAAACTAATAATAAATGACTTTTCACCTGGCTCGCTACAAGTATAAGCGCAATGGCATTTTCTTCACGGGAAAAAATTAATTTGCTACCACCAGAAATAGTTGAAAGGATACGAACAGCAATGCTATTGAATACTAATAAGGTCAGATGAAGAAGTCTGCAACATATCTTGAAGGTCAGTTTTAGTTACCACAATCAATGCTGGAAGTCCTTTACAGCAGTGAATTAATAGCGACTAATCCTATTAAAAGCGCACTATTGTCCACTTTAAACAATTACTCATGCGAAGAAAGTGACAGAAAATATATCAAGTATGTTAAAAACTTCATGTGGTCAGAAGACAATATATGTAAGCACAAATATAAGACTGCCCGATATAATTTGTGGTTTCAGTAAATCAATGCTGTTTAAAACAGATGACACTGATCACCAAAATTCCAAATAACAAAAATTCCCATTTCCCAATTTAAATGAATTCTGAATATCATGTTATCCATGAAGTAAACAGAAGCAAACATATATGGGCAATCAGAACACAGTATTGCATGAAAAATGTAACAGTACCTACCACATACCATAAATACCATCAAAGATTTACAAATTATTAATGTTGGAACTCATTTTTGTTAAATATTCATTGTAAAATGAAATGCATAATAATTGTTCAATTTTTACTATAAATTAATACTGCAAACAAACAACTAGTAAAGTGAAAACTAATGATAACCCATTCCCAGTTATGCCATGATGGCAACCAAAAAGTAAAGTAATTAAAGTATGCTGAACATACGTTCCCAGTCCAATAGCTACAAGAAAAACTGTTGGCTTCACCATTAACAGCAGTGACCTTGACCTGCTCACTTGTGTCCAAGGTACCTGCATAACAAAATTTGATTAGACCATAATTTGCCTGTAACACTGAAGATAAAATAAGCCAAATATAATAACTTAAACAAGAACAGAAAATTAATTCTGAAAAACCTCTAAGATTATAGCTTTGCAAATGATTTGTGATGTGGGATAACTGCCCATATAATTGGAGCACTAGTGGATCACATTAGAATTTAGCATTTAGTGAACGCAGACAAACATATGCTCATGGATGTAGAATTGGAAATATTTTAGTTTTGAATAAAGGGGCTTACTTTCTGGTATTGGTTTTCACAAACATAGGGAAGCAAAAAATATATAATTCATGATTGGTTAACTCTGGCCCCGACCCCCAATGCACAAAAACAATTCTTGGATTTATGGATTCTATGGCAAGCACAAAGCAAAGTTTTTCCCTGTAAAACAATCTTATTCCCGGCAAGAAAAGAGAAGGAGGCAGGGTGACAGCTAACAAGAGAAGGACTTGTAAGTCATACATAACCACTCAAGTTGTCATTAACTCAAATCTAACTTAATCAAATTGAATACAATAAGAAAAGCACAAAATTTAAAATTTTCCCCATACAAGAGATCATAGATCTCTGACTACCTGGTTACCAAAGATGACAAGAATCAAGGGGGGAAGAGTATGCATCACAACAAATCTAAACATATTGTTAAAGGCTAAACAGTCAAAAAAACTTCATCGATATGTCCTTGTCTTTATACAATATATAGGTATAGGTATAACATTAAGCAATAATAAAATTCTAAAGGCCAATTGAAACCAAGAACAATAATTCCTTGACCAGAAACTGATGGTTAATGTCCTTTTTTTAACAGCTCACTTATGAACAAGGATTTCATGAATCAATTTAGCCAGAGAAAATTTGTCAATAGTGCAATGACATAATCCATTAAAA
Source organism: Ormosia emarginata (assembly GCA_029884605.1). Classification (NCBI taxonomy): domain Eukaryota; kingdom Viridiplantae; phylum Streptophyta; class Magnoliopsida; order Fabales; family Fabaceae; genus Ormosia; species Ormosia emarginata. The sequence continues at coordinate 22,975,203 of JAQQTP010000077.1, read as the reverse complement.
TAAACCGCAAATGCATCTCATCCACTTCTTACAACTTAAGATTCTGAACAAATTAAAAAACAAAACAAAACTTAAGCAATCTTTCCCACCAACTTGGTGCAAGGAGAACCACCAACTTGGAGAAAGGAAATAAGGAAACACTGCAAAGGAATTGGTCTTACTAGGCTAAGGAAAAGTGCACTGAACGCTGAGAAAAGCTTACGGTTTCTGTCAATAAAGTCAGCCACACCTGTAATGCAGATTCTATCAGAACAAATAATTTCTTGAAAAAAGATTATATTAAGGCGAAAGTACATAAACAGAGAAAAACAGATCCTCAAAAACGGAACAAATAAATTAGAGCCCTCCTATACATCTGCAGATCTAGCAAATAAACTAACAGAAAACCACCGATAGCTGAATACCAAAGAAAAGACAAACAAAAAAGGTTTTCCCCATAACAAGAGCAAAGACAAACTTCTCCCTAGAGACAAACAATTCTAATTTGCTCCTTCTGTTACTTGTAAATTTACAGATATACACAGTGGGCAATCTACAACGTATAATCACAATGTTATCTATGAAACTTACCCATATTTCATAAAACTAAAATAAAGAAAACTAAACCTGTACCACCAACTCCTTGACACAAACAGCACATTAATCAGATGAAGGAAGCACCAATGTAGCTTTACAACATGTTATAAATTTATAATAACTTATTTTAAAAGTCTATCATATTCCAACATCTCTTTGCCTTTTAAGCATACATTTTTCATTGTTTTTTGCCTCTTACACTTACACCAGGAAGAGGTCACATGAAGACAGGCAACTGCGTGTATACATGGAATGATAAAGGAGTCATCATGCTATGATCATTATATAACCGTATGTATATATATATATATATGTATGCTCAATGATGATTAGCATTCATGACTTGATGATTAGCATTCGTGACTTTGGTAGAAGTAAAGAGACAATCTCTGTGGCAATGTGCAACCAACGCAACACTGTGGTGCATTTGGCTGGATCATTATTCTCATGTTTTTAAGGAGGTTTCTATGGCACAAAACGTTTGATTTGGGAAAAGATTGGCTTTTATTTGGCATAAAGCACATGGCCTTTTTAATGGGGTTTCCCTAACAGATATGTCAAGGGATAGGGCAGCTTTGCTCCATTGATTTTTTCTTTATTCTTTGTTATTTTTGTGTTATGTTCTTATGCTAAAGAGGATTCCTTATCGTCCTGTCTCTTTGTAATTTTTTCTCTTCATCTTAATGATTTTTTCTTTTATATATGTATATATAGCTGCAAGAAAGACATTTTTACAATTTTATGTTGACATGCTTTTATTTGATATAGATTAATGGTCAAATGTGCGGAAATTATTACAAATGACATGCAAGCAAATAATCTAATAGAAAATTACTTGCCCCATAACTATTGGGTAATGCTTCGCAACTAACACTTTAAGGAAACCCTGCAATTACAATTTCATTCTCATTATCAGCTATTTTTTTCATGTAATAAAGCGGATCATTTTTCTTTATTTTATCTGTCAAAACATGTGACAAACAAACTGCTCAAACAAGCATAGACAATAGGACACACCTTTAAAGGATTCACGTAGAACCTGCCCATTCAAAGGAATAAAGAACAATTAAAATACTTTTAAGAAACTGAGTGTAACACAAGAATGTGAGTATTCAGCTCCGCAGACCAAATTCAACTGCCAGGAAAAGCAGATAAGGCATAAACAAATGCATACTGCCACTAGGGTTTACATACTTTTGAAGAAATAAATTGATGCTTCAAAATTAATATGATAAACTGGAGAAAGAAGGAAATACCAAAAACTGGATCTGCAATCAAGAAAGGAAAATGAGTGACAAGATGGGTATCCGAAGTGTCATTTTTAAGAAGACGGCCTATAAATTTGCTCACCCATCAACTCATGGAACAACTACAAATTAGCAACCAGAACAATTGAGCAGTCATGACCAGTCACCTACTATAAGCAATAAGACACGTTTCTACAGAGAATATATAGGTCATTTTGGGAGAATTGCATATCGACAATATATAATGAGTAAAAGTAGTATTTATCCAGGTAACAAAAAGTTGATTTCATTATGGAATATTGTGTAGTCAAAGCCACAATAGTTGCAACAATCACCATTACAGCTTTAGAAAGTGAAACAACCTCATAAACATTAAGAAACCTAGCAGTAAGCCCATAGAGAAAAGATGTATTTTACAGTCTGGAACCACGTCACTTTGGAAATATTTAAACAACAGCAATCTTCTGTATCAAAGATATGTGATGGAGAAAACTCTATTACCTTTCCCAAAATAAGAGGGATTAATATGGTCTGAACAAGACTTTTAAATAACTGCTTAGTAGGTAAAGTCACTCCAACTCCATCAGCTACAAATTTTGTGATCGAAAGTGGAATCTAAAAGAAGATGAAATATTGTCATAAAATATAACAATAAAAACAAGAATTAGATTAGACGGAGAGAAGATATATGGAGGCTAAAAAATTGCATATTATTTAAAAGAACACAGGAAAAAACAAGGAGGAATAAAATCTCAATCAAACATGCTGAAACTAAAGGGGCTTCATGGATAAGGAGAGAAGAGATAAAATATTATTAATGTGAAGATATGAGATGTGATATATGAGATTGATACAAAATGCTGATCTAATACTGCTGTGGTTTATGGAGCCCATTATATTTTTATGTTCTTTTCTTTTATTAAATGTGTTTTTCAGTAACAAGCTGAAAGCTTACTGAATTTCAGCTTGAGGGGTAGTGTTAAAATATTAGGAATTTTATTGTGCTAGAAATCTTATTATGGCATCAGTGTTATTGATCTAGGCTTATACTAGCTGTACTACAATTGTACTTGACCTAGAATATTAGTATAAATCAGTGTATAAGGTCAGTTTTTGTATCATCACAACATCACAATTATTCAGAGTCCTATTACTGAAATATATTCTTTCTTTTTCCTTTCCATCCAATCCCTAAAATTTCAAAACAGCCAAATTATTCCATAAAAACTTCAAAAAAAAATGTAAAACCAAGATAAAATAGAGGAAAATGTTAAACATGCAACTCTTGATTACTTACAATCAATATTCCTAACATGTTAGATATTACTGTCATTGCAAGAGCTAGTGCAGAATTTCCCCCAGCAAGCTGCAGAAGTAAAGTGGGAAAACTCAGATAAAATCCAACTCCATTACACGTAGTAGAAACGAGGTATATAAAATTTATAGGACTAGAAAAGTAAAAGAAAAACAGAAGAAAGGAGACGAACATAATCATTACCTGGGTAAGTGCAACACCACTTGATAACGTGGTTGGCATACAGCTAAATATAGCCAGCCCTGTAGAAACCCAAAAATTTATAGCTCAATTTGCAAGCAAGTTGATGACTATGAAAGCCAACTGTGAATGACTAGTACATAAATTACAGACTATCATTGGAAATCTGCAATATATCAGATCAAGATGGGGAGAGAGAAAATGCTGAAAGTGTTGATGGATAAATAGAAACAAGATAGTGTTTGATAACCATTTTGCAAAATGTGTAATGGCAAAGTATTTTTAAAAGAAATAAACAACAACAAATGAAATGAGAAAACCTTGTTATGAATAAGCATAAGCATGTTAGTGTCCATCTCTGACAAAAAAAAAAGTTCAAAAAATTGGTCATTTGAATAGACAACCCCTGCAGCATTTTTTATATGACTTAATATATTGTTTAGATAATGGCAACAGGGTTTGGCTTTTGAACACTCTTGCATCTATCTTTTTTTCTTTGTTTTTTGAAAAAATCACAAAATCCTCTAATAAAGGGAACCCCTTCAAAATATACCACTTTTTAGTGGTGCCTTTTCAATATCTAAAGTACAAAGATAACTTCATCAATTATACAGAATGCAAGATATATCCAACCACGTCCCCAAGCTGTTTTCTTTTTCTTTTTCGTTTTCTTTTTCTTTTTTGTTTTCTTTTTCTTTTTGTTTTCTTTTTCTTTTTTTCTTCTGATTTCTGTATAAAAGCCACTTTCCTAAATTATCTGAACCTAATTCAATCAACGTTATTTTTTGTCACTTGTCGATAGCCCATTTGCAATACTCTTTACCAAACACTTTGTCCTTCAAGCAATCTTGTTTGTCATCTTCACCAAAGAGTACATTCACAGATCTCTCACAGAAACTCCAACATGGGAACTTCTGGGAAATGTCAGCATTCCCAAGCTCACCTTAAATTTATTAAAAGCAATTTGCTATTTCAATGGTGACAAAATCAGATTCCTACAAAGTCCCCATAAGATTTAATAATGTTTTAGGTGCTATAAAAGTTGTGAAACTAGCTGCCACCTTTCCAAGAAATGTGAGATAGCATGGCAGCTGTGGAATAAGTAAGCTCTATGCTGTTTGGGAATTTTATGGTCTTAGAGAATTAGACATAACTAGCCGGGATAAAGGGAATTAAACCTGCCCCCCTCAACTTCCATGGGGACTCAGACTACCACTGAGCCAAAGTTCAGGAAGCCTGTTTAGGATTTTGGTGAACATTCGACCTATCCAGCCAACTTATAAGCCATTTTCTCTTTCCACATTTGAGGTCTACTAAGACAAATGTGGAGTTGTGCCCTTCTTCTGGAATGTGGTACATTTGGTTTGAGTGTATGAGAATTTTCAATCAAAGATATAGAATGACAAACATTGAAAGCTTATAAGTAGCATGACTGCCCAAATCATCCCAGTATGCATCCAGACTACGTGTATGTGGATGTCTCCCATAAACTGCTGTCTAGCATAGGCCTACTACTCTGTATTTAAACAATTCAGTATTTTGTGCTCAAATCCTGGACACTGCGTAGGCCTACTATTATCTTGTGCTGAAAATTTACAAGAATAGGGCCAGCCATCGAACACATGATCAAAGAGGCACCATATTAGAAAAATAAACAACCTAAAAACTTAAACTATTAGCTCAGAGCAGAGACTGGTTTTCATATAACAAACAGAAGGTGATATTTCCAATAATTTAGAATTGGTTCAGTTTCCAATTAATACTTAATGCTTGCAAACATGAACTAGTTCTTCAACATAAAAAGTCAAGTTTCTTAAATCTGGGCAGTTATTCTATAAGGCATTGCAATGCAGTCAAAATTTAGGAAGCAGTTATTCAATGATTAATAAGATTTTAAGGTCAGTAATATACAAATGAGGGTACACAAGCTCTAAACAATTCAAAGAAAAAATGAGAACTTCCTTGTATCCTGTTATCTACCATGATAACATTCAATTCAAGGTGGATGACAAAAGTAATAGAGTAATAGAAAACTTTAACAAACATCAAATTTTGATTCCTGTCAAAATATAAATAAGGAATAGTCAAACCCAAGACTAAGGAACCAATCATTGAGTTTAAAAGTGTTGTTCAAATGTCCAAAATTGCTGAAAGCCTTTTGAATACCATCATGTGTTTAAAACCACTAATGATCACAAATAACAATTGCAATTAATGGCTAAACCTGTAATAAATTCTTGAGGTTGGAGCTGAATTTGCAATATTATCCTGGAAAAGTATGGTGTAAGAAATAAAATAGATACCTGCATAAAGAACCAAAGAACACGTTACACATTCATACATAAAAAACTTTTGGATTTTGTTTTTAAAACATATGCAGACATACAAGAACAAGTTTTGAGATATTTCATATTTGATTGAGCTCAATGGTATCAATTGATCCATCTAGCCGAACCCACCTAGTGGGATAAGGCTTGGTTATTGTTGTTGTATAGACAATAAAACAAAAGATACATCAATTGAATCTTACAAGTTAAAAATTTTATTCTTGACCACATATGTAAAAGGCTCACAGCCACCGTTATTAGATATGAAATTCTTTTATTTCCTTGCTAGGAGACAGAATACAAGGTTGCTGACAAAGTTCAACAGGGGCAAAAAAAATTTTATCCTGATTTTGTCTTTAGCTTCTTTAAGAAATTTTATTTTTACCCTAAAATCATAGGGATATATAAGTTTATCATAAATTTGCAGCAACTTCCTGCAACATTTCAGTTAAACAATGAGATTCCAAACACAGTCCTACCAACCAAATATAGGTTAAGAGATCAAGAAAAATGAAAAAGAAAACTGTGCTGAACCAGCCTATAGAATGCATACATAAGAAATTCAAGGTCATACTAGCCCAAAGAGTCCAACAGGCCATGCTTCTACAGCTGCACTGATTTCTTCGCTACGCAACATCAATCCTACATCATAAACCACAGAAAAAAAAAAGAAAAAAGGAACACTTTGAGATGGGAATCATAAACGCGAAACTACAAATAGATGCAAAAAATTAGCCTCCAATACTAACCTGAGATAAGAAAAATTCCAAAGGGACCAAGTTTTGACAATGAGTATTTATCAGCAGCACAACCAAGACTAGGATATGTTAATCCTAAAGCCACTCCGGCAACCAGAACTACACGTTGCCTCAAAACACGTGAACAAAATTGTTATTATCCATTAAAACATAAAATTAAGTAAACCATAAATAAAATCACAAGAAACAAAAGAAGAATTATAAAAAAAAATTGAATACACAGAAGGACAGACAGGTAGCTACCCAAGGGTAAAATGTTGTTCCCAGCAAATCTCAAAATGGGTTGCGCCCAAGTCAATCCCTTCGTCTCTTTGCTTCCATTACCACCCATCTGAATTTCCAAAACGAAATCAACTAAAAAAAACTGAACTCTCAAATGCGTGCGCGCGCGCAGATATATATATATATATATATATATATATAAAAAGAAGTGTATCATCTCAGAGGAATAATTTATATATATATATATATATATATATATAAAGTATATCATGTGAAAGAAGTATTTATTATGAGAGGGTGAGATGAGTGAATCTTGACCATTGGATCTTATATAAATAGTCAAGATTAGAACATAAATGCATGTAACATTTTTAAGTGATCACATGACTTTTAAGTAACTTTTAATCTACCCCTTCTTAATATCTTTCTTATATTCTCTCTAATTTTCTGATCCTAACGCCAGCCATTCTTTTTTTTTTCTTTTTTTTCATCCATTATATGAGGAGGTGATTTAGCCATTTTTTTCGCTTAATCACCCCTCTACATCGTTATTTTTCTCCTTTTATTTAAATAAGTGATTTTTCCACATAACCTCTGTTTTTTTCTTGTTTTTTGGTATTTTCGCTATCCTTTATGTAGCAGTGTTTGGTTCTCGTTTTGATATGGCGTCGTTGATTTATATATATGGTTTCTCATATGCCAAGATTAGAGATATATCCATTACTGATTCATAAGATTGGACGTCAACGTTCTTCTTTTAGATCACTTTGATTTTGTCACATTTGTAAGTATTTTGCAGTTTATCTTTATTAACTTAGTGTTGTGAACCTTTTTAGTTTTTAATGATGTTGAATTTGATCTATGTATTTTAATTTGAATAATGAATATCTTTTTTAAAAAAAAAATAACTTATCTTGATCATCTGTATGATCAGTATAAATTCTTTCAAAAGATTTACTCCACTCACCTTCTTACAATAATCACTCCTCTCACTATATATGTCTCGTATATATATATAATGTCACTCTTTTATTCAGGAAACTTTGGGCCAAAAAAATCTGAGTTTTATATGAAAAATTATATAAAAATCTCAAATTTTTCACTACAATAAGAGAGAGAGAGAATTCAGGTTGGTTGTTCCTAAACTTGAATTGCTTATGATGAGTTCCCAAATTTTGGTTCCACTTTTCCTTTTTTTTTTTTTGGGTTTCAATTTAAATTATTGGTGATGGTGAAGAAGAGACCAAACCTGTTGGGATCGGTCACAGGCTCTGACGGGCGAGAATTTGCGACGGCGAGCGACGCAGGCGGCGGGGGGAAGATGGCGAAAGGCGAGAGAAGTGGCTTTGGCGGTGGGTTTATTGTAATTTGGGAGAAAAGTAGGGTTCCGGCGAGGGAATGAGGAAGTAGCGGTGGCGGGAAACACCGTTAGGATGAGTGAGTGGGTGGTTTCCGCCATTAGCTCCTCCGTCGAGTGCGGTGGCTGAACTTTTAAGAAATTAGGAGGCAGATGATATATAAAATCAAAAAATCAACAATGTGTGGTGCCACTGCCGCGGGTCATTGACACTACTTAACCCTCAGACAAAAGTCAGTGAGTGACAAGTTATTATGGCCATGGTAAACAAGTGCAATTTTTTGTGTTTGTGGTCATTTGGCTAAACTAGTTGTAGTACCTGTGTTTTGCATGGGTAACTTACAAGCAAAATTAAAGGATTTAAAAATAAAAATTTAAAAATTTTTATCTTTTATTACAGTAACAATATAAATCTTATAAAAAATAAATATGATAATAAAAAAAATAGGTAAGCAACATGCATAATACATAATTGGATTTAGATAGGATAATGCATAAATAAAACTACATATATTTTTGAAGTTATCACTAAACTATTTGATATCTTGACATTTCTAATCAAGAATTATAAAATTTAGAATATATTCACATAAATTTCACAAGTTCAATAATATTATTATTCATAATAATAATTGGGTCTTGTTTATTATCTTGTTATGTGATCCAAATCAAAAGAGTAGCATACTAATGCTAATGTTTTTTAGGTAACCCTCCTATTAAAATATATACTATGACAACTTATATAAACTACTAAATAGATATAATCTTAAACAAAAGGAAGACTTTGAAATTGTTGAGTTCTGCAAAGTACTTATAGTATTATGAACTATATTCATAGTTTAATGATCCCAAAAAGACAGTTAGGTATTATAATAGTTAAATACATGAATTCAGTCCAATCTTTCTGTCTTAATTTTGGAGATAAGCTTAGTGGTTGAGAATTGAGAAGATAGTAAGTCATCTAAACCAGCTTCTTTATCAAAAGATAAAGGTGATCTTTTCAAAGGAGTGAAGTTATTTGATGAACTGATATAATTTTCATTAACACAGATCTACAATGATAAAAATAATTTATAATTAAAAGAAAACCAATTAATTTCAAAAGTTTTAGTAGTTGAATTGATGGAAAGTGAGAAATTTTATCTTAAAGTTGAAAAGTTTGACTACATACGTTATTCATCATAAATAATGTCATGTCCGAATGAATTATATTTCTAGAATTGTCAATAATTGAATCTTGAAGATTAGAGCCCTGCAAAAACAAAAGTTAAAATAATACTCACAAAATTGTTTGCTCTAGGAGATGCTCTGACAAAATTTTCATCAATAATACTCATAGTTTCAATATCATTTGTTGTAGGGGATCCTCCTTCTTAAAAGTTGGTTAATAAATCAGCTGTAATGGCCAGCTACATAAAAAGAACCAACTTTATGCTAAATAAATATAGTAACTGAAACACATATCTAATGGTGTTTTAACAATTTGAAGTTGTGTTCACAAGTTTATTGTATAACTTACATAACTTTGTGATAAAGAGGAAGCAAAACAATTTATCAATTTAGGATCTTTAGTTAGTTTTTTCACAGCAAAACTTGAAGATGGGTCTGCTTTAGTGAAATCACTGACTTCTATTTTAAATGGTAATTTTCTCTTGAGCAAATAATCTAGTTCTTCAGGAAATTCATCCTCATCACCTTCCAGCTAATTAAAAAAAGATGAAAATTATATGCATCTCACACAATTTTATTAAGAATTTCATTAAAGATAAAAAAAATTACTTAAAAGAGAGATGACTAACTCTGAGTAAACGATTTCTAAGATTATTTGTTATCTGATGAATCAATTGAAAAGCAATGTTATCAAATAGAACAAATGAAGCAACATTTTCATATGAATCCTTGACTTCCACATGGATCTTGTACCTGTCCAAAAATGCACCATTTGATAATTTAAAGATTAAATTTCAGCCACAAGTAAGAAAATAAAATGAATTAAAGATGAGAACTTAAACTTAATAAAAAAAAAACTAAATCACCTATACTTAAGTGTAAAGTTTTATTTAGAAGATCTACCTCTGGACTATTAGACGCGAGGTTTGTTCACATTTTTTACATGTGAGCAGCTTCACTTTGTTCCCATGGACTGAACAAGTATCAAAATACCAATTGAATCGAGTTTTAATCTTCATGATTGTAGCCAAGGTTGTGCAAATTCCATTCTGCAAGTGTAAGCAAATAAATGAGTGATTTACAATATTTAAACATAACTAATTGAGAATTGAGTTAGATAAGATACTAACTTCTTGTATTTCTTTCAGTTCAGATAATGTCTTTCTTGCTTCTAAAGAGAGGAAATCAGTCAGACTTTTAGATTTAGATTGGGTGTCAACTTGACTGAATCTTTATGATATTAAGCTTTCAGGTAAGTTCAAACTGAAATTAAAATCAATAAAATTATTCATATTAGATGCATAAATTAATAAATAAGAAATAGACTAATAACAGAAGCAAACTGTCATGAAAAAAAATAAGTAAATAGAAACTTTAATTTCATGAGAAAAATTATTGAAAATTATTAAAAATGACTCAGGTATCTTGACTTAAAGTCAACAACAGTAGCAATATTTGGATTAATCACGAACTGAGAAGCATTCCAAGAATTTGAAACCTTAGCTCCACCTAAAATTGTATAAGTAGTAAGATTAATAAAGATTGTGGCTTTGTGTGATAAGTTTTTTATTTTGTTATAAGAATGGGTACATAAAATGCCTATTCTACCTTTTGAGATTGCACATAATTGGAACACAACAATAAGTGTTTGATCTTGTGAGTCTTTCAAAGTGTTTGAAATTGCATATGCATAATCACCAAAGAATGTGCACTGCAGTTTGTTGTTCTTACAAAGTTTAAAGAAAAATTAATGAAATTATAACTTGTAACATGTAAAGGAAGAAAAACATTTTTAAAATGATTCAGTTACCTATTATCTCAAAGACAAAGTTCCATGAGCTTAGACTTCACTCCGTTCCTTTAGAAAGGTCGACAACTTCCATAAGTTTCAAGTTCTCCAATGACATCTTTATTATGACCAAGAAGTGTAGACTTTAAATAGAATTAAAAAAACAATAGATCATATAAACTGTAATTGTAACACCCTCCCTAGGGTATCACATGTCTGACTCCCGACTCATAATCTGAAAAGAAATTCGCACAAAGTTTGAGTTATAAAAAGTGGGTTTTAAAATTTCTTTTTTACTGAAACATAAATTTACTGAAAATATTAAGTAATATTGAAAATCATATTTCAACTATTCATTATGCAATATTGATACTAATTAATATTTCATAATTTAAAGAGAAATATAAAACTAATAGACTTTTTTTTTTAACAAGATGAACTCTATGACGGTTCCACTTAATAGACGGTAACACTAACGTTAAAACTTAACATACTTATTCTTTGTGTATCCATCTTGTTGCATGCGATCATCATACATTTCTACATCCGTTTTTGTCAACACCGTACACCTTCGAGTCTGAATGTCCACTCCTTATTGTTGTCACCAATCTCGAGTATCCATCGCCTCGTTATGTCTAAGACATCTCATTATTTCTTCTGTTTAATTTTAACAATACGTGATGTGCAAGAAGACAACATAACAAAGAGGTGAGATCACCTACACCAATGCCAACATGGCAGCACAGAGATAACACAAACAACAATATCATACAGGGATATCATACCAAACTTCCAATAATATATTTAAGATTAATCAACTATCATCATCCCATCATATATCAATCCAAGTATTCAAAACAGTTGTCATAGCCAATATTCCTCAATTAATATATCACACTAATATAAATGTTCAAATTATGCATGTACACAAGACTCGATTTCCTACTCCATGGACTAAACTCAGGTCGGAGAAAATGATCGAAAAGACCTGCCGGTACCACGTGCCTCAGACCACGTGCTTTAATTATCATTTCAATTTTTGCACATCTAAAGCATACACGACAGCTTTATCGATCTTGATTAAGAATAATTGTCTCGGTCAGATCATCGGTGTGTTGCATCGACGTCAACTTACGGGAAGAAGCGCAACTAACCACCCGTGTAAGCAACTCGCACCCGATGCCCCCAAGGTCAACAAGTGACTTACACTACGCATATCGCACCCACTCAAGAGGTGTATTTCTCCTAGGCAATCACCATATCCAAATCCTCATCTGGACCATTCCAATGCATGTATAATGCACCAAATACCAATCACAGGTATATCTCATAATTTCTCATATATAGTTTATATAATGCACGAATATATCGGTCAAATCAACCACAAGACTACCATTCTTTTCAAATTTATTTGTTCAATTAAATCATATACCTCAACGCATATTTTTTTCAAAGTGCATCTAAAATGCACCACGTATAATAACAGTAAAACTTGTTGTTTTCACAAACAAAGTGTTTATACACTCGTTTTATAGTAATCATCTTGTATTTTTCAATAACAAAATCATGTTATCATGTTTTCATAGTTATAAAACATTTGTTGTCGTGTTTTTACAATCTTGCAACATTTACATTACATTTTTCACAATTCTAAAACGTTTACATTGCGTTTTCCGCGATTCCAAAATGTTTATATTACATTTTCAAAATACCGTAACACTTCTGTTACATTTTCAAAATACCACAACACTTCTGTTACATTTTCAAAATACCGTAACACTTTTGTTACGTTTTAAAATTCTAAAACATTTTTATTACGTTTTCACAATACCGTAACACTACTGTTACGTTTACAAAATTTCATAACATTTCTGTTATGTTTTCAAAATACTGCAACTCTTCTGTTGCACTTTAAAATCACATACTAATTTTTCAACGTTTTTTTCAATCGCGTAAAAATATACGTTTCTCAAATCACATAGTATTTTTTCACTGTTTCAAAATCGCGTAACTTAAAAATCATTCTTTTACGTCACGTAAATCATTTTCTATCATTGTCAAAATATTTAAAACACTTTCCAAATCTCATAACAATTTTTTGTCATTTTCACAATCACGTAAAAATAATTCATCACTTTTCAATCACGTAGTGATTTTTCAATAGTAGTTCAAATTACGTAAAATATTTAAACGTAATTCAAATCGTGTAGAAGTATTTCAACGTATTTAAAATTACGTAGACATATTTTTTCAGATTTCAAATCACATAAAAATATTTTATGTATTTCGTTTTTAAGATACGTAAAATATTTTTCAACATTTTACAATCACGTAAAATATTCCTCAATATTCCAAACATTATTTTGACTTAAATAAATTAACATCATTTTCAACACTTTTTTTTTAAATTGTGTAGCTTAAAAATTATATTTTTAAGATACGTAAAATATTTTTCATCACCATTTTATTACGTAAAATATTTCTTAACCTTCAAAAATTCTTTTTAACTTTTCTCAAAATAATATAACTTTATACTTCATTTAATATATTTTCTTACTCGAGAAAATATTTTTCCATTGTTCTTTACTTTCAAAAATTCTTTTTCAAAATATAATTCACAAAATCACTTTTCCATTGATATAAATCAACGTTTCAAAACTTAACATTTTCTAACGTATTTCAAAACTTGAAAATAAGTTATACGTTAAGTAAATTTTCAAAACACCATTATATTCTCCATTTTTCCAAATCAATTCTAAAATCAATTCTTTTCAAAACAAATTAAGATTCAAACCATTGCAACTTTTCTTTTTTATTTTCATATGAAAGTTCATTTCTCAAGTGATAAAATACTTTGATTCCCTTTCCAAAATCCTTATACTAAAACATTTTGTTCAAACATTTTGTTTCCACTTTAAAATTACTTTGTTTCATAAAACTAAAATTATTCCAACCTCCAAAATCGTAGAGTCTTTGGTCAATTGAAAGCATCAAATATTTTTCTTCTAAATTGATATGATTTTACACAAACAAAACTATTAAAAATTCTTTGTTTTCAAAACCGAAATACCGATGGTCATAAAAACCAAACCCATTTGTTCAAATTCATTTTTACTTTCTTTGCAAATCCTTTTTCACTTTCTTTGCAAATCCTTAAAATTATCATTGTTATTTTCATTTAAATTTCATGTTTAGTAAAACATTTAGAAACTTTTTACACAAAATAAATCAATAAAAATCCTTCTAAAATCGTATTCATGTACTCTTTGAAAAATAAACTCTTTGTTTATTTTTCTTACTTTTCTAAACATTTATTTTCATCATTCAAGAAAATATTAATTTTGTGAACACCTATCTTGAGGTGTCTTGACCAAAATTCATCATGTTCTAGGATCAAAAATTAATTCCCTTGTTCTTAAAAATTTTCAACATACACCCTCATCATGGGTATTAAAAGTGTATTCTTTTCCTTTGGCCATTGAAGCCAAAAATTGGTTTTCTTTCCATCATCACATCATGGCATACATATACATAATTTCAACATATTCTCATCATTCATATTATAAACATACCATATTAACATCATGCATATTATAAGCATACCATATAAGCCATAAAATCATGCAAAGCATATCAAGCATAGGTAAATAATCAAAGCTCATAAACACCCACAAATTAATTACATGACCATGGATATGAATTCTCACATGGATTCAACATCCATCAAATATAAGACCATCTCTCACCACCATGCTTGGTTGGTGAGATGATCTCCTCTCTTACCTCTTGAAGATCCTCAAAACTCTTTGTTTTGCTTCTCTTTCCAAGTCCTTCACCACCAACTTCTCAAATACAAAACAAAATACATAAAAATTAGTATACTAAGCTTGATTAAGAAAACCATGGATCAAACATGGTTTAGATCATGAAAAAGAAGAGAAGAAATGAAGTTTCCTTATACTTCACCTCAAAAACCCAATAACATGGATCTTGAAGAAACTCCTTGAAGATGAATGATTTAGAGAAAATCTCCAACATGAAAGTTGTTTAGAATATCATGTAGATTCAAGATCTATGGTTGGATGAAATTAAAAGAGATTGGAGAGTAGATTTAAGTGTCTTGACCGAATGGTTTCTCTTGAAGCACAAAGATAGAATTTTTTATTTTTGATAGAAACTTGAAGCTTGGATTTGAAGCCCAAGATGAATGATTTTGGAAAAACTCATAACTAGAGATGTTCTTAGAATGGTGTTTAGGTTTAGAAAATCAAGTTGGATGAAATTAAAAAGTGATGGAAGGTGTGCTTGATGGTCATGGCCAAAACTTGCTTGGAGGAGAGGTGGAGAGAAAAGTTTGATGCACTTTTGCTTTTGGAGAAGACAAAGATGATCAAGAATAATCAATAATGACTAAGATAGCTAATAATGATCTTCAAAGCTCCTAAATTCAGACCACAACCATAGCCCCCCCTTCTTGCATTCTTCTTGAGTGCTATTTGATCAATAATGATCAATTATGATGAAACATTGACTAAGACCAATAATAATCACATGAAACTTTTTCTTTGGCCTAAAAAGGCTACTCAAAAATGTCTCCTAAACAATCCAAAACCATCCCCTTCCATGCATACTTCTCCTTGTGCATTCAATAAATGGCCATAATAGTTAGCCACCATTTGGAGCATTTCTAGCCATTGATTAATTCAATGGTTAGGATTTAGGTAGACTTTTGATTTTAGAAGACTTAATCTAGGCCATTGGATCTTTCTCCTTTAAATTTTATCCCTTAGATATGTCTCCAAAAATTAAGGGTCAAGATTACTCCTTCAAACTTTTAATCCAAGGGTCATAATTAGTCTTTATCACTTTTTAAGACTAAATCTTCACCATTGATTAAATTAACATCCAATGGTCATAAATGGTCCTTGTTACTTTACAAGACCAATTCTCCACCCTTGATCACTTCTAAATCCAATGGTTATAAATGGTCTTTGTCACTTTTTGAGACCAAATCTCTACCATTGATTTAATCTCCATCTAACGGTTATAAATAATCCTATTTACTTTTTAAGATCAAATCTCCACCGTTAATGAAAGTTGTTTAGAATATCATGTAGATTCAAGATCTATGGTTGGATGAAATTAAAAGAGATTGGAGAGTAGATTTAAGTGTCTTGACCGAATGGTTTCTCTTGAAGCACAAAGATGGAATTTTTTATTTTTGATAGAAACTTGAAGCTTGGATTTGAAGCTCAAGATGAATGATTTTGAAAAAACTCATAACTAGAGATGTTCTTAGAATGGTGTTTAGGTTTAGAAGATCAAGTTGGATGAAATTAAAAAGTGATGGAAGGTGTTCTTGATGGTCATGGCCAAAACTTGCTTGGAGGAGAGGTGGAGAGAAAAGTTTGATGGGCTTTTGCTTTTGGAGAAGACAAAGATGATCAAGAATGATCAATAATGACCAAGATAGCTAATAATGGTCTTCAAAGCTCCTAAATTCAGACCACAACCGTAGCCCCCCCTTCTTGCATTCTTCTTGAGTGCTATTTGATCAATAATGATCAATTATGATGAAATATTGACTAAGACCAATAATAATGACGTGAAACTTTTTCTTTGGCCTAAAAAGGCTACTCAAAAATGTCTCCTAAACAATCCAAAACCATCCCCTTCCATGCATGCTTCTCCTTGTGCATTCAATAAATGGCCATAATAATTAGCCACCATTTGGAGCATTTCTAACCATTGATTAATTCAATGGTTAGGATTTAGGTAGACTTTTGATTTTAGAAGACTTAAAATAGGCCATTAGATCTTTCTCCTTTAAATTTTATCCCTTAGATATGTCTCCAAAAATTAAGGGTCAAGATTACTCCTTCAAACTTTTAATCCAAGGGTCATAATTAGTCTTTGTCACTTTTTAAGACTAAATCTTCACCATTAATTAAATTAACATCCAATGGTCATAAATGGTCCTTGTTACTTTACAAAACCAATTCTACACCCTTGATCACTTCTAAATCCAATGGTTATAAATGGTCTTTGTCACTTTTTGAGACCAAATCTCTACCATTGATTTAATCTCCATCTAACGGTTATAAATAATCCTATTTACTTTTTAAGATCAAATCTCTACCGTTAATTAAATCAAGATCAAGTCTCCATCATTAATTAAATCAATGGTGGATATCCAAACCACCAATATTGACTTAAGCAATTTAATTTATATTTTTATCTGCTAAAACCCCACGAAATTATATATTTACTGTATTTTTATCGCCTAGATAAATAAATACGATCTAACATAATACTGAGAAATTTTCTAAACTGTTTCCAGATTCGGGTTTAGTAAGATCCCGTCTCCGTCTAAATAAGACAAATTTTTCATGCGTAGAAAAATTTTTGCTTTCTTGAGGACCTACCTGGCCCACGTATAGCCACACAGGCCCACATACACCCCTGGGCCCACAAACAGAAAAAAAACATAATCATCCACAAAAATCACAAAAATTAGAAAACACAAAATATCAAATCAGACGTAAAATAATTACCTAACGGTAAAAATTAAATTACGTAAAGTTTTCCCCGGCTCGAAAATTTTTATTTTCCTGACGCGGAGTAAATCACTCAAAACTATCAAATACGCTGACGGAATACTCAAAATAATTTTACAAAGGTACATTTAAAACTACTAAACAAGAAAATTACGTTAATCACAAAATTATTGTTTAAGAGATAGGAAATTTGGGGTGTTACAGTAATTGTACTCAAAAGATTAAACTGACTTAGTAATTAACCTTTAGGAACATTCCCTTTTATGATGTTATCAAATGGAACAAAATCAAATGAATGCAAAGGAATGTCGAGTTTAGTGGGTTGTACAGCAGTTCCAAAGTGGAAATCGATTTTGAACTGGTGGTGAGTTGCTCGATACTCTCCACTATTTAGGAGCACATCAAATTTTTGGATGATGTAACATTTTCCTTCTAGAATAGATGCTTTGTGCTTGTTGATTAATTTATTTATTGTAACAGAAGCTTGAATCTTGTCTCCCTATTTAATAAAAACATGAAATCTTAGCCAATATTCTATTTTAGAATAATATAGTAAAAATAAAATCATATTAAATGATATAATAATGCTATGTTTTTAAAGAACATTCGTGTAAAAATAAAAAACAATTTGTATATACCTTCTGATCAAGTAAAACCATTTGAATACTTGATATGGCATTAGAAGAAATATGGAACATTCCACTTTCGAATCACTTTGACACCAATTTTTCAAGATTCCTTCTCATTTGTAACTTCAGCAATGTAATTTATCTTCCGAATACTCATTTTCAACAGTCGATTGAATCTGCCTATTTCAGCAAGACAAAAGTATTAGTATACTTATTTGGGATTCATGACCGCAAATAAACAGCAAGCTAAAAACCAAAAAATAAAAGATTCACCTTATATCAATAAGCTAAAAATATAAGCCACAAATTTTGTACCAATATTAAAAGAAGTAAATCTATAGTAACTTTGGGATTCATCACACAAACTAAACAAAAAGAAGCTATAAAACACAACATGAATTTGTTTAAAAAGATTGTATATATAGTTGATAAAGAGCAACAATTTGTTAAATTTAATGACATCAAATATGAAAGATTTTTGGAACAACTAGGATAGATCTTTGAATATCTCTTTGTAGATAACATTGTTGGTTTCAGTCAATGGTTCATTATTAGCATTGTGGATCAAAATCCGTAGTCCTTGCTTTGATTTGACTCGTGAAAGTGCCACATAAAATTGACCATGAGTTAAAACAAGTTTGGTAAGTATAATCCAACATGGTCAAGCCATTGTCCTTAGCTCTAATTAATTGTCATGCAATATGAGATGATAAATAGGAACTGTCTCCTTTTAAGTCTGAATGGCCAGACTGACTCTAAAGGACTCATTGTCATGCGAGAAATGAAAACTTTTTGCCTGAAATTGGTTCTGGAAATAAGCTTTGCTTCAATGATATGTTTTCCCAGTTTGGTAACAATAAGTCTTGATCCATTGCAAAGTCCAAAAGATTGATCTATGTTCTGAAGAAGCATGACTGGGGTGTTAACTTTTAAGATTAAGTTGTGATTTGGCAAGCCTGAAGATTTAAGAGTGTTTAGATACTCTTGTGGGTGTAGATCTTGGAAAAAATTAGAGTGTTCACTTGCTTTGCATATCGAGTCTGAACTTAAATATTCTTTTGCCTCACCAACAATAAGAAAAATAATTTACTTATTGACTTTTTCAACAATGTCAAGTGTTGGTGTCAAAATAGCCCTTCCTTTCAAATAATTCAGATCGGTGTAATTGTCAATTAAAGAAGGATAAGTGTTATTGACAATTGCTACAATAGGATCTTCAAAGTCTGTGATCAAGAACTCTTTAGGGATTAAAACTTATGCCTTTACATCATCAGGTTCAAACAATTTGCCATCTCCGAGCTTAAGAATCCAATTAGAAAATTGCTTTAGTTCTTTAATATATGTATTCCTAGAATTAATGTGCAATCGCATATTCTTAGACAATGTCAACACACGACAAAACTTCCATAGATATAAGGATTTCATTGTTGCATGAACAATATCGAATCTTATCCCCCTTGGAATGACAGGTAATATTTGTCTAAAATCTCCACTTAAGACAACTATTTTTCCACCAAAGAGAAGATTTAAACTATTTGGATTGTCAAACTTTAGAATGTCATGAGGAGTCTTATCAAGAGCCTCAAAGCGTTGGCTTTTGACCATAGGTGCTCCATCCTAAACAATCAATTTACTTCTTCGGAGTAACTCTGCAAGTGAAGATCCTTGCTTGATATTGCAAGTTGACTCATCAGTGAGTTCTAATGGAATATGAAAGCTTGAGTGAGCTATGCGGCCTACAGGTAGTAAAGTTGATGCAATACTGCTTAAGGCTACTGTTAAAACAATAAAACCTAGGGATCTTAGAGCATATGTCAATGCATTCCATATATAGGTTTTGCCAGTTCCTCCATAACTATAAAGAAAAAAGACTCCACCCTCATCTTTCAACACAGAATCCATATTGTATCAAATACAACACTTTGTTCATGTGTCATACTACTAAGAAGTGTCTTGTATTGCTCCAAAAGTTCTTTTCTATTGAAATTAAGTTGATCAGGAATGAGCTGGTTTTGGAAATCCAAATCAACTACCGCCTCAGGTGTTGGCATTGCTGGATAATTAGTTAGACTACGCCCATTAGATCTCAACAACTTCTCAATCTCAACAAGACAAAGGCTTTGTTTTTTAATGTCCATAAGCTGCAAATCTAATTAAATAGATGTGTAAAGATGTTAAATGATACTTCCAACAAATGGCATAAAAAATTGAACATGCCAAAATTACTTAATTTTATATAATGAACATAACATATGCTAACCATGAAAGAGGAAGGAAATTATATATTAAAGTATAAATGTTGTCATTTGACAATTATTTAAAACTAAAATTTTAGTTGCTACTTGTTAATAGCTAATAAAAACTTATTAATAGGAACCTTAAAGATCAATTCTATGAAAACCAAGTAACATATGCTTATACTCAGATAAGCTAAAACTATAATTTATTTTGTAACTACATCAAATACTCATGCTTTCTAACACAAGTTCATAATTTTATCTAATAAACAAAACACATGATGAAATATTATACATGCAATATTTTAAAAGTTAACATTATGAGATGATAATTATCTAAAAAGTTAGCATTGTATAATAAGCATGGTCATGTACATGATAATTATGAAGATTACCTTAATCAAAATACTTTTGGTTCTAAAACTTAGGCATACCTTTTTCGAACACTATAGAATTTGAAATAGAAAGTTGTTGGTTGGTTAAATTCAAAAAAAAATATAGAATTGGAAAGAAATTTATGTTACCAGAACATCATAAGTGCCTCTTTTGTGTATAAAGCATATCCTCAAAAATTAGATGTCAAGTCTTCTCCCACACATAATCAGGTCTAGATAAAAAATTAGACATAAGCATCATGACAAATAGTGTTCTCAAATACATCACAGTACCCCATATAGATGCTTCCTGAATAGCTTCAATGTACTTTTTGTCATCATTGAGTAACCCAAGTTGGTAGCATGTCTCTCTATGAGTTTCATAAACAATATTGTCAATAGTTTGAATATCTTCATATGATTGAGGACCTACAACTTTAGTAAGGAGGATTCTTTGATAGTAGAGTTCTTCGCTGGTTGGAGAAACATAATGAAGTTAACCAATGGAGAATCCTTGTTTTCTTGGAAACGACATACATTTTGGAACATTGAACACGAACTTTGATGGAAATTCTGCGTATGTAAGATGTTTTGCCTCTTCATATATTTTGTTCGCTTCAAACCAACCTATGAACATGCTATCTTTGTTTCTAGGTTTCTCAACAACTAAATCAAGTGTTTCACTCTCCTCATAGATTACATATTGTTCATCGTGAAGATGGAAGCTTAGCTTTTCTACTGATGGCTTCCTATAATGGATATCAAACCCAAATATCCTCCAAGATGCTTCACAGACAAATATATACCTACAATCCAAATAAAGTTTAATCTTATTTACATGATTTTGATTTGTCGAAGTTCTAGTATCTTTATATAATGCTGCAGTGACACGATCATTTCCCTTATTAATGTACTTGAACAAATACTTGATTGATGATGATTGATTACAAAACTCAACATTAATGTGAGATGCATACTTCAAAAGTAATTCTTAGTTGTATAGAAAAACAAATTGATTATCAAGAGGGATATCATTCTTTTCTATGAACCTCCCATCATCTCTTCTTCTATATTGGGGGTATCCATCCTCATCAAAAGTAGTCGAGTCCACAAAACTTTTGGAATAAAATTTAGAACATCTTCCATCTTTCATGCATGGTGATTGAGGATTCAAATGACCACATGGGCCATGCATCATGAAATTTGCCACAACATCATATGCTTTTGGATTAGTTTCTTTATTAGGGATCTGTGCAAAAATAACCTTATCAAGGTCTTCTGGATTATGATACTTGCCATGTGGATGCAAGAATAGTAAGATGTAAGCATGAAGGAACCCTCTTTTTTTGGAATTATATCGTGTAAATGATTGTTACAAACAAACAATAAAGTATAATTTAAGGATAAATGGAAATGAAAAAAATTTAAATGCTGCAACTTAATAAAAAAAACAAAGTAGAATTATAACCCGACAAAAAAAGTAAGTGTAATAGATCTAGACATTTTGTAAGTGCAACACATCTATTATGTAATACATATAAGACATCTTATAGATATTAGGAAATACATTTATTAATTTTTTATCATTTTCCCACTTAACATTGAAAGTGTAAAAACTTGATAATTAAGCACCAGTATTTTGAGGACATATTTAGAATGAAATGAAGATGTGAAAATTTAAAAATTAATGAGATCATATGTGCTGATTAGATTAGCAACTTTAATAAGTGCTGGTATTTCAATGCTTGTAGAGTAAGAAAAATAAGCAAATGGAATATATAAGTAACTAAAATAGATGGGATGTAGAAAATAAATTGTACAACTAACTAATAAAAGATATTTAAGATGGAAACAGAAAAATAGATTGTACAAAACATACCACTCATTATTATCTAGACTAAGTTATATGTTTAATTTCATTTAATAGAAACAAAATACCAACAAAAATGGTTTCAAGTGGAAAGTCTTGAAATATGGAGAATCTAAATAGTAAATATCATACATAGATATGAAAAAAGACTTTGAGTCTACTAAATACCATATAATCCATATATCAATTTCATTAAACCCAAACACATAAATATAAAAGAAATACAATGTGTAAGTAAAAGATAAACATAATAGAGTATATGTTGCTAATAAGATAAAGTTAGTATCAAACCAGCTTTGAGTTTGCCAAAGATTTTCCTTTCCTTTAGTTCTTTTATAAGCATCGCAAGCTTCATTTTAAAAACATGAGATATTATATCTGGCCTATCTTTAAAATTCAATTTATTCAAATGACGAGTAATCTCAGGCCAAGCTAGGTTACATGTGAATGTGATAAAAATGTCAGGATATTCAGCCCATTTACAAATTGCCATGGCATCTTGATAGTTCTGAATCATATATCTAGCCCCTCCAGTGAAACTTGAAGGTAAAATAATATGTACGTTTACCCACAGAAGATGAATTAGTTTCCCCTCGCAAAATAGTATCACTCAAATAATTGTATAAGTTTGCTCTGAGTTCTTTTTTATGATACCTAATGTAGTTCAATCTCTGATGTTCAATCATAGTGTAGCCATCTACTATAAACTATTGGAATAATCTTCTTAAATGCAATAAGATTGATTTTTCTTAATCTTATCTTGAATTCTAAAAGCAAAGCACTCTCAGAGAGTAAGTATATTTTTTTCCTCGCAGTTAAAATAAAAGACTGACTATGCGTTATATTATCCCTATAACTGTCTTCCCCATATAGAAACAATAATGGGTACTGCATAGGAAGATAAGAAAGATGTAATTCATCAATCCTTTGCAACATGCCACACTGAGTTTTCACTATTATATCTTTCCCATCATTTGAGGCATCAATATCACCAACTATTAGAGCTGCTACTTCTGAAACTGTTGAAAGATTATAAGTTTGACCATCTTTCTTCCTTTTTCGAATTAGCCTTAATTTGAAATCTGTCATATTTTGATTTTGGAACCTATCTTTGGCCATTCTAAATGCTTGTAATAGAACATTAAAGTCATCAAGCATTCTCTTTAACTTTTCAACAATTTCATGTTTAAGCTCTTGCCTTTCATTATCAGATCTAAAAAATGGCAGGAAAAAAATAAATGAGGAAAACTATTTAGTAATTTCATTAATGAAAATCAAAAGTACACAAAGACATGAAGAAAATTCATGTGGGTGCATAATAAAAAGTACCTCAGAAGTCTCACTTTGTTTTCAACCTCATGTTGTGTGTCATATATGTAAAGCTGTGTAAATTTTGGAAATTGATGATAACAATGTATTTTATTCATTTTATAATCCTTTCACTAGACTTCTTAAGGTTCAATTTAGCTTAATTAAGTTGATTTTGTCATATTTTATGAAATTAAGCTTAATTAGATCATTAAAGAAATTATTGCTTGAATTATCATTAATTTAGGTGATTGCATTCTTAAGTAAAGTGGCCATAATTTGAGTTGCAATTATCTGATTAATGTGATTCTGGTCTTGTTGGAAAGTTAAGATAATTCCCTAATAACTATTCACTTGATAGCAAAAGCCACATTGATAGCAATATATTTCATTTTTAATTGAAGTTATGTTCATCATCTTCTTCTTCTCTCTTTCTTTCTTCTTGATTCATGAGTAACTAATTTTCATTTTGCTTAGGTGAAAGGGTGAAACTCTTGGTAATAAGTTGATGTTAGATTAATTTCCTTCTTATGCTTAAATGATATATTTTTATGTGATCTTTATATGTGTTGTATGTTGTTTCCGATCAATTTAGAAACTCTTTTTATATAATGAAGATCTTGATTCATTGTAGATAAGACGTTGACACAGTGAATGCTTAAGACTATTTACAAGTATTGGTAGATAATTATTGGAACCATAATATGATTACATATATGATCTTAATTGAATTTTGAATGTTAAATCTTTCGATTGGAACCTTCATTATGTATGATTTCAATTGAGTTATAAAAAGAAATAATATTGTCTTTAATTTATTACCAAGAGTGGATCTCCTAATTCAAGCAAATTATTTTCATCTGTAAACAACTTTTATCATATTTAGTATTGTGACAAATTTGTTCCTTACCTCAAATAATTTTTCTTCAGCAATTCTCTATGGATCGACCTCGGACTCCTGAGAATTTACTACTTGAAACAACCTGCACTTAGGTTTGAAACTTTTAATTATCCTATCAATTGACCTTCAGAAGGTAGAAGGCTACCTATGTTGTGATAATTAACACTAGACATTCTGTACGTATATGGACCACCACCATTATTTATAGAATTGTCAACTTTACCTCCCATGGAAGTGAAGGAAAACATCATGTTATATGCTCTAGCATTATCCATATAATGTTTAGAAGTACGAGACTCCTTGTCAAACACAAGATTTGAAAGATAGATGGGGCCCTCTTTTAATAATGGTAATTGAATCTTCCACTAACAGCAACACATGGAAAACTTAGGGTTTGAAGAATTCCTCTATTTTGTAACTCTTTCTGAAAACCACATGTGAGCACCACAAGATTGGCAGATACAATTTGGATCACCCAACTCAATATAATCTATCAAATGAAGGGAAGAAAAAATGAAAGTCATATTAAACATATAGAAAGTAAGAGCATTTTCACCAAAAAAAAAGGTAATTATAAGATACAAAGTTTACCATCATCATTAGAAATGTTGCATGAAAGTACTCTATCATCCATATCATCTATAAGAAAAATAAGAAATCCACCACCGAAGTTCAGATTATAAAAGCATCACAAGTTATTGTTTGTGCATATAGATGATAGTTTAAAAAATTTAGATATACCATTAGAATCATTCTCAGATGCATCACCAAATTCTTCAACATTTGGAAAGGCAAGACCGTTGCCTACATCACAATTGAAGGTGAATAAGAATAAGAAAATAGAAGGCAAGTGAATGAATATAAAAAAGCATGGAAGGAAAGTCAAAAGATGCCAGTGGGAAATGGTTGATATGGATCTTGTAGTGAAAACTGAGCATTAAGGGTCCAACTAGCAACTGCTTCATGTATATGACAATTGTAACTACTTTTATTACAAATCTCACTATTCATGATGACATGTTTTCCAGCCAATAGAGGTGACATCTTATTACTTGATACATTATTTATAGATGAAGAGCTTTGATGAACATCAAAAGTGAAGTTATTGGATAAATTACTAAGAGGACTTGCTAGTTCAGTTTTAAGTCGTTTGTTGCTACTTAGAGATTGTTCTAGATGCAATTAAAAGAAAACTCCATAATTAGCAGCATGCATTGTGACAATAATTAATATTAAAATAGCATTGTTTTGTACAAATAAGCTCATACCTATAGAAGCAACTAAATTGAATTCACAGTTGAGGCTTTGAACACAATTTGTGAGATCACTTAGAGGAAACCTTTGAAAATTTAAACATTGCACAAGACTTGTAGGTGTCAAATTGTTTGTAGCGAGCATGTTTTTCATGGAAGAAAAAATAACTTTGCCACCATTAATAGTCGAATGAAAATGTATGTATGATAAGGGAGTAGACAAATTAGAAGTTAGGCTCTGCAGAGACCCATCACCTGTTAACAACAATGAAAAAAAAAAGACAATTGGAACTAAAATAAAAATTTAATTGACCATAGAAGTAATTGAAAATAAATGACTGGGAAATTGCTTTATGCTTGTGGATCGATATGTTAATAATAATAAGCTCGAATCAAAGATATAAGTCATTATTTTCAAGAATGATTGGCATTGTAATTTTAACTCTAACAGACCACCTTACTTAAACAGAACACTACTATAAAAATTTGAAGAATTAAACATATACAATTCATTAAAAGAATGCACGTAGTTTTAAATTGGAAGCATTTTTACGTAATAAAAGAAATTAAAGGAATGTATCAACATAATAAACATTTTCAGAGGTAAGATGATTCTTTCTTGTAAACAACATAAAGCTAGAGACATAGCATAAGTTAGAATACAAACATTCCCAAATCCAACACAATCATTCTCCTTTGAACCCATTTTTAATGATTCCTTTATTAATAGAGGAGTTTGACACAACTCAGAAGTAGGAGTATGCATAGAAATCCCACCTAACAAAAATTAAAATAAAATAAAGTACACAATTGATAAAAATGATAAATCCAACACTAATGTAAACAATTGCAAATTACCTTTTTCATGAGAACCATCAACTGGTATCCTACCAAGGTCGCTAGAAACCCTTGAACCTCGACCCTTACTTTCATTGACAAAG
Source organism: Ormosia emarginata (assembly GCA_029884605.1). Taxonomy (NCBI): domain Eukaryota; kingdom Viridiplantae; phylum Streptophyta; class Magnoliopsida; order Fabales; family Fabaceae; genus Ormosia; species Ormosia emarginata. The sequence continues at coordinate 22,948,192 of JAQQTP010000077.1, read as the reverse complement.
GTAAATTCTGAAATGCAAAACCCTCACTCTCTTTTGATCTCATATTTGATATTGACTTTCAACATGTACCAAATCCTTTAACCTCCCACAAAAGACTTAATATTAATCAAGGTCTTCATCTCCATCTCAAGTAGCTAGAGTTATATAGGACTTCTTCTCACACTCGTTAGAATATTGCTTTTGAAGATTAATTAATAAAGATACATGTTGAAGAGTAAGATGTTCAACATAATGACAACACTTCATAAGTACTAATGACAATATAAATACTATATAGGATACCAATTTTTTATCCATATAAGCTAAGAGAAAAGGAAAAAGATACCAAGTTAAGAGAAAGGGAAATAAATATCGAGTTAATAGAAAGGAAAAAGATGAACCATTAAAGCAACATAATATAACTAACTCACAAAATAACATAAAATTGGATAAAATAACAATTGAAGTGTTCATAGAAGAGATCTTTACTGAATGGTATCACCAAATCTCCTTACCACAAGAAATAACTCAACAAATGGAAATACTTCTCTATTCAAACAACAGTCAGCTTTGTTTCTCAGAGGACAAGTAACAAATGGAATTGTGTTATCTAGTTGTGTTATGTAGATACAAAAAGACTTAAATAGGAGATAAAAAAAATGGCGCCAAAACTCATTCCTGAATTTGTTGCCTGATATAATAGGTAAGTATATTTTCAACACAATAAAATATCACAGCAATAAAATAATATTAGATTACACACATATTGTTGGTTAATAGATGTAATCAACACCTGAAATATATATTTTCTTTCATAGGCATGAGATAGTCAGCCTTAAGCATACATAGATAATAGGGTCATGCTTAAATCAAAAATTTGAAATCCTTGTGCATGCAAAAAAAATGAAAAATTATTAATTTAAAATGCAACAAAAAAAATTAGCAGCAAAATGAATTTTTGATCCCAACACATATTTCAGATGAAAAAATTATAATTATAATAGAAACCCCAAAAAATCGATGGTGGTTAGGTGGTCATGCAACTTTGAATAGAAACCCCAAAAAATCGGCTTCATATTTGTCATCATCTTCCACCCCGTACCCGGAACCCATACCCAAGCAGTAACACCACGTCGTGCAACTGTGAAGCTCCACGTGTGCCACCCACCTCGCGTCATACGTACCTCTAACCTTCATCGTGAACCGGCAGAGCGCGTCACCCATGGCTTCACCGTTCAACCACCACCTCACCCTACCGTCCGATCCAATTACCGAGTCCAACCGACAACCACGACCAGAAACAATGGTCAGGAAGGCACCAAAATTGCCCAAAAAATAGAAATAAGTACGTGAATGGTAAATGAGAAATGAATGGGAAAAGAAGAAAGAAATGAACCAATATAATAATAACAAAAAGGAAGTAAACGTATAGAATGAGGAAAGAGATAATGAAGAAAGAAAAACAACATTTTAATGTGATCATACAAGAATGATGGAGAGAAAAGAAACAATGGTCAAGAAAGTACCGAAACGCCCAAAAAATAGAAATAAGTGGGTGAACGGTGAATGAGAAATGAAGGGGAAGAGAAGAAAAGAAATGAGCTAATATAATAATATAATAATAACAAAACGACAGTAAATGTATAGAATGAGGAAAGAGAAAGTGAAGAAAGAAAAACAACATTTAATGTGATCATTCAAGAATGATGGAGAGAAAAGAAACAATGGTCAAGAAGGCACCAAAGCTACCCAAAAAATAGAAATAAGTGGGTGAACGGTGAATGAGAAATGAAGGGGAAAAGAAGAAAAGAAATGAGCCAATATAATAATATAATAATAATAAAAAGGAAGTAAACGTATAGAATGAGGAAAGAGAAAGTAAAGAAAGAAAAACAACATTTAATGTGATCAGACAAGAATAATGGAAAGAAAAATATGTATTTCCCACAGTCACTTTTCCAATTGACAGATAATTGACAACTACCAATTTATTCATAAAAGTCAAAATAAGAGGAAAGTGATATTATAGTAACGAGATGAGATGTGGGCGAGATAAATTACTATGTAGAATGTTGACAGATTTAATGAATTAAGTAGATAAGTAGATGAGAATTTTTTTAAAATATTTAAAAATTGTGAGTGGATTTTTTCATCTAACACCTACATAAATAATATTTTTCAAAATTATAGAAACTAGTCTAAAAAAGTACTTCAATTTCAAAGTGAAAAATATTCATAAGTGAACTGAGAAGTCTCTCTGGTCTCCTAAGGTTGCTGACAGCGCCGCCATTTGATAACTCTTAGGATTTTACCATGAGAGTTTATGTCTCACGGATGTGAGGGAGCCCTTCTTTGTCTCTTGGACATGTAGAAGGTTCATCTGTGTTTATGTGTCTTGTTGGTAATGGTGGTTTTGGTGCGTAGGGATGGCAGAAGACCTGGCTAAACGATGCAAGAAACAATCTATTTCACAGGATGAAGCAGTTTTGGTGACTTGTGAAGACTAAGTAGATGGATCATCGTCCAATCAAACACGCTTTTTGCTATTGGCAAGTTCGATAACAGTGAGACCTTTCAGCATTATGGCCATGTGCAGTAGCGCCTAGGCGCTCGCACCAGGTTATGCGTTTTTAAACGCGGAACCCTTCCTCCTTCCCCTTCACTTCTTCTTCCCCATTCCCTCACACACACTCACATTTTCTCCCTTCTCTCAAACCCTACTCCTATCGTTTCTCTCTCTCTCTCTCCCCATTTCTCCACTCCACAACCACACCATTTTTTCTCCCCTATTTCTCTTCTCCCACCACTATAAACCACAAGCCTCCACCACATCCCACCTCCTCTATTTCTCTACTTCACGAACCCCACCATTTCACTACATCCACCTCCAACCCGTGACCACCACACCCCACCCTCTCTCAAACCAACCAAACGACATTCCTATTCCTTCATCCACTACCCACCACCATAGCCATTTTTCCTAACTTCCATCTCTAACATTTCTCTTTCCTAACACTGTAGCCACTCTGACCCGTAACCCCTCATTTCTACCACTCCCTTTTTCTTTTTTTTGTTTCTTTTGTTTTTGTCTGTGTTCTTCTGATTTTGCTTCTTGGTCTTCTGTTGCCCTGCTAATCTTGTTGCTTCATCCAACGTTATTGTAAAAAATTTTCTCTATATTTCTATGTCATTCCAAGTTGCTAAGCCTGTGTTATGTTGTGTTCTGTTTCAACAGGTGACTACATTACTTGTGTTGCAATTAATTTGGTTATAATATGCTCTATTTCAATGATTGACAAATTGGTTGCATATTTATGGTTGATTGAATTCTACTTAGTTGTTTACACCTTGCCTGATAATACATTTTAATTTGCCCTGGCCATGAGTAATTTTGATTCATTAGCAAATTAAAATATTGGGTGATTAGACCTGAATTTCTGATTTCATTGATGTATTCTATCTCTAGCCATGGGTGAGTTTTGTTTTCATTAGGATAATGGAATGTGCATGCCGATATTGGGTGGAAGCATATACATTATTATTGATGCACTCTGAATTTTCTAATGATTGAATTGATGTATCTTTAGTGAAATATTATCCAGGTGTATGTTCTAATGTTATATAATTCCTATTTGATATTGGTACTGTGGATTTGAAACATGCAATGCTATCCTATGCATGTCATAATTCGATTTGCATGTTCTGAGAGAAAACACACTGCATGTGGATAGGTTTTGATAGATTCTGAATTTCTAGATTATACACTCATGCTATTTTTATTTCATTAGCAGATTCATGGCACCCAAGCTCCAACCTAAGTGCAAGCGCACTTCCCAGGCTAAAAGGTCATGCCAACAGGCCGCCTTTAATGCTGATTTATTTCTCTCTAAAGAGCATGAAAAGCGCCTAAATGAATTCTTCTATAACTGGGGATTTGTACCAGAATAGGTCATACTTTTGGGGAACGGTGAGTGTGTTGAAGTTTTTGACCAAATCTTGTGGAGAAACTGGTCCAAGTTATGCAAAATGTTGGAAGTAGCATCCTCTTCAATAGTCCGGGAATTTTATGCTAATGCATACTGACCAGAGGGGGATGAGCACAATAAATATGAATCCTACATTCGAGGTCACTATATTCAATTTGATTCAAGAACACTGGACCGTCTTCTGGAGACACCCACTGTAGTTGGAGATTGTGGGTACACTAAGTTAAAGAAGGAGGCGCCAAGACCTGGTGAGGTTCTGTAGACTTTATGCAAACCGGGAGCTCAGTGGGCGCTCGATACGCAAAATTACCCTAAATTTTTGAAGAAGTCTGACCTGTTCCTGATTCCTAAAGCCTGGTGCACATTCTCCAAAGCAATAGTTACGAGGGATCGAGCCCTACTTCGCTTTGCTATAGTTATCGGGCGATCAATGGATGTGGGATTATTGATTTCCCATAACATCCATAACCTGGTGCAGAGTCGGACTTAGAGGTCTCGGCTATGGTATCCCAGCCTCATCACACAACTATGCCGAGCAGCCGGGGTGGATATTAGTGGCGATGCATCAATCAGGCCATCTCCAGCTATGGACGTGGCTATGATCAACTGCTACCTTCAAGAGGATGACCCCACTCAAATCCGTCTAGCAGCTCGAGCTAGAGTAGCCAGACCACCTTGCCAATAACAGAACCCATCCTCTACTGGAGTCGAGAGACGATCCGGCAGCTCGAGCGATATATCATCCAGTCTAACCAGTCATTGGAAGGGATGTTGTGCAACCTAGCTATCCAGCTGAATGTTGACCCAGATGCTCTATGCAGCAGTCCACTTCCAGAGGAGGACTCACATAGTGAGGGAGGAGTTGATGCTGATGGAGACGGGAGTGATAACAGTGATGATTGATTGCCCCTGCACATATCTCAGTCACAGTGCTCTACGAGGGAGAGTTTCTATTTTCTTTTATTTTTATTTTTATTATTTTTAAGTTTTCGCATTGTTTGGTTCTTGTCTGTTGTCTTCTAATTTTATTTTTCCTAGTTTGTTTAGGGTCAACTTCTCGAGTGCTTGGGGACAAGCACGAGAGTAAGTGTGGGGGAGAGAATTCGATTTTTATGCCCTAAACATTGTTTGTTTGAATTACCCCTGCTTTTTATTGGTCCCTATTTTTGTTCTTTGCAAGTTTCTGTTTTGAGTTTTAAAAAAAGACAAAAATAAGTGTTGCCAATCATGGAGAAGGAGCAAGGTTGCTGAGAGAATAGTTTTGGGTAAGTTTTTCTTCACTACTATTTCGAGGGTCGGGTAACTTTCTTTATGCCAATCACATGTAGGTGAGAACCCAAAGTGAGTTTTGAGCCTTGATGCATGAGTGGGAACATATCCACCCACTTATTTTCCTTGATTGTGTGCATTTCACTTATAGGAACATTTTTTCAGAACTTGTTTTCTCTCTTTTTGAAATTGTTGGCTTGTATGCATTCATGAGGCATGATTGAGGTATTGTTTATTTGATAGCCTTCTGGCCAAAAAGCCAACCTCATACATGTTTCCCTAGTGAAGCCCCATGAGCCTGAACACCATTCCATTCTTTTCAGCTCAACTCAACCCTTAAGCGTAAAACCATGAAAATAACCAACCAAAGGATTCAAAAGACCATTGTTGATTTGGGTTTAAAAAGGGTGCAGAGGTTGACATTAGGGAATGATGGGTTGAATTGATTATATTGTGAAAGAGGGTGTCAAAATTTTTAAAAAAAAAAAAAAAAATTAATAATAATAAAATTATATATATATATATATATATATATAATATATATATATATATATATATATATATATATCGTGAATCTGAATAAATATGGATGTAGAGCTATGAAAGATGGAGCAAGGGAGTTTATGCTAGTTCATTGGATTTCTTGAGAAAATTCAAGAAAATTTAGCTCTTTGTAGTTATAGCTCATTTGGTTGAACATAACTATTCCCTATATTCATTCCACCCCTCGCCTTCGCCCAATTATAACCCTGAATAAAAGACCTCATGACTTGTGGCATGCATGCATGTAGATAATGGATGAGTAGAGAGGAACCAAGCCTATGCTAAGGTGTTCTTATGTTGTAAAAGAGTGAAAATACAAGCCCAAACACTTGAGTGAAGTGAATAAATTTGTTAAATCTGTTCACATATGAATTTGTGTGCATGTAAAGCTACTTTGCTCTTAGTGTTGTGGTGTTTGAGAAAAGCAATCCTTTGAGTTATTTCTTTTGGTGATCTGAGCTCTGTATTCATAATTTACAGCACCGATTTTTGTTTTTTTGCCCGAGGACGTGGCAAAGGTTAAGTGTGGGGGAGTGATGAGCATGCAAAAGATGTGGTTTTATATCTTGAAAATCTGAATTATTTCCCTTTAACTTACTCTCTTGACTGCTTATTGCTCAAGTATTTTGCAAAAAAATGATTTGGGCTTGTGTTTGAGAATAGTTGATTCAAAGGAACAAAATCCTCACTTTTATAATGGTTTTATGTAGGAAAGCATCTAAAGAGGAAGGAACTGGATGATTAGAAGCAATACAAGGAAGTTTTCTCTATTCACTAAGCGCCTAGGCATTATCCTTTGAGCGCCTAGGCGTCCAAACCCATACAAAGAAGTTGTCTGGAAGGTGCGCGTCAGACGCCTTGACCCTCAGTGGCTGGGCGTTGAAATCTGATGCAAACAACATTCTGTGTAAAGCGCGCCTAGGCACTCAACACTTAACGCCTAAGCACCCATATCAGTATAAAAAGTTATTTTATCATAACCTAAAAAGAGGGGCTGACCGTCAGAGAAGACAGAGAGACACAGAGAAATACGAAAAAAAAAGACCTAATTTGGAAAGCTTTGGTGTGGATTTGAAGAGAAGAAGAGTGAGAATTCAAATTTTCTTCAATCTTCCATGGAGTTTTGCATCTTTTTCCCTATTGTTTTAGATTCTACATTTATTTCTATGTCTAGCTAAACTCTCCCTTGTTGGGATTGAGTGGATTTTGATGGATTTGACTTGTATTTGACTTGTGATTTTGTTATGCTTAATGAATTCTTTTGTTTTGAGTTTATAATCTCTGTTCTTAGAGCTTTATACAGTTTGATCATCCTTAGAATGAATTTTTAGGTTTATGCATTGGATGGAAATTTGATGTGTAAATTTTGTTTGAGATTGTGAACCTTGTGATTTGTCATGCTAGGAACAGTCGATGAATGCTTGTTATTTTGTTGGATTCTTAATCTTAATGCTTTTTCCCTTTTAGAATCACCTAAGGAATTAGGAATTTTAGCTAGGATTTAAGGTTCTTGTGCCTAAGGAATTAGGACTTAGATATTTAGGCGAATCCGATAACAAAATAGAAGTAGAAATTTGTTTTAACCCCAAATTAATATACAGCAAATGAAATCAAATGAAACTTAATCCCAACTCTTTCTTATCTTTGAATTCCTATCTCTTTTGTGTTCTAAGTGTTTGTTAATTTATCAAAACTAAAATACCAAAAAGAAACTTTATCTTTAGTTTAATCTCTTGCATGCTTAGTTGTTTACATTTGAGCTTCCTTTGAACTAAAGTTTCGTTTGAATAGTGGCTAAGTTCATGAATTGGTGATTGGTCATTAATCCCTGAGAATGATATCCGTTTTCTCACCGTTTTTATTACTTGACGACCTGGTACACTTGTCGTGGTCCCATAAGATAAACAACCTTGTTCTCTTTGGACTATTTGGCAGGAAAGATTATGACAGAGTTCTTAACGAGAGACAATGGTTTTTCAACAAAAACCTATTGATAATCAAAGAGTACGATGGACAGAGTTACTCGTCGGAGATGTGTTTTACTCAAGAATTTTTTTTTATTTGAGTGATGGACTTTCCTGTTATTGCTACGAATGAGAAGATGGGAAAGAAGATAGGGGAGATTTATGGTGAACATGTGAACACATATACTAGCAGTAAAGGAAGAGTGCATGGGTAGTTTCTGAGGATCAAGGTTTTGCTTGATATCACGAAGCCTCTAAAGAGGGGAGTGATGTTGCAAGTGAATAAAAAAATTTGCCCTCAGTGGTTTCCTATACAATATGAAAGGCTTCAAAACTTATGTTATAGTTGTGGCATTATTAGGCACTAGCTTGATGATTGTGATAAGGAAGATGAAGGGGAGGAAGATAAACAGTAGTATGAGGAGTGGCTACGTGCAAATTCTGAAGTGGATCCTCCAAGAAACTAGAGTCTTGAGTCTGCTGCTCTTATACAATATCCTTCTGGAATTGCAGAGAAGGAATCACTTACTGAGAAGGATTGTGAACTGATAAGAAAGGATGGTCACCCAAGCCACGATTTTGTTAAGGTGTCAAAAAATATTGAGGCTTCTTGGAACCAATTAAAACTCAGGTTTCAGGCATTGAGGGAGTTGAAGGTAGGGGTGGAAACAAGTTAGGTCAGGCTAGACTTTGTCTTAAATAGGCCTAACATGTATCCCAATTATAAGGCTTGAACTTGGGCTGTGAGCCTGTAATGAGCTAATTTTTAAGGTTTGACTTGGCTTTTTTAAAAGTTTGGTCTAGTTTGAAAGCCTATTTAAAGACCTATTTTACAATGAGACCTTTAAATAGATTAACATACCTATATTTAAATAGGTCAATGTGCCTTTATATAGGCTAATAAACCTACTTTTAAATAGACCAACATGCCTTTACATAGGCTAACAGACCCAAGCCTTTAAATAGACTAACGAGCCTACTTAAGGCCAACAGGCCTTTGTTATTATAACTTAACACTCATTTTCTAATTTTATAGATGCTCACCACTTTCTTACTCTAGTCTTTGGTTGATATGGGACTTGGAGATAACTAAGTTGCAAAATTATTAGAAGCATATATCTTCAAGTCCCACATCGACCAAAGACCAGAGCAAGAAAGTAGTGAGCATCTATAAAAGTAGGGGGTGAATATTAACTTATTATTTTCATTCTAATAAATATATCACATTAAATATATTAATAAATATGTTATTTCTATTCTAACTTACAAACTTAAGATTTAATTATTGACTTTTATTAAAATTTAATTAAAAATATATTAATATATTATAATAAATTAATAATTATAATTATAAAAAATATATTAATATATTATAATAAATTAATAATTATAATTTATAATTATAATTATTATAATAATATATATTATATTATATATAGTTAAGCAGGTCAGATCGGTCTACCAGACTTAAAAGACTTATTAGATGGCCTGAGACATAATTTTTTTAGTTAAATAGATTTTTAAAAAAATTTTAACATAACTTATTTAATAAATAGGTCAGGCAAGGTTATAGACCCCTGACGGCAGCTTGACCTGTTTCCACCCTTAATTGAAGGTGGAGTGGAAGTTACCTCACTTGCAAAAGATGAGGCAAAGCATGGTAAAAAGTGGAAATAGTTGGCTCGAGGTCTCAATTTTGGTGGGAATAGTCAAGTGCAGGAGAGAGGAATGTGAAAAGGAATCTAAAATGGAAGGTGGATCTAAACCCTATGGGACAAAAATTGAGGAGAGAGCAGGGTATGGAAGGTGCAATTCATAATGATACAACGGCGGTGGTTGCTTTGCAACCCTGCCGTCAGCAATGAAACTCATAGCATGGAATTGGCAGGGTCTCGGGAATCCCCGGGCAATTCTAGCCATGCACCTCTTGTTGAGGCAATATCAACCCAGTGTAGTCTTCTTAATGGAGACTAAATTGTCTACTGAGGAGTTTGCAAGCATGAAATGGAAGCTCAATTTTGCTTCAGGTATTGGTGTTAATGTTGAGGAAAGAAAAGGCAGTTTGAGGTTAATCTGGAAGCAGGAAGTGAAACTTGAAGTAATGAGAAACTGCTCAAATGTTATAGATTTGAATATTGTTGATCAGAATACAGGCACTTGGCAGTTTACAGGTTTCTACAGGGAATCAAATATGTCCAATAGGCACCTATCATGGCAGTGGCTAAAAGATCTTTATCAGGAGGAAGAGGTTCCATGGGTTGTTAGGGGGGACTTCAATGAAATTCTTGGTCAAAATGAAAAAACAAGTGCTCAAAGACCAGATGGAAAATTAGAGATTTTCGTGATGTAGTTGATCATTGCAGTTTGAAAGACATGGGCTATGATAGCTATCCATTTACTTGGAGCAATGGCAAGAAGGGTTCAGAAAATGTTCAAGTTCATCTGGACAGGGTCATGGCTAATTCTTGCTAGATGGAGGCTTAGCAGTTTGCTTAAATTAAACACTTAATTTTGTCTTTTTCAGATCATGTCCCCATTCTCGTAGACACAGAAGGTTTGAGTCCCAAAGGGGTCCTTTGAAGAGACAAAAGCCCTTTCGATTTGAAAAAATATGGACTAGAGCATAAGCTTGTGAAGAGGTAATCTATGAGGGATGAAAAAGCTTTCCTTGGGATAATGATGGAAATAGCACAATGCCAAAGATTAAAAGAGTGAGTGAGAGACTCAAAGATTGTAACAAAAATTCCTTTGGCCATGTGGGGAAAAATATAAATAAGATCCAGAATAGAATTGAGCATCTTATGAAACTCGCTCGAACCGATAGCAATGTGCAAGACCTTAGGAAAGGTAAGGATGACCTTAATGAGATTCTGAGCAGAATCCATTGTCCAATGGCTAAAAGAAGGAGACAAACTCAAATTTCTTTCACAATCGTGCTTCAATGAGAAGGAAGAAAAATAGTATAAAGAAAAATAAAGATGATAATGGTGCCTGGCAGCATGAACATGAGTCTATTAAGAGAGTTGCTAGGAATTATTTTCAGGATTTATTTGCTAGTTATTATCCAAATAAAATTCCAAAAGCATTGTCAGGGAGTTTCAATGTTGTTAACTCGGACATAAATGATTTTCTAGCTACTCCCTTCACTAGACTAGAAATAAAGGAGGATCTGTTCCAAATGGGTGCTACAAAATCCCTAGGTCCATATGGTCTTCTTGCTCTTTTTTTACCATAAATATTGACATTGGGTGGGAGATGATGTGATTGATACAACCTTGTCTTTCCTTAATAGAGGTGAGTCTTGTGAAGAGTTTAATAAAACTTTTATAGTTTTGATCCCTAAGAATCAAAATCCTGAATCTATGCTACATTTTCGTCTCATTTCTCTTTGAAATGTCATTTACAAGGTTATTAGTAAAGCTCTTAACAAGCTCAGTTATTTTACCCTCTTTAATATCAAAGTCTCAAAGTACTTTTGTACAGAATTGTTTTATCACGGATAATGTCCTTATTGCTTACAAACTCATCCATGCTCTAAAGAATAGGAGATCTGGCAGAGAGGGATATCTGGCTATGAAATCGGACATGAGCAAAGCTAATGACCGAGTAGAATGGGGTTTCTTGGAGGCCTTAATGAGGAAGATGCAATTCAATGAGAGATGGGTTTCTTTAGTTATGGGATGTGTCTCTTCTGTATCTTATGTGGTCCTAGTGAATAGCTTTCCTGGTGCCACGTTCCAGCCACAGGGAGGTTTGAGACAAGGTAATCCACCCTCCCCTTATTTGTTTGTCCTATGTTCAGAAGCTTTTTCCTCTCTTTTATATCAAGCAGAGGTAAATTAGTCACTGATGGGTTTGAGAATATGTAGATCGGCTCCAATGATATCTTATCTCTTCTTTGCGGATGATAGTCTTATACTCTGTAAAGCAACAGAGGGGGATGCCACAACTATAACTGAGATCCTTAATATTTGGGAAAGAGCCTCTGGTCAATGCATAAATTTTGAGAAATCTTCAGTTTTGTTTAGTCCAAATGTGAAGAGAGATACTGGGGAATCTATTTTGTAGATCTTAGGGATTAATCAGGTAGCATTATCGGAGAAATACTTAGGCCTTCTATTATGGTTGGAAGATCATGTGACATACCAATCTATCCACCTAACCAATAAATCATTGTGTTTTAACTTTTGTCTTATAAGTTATGATTACACATTGTCTTTTTTTTTCTATACATGTGTAGTTTATTATTTTCTATAACTTTTTTTATAAAGATTATTTTGTTGTTATATTTATTTTATTTATTCAGTTAACAATTTATTTATTTTATTATGTTTAGTTTATTGTGTTATTTGTCTTTATCCTGTTAACAACTTTTTTTAAGAAAAAAAATTGAACAACCCAATGACGTGAAACAGACCAATCTATTTTAGATTAGGTTGAGTTGGTAAAAAAAATTACAAAAATAAACCAAATCAAACCAATTAAATTTAATAAATTTAAATTTATATTATCATCAAATTCGAACCAAATCAACTTGTGAACACTATTAAGTACACCACCACCTATGTTTAGGCTTGTCAAATTTGACCAAACAAAAATATTGATTTAGGCTGCATTTTTATGAAACCATCTTTTGTTGTGATAAAAATTATAGTTAAACTAGTCAATTTGAATAAGTACAACCAACTAATATGTATGGAAAATATTCATTTTAACTAGAGGTAAATAAACAAGCTAATTTGGTTTGCACTAGCTCAGCCCACGATAGGGCTATTTATAAACGAGCCAAATTGGATTGGTTCCATTTTAAATGGACAAGTTAAAAGCTAATATAAGCCCACACATCTTCTTAGCCAGCTAGTTGGTTCACTAACATATGATTTTTTTTTCTTTTAAATTGTCAAAAATCCCAACTCATTCGTTCAACCCCAAATGCAAACCAACAATCAAATAGCCCCAACCCTAAAAGAGAAGTAGAGAATCACAATAGAGCATCCCTTAAGTTCATCTCTACCAAACCACAACTAAAGAAGAAGAGAGGGCATGGGGTAAACACCATGTGATGCTATTGTTTCAAACCTATCGTTGAAGACGTCAACACTAACAACCAAGTTTCTTTTCCAGTGGCAATGGCAGTGACTATATTGAAGCATGGTTGAAGCTTGGACTATGGTTGAAGCTTTAACCATTGTCGAAGCGTGGCTGAAGCTTCTTCCCCCATCCTCTTGTGAACCATTGTCGAAGCATGGCCAAAGCTTGGTGTAGCAGTGTTGAAGAAAAGACTGATTAGGGTTGGGATTTTTTGAAGTTTTTGTACAGCTTTAACCTTTTAATTGGGCCTTATTTGGTTTATGGTGAAGCTTCACCCTTTTAGTTGGGCATTTTAGTGAAGTTTAAGCCTTTTTAGTTAGGCTGGATAAATAAACATTTAAGTTGGGTTGTTTGATTAGAGTTATTTTTGTGAGGGAGAGTTTTTTTTTTAAAATAAATGATCGGGTTGTGGGCCAACCCATATGTTAGCGGAACCCAACTCGTTTAACTTGCGGGTTAAATGGATCAAACTCATAGACCTAAGTTTTAACGATATGTAAAATGTCTGATCCAAACTGACACGAGTTACGAGTTAAAAGACTAGCCTATAAGTTTGAACCCATACCCCCAACTCTAATTTAACTTGACTTGGTAGACTCACTTTTATAAAACTAATTTTTATCAACCTAGTCCATTTGATAGCTTTACCTATAACTAGGTGGATCCTATAATATGTTATTTTATGAGAAATTCTTACTTATTTTAAGAATTAAGAGTAAATATTCAACTATTCAAATTTTATTATAAAATATAAAATTAATTTGATAATACAAATTTAATTTTTACATCACATGTTATATTTTAATTAGATTAATATGTCATTCTTAAAATACATAAGAATAAATCGAACTCTATAACGAACTTATATGAAACCCACACATACTTGTAGACTCGTAGGAGTGAATTTACGTGCATAAGTGTGAGGACGATTATTTATCCTAAGCTAAATTTTTTTACAAAAAATATATTAAAAAAATATTTGATCTTGCCTCCTAAAATAATTAGCATTTTCGTCACAAAGTTTTTTTTTATTGCAAAATGTAAGGGAAGTGAATAAAAAGATTAAATTTAATCCACTATCATTATAAAATTTTTTTAGCAAAGCATGGTGTAACATTCCTACATGCCTATTTTGGGTGCTTAATGTCACGTGGGCAAACAAATTATATCCAATGTTAGTAATGAAGACCTCTTAAAGCTGAGGTAAATGATACAAGTTATAAAACATCGCAACATAATTTTACACCTACAATGTTATCAATGTTTTTCAAGGAGATCGCAACACTTGGTTTACCCTCATTTGATGTGCAAAAATGTGTCATTAGAACATAAATCACTCACAAATGAAGGCAAACAAGGTGAATCAAAGACTACAAATTTGTCATTGTAGTTCTTTTTCAAAAAAGTGCACCAGCCATAAAAAAAGAATCTAATTACTGAAGCAGTGATCATAATTGTCTCTTTCCTAAATGAATTATGTCTTCTATAACATATGCTTCAACTTTGAATTAGAGAGTTCCCAAAACCCTGATTCTAAGACACTTGACAAGGAGGTATGTGTAATTTCCGTTGCACCTGATAACAACATGTTTTCTTCCATCAACCATGAAACTGCCAGTAGAGTTGATTAAGAAAATTGAAAATCAAGTATATCATGATATCCAATAATTAGTAGCATGGTCTCATCAGAAAACATACCTCAATTTTGAATATAAGATTTTCCTTCAAGAAGAGAGTATTTTAACCTATTGACAAGCAGAATAAATTGATTTTCTTCATCAGCCATTTAAATACGAATAATACTAGTTGCTATTACATAAAAGTATTAAAAACAATGAAGATTCTAGCTAACTTAATTAAAATTATCTTTAGTATCACAGGTTCACATCTCACATCAATGACAAAGACGTACTTCAGAAACTATGGGCATAGTGAAATAGTAAAAATACATAGGTTGTATTATTATATATAACATATGCAAGCAAGATAGTCAAGAATATATTATATCTTCAGAAAAATAAAATAAAATGCATATTCAGTACAATCTTATACCTATATATTTTTCTTTTGGAAACCTTTTTTGCAAAATAATGAATCTGTTAATAATTCCATCCATTCCAATATTTTTAAAAACCATACAATGAACCAGAAAAGCTTGAACTATCACACTTCAACATGATAAACCAACAATCAAACAAGCTAACATCAAAATTACAAAAAAAAATTAATTATTTCATTTTTTGCATGCATACATATAATATAAGCACTACAAAAAAAAAATCCTTGATAACTAAAAAAATATAGAAAAAACACAAGGTAAAGCCAAATGGTATTTTCCAATGCTACCAAAAGTGGTGGTTTGGAGTTGGATTCCGTCCTTGGATCTACTGAATATAACATTAAATGTGTGTTTGGATATAATATTTTAAGGCAAGAATGTATTTTTATAAAAGTTTTAAAATAATTTGTAATAAAATGACTTATTTAAATATTTTACAAATTATTTTAAAAATTCTAAATATTTTAAGAAGATATTTCATCAGTTAAAAAAATAATAATTCTCACCTAAATAGGTAAAATTAGGGGTGTCAAATGGATTGATTGGTTTGATTTTGGATTGGATCATAATGGATGGATCCAAAATAAACCATTAATCCATTTAAGATCCATTACAAAATGCTTAATATTATCCAATCCATCCATTAATCAATTTTAATGGATTGGATGGATGGATATCCAATCCACTCATTTAAAAAAAAATTATCTCTAAAATTTATCTTTAAAAAAATACTTTAGTGAAAGTGAAAGTGTTGAAATAATTAAAAAGGTAAAATATATTGGATATCCATTGGATTGGTTTTTAATTGGATATCCAACGGATATCCAATAGATCCAATGGATATTTTGGTTAGATCACTAACTATCCATAATTAAATTTAATCCATTAGATCCAATACAATAAAATACATTATTCTAATTGGATGGACTGGATTGGTTTTAATATAAATAGATTGGATGGATTAAAAATTAATGAATTTTTTGCCAGCCCTAGTCTCAGTCACATGCTGTCCCTTCACCCCGTTCTCTCCCTTCTCTCTCGTCTCAGTCGTACGCTGCGCACGCCACCACCGTCGCGCCTAGATCCACCTTGCGCCGCCCATCTCGAGCCTAACCCACCACCACGGCACCTCCATCCATAGTTGTCCCCCAGAACCAGAGCCGCCCCTTTGGTGTTGTGCGAATACTAGGTACACAAATCACACTTTTATCACCTTTGAATCTGTTGATTTTGTTGAAGATTCAAGTCTAATCCCAAGCTACACTGCTATGTGACTGTTGATTTTTTCTCATGTTTTTGTTTTTCAGCAGGAATTGCTGCCAAATTCGACTGGATCCACTGCCATTTTTAGAAGGTTAGTTCATAACTTTCATTTCCCTATGTTGTGGGTTTGTGTTTTCTTTGATAGCTTGGATTGGTACAAATCAATGAGCATTCTCTGTTGTTAGTTCATAGCTTTTAGTTTGCTGTCAAAGATTTGTTGCCGGGTATAGAATATGTTTCTTGTGGTGTTACAATGGTGTGAAATCATGGATGTTAAGGCTATGGGCATGTATATATGTAGCTATTGGTTTGTATGTAGCATGTGACTAGATCGTGGATGCACGCTTGGTGTTTGACAAAATGTCTCATTGGGATGTTGTTACTTGGAATATTATGATTGATGGATATTGCCAGAGCAGTCCTTGTGATCATGTTTCAATGCTCAAAATTCCTTTTGTGTGTAAATTTTTACTGAACAAAGTAGAAGAATATGGCTATGGGCAAAAGAGTGAGGGCTTAACAGATTTGTAGGTCTTGAGCAGGAATAATTCATTTACAGGTCTTGCAGGTGTTGGCAAATGTGACCTTGAGGGTTCCATTGCAATAGGTACATGAGACACTAGGGGATTTAGTTTAACAGGTCCTGCTGTTAATATTGATATTTTGACAAGTTATGCTGCAAGGATTATGCTACTGTTAACATTATATTGGCATTATTATGCAAATGGGCAACAGAGTGAGTTTGAGATTGTTTATGAACATGTGCAGGCTGAGACTGAGAATGAAATTGGGCATGAGCCTGAGCCTGTGCCTGTGCATACTGAACTTATGCAAGCAACTGGGCTTGGGGCCCTAGAAATTGAAAGTGACCAGGGAAGTGAGATTCACCACCTTTGGTTTGAGGGTGTGACTGAGACAAAAGATAGGTTGGGTGGCTCCTCTGCTGGCTCATTCTCATGGGGTTGGGTTGGTGGGGTTGTGGGATTGTTCCAGAATTTCCAAAGAAGGAGGGTGCAGCAAAATTGTTTGCTTGGTTGTTCATTGTTATTGCTACTGCTTCTGAAATCAAAACCAGAATCTTAGTCACATGCAAACTCACTGAAAAGTGAAGTTCAATAAAGATTGAGACTTTGGAGAACTTGAGGTATAAAAAAAGCAACGATTTTTGGATGTAGAAATGTTCATAAAATTGAGAGAATGAAAACCCTAATTAGGAAACCAAGTGCAGAAATTTTCAAAATGCCAAATTTTGGGCTTGAAACCAAAACAAATTCAATAAAAAATCAAATAAGTTCTTATGCAGTCATTTTATATGTAATTGAATCTATATCCGTATTTTATGGTACATCGTTTGTAATTGAGATTGAGATTCCATAGACTCTATATTCGTGTTTTATGGTACATTGTTTAACTCTATATTCACATTGCAATCTAAATCTTCTTCTTGTTGGTACTTACCTGGCTGAAGTATGTATTTATTTATATTATTTAGTGGGTTAATGTTATAATGTATTTTATTGAATTAAGAGTGAATATATCTATACCATTTTCTTGGTTTTGTGTATGGTAGCTATTGCATTTGGGTCTTGCCTGATTTGTATCATCTCTCTGGTAAAAAGATGAAGGTATTATATGTATTAAAAACTTTTATATGTATTTTTCTTGTGATAAATCCATGAGTCTACTACTGACTTAATCCATCACTTAATCCATGTTCAAAAACATCACTGGTGGTAGTATTAAAAATGTGAATGAGAATGTGGCCACCTCACTTTCAGCTAGCAAGAAACACAATCTGTCATAAAATTATTAGTTATCCATCCTAGAAACAGCTAGAGCAAAAGCATTTGAAATGAACATAGAAACAATAATTTCAGTACTGAAATTATAAAACAGCTAGAAGGGGTCAACATGGCTAAGATTGTTATGATATTTCCTTGTTAAACTAGTGAGTAGTGATTAGTGAAAGAAAACCAGAAACAGTAACATATATTCCTATGAAGACAGCATGAGCAGCACTCTGTTAACTGAGTATACGTTAATTTGTTATATGTGTAAATCATTGACAAAATCATCTTATCAGATAAATATATTGAAAACATATAATCATCGTAGGTTGTTTTTCTACCTCGCCCTTCAATTATATGCAAACCTCAATCTTAAATTGGTTGTTTAGATAATAACTTATAACTGAGCCTCATAATTATGTTATGGTTGTGGTCAGGTTGTGCATTTTCTGATTTTGTAACTATTATGGAGTCATCCAAAAGAAGAGGCAAGACAAAAGAAAAAAGAAAGATAACATAAAGCAACATTGAGGACAAGAAAGAGGATACGAGAAGTTACTTCGTATGGAATTTAGAGATGGAACGTGTACTTGCTGATGTGCTTAGAGATCAAAGGAATTTGGGCAACAAGAGTGATGGAGCTTGGAAAACAGTGGCATAGAACACTACAACTCAAGAATTATCTACTTGTTTCAATCTTTGTTACTAGTTATTAGATGTGGAGTTGAAAACATGTTAGAAATTTATTAGTGTGATTTAAATCTATGTTACTATATTATATATGTGGAATTATAGATTTAAAAACACTATTAGTTGAGATATTAAATTGCAGATTCAGTTTCTATTTTGTTTTTTACATGGTGTTCAATTTATATCATAATTACATGGTGTTTATTTTATTTACATTACAATTAGATTGTGTGATTTGTTAATTTTTAATGAGAAGACATTGATAGAGTTAGAAATTTACAGATGTCATACCTTTAGAAAGATTGGTAGTTATTTGAATGAGACATCATCTTTTAAAGTTATAAATCACAACAAATCTAAAAATTCATATGTAACCTCAACCTACTTTAATAGTACAAATATTGTGACAGATGATGCTTCCCAATTACATAGGCACATGATGTTGGGTTCATATATTTGGGATGTTTGTTAGGCCTGTACATAATGATGAGTTCATATGCCCATTGAAAGTTTACTTATTTTCAATGTAGCTTAAATCATGTCATTTTATTATTATTTTATTTTTATTGATGATGTATAAGTTTGCGTTCTTAATGGTATAAGTTGTACTTATAAATTATTTATAAAAAAATTGTATATTAATCTTTCTATTTTATGCAAATTTTTTTAATTTTTGAATTTTTTAATTTTTTTTATTTTACTACGAATAAACAAAATTTCATATGATGTTTATTTTGTTTTGTAAAATTTTATATTAAAATCTCGATTTTATAAAAATATTTAAAAAATAAATTTTATAAATGAAAACAATTAAATTATTTTATCCAAACAAAAAAATTTAAAATTTAAAAAAAATTAATTATTTTATCTAAACAAAATATTTTATAAATAAAAAATATTAAATTAATACAATTAAAATTTTTTAAATTTCAAATTCTTAAAATTTCAAAATACTTTATCAAACACAACTTAAAAGTATTCCAGGATGACACCGAGACAGCAAGGTAGCAGAGCAAACAAAAGCTGAAACAGTCTCTACACTCTGACCAACATGACAGTTGGTAGCTACCACAGGCGAGGAACAGAGCACTCAGCAGAGGAACAGAGGAACAGGTGAAATCTTGGTATTCAAAATGTTGAATGCAACGACAAGGTCAAGCTATAGGTATGCCCTTCGCATCCCAAAGTTTCTTCCTTTTTTTCCAAATCCATCTTTCCTTGTGAATGTGAGCTTATTCTCTCATTCCCAGCCCCCAAAACTTGATAAAGTTTCTGCCTTTGATAACGTTGATGATGCCGTTGCCTCATTCAATCGCATGCTCCATATGCATCCTACGCCACCCATTATAGAATTTGGCAAGGTTTTAGGATCCCTTGTGAAGATGAAGCATTACCCCACTGCCATTTCTCTTTCTAAACAAATGGAGCTTAGGGGAATTCCGTCAGACATCGTTAATTTGAACATCTTAGTTAATTGTTTCTGTCATGTGGGTAAGATGGGTTTTGTTTTCTCTGTATTGGGCAAGATTCTCAAGAGGGGTTATCAACCCAATACCATAACCTTTACAACAATAATGAAAGGACTATGTACTAACGGAGATGTTAGAAAAGCACTTCACTTTCATGACAACGTGGCATCACAAGGATTTCAATTGAATGAAGTGAGTTATGGGACTTTGATCAATGGGCTGTGTAAAATAGGACAGACAAGAGCTGCTATGCAGTTTCTGAGAAAGATTGAAGGAAAATTGATTAAGCCTGACGTGGTAATGTACAACACAATCATTGATAGCCTATGCAAAGATAAACTTGTAACTGAGGCGCTTGATTTATATTCTGAAATGGTTGTTAGGGGAATTTATCCTAATATTGTCACTTACAATACTCTAATATATGGTTTGTGCATTGTTGGTCAATTGAAGGAAGCAATGGATTTGCTAAATGAAGTGGTATTGAAAAACATCAACCCAGATGTTTATACCCTTAATACGTTGGTTGGTGCATTATGCAAGGAAGGAAAGGTCAAAGAAGCTAAAATTGTGTTAGCTGTGATGATAAAAGATGGCGTGAAACTTGATGTTGTTACTTATAATACTTTAATGGATGGGTATTGCTTAATTTATGAGGTGAACAAGGCAAAAGAAATATTCAACACTATGGCCCTAAGGGGGGTTACTCCTGATGTTCAGAGCTACAACATCATGATTAATGGATTCTGCAAGATTAAAATGGTGGATGAAGCCATGAATCTCTTTAAAGAAATGGATCGCAAACATTGGTTCCCAATAAAGTAACTTACAACTCTCTTATTGATGGCTTGTGCAAATCAGGGAGAATTTCTTATGTTTGGGAGCTTGTTGATGAGATGCATGATAGAGGTCAACCTGCCAATTTAATCTCTTACAACTCTTTGCTAGACGCTTTATGCAAAAACCATCATCTTGACAAGGCAATAGCACTAATCAAGAAAATTGAAGACCAAGGAATTCAACCAGATGTGTGCACATGCACTATACTAATTGATGGACTATGCAAAGGTGGTAGGCTTAAGACTGCAAAAGATATTTTTCATCATTTTTTTATTAAAGGACACTGTCCTGATGTCTGGATATGTAATGTTATGATCAATGGGCTTTGTAAAGAGGGCTTGTTTGATGAAGCATTGGCCTTGAAGTAAAAAATGGTTGAAAATCATTACCTCCCCGATGCTGTAACTTTTGAAACCATTATTAGAGCTCTTTTTGAAAAAAATAGGAATGATGAAGCAGAGAAGCTTCTTCGTGAAATGATAGCTAGAGGCCTATTGTAAAATTAAGTTATATGTTTCTTAGATTCATTTTGATTAAGTCATATGATTGATAGATTCATTTTGATCTTGTCTCGATAACATTGGTTGATTTTTTGAGTCTTGACATGAATATTCTTTGTCTTCCCTGTGTTCTACTTCATCTACTTTAAGGATTTTTTCTGTCACTGCTCATTGTTAGTGTTTCAGATAACAAACCAAACTGAAACTGACATGATTATTTTGAATGCTTTATAGGTAACAGTATTTACCCCAAATTATAGAAAGCAGAACCAGATGTTTTTCTTTCTTTCTTTGCTGCATATTTCTTGAGGTCTTTTTACAGAAAGAGAGAAGTTTGAAACACTAGCATATTCGTGTTGCCCCATCTGAACAGTCTTAGATGTTAAAGTCACTGATAAATTACCTTGAGGTCATTGCTGCATAATTAATTGGAGCTTTTTCAAAGGCTATTGTTTATTTTGATGGTAATTATTTGAGGAATATGTGTTCTAGTGACATCTAAAATTTACCTTTTGAAAAGAATGAACAAAAAAGAGATATAAGTAATGGGGATTATTTAGAAGACTCAGATTTTATTTTCTTGTTTACTTATGATAATCTATTGGGTTAATGCCTAATCCATTCCCTCATTAGCTTATGAATCTGATGTGGATATCAATTCTTTCTGTGTTAGGTTACTCGTGCTTTAATTTGATCTTCTTTTTTCTTAAAGAGGTACCTATATTCTTTCCGTATAGTTTGGTACTTCTTTCATTTGATATCAGGAACTAGGGGTGGAGTTACTTGTTGCTTGAGATTTTCAGATCAGTTGACCTAAGACATGCAAAAACTAGCTGTGAACTTTCATGTTTTGGCTCTAAAAGTGTCTCTGAACTTAATCCTGTTGTCACAATTTCACTTTTTCCTGGCAGTTTTTCCTCCTCTATGTCTTGAACCGTTCAAATGTGAAGAGAGATACTAGGGAATCTATTTTGCAGATCTTAGGGATTAATCAGGTAGCATTATCGGAGAAATACTTAGGCCTTCCTACAATGGTTGGAAGATCTAAGAGTTATTCATTCCAATCTCTGAAAGATCGTATTTGGAAACATATTCAAGGGTGGAAAGAATCCATCCTTTACATGGAGAAGCATTCTAGAAGGAAGGAAGAGACTTGTTCTGGGTCTCATTTGGAGAATTGGAGATGGAGCCTCTACAAATATTTGGTCAGCTCCATGGCTTCCCCATGAAAATAGTTTGTTGGGTCTCTTCCCCAAATCCTCAACCCGGTGTTCTTGAACTAGTTTCTCAATTCATGAGCCTTAGGGCAAGGACTTGGAATGAGAACCTAATTACTGCTACTTTTGCAGCTGAAGAAACCTCTATTATTCTAAACATCCCTCTCAGAAAATGCTGCATGCTGAATAGTCCTTGTTGGTTCCCTGATTAGCGTGGGACTTTTTCGCTTCATAGTGTATACAAGCTAGCTTGGAATGAAACAATAGTGCAAAGGATTCAGAATCAAAACGTGGGTTATGATCAGTTTGCTGGCTGCAACACTTTTCCAGTTTGTGGAAATCTTTTTGGAGGCTCCATATTCCTCCAAAATGTCATGTCTTTATGTGGCGTATTGGAAGGAATAATGTTCTCACTAGAGGAAGAGTAATTGACGCAGGTATGAATGTTGTGAATGGCTGTTTGTTATGTGGGCATTCAGATGAATCAACGGCTCACCTGTTTATGGAATGTCCATTTACATTAAATGCCCTTCCTCCAGGCTTGCACACAATTGGTAATACAGTGAGCAACAACAATTCTTGGCTGGATTTTTCTGGTTTAGGTTGAATGTTGCACAAAAGGAAATGGTTGCTATGATGTGGTACAGGGTTTGTCCTTTTGTCTTTCTTGATGTGTCAACTTAGATTGGTGAATGAAAGAAAGATATTTCTAAGAAGTATATTTTGTTAGCTATGCATTCTTATTATTATGAGGTGGTGCATCGGTTCTCAAGCCGATTTATGCTATATACTTATCTACAAGTTCTTGATCCTATAAATGATTTAGGAGAAAATCAATTCTATGGTGATCAGAAAATTCTGCAGGTTGAAAGTTACGTGTCTCTATCTAAGCTATTTATAAGTAGCTAATTGTTATTTTAATCAATCAATTTTAAGCATTTGATCCGTTAATTACTGTAGTTAACTTTTTTATATTTCATCAGCTAAGTTGAGTTGTCTATAAGTGCTGCAGACTCTTTTCCAGTGGAAAAGTTGGAGCCACAAGCTAAAATTCAAAGAGTTGTATATAAGATATTATTTTCACTTTCGTCAATTGTGAATGAATCTTGGTGTAAGGTATTGCCAACATGTGCTTAACTATTCGTTACAAGCTATTTTAAGATAGTAAATTTTTTTGTGTTAACGTTAAAAATATACATCAAAGTAGTTTCATGTATTAGTTGGAAAAGAATAGAAATCTGTACTTAATAGAAGAATGATTTTGGAACATAAAAGTGCAAGTAAAATTCCTCATTTTCTGGTATTTCCATGTAATCTTATATTAGATTGATTGCAAGATTGTTTTATAAATAAATTATCTTATCTTGGTGATTTTTTAATTAATTTTATTTGAATTTCGTATAAATCATTTTGTACAAGAAAGATAATGGTGTGACATCCTTAAACTGCAATATAGGTATCTTATACATTGTTGTTTTTTTGGTTATTTTTCTATTTTATGATGTATAACAATATGGATTCAATAAACTATTTTTTATCAGTTGATATTGATTTGCATGGTGGTTGGAAAATTTCGAGTGGTTTTCTAAGGTGCCACCAAGTGTGCTTTTGCTTGTCTTAAGTAATAAAGAGAATCATTTGGTTTGAAAAATAGGACATGACGAGTACTGCATGACAATAGAGGTGTTTGTTATAAGTTAGATACTATATACACTTTTTTCCCACTAGATGTTATCTTAAGGAAATAGAGATTGCTTGCCCAGGTGATGCTTTTCCACAACCTGCTCAACTAAGAAATGCTTTCTCATAAGGTTTTGTTTGGATTGGTGGTAAGAGATGGAATAAAATAAGATGAGATAGTATGAGATATGATTTTTATTGTTTGGATTTTTAAAATAATGATGAAATAAAATGGTATTTGGTGAAATTCATTCCATCACATACTACTCCACACTCCACTTTTTGTTCCCTTCCAACTTGGGATATATGTGGTGGTATGTGTTAATATTTTATTTATTTAAATATAAAATTATGTTATTATCCTTAACCTAAAACTAATTAGATGAGAAAATATTGTCCTCTCCATTCTTCTATGTGCTTTGTCTCTCCGTCTAACTACTTTGTCCAAATATTCAATTTTTTCTGTTTTCTTTTCTTGTTTTTTTTTTTCAAAGTGGGGTCTCCAAAATAAAAATATTAGATAATTGAAAAAATTAATACTTTAAATTTTGATATTGGAAAGAGGTTCTTGCTAGTCTTAAAAAAATCACCAAAATCGATATAATTTTTAAGAGAAAAAATATTATTTAATTAATATAATTAATAGATAATAATTAAAATATTTTTAATAAATTTTTAGTTAAAATTAATTAAAGTTTAATGTATTTAAGATAAAGATAATGTGAGAACAAAAAATTTATAATGTTTATCATTTCATCAACTATAAATTATTCAAATATAGCTTTAGTATTTTCAAACAAAAGAGTTGTAACTTTTATTTATTTTATCATTAAATATCTAAATAATAAGATAAAATTTTTATTCTATATCATTTTATTTTATCTCATTCTATCTCATTTTATTTTTTTTTTTGTATCCAAACTAAACATGAATGGCCTTGCACATAAATAGCCACCTGACAGTAGTACTTCTTGAAACCGGGGAGAAGGTCTTGAATTGTGCAATGGGCAATGTGGCTGACCTGAAACTTTGGTAGCAGTTGTAACAGTTTTTTTAGGCAATTAGGATTCTCTATATATCTTTATCATTCTCCTTAAATATTATACAATCTCATTATAAATATCCTATATTATTTACAGTATATTATGTGTATGCAAGGGTGCAAATGGGTTGAGCTAGATTTTATTTAAATAGGTCTAAGATTATTTTATAACGTGTTGACTTGAATTTAACTTATTACTCATTATAAGTTTTTTTAGGATTCAGATTTGTTTGTTTATAAAAATATAAAAAATTGACATAATCTAAAAGTTTATTTAAAAATTTACATTACATAAAAATCTTTTTTATAGGTTAAGAATTTTTTTTAATTTTTAAATAAAAATAACTTTTAACAAAATTATCATATTCTATATAAAATAAATATATTATATTAATATATAACTAATAAATTATGTAAGTATTACAAATTTATAATAATATATATAAATATTAAATAAATAAATTAATTTGATAGATTAAATAGGTTAGGTCGTAAACTTTCTGATGAGTTGCCTAACTTATTCTCACTCATATGTGAATGTTAAAGTCATTCAAATATTATTCAATCTCATTATAAATATTCCCTGCTAACAAAATTATTTTATTTCTTTTATTATTGACAAATATGAATTATTTTAACTTAAGTAAATATATTCCCTGACATTCTACAAACTTTTTAGTTGGCTTAATGAAACAATAATGATATTCTTATATCTAATAGTATTCACACTCATTTTTACACCGATTACTGTTTATGAGACTCACTTATAAACAAAAAATTATGTTTATCTTTTTTTAGTATTGTTCATTAACAATCTCATTATTTTTTTGTTATTACTTCATTAACCAACTTTTTTCATGAATATAGAAACAAAGTTAGTTAATGAATAACAAAACATTTAATGACCTACAAAAGTTAGTTAATGACACAAGATTTTACCACATTTTATTTAACGATTGACATAATATGAAAAATATTTTAACTTAATGATAATTTTCCTTAATAAAATGGAAAAGTATCAAATTTAACAAGATATTCACTTTTTCACATCGCACATTCATACAACTTTTTAGTTTAACCAACTTCTCTACGTCATTAACCACTTTTTTGTTCTTCGTTAATCAATTTTTTTCACGAGTATAGAAATCATGTAGTAAAATCTTGTGTCATTAACCAACTTCTATACGTAATTAACCACTTTTTTATTCTTCATTAACCAACTTTGTTTCTCATATTAATTACGATGTAAGTTAGTTAATACATTACCACATAGTTTATATACTTAAGTTAACGAAGAACAAAAAAAGTGATTAACGACGTAAAGTTGGTTGATTTAAGATAATAAAACGAATGTGAAATGAAATTCTTCCTTAGATCTCATATTACATTATCTCATAACAGTGTTGGTTGTATAATAAATGCAATTGCCTCTTCTCTTTCTCTGCTTCTTTAAGAAAGAGCAATTAATTATTTTTTTTTCTTAAGATATATGTGTTTAGATTAATTTATTTTATATTTAAAATAATTTATAATAAAAAATTATATAAAAGAGTTTTAAAAAATATTTTTTTTTAATATAATCTAATCTAAACATGGGCATAGTCTCATCATCAGTTTTTTAGAATTTAAAAATAAAAAATTGCCACATGTCAATATCTCAAGTTGCTCTTTTCTAAATTAAAAAAAAACAAAAACTTACCACATGTCCATACAAACAATCACGCTAGAAGAAACATTTGTTTCGTGCATTTTCAACTGCTAATTCTATACACCCTCCAAAGGAGGGTTTTAATTATTGAATATATTAAAAAATATAAAAACCTATTTTTTTTTATTTTAAGTTTTTTTTTTTAAACCACCGCCATAGTTGTCATCACATACCTCAATCCGCCTTCACTTTCTTTCATCTCTTATAACTCCATCACCTCCATCTTCACCTCCAACCTCCACATGTCGCAAACCGCGACCCCCGCCGCACGCATTTGCACTACGCATTTCGCCAAGCCGCTTCTGTTGCAAGATCCCTCCAATGATAGAACCTCCGTTAGGTTTGAATGTGTGCCACCAATCATCCAACCCTCGCGTAATCGAAGACCTCCGACCGGTGCATTCCGATCCAATCATCGCTGTCATATTTAACACCTTCCAGGTCCAGCCATTCATCAAAAATACAAAAAAAAAATACATATAAATAGTGGTGGTGGTATTATAATAACATTAATCAAATGAAGAATTATTACACCTTAACTCAATAGAATCATAGCAATGACCATTGTCAACAATGATAGATCCGTTAGGTTTGAATGAATCATGCATAATGAAGATGAATCGTATGTCATATTTAACACCTAATTCATCAAATATAAATAATTATTAAACATTAATTAAAATTAAATTAATTAATTATTCAACATACATAAATAAAAATTACTGTTACAAATATTATTAAAAAAATTAACAAAAAGATACCTTACTTTTAAAATTATTTTATATTAACAATGTATAAAAATTAAATTCAATAATTTGATGTCTAAATTATGAGAGCAGGTTCTGGCGTCATTGTTATCAATCACGTTGCCAAATAGTTCGTATGAAAGTTTCTTTTATAGATAGGATTATTAACAGCCATAATTGTTTATTTAGCTTTTATTTAACTTTAAGTTCTTTATGTTTATAAATGCCGCAAATATTGAAGTTGTTAATCCTTAAATTTGGAATTGCAGTTTTTTTATTTATTAAGAGGTCTTAAAGCATATTACTAGTCCTGTTGTTTTCCGTAACTTCTCATTTCAAGTTGTCCCTAACTTCCCCTATCTCGTGTTATTTAATCAAAGGAAAAACAGAAAAACTCCATATTGCATCATTGCGAATGTTATGTTATTATTTTTTAAATAGCCTTATAATTTAATGGCAAGTACTCATAAAGTCTTGCCGAGTAAGTTAGGAATCAAGTTCAAAACTTAGTAAATGAATTTGCGATTTGCTATTATATATTACTATTTTATATAACAGGAAACTTTAAATAATTTGGCATACTTTAAAATTGTTATGTAAGTACTGCATACTAACACAAGACAAATAAAAAGGAAAGAAGCCCTCTTTTCTATAGATATTTTAAATTTTGACTGTGGTTTCAACTTCAAGCTATAATATTATGAGTGAAATTATAGAAATATCTCTCTACACATAACATCTCTCTTCTCTTGTATCATTGGATTTACTTCTACTTATGCGTAACTGTTCTATTATTCCTATATTTGAAATTCTACATTTAACCTACACTTGATTACCGATGTATTAATAATTGATTATTAATGTTTATCATCTAGTTAATGTTTATTATTTTTTGTTAAAAAATACATAGGTAAATGAAAAACATTATTAACCAACAATTAACTTATCAATAATCAAGTATAAGTCAGTGTAGGATTTAAAGTATAGAAAAAACATTTTAAAGAATATTTGATCCTACTTTACAGTGATTAGCCAACCGTCCTGACTAGTTACTAACTAAAAGGCCCTCCAAACAAGTGCTTACTCCATGGCCTGAACTGCGGTCTTTTCTCAAGGGCGCAGCTCGCTTACCACACGCCCAGCCCTTGGTAATGTGTAATCTACCATTTGGAAGCAATAAATTATTATTTTTTTTTAAAAAAGGGGAAAAGGACCATTTCCTTTGCTCATGCTTTCAGCACATCATTTCATGTACACCTGTGTGCTTTTGTAACAATTTTGGAATGATATATAAAACAAAGGAGTAACTTATTCTAGGAGATAAAAATATTCACAAAGAACTTCATATTTATATATGGCTATTCTAGATGCTTACTTAGCATTACATTGGTTTCAAACATCTTTTGAAGGATCCCCCCAACAGAAAAAAAAACCAACTTCTCTGTTTAATATCAGATTGGTGTTTCTTGCTTGATCAAACAGAACTAAACGATACACTTCGGTTCAACTTTTGCCACCCAGAAAGGTCACTTCAATGCTTTTATTCTCTTGTGCACTTTGCTTTCCTTCACATTCTTCATAATGCACTTCTATAAATATTAAGCAATTACATGCTGGTCAAATTCATGCTAAACACCATTCTACAAACAGTGTCAAAAAACGTGCAAGGCATCTAATAAAATCTTAAGTTTCTTCGATTTAACCAAGCTCACAATCATTTAAACTTCCACTCCACTATTGCTGCAAGGCTTTGGGCATAATGCTTTTACCAACTTGTTCAATTAGGAATCAATAAACTATATCTACGCAGCAGCATTAGCACAATAAACCACTACGGAAAGGATGCCATTTTTGACAATTCAAACCAGTAACTCTGCTACTACATAGAGCAGGAATTGTTCAGAATCAAAGGGCAATTGATCATGAACTCGTGATAGAATATCATGACTATATAGCACTCCTAAGTGAGATTACTATTAGGTTGGTATATATTCAGTCAGAAAGAAGCTTAAAATTCCTTCAGTTTTCGTATATAAACCTATTGCCTTATATAAAAGTAAAAGGAGAACATTTCTTATCAGCAACTTAATTATTGAAGGCAAAAACATATATATTTAACAACATTTACTTTAACCCAAAAACAAAAAGACAACATTTACTTCTTTTATTCCTTATTTTACAGTACAGGCCAACATGCATTCACATACACCCAATTGACCTAAAGGGGTTTGTACAACATCCATCAATAACTTTAGGTTGCATAAAGAAAAATCCACTCAACAGAAGGATTTGACATTTATATTCAAATTACACCATTTATCATCTTAGTGCTGTATTTCAAATCAAATTTTCCCTGAAGTAATTTGAAATTACTGTTGACCCATGCATGAATTTCATAAAAGAGAAATAGGTATATACCTATTATGGTTTCATCTAATTAAATTACATAATTACATAATAAAACTCAAACACAAGCACCTATGACATGACCAGACACGTGCATCCAAAATTCAACCTAAAAAGAGAATGAGATGCCACTAGACCCAAATTCTATAAACCAAAATCATGAAATGCCTTTTAGGTAAAAGAAATACCAAAAAGTTCATGAAAAAAAAACAACAACCAAGCTTTATTCTGCTAAGTATGGTCGGCTACATTTTCAGTAAAACCATTTAGAGCAAGGTCTCTTTTTAATGGTTTTCTTAAAGTTTTCTTTGGTCAGGGCAACCAAGTTTATGAGACAACTTAAACAAATTTTTTACATTTAAGCTTCAAAGCGGATGCAAAATACACAAGCTACTATCTGTAGTGCTATCATATAAATTATGCAGTATAGGGACATCTTTCCGCTTTACATGCATACTGTAACCATTGATAAAAGCCTAAAACTTCAACCAACATACTGTAATTATAAATTAAAATGATTGATACAAAATGTTATTTCTTTGAAATGAGTGATGACTGTCACAGAATCTAGTTCCATTAGACATTTTAATTCAACATTTGATCTTTCACTTCATGCATGGTCTATGAGTTACAGGTTAGCCCAATACTTTCAGTAAGATATCCTATAAGTTGAGATAAAAGAAAATGCATACAGTAGGTACTCCTCTTCCAGTGATTAAAAGGAGGCTCTTTCCCCTTTATAAGAAAATAAGGTCTCGTTTGGTACACATGATAGTATAGTATATGATAAGATAATAAGGCTGCGTTTGGTAGACAGGATAAGGACAACATGATAGTATTAACTAATACTATCAGGCTTTATCAAATGTTTGGTGGTATAACCTAATAGTATAATCAAATCAGGTTCAACATTTTTATCCTGTTCTGACCTGTTTATGTTATCCTTTCCCCCACCTCCTGATTAGACATGATAGGATATCACTTCCAATCTTACCCCTCAACTTCACCACTCTCAGTCCGTACAACCCTCCATCGATGGAGGCAGTGCCTCTGCCTCTGCAATGAGAAGGCTGCAACTCACACTCAAGAGGAAGAAGACGGGCGGTGGTCATGGTTATCGTCGGATTTGCAACCACCATGGTCCAGATCTGCAACCACCGATCTGGACTCAAGAGGCAGACACGCAGACAACAAAAGCAGCCTAGTCCGTGCAGCTCGCCGTCGAAGGAGACGATGAGCGAGGTACCGTGCGACGTCACGGTCGCGGATGAGCGGTGGTGCGACATAAAGCCGGGCCGGGCCGGTCTCGCGGAGGAACGACGCAGCAAGGGCGAGATCTAGATGGTGCTCGCTGAGGAACGGTCGGCGTGACGAGCAGTGATTTGGAAGCTGCTCAGATCTGGGTTCGTGACGTTGGGTGATGGTGTCTGGGCAGTCCGGATCTGAACAGAGGGTGGCTGACGGTTGGGCGATGAGCAAAAAACAGAGAGTGGCCCACGCAAGCCATCTCTTCAACCTACAGCAAGACCCAATTCCCCACCATGTGCATGAACTCCATACTGAATTGATGCTGCAAAAAATGTGAGAAGGTCCAAAGGAGGGGTAGGTGAAGGGTGAGATGCAGAACGTGATATTGAAAAAGATGAAGGGTAATATAGTCACAGTAGATAATTATATATACTATCAAGTTATTTATACTATGTGCATCAAATATTTGATAGTATAAAAACTTATCAGTTTATTTATACTATCAGACCTTATCCTATTACCTTATACTATCATGCTTTATACTATCAGGTGTACCAAACACAGCCTAAGATAGTATGAGACATGATAGTATAATTAATAGGATAAGACATAATCCTATCTTTTGTTTGATAACAAAAGGATAAATTAACTGATTGTATAACATTTTTTATAGACCAAAATATCCTTTAACATAAAAGTCAAAATAATTAGGAAAAAAAAAAAAGAGCAATCCCTCTGCAACTGAGGGCATGACCCAGGCAGAGCCATCTCTGCAACTCGATGCACCTTACCCATCGAGACCACCATCTGCAACTGAGGGCATGACCCAAGCAGAGCCATCTCTGCAACTTGAGTTTCTGTCCATGAATGGACCCCTAACAAAACTTGCTATAGCAAATTTGAGGATCAAAGATGCAAATCAGATAATGATTTCTAAAAGAACCACCAAACAGAAAGAAACCAATTATCAAAAATAGATTCAAATAACTTCCATCAAACAATATGAGGGTATCTCCAATTTACAACACAAATTTGAAAATTTAAATTTTCACATTCAATCTGAAAACCAAGCAGAAAAAACTCTAAACCCAGAAGAGTAGTACAAAGCAAGTACAAGTAGTTTCCATTCTCTGCTTCAACTTTTGCTTTTGCTTGTGAGCCTGTGTCACTTTGGTTGCAGCTCTCGTGAGTGTCACACAAGCTAAAGTGAATGGTAGGGTTTAGTTTGGCTATGTACATGTATTTGTGGTTTACAAAGAGAAAAGCCTTCTCATTTTGTGCTCTTTATTCCTCATTCATGGTGGTCCGATTTGCTTGTGGGTTGGTTGATGATGGCTCTCGCAAGGCATTATGAGGTAGCTGTGAACGTGGGTTTTTGGGGTACCGACTTGGGAGAATATTCAGAAGATACCGACTTGTGAACCCGGAGAACCTGGCTGCCCCTTTACTCCTGGTTGTGTCGCCGTCCAACGCCTGCCCCCACCACCGAACCACCATTTCCAACCCTGATGAAGATACCGCAACTAGATCTAGACTGAGATGGGCAAAATCGAACACAAACGGTGGAAGTCCCGAAGCCACTGCGCCGCGGCTGCTAGGCACGGCGGCCAAGGATGGCGAAGAGCGGTCACGGAGGAAGGGTGGTGGTGGTGGTGATTTCAAGGTTGGGTCTTGATGGTGGTGGTGGTGGTGGTGGTGGTGGTGGTGGTGGTGGTGGGGTAGGGAGGGTAGGGGTAGGAGTGGTGGTGATGGTGTTGAGGATAAAGGGAGAGGAGTGATAAAGATGAAATTAAGGATAAGATAGGAATAGAAATCCTATCAGGTCTTATCATGTACTAGGGGAAAGGATAGAGTTATCAGCTTAGAATAAAATAAAATGACTTAACTTGATTTCATTATACTATCAGGTGAATGCACCAAACATTGAATAAGGCCTGATAGTATTAACTTATACTATCAGACCTTCTTTATACGACGTACCAAACGTAGCCTAATTGTTTCCTACACAGCAGCAGTTTTTCTACAGACTACCTAGAAGAGGGAAGGTGCTTGAAAGAGTAATATAAGCATAATATAAATGAGGCAATCACATTGAACGCAGAGACAATGTAGCACTATTGTATAATCTTTTATGCAATAACTAATCAAACCCAAGCCATAATGATAATAATATTTTTACTCATTTAACCTTAATTAACATATAACTAAATAATTAAGGGGGGCAAAAGACAAAAGAAAAACTACGTTTCAATAATAATCATGCCCCAATGTTAAGATTTTAAGGTCTGATATATTTCCTTCTATTCAAGTCTGCTTCAGTTTGACATGTCACACATTGACCAATGGCCTAGCTATTAAGTAGAATGAATATTCATGAGAACGTGCTATTTATCTGCTACTAGATTAAAATTAGGCACCCTTGATCTGGTAAAGTTTTTTTAGTAGTCAATCTCCAGACATACATTGTTTTCTCGAATCGTCATTCAGGTATAGCACATAGATTACAATATATACATATCCACAAAACAATATCCAAGTACATAAGATCATAATCATAAGAGAGAAAAAAGGATTTGTTATTTCAGCTGACAAGATATAAAAAAAAAAAAATTCATTGATAAGAAACTGAACAAAATCTCAATAGAATGATACAGTTAACTAGAAGGCTGAATTTCCACTTGAATCACAAGCCATTCATTCTCAAGAATCTAGAAGCCTAGAACCTCAAACAAAAATAAAATAAAATGGTTAATCAGCAACTAGAAAACTGATCCCAAGAAATCTAGCTCGACTGACCCCAAGTCCCCCTTTGCATACTGCTTGATCTCGGATCAAATTCCAGCTAAGCCACTTTGCTTGCTGTGTACTCCAAGTACATAAACTCAATCATAAAAAGGTTAAATAAATAAATAAATAAATAAAAACCTCTGTTGTCTCATCTTATAAGATAATAAATCAATAAAATAATCATAAGAGATATAAGACACTGAACAAAATCTCAACAGAATGTCAAACCAGAAGACTGAATTTCCACTTGAATCAATCATAACCCTCTTTTCAAAACAGGAAACTCAACCCACCACAAACAAACAGACTAACTAAAACAAAATGCGGGTAAACTCCTATTCTAGTCCTCAAAAGTTTATTACATCAAATTTATCCTTGAATGATACTTTTAAATTTATTGACATCAAAATAGTCCAAAAATTACTGTTTACTGAGACCAACTAGATGTCATGCGATGACCAAAAATCATCATTTGAGGACTAATTTAATGTTGCTAATCTTTCGAACACCAAATTAGGGGTTACTGGCCGTGTACTACTCCAAGTACATAAGCTCAAAATCATTAAAAAGAAAAAAAAAAGAAAAAAGAAAAAAAAGGGACTATGTTATTTGATATAAATCAATAAAAGAATTTTTATTCACATAAGAGACACTGAACAAAATCTCAACAGAACGATACAGTTAAACTCAAAGGCTGAATTTCCATTTGAATCAATCATAACCTTTTTTTTTTTCTTCATCAACCTAAAAAAATTCAAACACCATCAAAAAACAAAATAATGATCAATCAAATCAGCATATATTCAAAATGAGAAATTCTAGGTGCTCCGGAGCAAGAAAAAGTTCTAGTTCTGCATCATTCAACTGTCTCCTACCTTAATCACATTTTTAATATCATAGCTGAAGTGACAAAAATTGTACAGAACAAAAACTTTTTCTTGGCGCAGGAGTGCTAGAATTTTCTCATTCAAAACACCACAAGGAGCGAAAACAAAGTGTAAATAAGGAAGCAAACGTACGCAACCAATCCCCGGTGCTCATCCCACCTAGCAACCTGCACCAGCAGCCTGGTGCAAACCCTAGTCGACCAGATCACGAAAACTGCCGCCACGGCGGAGATCACAACCCCGCCTTGGGGAAGAAACAGCGACATCGCCGACAGGATCACCATGGGGAGCATGCAGTAACCGATCAAGCTCACGCACCGGTAGAGATCCAAGGTGCCATTACGCCCCGCGAGCATGTTGAACACGACGTAGAGGAACAGCGCCGAGACGGTGACCCACCCGAGGATGATGCCGAAGTGGATCTTTCCGGCGAGGAGCTGGAACAGCCCGAACATCATGAGGCACAGCACGGGACCCGATAAATCGGCGTCGTCGTGGAGGTTAGGATTTGCGGAACGGAAGGGGTTGAGGATCGACGTCGTTTTGCTCCAGATTTGTCTTGTGTTGATGCCGAGCTCTTCGAGGAGAGGGGGTTCGTCGTCGAAGTTGGAGAGGGAATTGGAGGAGCCGAATTGTGGGGCCGGGAACGACGTCGTTGTGGGGCCTATGTCGAAAGACATGAAGGGGATGGGGTTGGGGTTGGGCTGAAACGGCGCCGTTGGACGGCGCTGGAGGGTGGCGGAGGGTCCCGGGTTTCCGCCTGATGGGAAAACCACCGGGGGAACGTTGAATTCCTTCGACATTGGTGGGAAGAAATGATTTTCGCGGAAAAGAAGGTGGAAGGAATGAATGAAATATTAGGGAGATGGAATTGTGATTGGAAAGGAAAGGAGAGTAAGAAACTGACACAAAACTAGACAAATGTGTTTGTTGAACCAGTGTGTGTACAATAAGAATAAGCGAAGTTCTGTTTCTCTGCCTTTTGATTTTCTCCGGAACGTGGCATTGGCCTTTTGGTGCCAATACAATGTTGCAACTTTTTTTTTTATTATAGAAAGAAAAAATATTTATTAATAATAAAGTCTTAGGACAATTACAAAACGAAATAAATACGTCAGATTAAAAAAATTAAGAAATAAATATATTTTATACACAAACTAATTAATTCTATTTATTATCTAAAGATTATTGATATTTAAATATTTTTTATATTAGAAATCAACATAAAAAATATTAAAATTTAAATAGTATATTATGTCTTTTTTTTAAATAAATTTGAAAATTTCTTATTTTCAATACTAAGAGTATAATTAAGTCAGTTTAATTTAATTTTTTAAAAAAATTAAATTTAAATTAATTAAAATTAATTAATTAAATTTAATTTTTGTATATTTTAATAATTAAATACAAATCAAATATAATCGAATATTTATAAATTAATTTAATTTAAATAATTAGATTAATTATTTTTTTATACAAAAATTAATTAAATAATTAACTTCTATAATATCTATTTTGGCTGAAATTGAATAGCTAACAGTGCGGAAAGGATGTTTGATTTGTTTACCTTTTTCTCCAAGCAATAAAGCTGTTAAAAATTCAACCAACTTGCCAATCCCATATTTTCTAATAACATGTGACATGACAACACGAATGCACTCACTTCCTTGAAAATAATACATGGAAGGAAACAAACGGACTGGAAGGGTGAATGAATATTTCTTTTACACACATATCTCTTTTCCGTAAGTACATTTTCTCTTGGATCAATTATTTATAAGGCATCAAGCAAAAGATATAGATTAGAACAGTGACTAGAATCAATAAAGATTCCAATTGAGCAAATGAAACAAGTCAATCAAATTGGTAGTAATCCAGGTTTAGACAGCAGCACTAGAACAAGTACTAGAATGTAATGAAGAAACATAATAGATTGAATTGAAGTACACAAAATTTGTATACCTTAAGTTAACCATTTGTTAACTGCTGGAAGCAGCCATCCTCCCTGTAATCTTGAAGATTCATTTTTTCCCAATATAGCTTTAAAAGCTGAGACGTTTCCTCCTCCTCAAAACACTCTACAAACTTTTGCAGGATCATAATTTCAGAGATTCTAAATGGTGTAATTAAGCTTGCATTCTTTTTTATCAAACCTTCCTTAGAATGATCTTTTTCTCCAAACTAAATCCGAAAAGATCTGGTCCCTTGACAATAGCTAAAGCATCCCAACCCAACTGATTAACCCAAAAACTCATCACTGCATTAATCTTATCACAGGATACTAACATACAGTTAAGCTGCCTCCTAAATGCTTCAGGAATGGTTTCATCAGACCACCCCAACTTCTTAAAGACATCAACTTTCTCATCCCACCTTGATTTGCTAACAGTATGTTTGGCAAGCAATGCTATACTAAAAGTTGTTTTTGAAGGATTAAATCCCAATCCCTTTACTTCCTCCACCTCCTTGAGCAAGTCAGTTGAGCAGAGTATACCACGCCACGGTATACTGAAACTTGATGTAGCATAATATATTATATATATATATATATATATATATATATGGTTCGATTCTGAATTTTAAAATTTTAAATTTGAGAATCGAATTAATTAAGTTTTATTTGATTCAATTTTATTTGAATTAATTAATATAATTAAATTAAACTAAATTAATTTAATTAGTTGATTCAAATTGATCGAATTAATCTGATTATCCGAATTAATTTACAATCATATCTAATACTATCAAAATAGGAATAATAACAAAAGGAAATTAAAATACCAACAAAAAAGATAACAAAAATAAAATCAACATCATAAAATCTATTATTGAGAGAAACAAATCTAGATAAATATGCTTAAGATTTAATAAATCTGAGTTATTTATTAAAAAGCGCACTAAACTAAAAGAAGAGATAACAATGAGAGTGACACCAAAGAAAGAAAACGAGAGTCCCTCTCCTACAGTATTACAAAAGGAAAGATTAAAACAATATAATGTTGCAACTTACAAGTGAAGAAATGAGGAAAAAAATAATTTAAGCTAAAAATATTTAATTTTTCCGTTAACTTTACTCTAAACCAAAAATGGGTACCTTAATAAGTCCTTTTTTTTTTGGTATATACGTTATTAAGTCCTTTAACTTTGTCACTAGCCTGGACATGTTTAAATACAATCCATATAAAAAATTAAATTGAAAATTTAACGAAAAATCAAAAATCAAAAATCAATTAAAACTATTTTTTTTAAAAATATTTTGAGTATTTTTATTTTTATTTTAAAATTAATCCAATTGACTAATTTAGTAATTAATATTATATAATACAATTTGTTAATTTTTTTAGCACACAACTCCACTATTTATATAATATAATTAGTTAATGTTATTTTATGCATATTAAATAAGTTATTTTTATTTTTATTTTTCTTTTATCTTATTTTTTTTAATGAACGGAGCTGCTTTTAGCTCATAAATCTTGGGTTTAATTTTTTTTATACCAAAAACTAATAAAACCAATATAATTCAAAATATTTTTAATCAATTTTGATTATATTGATTTTGAAATCAAAACTAAATTAATTGGCGCTCTATACTAAAAAATCATTTGAATTGGATAATTTGAATTTTTATTCCAAAACTCATTCAATCAAATCTACAAACACCTCTGATCATATCAATAAGAGTTTAACAACAAACTAGCTTTGAGATATGTTGAAATATCAAGTCATTGAATCTTGATCACCCCTAATTAAAAGTAAAAAAAATTGGTACTTAAAATGAAATTCTAAGATGGTGGCTTGGATGATAGTGGCAAACCCCAACCTACTCATCAGAGATGTTGTCTTAGGCTCAAGTCAACAGTGTCAAGCTATGAAACACGAACAGGTCGTTTTTGAGGCGTGTTCGCATGTTGGACATGTGTCTGTGTCGGACACATGAGAATACCTATATGACACACGTGTCCTGCGTGTTCAAATGTATCTAATTAAAAAGATTTTTTTTTCTAGTTTGGACACATCTCAGACATGCTTAGACACATCTCAGACATGCTTAGACACATCTCAGACATGCTTAGACACATCTCAGACATGCTTAGACACATCTCAAACACACTTTGACATATTTAGAACATGACTTGGACACAGTGTAACACCCCAAAATTTCTTTTTCTTGATTTTTATGATTTTTGTGCTTTTTTGAATTATTTAATTTATTTTGATTATTTTATTATTATTTTTAGACTTTATGTGTGTTTGATGTAGTGCCGAAAAAATAAAATTTTTTGGAGCCGGAAAAATTTTGACTGTTAACTCGGGGCCGGGGAATTTTACTAAACCCGAAATCGGAAACAGATTTCAAAATTTTTCTTAGTCTGAGATTTTATCTGACAAATAAAATCTAGGTACGTTTTATTATCCATTAGACAATAACCTCTGGTTTCTTAGCAGAAGAACCTTTGTCATTGGATAATAACTTCCTAGAAAGATCTAGATGGATGATTAGCACACGTGCTCTACCATCTTCTTTTTTTGATTTTCTTTTTGTGACTCACCTTGTTTTGCACCAATGAAAAGAAAGCTTATAAGCTAAGTTTGATGGAAGTCCAACTTGGTGGCTATGACTCAAAGTGATGAACCAATGGGAAGAAAGCTTCTTGGACAAGCTTGTAGAAGGAGAAGTTCAAAATGGTTACTCAAGGTTAGAAAACAAAGACAAATTGGTTACTTAGTCTCTTAAGTTCATCCTATCATCTTTTTCAAGAAGCAAAGTACCAAAATTCTCTCATTTTTCTCTCCTTAGCATTTTCGGCCAAGGCTAAGCTTGGAGGACAAGTTTTTCTCTTAGTTCATCTTATATTTCTTTCATGAAGCAAAACAAAAAACTCTCTTTTTTCTCTCCTTTGAAGGTTTCTGTCAACCCACCCAAAACACTCTCCAATCTTGTTTAATTCAAAACAACCCTAGATCTTGAACCTAAACACAATTTCAAGACACTTTCATGTTGTGATCTTCTCCAAATTCATCGATCTTCAACTTTTTTCTTCAAGCCTAAGTTTGAGGGTTTCTAGGTGAAGTTCTTGATCTTCACTTCTAATCTTATTTTCAAAGTTCTAGACCATAATCTAGATCAATGGTCATCTTGTTTCAAGCCTTAGTTTGTAATATGTGTATGTTTGTTTATTTTAAGGGTTTGTTTTAGTGGTGGATGTTTACTATAAGGAGGCAATAAAAAGAGCTTTTTTATCAACATCTAAGGTAAGAGGGAGATTAACCTCATTGACTAACTTGGTGGTAAAAAATAGAATTTGTGTTGTAGGTGAAAAATTTATATGAGGATTTATTCACTTTATTGTGTGAATTTAATGGTTTATTCTTACTTGCTATATGTGTGCTTATTTGCTATGTATAATTATATGACTTTGATTGGTTTGTGCTTATTTGGCTCTATGTGATTATATGATGTTGATAGTATACATGAAATTGTTATGGTTGCTTATTGGCTATATGTGATGATGTGATTTTTATAGTATACATAAAATTGCTTTGGTAGGATTTGATGATTTGAAATGTTTTACATGCTTTGATATCATGTGAGAATGACAAAGTTTTGGTTCCAAAGACCATATATGACTCACGGCGATTTAGCCCAAAATGGGGTTTCTAAGGCAAAAATATTTTATAAATTGTGAACTTAGATGATTAGGTGACAAGAATATGATTTAAGGATTTAAAGATGAAAAAGGAGATGAACAAAATTTTATCATTTGGAAAAGAAATTGATTTTTGACTATGATAATGGAAATAAGTTTGAAAGATGATTTGAAAGTTTAAAGTATTTTATTTAAAGAGAGTTTTGAGTAAAGTTAATGGAAAAAGGATTTTTGAAATATTTGTTTAAATCAAAATAACGTAGATTTTTGTGAAAAACGTTAGAAAATATCATTTAGAGGAGATTTGGTAAGAAAACATTGGAAATAAAGTTTAAATTTTATATTAAATATGAAAAGTTTCAAAATTAAGCTTAGAATGTCAAGAAACGTTTTACGCAATTGAAAAGTATTGATAAAACCTTACGCGATTTAAAAATATTAATTTTTGGGTTACGCAATTAAGAAAATATTTGAACATTTTTACGTGATTGAGAAACGACGTAAAAATGTTACGCGATTTGAAAACGTAATAAAAGTGTTACACAATTGTGAAAACGTGGTAAAAGTACTATGCGATTAAGAAAAATAGCAGATTGTTGTTGGGCTGATGTACTGGACCCAGAGAAGTCAGTGGATGATTTAGCCTAGTGGTGGCTTGTTTCTGTGGAATTATGTTATTATTAATTATTGATTCTTTGAGTCATTTGATCATGCATTGTGAAAATCGTGGAGACTGTTTGTTAAGGCAATATGCATAAGAGATTGAATTTACACCTTAGTGCATATGCGATTTGCGTAGTGATGGTCAATGACTGATCTTGGGGACGTCGGGACGTAGAATTCCACAAGTGACCAGTTAAATAGTGCTATTGTGCTGTGTCAACTGATGCAAACGCACTAGCAATTTCAACTAGAACATTGTTTTTATTCACGGTCTGGTGTAAAATATCTTGTATAAGCTATGATGTGCACGTTGAGAATATTGTAACACTTGATTTGAGGCTGATGATATACAGACATGTCTTCCGATCATTCTTTCTGATGTTGTGTTAGCTCCATAGAGTAGGGGTCGGTCCATTGTGCATTGACATAATCAATATACATATTGTTGTGGTATAGTCAGTGTACATATTGTTGTGGTATAGTCAGTATTCATGTTATTGTGATATACATTCGTTGAATTGTCTATTAATTGATATCATGATTATACCTATTGTTTCTGTGTTATTTCAGTATTGAATGGTATTGTTGTTGTTATCGTTTCTTTATTGCTATATTGGTATGTGATGTAGGGGATCTTACCTCTTTATTGTATTGTTCTGTTTGTTCTGTTTATATTTATGTTTTATTAAGACTGTCATGGCGGCGAGGCAAAATCTTCCGGGTTTCGTTAGGGTGCAGTTTCATGGAGGCACCGACGCATGGTATGTCCTTTTGGACACGGGGAGCATTCAGTATGTTGGAGATGTTACCTTGTTTTGGAGTAGGACCTGCCATAGGGTTGCTACTTTTTCTGTTGATGCTGCTGTTTATTTGGAGTTTTATATGCTTATTAGGGAGTTATGGGGTGATCTCCATTACACTTCTAGGGATGATTCTGAGGTGTTATCCGCTCGGACTCCCGTTTGTAAAGACATGCCCCGATTGGAGAATTTGTCTGTTAGGGATCCCGAAGAGGATCCGGAGGAAGATTAGATACAAGACCCTTCTCTTCAGGTGTTTAGACTTGGGCCAGGTTTAGTTTCAATATGGTAGTTGTACATATTCTTTTGAGTACATAAGTCTTATGTATTTGTGTTATTAGTAAATCATGTTATGTATATATGAGATGTGTAATAATTAGTTTTCTATATTTTGTGTTCACTATGTTTTGTTAATTTTAGGTTATTCACGAAAAGAAATTTTAAAATCCGTATATTACAATATTAAATCTGTTATGACTTGGTTTTAGTTTTATAATGTTTTGGTCTGAAATGTAATTCCTTAGGAAGGGTGTTACACACGGCCCATTAATATCTTTTTTTTAAAAAAAGTTAGTTTTCATGACTAACGTTCAATTAGTAAGCCTGTAACCAACTCAAGCCCAACCACATGACTGACGTCCTAAGCCACTATTTTCATATATCAGTATTTTAAGTTTTATCGTTTCACACGTCACTATTAGACTTTTAAGTTTTATTTTTTCACACACCACGATTTTCATCTCCTTCTTCTACCTCTGCTCATATCAAGTCGTTCACTTCATCATCACTAAAGTTTGTCTCATACTAATTTTCACTTTAGTTAATTTTTTTTATGCACATGTACTTGTACATGGTTAGTTCTATTAGGAGAAGTTAGTTTATGAGATTTTTTAGAATATGTCAATATAAATTATATTCTATATTTTTTAGGAGGGGTTTACTAGGTAACAAATATTAGCACATAAGACATATATTAAGATATTATAAATCTTCAAGCTTATAGAAATGATATTAATGAATTATGATTTTTTTAAATTTTGAAATATATATATATATATATATATATATAAATGAAGTTCTTTAATTTACTTTGATATTAATTTATATATATATGTTATGTCTGTCTCCTATAATTTTTTAAATTTAATATGTCACTATGTGTCGTGTCGTGTCCCGTGTCCGTGACTATGCTTCATAAGTGTCAAGGTTTACAACTCACCATTGACCCCTAATAGGATACGTTT
Source organism: Ormosia emarginata (assembly GCA_029884605.1). Lineage (NCBI taxonomy): Eukaryota > Viridiplantae > Streptophyta > Magnoliopsida > Fabales > Fabaceae > Ormosia > Ormosia emarginata. Next base: position 22,904,673 of record JAQQTP010000077.1, on the reverse strand, counting down.
AACCCCACCAAGGATCCACTATCAAGCCTATCCATCAAGTGGCCGAACTTAAGGTTCAAACTTGGGCACTCAAAAAAGACCACTTCAACCAAAATTTTAACACCCGTAAAATCATTACCTAGAATTCATGCTTAGAAATAATTAATTAGAAATTATAAAAATTTTGTGTGTGTGAGAGAGAGAGAGGTGTGCGTGGGTGTATATGTGTATGCATTACATGAAACTTTGATACCTTAGGTTAAAATAATTAAGAGCATGTGAATTACATGGACTTATATGTACATGTGTGCCTTAGAATAATTAAAGAGAGATTATTATATTAAATATGGTATTTGCATGTGCTTAAAGAATTAAAATAATCAAGAAAATGAAGAGACTTTATCTTCAAGAAGATTAGAATCTTCTTCTAATATAGTAATAGTATGTTTACATATCAACATGTGTAAACTAATAAAATAATGTTACTTTTAAGATAATATCTAGAATGGACCAATAAAAAGCCTTGCCTATAGGAATAGAAGAGAGAGAAAGTAGTGCCTAGAGTAATTATTAGAGTATAAGAAGGATTAGTAAAAGCACGTCTAATGATTGATGGAGCTTGGAGGTGCATTAAATAGAAGTGTTATTATTTAATTTGAAAAATTCTCCTCCTTTCTCTATACAAGGCCATTCGGCTAAAGCCCCCAAGCACACACCAAAGCACTTTCTCACAGTTCACTTGAAGATCATAGAGAGGAGAGTGAGAGAGAGTGAGGCCGAAAGTGAGAGAGCTAGGGGGAAGAAGAAGAAACCTTGGTGGAAAAGCTAGGAGTTTGGAACTATCATCAGGCCAACTTGGTTGCCTCTTTCCTTAGAGATTTCACATCACTAGAGGTAGGAGGAAATTCATAATTATTCCTTCTAGTAGCCATCTCCATGTGTTTTAAGTTTGGATTCACTATGTGTGTCATTGGCTTTAGATTCTAATATTCTTTTTTATTGTAGATTGAACTAGGATTGATTCATTTCTTGTATAAGGTTGTTGTAGATTGAAACTTGGATGAATAGTGAAATTGGTTTACTTGACTTGCTAAAATGCTTGATAATTGATAGATTGCTTGATCATTGAGGAAGTGTTGAATTTAGCCATGACTAGGTATTTTGAGATGAAAACAAGTTTAATAAGTTACCTTGGTTGTTTGTACGTGAATAAGGACTAATATATTTGATAAATGTTATATTCTAAGGAACATGTTGATTTGAGCCATGACTTGATAATTAGGAGAAGAATTTTTTTAGGTTGCATTAATACTCTAGTTAGGGTCATTTTGTATGACTAAGTAACTTGGTAAATAGAAGACTTGTTACCTTGAATGAGTTATATGTGAACTTGATGATTGATTGATATTTGAAGAACAATGTTGATTTTTAACCATGACTAAGTACTATAGGAAGAAGCTTAATTTGATTGCTTGTTTTGTTTAATTGATGAGTGAATGCAGCATGTTGAATTCAGCCAAGACTTAGAGATTTGGATAGAAGTTTGTGAAAATTGAATTAATACTTGATTTGATCTCTAGTACATGATTGTATGCCATTTGTTTGATGAATTCGGCCTTGACTTAGTGTGTTTGGATTGCAGTTGGTAAACTTAAGTTTAGTTGAAAGTGTGTTTGTAAACTTAAGTTTGGTTGAAAGTGAATTTGCAGTAACGTAATTTATGTTTAGAAAATTTTACCTCAAAAGTGAGTTGAAGTAACAATTTTAAAGCAAAAGCAAGATTTTCTTGCTTTTGATCCAACTCACGTTCTGCTATTTATTCAGTTGAAGTGAACGTACGTTCAATATATCCAAACATTGTTTCACGTCGTTCAAAAACCTTGAACGTCAGTTTGCCAAAGCAAACTGGTTTCCAAACACGCTATTAGTAATTAGGATAGAAGTTGTTGAAAATTGACTTGTTGCTTGATTTGAACCCTAGTATTAAGTTGCATGATATCTTAACTAAATTGATTGATACTTAAGGAATTGAGACTTAAAAATAAGTAATAGTTTCATTCTTAGAACAAATGATGAACTTTATTTAAATTTAAAAGTTACACACTCTTAGTTGAAGAATGAATAGTATAAGTAAACTTGAAAGAAATGGCACTTTGATTACCTTGGTTGCTTTGAAAATGCTTGATAGGAAAATGGATTGTGAATGGTGGTGTTTGTCTCGGCCAAGACATGTAAATTACCTAAGAATGTTGTTTATTTTTCTTTTGGAGTCCTTGAACTTGTTAAAAATGTGTGAAACCAAGTTTTGATAGATTGAATGTGATGCCTTACTTCTTCAAAGACATGAGATGACAACTAGAAATAAATGGATATTGAAGAGTACCAAAATGCAAACTTAAGTTGTGTTGATAATGCTTTGCATGAATTGATTGTGTTTGAAGTACATAATTTGGTCAAGGGCCTTGATAATGTGATTGATGTGTTGATTATCAAAGAATGAATGCTTTGTGTGTCAAATGCTTGATTGATTGAAATGTTTTCTTAGAAATGCTTAGCATATAGCATTCGGCCAAGCCTAGAAATGAATGAAAGAATGCATAACATTGTTTACAATGATGAGAAATATGAACGAAAGTCAATGCTAAAAATAATGGTCATTCGACCAAGATATGAGGAAATGCATTCTTGTTTGTTTTTTATATTCCTTAAGTGGAATAAGAGAGAAGGAAACAATCCTCAATAAAGGATGTGATCCAACTAGAAATGGCTACTCATGCGAAAACAGTTTATCACACTTTGTCCATGTGCCTAGAAGGGTTATTATCCAAACAAAGGAAGAAAGAAAGAAAAAAAAGAAGTCGAGAGGAAGTTGTTGATAAAGTGAGCTCATGATGATTTACTAGGAACTTAGGTGTAGGCATATAGTCTATATGATTGCAATTTGTTTGTATTCAAAGTGAGTCCATGATTAAATTGCTTGAAATGACTTAACAAGAAGGAAATTGAAAATGCATGAATTGACTATGTTTACTTTCATATTGAGAATTATTTCTCACCCCTTCATGGTACTTTCAAATACTTAGAAGCAATCATAAGCACCTTGTACATCGTGATCGAGATCTGCTATGCTAGCGACTATGTCCCAAAGGCATAGGGTTTTGTTCGGACCATGGTTTTCATTGCCATTTCAGTGAATGATTAGTATATGTAGTTGACATGTAGCTTGCCTAGGCTATTTTTCCTTTTTGCAACACATTTTTGGGCATAAAAGGTCCTAATTTTGTATTTAATGATTTGACATGGTGACTGAGTCACAATATGATGCTTAGGCTTAGGAAGCTCACATTTAAAGGTTTTGTATGAACTCTTCAACCTTATATGGTACCTTCGGCTAGAACTAATTTCATGCTTTGTTAAATGCATTATTTAAGTTTCATATTTATCCATTTGTAGCTTGAAGCTATTTATTATGTTTCCACGCTAACTAGGATTTCATAGCAAACATAAGCTAGAAATTTTAAGAAAAAGTTTCCATATAATAACGTAGTTAGGAGTATTAGGGAAGAAATAAAGATGAAATACAAGATATTCTTAAACGAGACTAAGAACTCGATACCCCTAGTCACGGTGTTACAACAACCCTTGGTCTAATAGGAATATAATATAATTTAATTTAAACTTAAAGTAGAAAATCTAATTTAATAAATGAAGTAATTGTTCTAATTTCCATTCTAATAAAAGATAATGTAAAAAAATAACAACAAAAATGTTTTAAAAAAACATAATATTGCCTCGTAGTTGCGCCATGCATAAGAGTTTGTCCACTATATGTGATTCCATTGGCTGAGCGACGGCACAAGAGATCCACATGGTTTCCATCGTGACTCATTCTCTTTCCTTAACCACCAAGAAACAACCCAACACAAACAAAATTAAAAACTTAAACTCTTCATAAATTTCTTTTACCTCATTTCCCTTTCTTTCTTAAACCCCTTCCTCTTCCATGGTAGACAACCTTCTCTAACTCATCACCATCACAAACTTCCTCATAAAAAGGATTGATCTTTCTCAAATGAAGGTCTTCACTAGAAATGGCAGAGTTTAGGTTTTCCATTGTAGTAACTTGGTGGAATTGGAGAAACAATGTCAGTGGCGGCTACCTTTCTAACTGTTACCACCATTGTCGAAATCGAAGGAAGCTCTATCGCCAGAATCAAAGGAACTATCGTTGAGGATTCTATAACCAAGAACAGCTAGATCTATTTCAAAAAATTTGTGATTTTGGGTTGGATTTGGGATTTTTTTTTGTTATGGACAAATTCTTCAAATAGATTACAGATTCTGTGTGTGTAGTGCCACCTTTGATGATTGTGGTTGAACATGCATTCTTCTTCCTAGAAAGGAAGAGAAGAATGGCTAGGTTTTACTTTTATAAAAAGTAATTTTTTCATGCTAAATATTTAATTTACAATTACTTTAGTTTTACGATAATTACCAAACATTTGGTAGTATAAGAGCTTATCAACTTATTTATACTATTAGGCATTATCCTATTGTATTATACTATTAGCTCTTATCCTATTAAGAACACTAAACATAACATTTATTTATTAAATTAATTAATTTTTAACACTTTAAGAAGTTCATCACCTATGCTATGCGTTTTGATTATGGCAACAAAACATAACCTGATGACTCGAACAGAACCAACCCAAATTTGGCCGGATTAGCTTGGTTCAGGTTGAATGATTCCCCCCCCAAATTCGACCTAACCCAACCTAAACTAGGATGATCGCATTTGATATGTTTTTTTCCTACAACTCGACCCGTGATCACTCCTAAATAAAACTACGTACACCCAAAAAAACAAAAACTACTAGAGTTCTCATATTGTGTTTTGGTTTTTTAATACAAGTTCTAGCACTGTTTTTCGTAGACCAAGTTTCAGTATTATTTTACTTTCATATTGTCAACATGATTTTATCATGTTCATAGTTTTTTTAAATTGCTAGTATTTCAACCAACATATTGTGAATGGTTATAGTGGCATATTGTCAATATTTTAGTTATATAAGCCTAAATTCTAGTTTTTTTTATACATATGCTTGAAGGAAAATGAAACTAAAGAGAAAAAAACAACACAACTATTAGCCACGTTGGAACAGTGTTCCCTTGCAATCAGCGAGCAAAGAAGCACTTAGTCCAAAGGGTGCTTCTTGCCAAACAAATAAAGACTCCATCTGGCAAGCTCCAAGCTTTGTAAGATAATCAACACATGAATTTCCTTCTTGAAAAACATGGGATATTTTGCAGCTCCATTTCCTAGAAACCAAGTACTATAAATCAGTGATAACAACACTATACTGATGGAAAGTGTTGTAGTTTCCATTTATCAGCCTTATTGCTTCTAGATAGTTACTTTCACACTCCACATATCTGAAATCATAGTCCCAAGCTAGTTCTAAACTTGTTTTTGTGGCTAGGAGTTCAGGAAAAAAGTTATTTGCCTAACAACAAAACCAACAAAGCTAAAAATCCAATGACCCCATGTAGTCCCAAAGTAGGCCTCCAATATTGTCTTTCCTAGGTTTCTTATTGAACTTCCATTTGTATTCAACTTGACTGGACCATACAGAGCAGGGTACCAATGAACCATACAGATATTTTGGTGCATCATTTTGGGAACAACAAAGACCCTTGAGCAAGAATCCATTAAGCTAGAGATACGCCAAATGGTGGTTTCTATTTGTAAGCAATCATGCTGCAGAACATGATGGTTTCTATTACACCAAAGAGTCCAAGCGACAATCAAGAAGAGAGATTTGTTAGGACCAGTAGCAAAATTCTTCATCTAAGCTAGCATTCGTGGCTAAAGCCCAAGAACTCCCAAGCACACCAATCTTAAGTACAATCTCGAATACAATGAAGAGGATTCTCATCAAGTCCATTGCATCAAGAGTAGCCAAGAAATACCGCAAAACCCCTATGATGATGTAAGTTGTTAGTTGGCAAAGTTTCATGCATAACGAGCCAAACAAATTTTTTTTCTCAGGAACCATCATCTTCCAAATCCTCGACCAAGCACCTCTATTTTCATCATTGTTTCTTGCCAAAACAAGACATTTATAAGTGGATCTATAGTCATACCTCCCAGACATGGCTAGTTTCCAAATGATGCACTCTTGGATGTGGCTTACCATAGAGAGAGGTATAGATATCACTTGTATTCTTAAGTCATCAGGCAGAGGTGTGTTGAGACAACTTAGAGTCCAAAGATCTTTAACATGTAGATGGGAATTAGAGATGTTGACCACTTCCATTGAATTTCACATCAACCCCCCTTCCAACCAATGATCATACTAAAAGGAAGTTTTTCTGTTACCCACCTTGCAATTGAACCCATCTTTAAGGCACCGAGTTGCTTTGTTGATAGTCTTCTATGTAAAAAGAACTAGAGGGAAAAGTCAAGAAAATGATAGGGAGCTTCTGCCTTCTATGATTTTGCATTAATGGTATATCTTTTACATTAATGGTTTATTTATTGTCTTACCTAATAAAAAAGAAAAAGAAAGGGTTTATCACAATATTAATTATTTAAAATTTGTAATGACAATTCATAAATCTGCAACTGATTACTAATTAGAAGGCCCTCTTAATAATTATTTTTTCTAAAAGCTCAAACTTTAGTTCTCCTCTAAAAGTGTCGTTCACTTACCATAACGTTGAACCCTTGTAGGTCATATAGGAGATTCTTTAATAATATATGGTTAGGGATCAATGATATTCATTATAATTATTGTGAGTTAATATTTAGTTATTGTTTTATATTTACTTGGTTTAATTCTAGTATCAATATTATACTTATATATCTAGAGTTTTTGTTTTTGTTTTTGCATGTAATTCTTCAAAGAGAGAAATATTCAATTTGTAGTTATACACTAGTAAAACTATTTCTTTTCTCTCTTTTGTTAGGGCTGACAATAAGCCAAGTTAGCTCGTGAATCCACTAGCAGCTCGGTTCATTAACAACCTAATGAGTGACTCGTTTATTAAATAAGCCGAGCTTGAGCTTTTATGTGTTTGGCTCCTTAACTCATGAGCTAACTCAATCTTTATAGTTATTTTAATAATAATATTTTAATTTAATATATAATAATACTTAATTTTATTTTTTGTCTGAATATATTATTTTTTTACTAAATATATGCTAAAAGAAGAAACGTTATTGAGTTACAAATTTGAGCATAACTCATTGAACATTAAAGGCTTAATTAATACAAACAATGGTAAAGCCGTGTATTATTGAGGCTGTGTACAAGCACCTCCTAAGACATAATAAAGACTAGTATTTCTCATATTATGATATTTTTCTTGTTCTGTTCCATGCTTGTGTGCGAGACCCAAACTCCATTGTTGCTTACAAAAGGCACCATTGATGCCAATGTGTGATAGTGATACCTGCGACATTTAGAGCGTCATGTAACCAAGAGTAAGTTACTGGAGTCTAGTTGTTCATTGCCAACGCTGTGACTATCATGCGTCATATTGAAACCACCTTGCGAATTGCGACTATGAAGCAGCTGTGAGTTCCAACTATGAAGTAGCTGCGAGTTACGACCAGTAGTGGTGATTGATTGTGAAGTGGTTGCATGTGTGGTTGTAGCCGAGAATTAAGATCTGCAATCAGTGACAAGCGACTGCGTAGGCCAACCATCAGCATTCGATTCTAAGATCTAATGTAGAGGGAGAGAAGGGATGAAGGCATGAGATTTGAGATCTACAACGACCAATTTTTTATTTTGAATTTTTTATTGGGGTGGAGGCTAGGGTTTCTTCACCCTTAGGAATTAGAAACAAAAGACTAAAAAAGCCACTTGGGTATTGAACTTGGGCTAGACTATGTAACTAAGTTGGGCTAGGGCTTTTTTTTTTTTGTAAAAAAAAATTAGTGTAACTCGATAACCCGAATCAGACCAACCCAAATTCGGGTTGAGTAAAAAAATTTCCAGAACCCGATCCAATTCAATATGTAGTTTTTTGATCAGCTTGGAAACATATTTCCCCTCAAATCGACTTGAAACCAACTTGTGATCACCCCTAGATTTTGAATCAATTTGGACAGATTCTAATCGTAGCTTAAAAGGGGAATTCATCCAAATCCAAATGGAATAAAATAAAAAAGATTCTAATTGGGATTAGAATCCTAATCAAGAATTAAATGAAATAGAGACCTAGAAGGATTCTAGAGACTAAATAAAACAAGAAATAGAGGTGGAAACGAGTTATGTCAGGCTAAGCCTTGCCTTAAATGGGTTTGGTGTGTATCCTAAATGTAAGGCCTAAGCCTAGCCTATTTACTTGTCATAGGCCATTTTTTAAGGCCTGACCTAACTTGGTCTGAAAGTCTATTTAAAGACTTACTTTGTGTTGACTGTTATCCGTAACTCCGCAAGCGCACGGGTCGACAAGTAATACAAATAAGAGTTAGAGTATCGTGTCTCAAGGGATTGATAATTAGAAGAATGCAATTAAAATAACAACTTAAAGGAAACAAAACAAGAAAGCACCAACACCAAATTCACAAGAGAAGATGAGAATGATTAAAGCCTAGAGGTCCCTATTTACTTGTTACTTCAATGATTAATTGCAATTAACAAGCACCTATCAATGAAATGACATTTGTTAGCTAAAAACCATCAATAGATAAGAGCCTATGTCTATAACAATTACCCATGTGAAACCTAGCTAATCCACTATGTGTCCATGTGAGTTAACATAAGAATCATTCATTGAGACCTATTATCAAACACTTGCCATGCATGACCAAAGGGTATGTGTCCATCCCCTTAGTTGTCGCGACCGTGATCGCGGCGGGAACGGCGAAACAAAATAAATAAATTAGGAGTCGCCACCAATTTTATTTAAATTAGGAAAAATTGGAAAACCCTTTTTAGAAAATGGTCTTTGGAACCAGATTGGATTAGGGAGTCGGTTATGCATAGGGAAGGGTGGAAACTTAACCCCACAGCACCCCTAATATATCTGTTTTAAAAAAACGGTTACCCTAAATTAGTTATGCAAAACTTAGTAATCTCATAATATATTTGTTTTACCCTTTTTATTAAAAAAAAACTAAACAAAACAAATAATTTTGTGAAAATTTAAAATTTGGCTTGACAAAATAAAAATTCTGCTCCTACGTACCCTCAGGTGTAATGAAGAACTCAAAGTCACGTAGTTCTATAAAAAATAAGTGTGAGTTAGTTGATTTTATTTTAAAGAAAAGATTTGGTTTTTTATTTTTATAAAAAATTTGAATTAACATGTCGTCACGACTCTGTAAATCAAATTAGGGTTTGAATAGGTGAAGTTTGCGTCACGCTAGAGACATCACCCACTGGTTATTCATTTAAACGAGATTTTTTTTTATAAAAAAAATGAATTTTGAGTATTTATTGAATGACATCTTATTCTTAAAATAATTCGAATCATTAGGTTGTCACAACTCAGATGATCCAAATAGTTATGAAATTAACAAGCTGTCGCAACTCGGTTAATCCCATTTTTTTTAAAAAAATGTTTAATTATTATTATTTAAATACTACCCTTTTTTATTTTTATCATTATTTTTTTTATCCTTGTTTTAGTTTTCTCTTGTTATTCCCTTTTAGTTTAGCCTATATTATTTTAAGCCTACATCCCAAAAACACTAAACTAAAATTAAAGGAAAACTAATTAGAACCCCCCCCCCAAAAATAAAAAAAGATAATAAAAAATAAAAAATAATAATAACAGGAATTAAAAAAAAAAAAGAAAAAAAAGAAAAAAAAAAAAAAAAATCAAATGGGGCTTACGAAAAAATGAACAAAATGAGGGGGGGTCTGTGTTTTTCTTCTTCTTTATTTTTTTGAAACACCAACAGGGAAGCCACCTATAAAGGCTCGTCGGAATCTCGGCCAGCAGTGACGACGGTACCACGGCTACGGTTGAGCGGTGTGGACGAACGGCGAGGCGGTTCCGGGTCGAGCGGCGAGGCGGCTCCGGATCGCGCGGCTCGGGTTCACGTTCTGGACGGTCGGACGATGACCAGTGGAGCGGTATGACGGTCCGATCTGATCGCTTTTGGGGTGGCACGCGACAGGTCGTGACTTGCGGGTCTGGGCATGAGCGCGGGGTCCATGCAGCTCGGTTCAGGTTTGGGTCACGTTCTGGTCGGTGCAGATCTGCAGAACGGAGGACGGAATGGGCGTGTGCGGCTCAGGCTGAGGACGGCTGGGACACGAGACTGGTTCGGCGTGCTGGTTAGAGCTCGGAGATCGGACGGCGAGGCTAAATCTGGAGAGCTCGGACCTGGGTTGCGGTGCCGGCGTGGAATGGAGACAACGCCGCGTCTTCTGGTGCAGTGGAGCTACCGGCAGCTCTGGTTCGATGGTGCTACCAGTGGCTCGGATTCGGTGGTGCTACCGGTGGCTCGGATTCGGTGATGCTACCGGCGGCTCTGGTTCGGGGGTGATGGTTTGGCTTCTTTACAAAAGTGATGAAGTGAATGTTTTATTTTTTTGTGTTTTTCTGTTTGGTGTGGTTGGGTGATGAAGAATGAAGGTTAGTGGTGTAGGTTGGAGAAGATGATGAATAATGGTGATATGATGAGGTGGTGAAGGTTGTGAGGAGATGTCGGGAGGCTTGAGGGTTGAAGATGGGTTGTAGAAGAAGATTATGGCGAGAGGATGTTGGTTGAAGATGGCAATGGAGGGTGAAGGTTGTTGTCGTGGGAGGCACGTGAGTGAAAGTAAAAGTGTGTTTTGCTGAAAAATATTAAGCTAGAATCATGTAAATCATGGTCAAAGTATTGAGTGAAGATGCTTTGAGTGTGGGGGTTATGAGTTAATATAGGAAGAGTTTAGGTAGAAGTGTTTGAGTTGTAGTGTGATTAGAAATTGTTAATAATAAGTGATGGGGTTTGTTTCGGATGAGTGTTGGGTTGGTATAGGATTAGTATTGGGATTTGTTTAGAATGAGTTTGTTTATGGTGAGTTTGAGTTAGTTTAGGATATGGGTTGTGGGTTGGATAATGGGTCATGAGTTGGATATTAGGTCAATAGGTAGGTTAATGGATTAGGCTGGATATTTTTATTTTTATTTTGTTTATTTATTTATTTTTTACTTTATTTTATTTACAAAATGTCCCGGACAAAATTTGGTGTTTACAGTTACCCCTCTTTACTTGTTTCTTACTAGATAAAAAGAATAACTAAAGCTTTTCATTTTATCATAGTGAGGAACGAGTAAAGAAATGAACCCAAATTTTGTTCGGGAGAAATAGAAAACAATGTGAGAACATAATGCAAGGAGCCGATGCGCTCAAAACTTAAAAATGCAAGGAGCCGATGCGCTTAAGAATTAAAATGCAAAGAGCCGATGCGCTCAAAACTTAAAAATGCAATGAGCCGATGCGCTCAAAACTTAAAATGCAATGAGCCGATGCGCTCGAAACTTAAAATGCAATGAGCTGATGCGCTCAAAACTAAAATGCAATGAGCCGATACGCTCAAAACATAAAGTACAATGTAAAGAGTCGATGCGCTCAAAACTTGAAATGCAATGAGCCGATGCGCTCAAAACTTAAGATGCAAATGCAATGAGCCGATGCGCTCAAATTAAACATGCAATGAGCCGATGCGCTTAAAACTTAAAATACAATTGCAATGAGCCGATGCGCTCAAAACTTATAATGGAAAGAGCCGGTGCGCTCAAAACTTAAACATCTGTGACAATTAGACAATTTTTTTCTTTTAATCATTCGAACCAGCGAAGACTTTGGAAAGCTTTGACCAATCAAACCCTTGTTCACATGCTTTTCTTCATCAGACCCTTTGATTGATTTGGAATCCTCCTGACTTACTCTTTTCCTTTCTTTATTTCTTCATTTTTTTTTTCAAAACTTAATTCGACCCTTCCTTTTCTTCTTATCAACAAAGGCTTATGCGAGAAGTATTGAAACCATTTCCAACAAATGTCATATTTCAATCTCCACTTTTGAACTATCGAGATCTTTTATTCTGACTCAATCATTGAAGCATTGCTGTAGAATTGTCAAAATCAAACTGTTGACCTTAAATTTATGTTATTTGAGACATAACCTAATGAGTTAAATATGCATTCATGAATGGATAGAAATTCGTTGAATGAACAAACTTCCTTTTATTTCTCTGGTAATCAATTGTACATGAATATTAAGTAAGACACATGCCTGAAAGATGAAAGTATAGAAGAAAATTGCAAGGAAAAGAAAAAATTGCCCCAGTATTGGTTCCTTGTTCCTCATTTAATTGATTCCCTGCAGTCGTTTGATAATTCAACCACTGTCTCTGTTGCTACTTTCTTCAGCGCATCTTTCCCTTAATCTTTCAGTAATTTTGCCCCGATTTAGCTAATTGAATGCAGATAAAAATTGCCCCAGTATAGCCAATTGAATGCAGATCAAAATTGCCCCAGCTTAATATTTCAAGGAGCTTCAGACCTTCTTTCTTTGAGATTTTGTCTATTTATTTGCCCTAATTTTTGCTTAGGCCGCCCTTTCGAGTTTTCAACCTAACAGACTCTTTTTTTTTTTTTCTCTAACTTTTGCTTAGGCCGCCTTTTTGGGTTTTCAACCTAACGAGTCCCTTTCTTTTTTTTTTAGGCATAAAATCTCTTGACGACATCGGTGTTTATGGGTCTCGGCAATTCTTCTCCATCCATATTCTGCAAAATTAATGTTCCTCCTGAAAATGCATGCTTGACTATGTAAGGACCTTCATAGCTTGGAGCCCATTTTCCTCTAGCATCCTCTTGATTAGGGAGAATTTTATGCAAAACCAAATCTCCTGAACAGAATTCTCTAGGACGGACTTTCTTGTTAAAGGCTCTGGCCATTTTATTTTGATACAATTGTCCATGACAAATAGCTGCTAGTCTTTTTTCTTCTATCATATTCAACTATTCATACCGAGTCTTTACCCATTCAGATTCCTCTAACTCTGCCTCTATCAAAACTCTCAAAGCAGGAATCTCAATTTCTATGGGAGAGATAGCTTCCATTCTATACACCAAAGAGAAAGGTGTTGCCCCAGTACTTGATCGTATATTGGTACGATATGCATGCAAAGTATAGGGTAACATTTCATGCCAGTCCTTATAGTTCACGACCATCTTGGCCACAATTTTCTTGACATTCTTATTTGTTGCCTCGACTGCACCATTCATCTGGGGCCTATAGGGAGTCGAATTATGATGCTTAATTTTGAACTTTTCACAAAACTTCTGTATCTCACCACCATTGAGATTAGCAGCATTATCTGTGATTATCCTCTCTAGAATTCCATATCTGCATACAATGTCTCTCTTGAGGAATTTTGAAAATACCTTTTGAGTGATTGTGGCATATGAGGACGCTTCTACCCATTTGGTGAAATAGTCAATTGCTACCAAAATGAAGCGATGACCGTTAGAAGCTTTGGGGTTAATTGGTCCAATGACATCTATTCCCCACATCGAGAAAGGTCATGGAGATACCATGTTGTACAGGGGGAATGGAGGTGCATTGACTCGATTTGCATATATCTGGCATTTATGACACTTTTGAACATATTCTATACAGTCTGTTTCCATGGTAGACAAATAATATCCACCCCTTAGAATTTTTCGTGCCATCATATGACCATTAGCATGAGTCCCACAGATTCCTTCATGGACTTCAGTCATGATTAAACGAGCTTCACCAGAATCCACACATCTAAGCAAGTTACCATCATGACTTCTCTTATATAAAACCTCTCTGTTCAAGAAAAAGGCCATTGCCAACTGACGGATAGTCTTCTTATTCACCTCATTTGCCCCAGTTGGGTATTCTCTGTGCTGGATATACTGCTTGATATTATGATACCAAGGTTTACCATCTGGCTCGCTTTCCACATTGGCACAATATGCGGGCTCACTATGTATCTTTACTTGGATGGGTTGGACGTTATTGTGGATATCCAACTTGGTCATCACGGCCAAGGTGGCCAAGGCATCTGCAAACTGATTCATGTCTCGAGTAAGATGGGAGAAGGTCACCTTTTCAAACTTCTCGATCAACTTGGTCAAATACTTTTGATAAGGCACTAACTTCGGGTCTTTAGTTTGCCATTCACCGTTCACTTGATAAATGATAAGTGTCGAATCTCCGAATACTTTTAACTGCTTGATCCCCAAGTCAATTGCCACTTGTAAACCGCTAGCACAGGCCTCGTATTCTGCAACATTATTGGTGCATTCAAAATCCAGCTTAATAGTGACTGGGTATTATTTTCCGGTTGGCGAAATAACAACGGCTCCTATGCCACTACCATACATATTGACTGCCCCATCAAAATACATCTTCCACACATACTCCTCTCCTTCTTCTTCTCCTTCTGCCATCAATATTTCTCTATCCGGGAACTTAGACGTTATTAGTTGTCCACCCTTGAGAGGGTTTTCAGCTAAATGGTCTGCGATTGCATTTCCTTTGATGGATTTTCGAGTCATGTACTTGATATCAAACTCTAATAATATCACTTGCCATTTTGAGACTCTTAATGAGACATGCAGACTTTCAAATATGTACTTCAGAGGATCCATTCGGGAGATCAGCCAAGTAGTGTAATAGAGCATATACTGTCTCGGTCGTTTTGAGGTACAGACTAGAGCGCAACATGTTTTTTCTATTGCCATGTATCGGGCTTCACAGTCATTAAATTTCTTGCTCAGATAATAAATTGTCTGCTCTTTCTTCCCTGATTCATCATGTTGTCCCAATATTGCCCCCATCGCAGTTAGCAATATGGTTAGGTACAATATCAGAGGACGACCCGTTGTAGGGGATACTAACACTGGAGGATTCATTAAATAAGCTTTTATCTTGTCAAAAGCTCCTTGACATTCTTCATTCCATTCTCCAGGCTGATGCTTCTTTAACAACTTGAATAAGGGCTCGCACGTGCTGGTGAGGTTGGCAATGAATCTAGCAATGTAATTAAGCCTCCCGAGAAAACTTCTTACTTCACGCTCTGTCTTAGGAGGAGGCATCTGTTGTATTGCTTTTGCCTTATCCGAGTCCACTTTTATTCCTTCTCTACTAACAATGAACCTGAGTAATTCCAGTAGATGCTTCGAAGACACATTTAGCAAGATTGAGCCTCAACTTATACTTTCTAAGCCTTTCAAATAACCTCCGCAAGACGGCTACATGACTTTGCCCTTCTTTAGATTTGGCTACCATATCGTCCATATAAACTTCAATTTCTTTGTGCATCATATCATGAAATAATGCAACCATAACCCATTGATATATAGCCCCAGCATTCTTCAATCCAAAGGACATTACTGTGTAGCAAAAAGTTCCCCAAGGGGTAATAAAAGTCATTTTTTCTTTGTCATCGACATCCATGGGAATTTGATTGTACCCAGAATAACCATCCATAACGAGAACCTATGATTTCCTGCTATACTGTCTACAAGAACATTAATATGAGAGAGCGAAAAATTATCTTTTGGACTGGCCTTATTTAGATCTTTATAATCCACGCACATCCTGACCTTCCCATCCTTCTTGGGTACTGGCACAATATTTGCTACCCATTCTGGGTGTCTTGACATCTCTATGAATCTAGCTTCTAATTGCTTAGTCACTTCTTCCTTGATTTTTAGTGACATGTCTGGATGCATCCTTCTCAACTTTTGCCCTTTTGCTTCTGCATCTGGATACAATGGGATTTTGTGCGACGCTATCTCAGGGTTTAAACTAAGCATATCTTTGTAAGAACATGTAAACACGTCCAGGTATTCCTTACGTAGCACCATCATTTCTACACGCTCAAGATTATTTACTATTTTCACTTCTTGTCTTCTTCGGTTCCCATGTTAATCACTTCAACTACCTCATTATCCACATCAAATTTTCTTTCTGAGTACTCCAATATTTTTTCAAATTTTTCAACAATTTCATCCTCTTCATCAGATCCAGGGTTTTCTTCATCAAATATTGTAGGAAAATCAATCGACAAGTTTTCAAGGTCCCTCTCATGAGGCAGACCTTCCACAATACTCGAATCCCTGTAAAGTAATTTGTGTGGAGTTAGAAAGGCAAAAAGAATAGAAATAATAGAGCGAAAGCGAGGGAGTTTTTTTTTTAAGCGAAAATATAGAAAGAAAATTGACAAATGTAAAGAAGATAAGCTAAAAGTGTGACAAGGAGGAATACTGAATAAACATGCAACTTTATTTAGTTAATGTCTCAAATAACATAAATATAAGCTCAAAACATAGCTAAATTCAAATATCTGTTCATTACAGTATGACTAGACAATTACTTGGCAATAATAACATCAATCATCGGTTCAAATTGCCAGTTCTTCAGTGGTTCCTGATCAGCAAAGGGACGGATTACTTTGCACTCTTCTGGGCCTTCTTCATGCAGTGCATTAATAGTGAGACGGTATTGGGGACAAAGGACTTCTTCAGCATGATTACCTCGGCTGGTGTCGAAAATGTTTCCCTTAGATGAGGAATATGCTTCATTTTGTCCTTATCACTCCTTTTTCCCAAAGTCATATTCTCTATTCTCTCATCTGGAGATGCTTCGTACCCCAACCCGAACTTATCTAGCTTTTCTGGAAATGAGACTGGTATCCTAGTACCTTGCAATTGTGAGCCCAAGCCTTTTCCTTTTTGGTACCCATTGTTAGCCATGATTCGAGCCACCACATGATTTACACTTTGTGTCGGGGATTCGTTCCTACCGAGTCCAGTCTCAATTATTTCAAAACTGTGCCACAAATTTTCCTCGTCTTTCTTTGCACTTTCCACATATGGCACCGAAACTGGTTTTGTCAACATGATTTCTTCTTCTCTGTGTATGGTAATAACTGACCTATTTTCAATGTATTTAATACTCTGGTGCAGTGTAGAAGGAACAGCACCAACAACGTGGATCCATGGTCTTCCCAGGAGCATAGTATAACCAGACTCAATGTCCATAACTTGGAGCAATACTTGAAAATTACTTGGACCGATTTCTAATGGTAATGTTATCTCTCCCAAAATGCCTCTTTTATTTCCATCAAAGGCTCGCACCACCATTTCTCAAGGGGACAGCTCATCCTCACTTATTGACAATGAGGTTAGAGTAGACCTTGGTAGGATATTCAGTGCAGACCCCCCATCGATCAAAACCTTTGCAACTATATACCCTTTGCGTCTAAGGGTTATGTGTAAAGCCCATGGGTTTTTCTCAGACCGAGAGGTGATCTCTTCATCCATAAATACAATCATGTTGACGCGCTTCACTGGGTCCACCATACTGACAACATTCTCAGGGGTTACATCGGGTTTGACATGAGTCTCACTCAGTACTCTTAGCAATGCTTTTCGATGCAATTCAAATGTCAAAACGAGTGACAAAAGAGGTATCCTTGCTAGAGTCTTCTTCAACTGTTCCATCACATCGTATTCACTTTGTTTCATGATCTTCAGAACTTCTTCCTTTTCTTCTTTCCTTCTTTCCTCTTCTTTTGAACTTCCCTCTTTCCTCTCCTCTGTTTCTACCGGGCCATAGCATCGCCCACTCCTTGTAATTATATTTGTCACAAACTCTTCATCCTGGTGTATTTCAGCCACTCGAGCCTTTGACGGCTCTTCCTCGACTTCCTTCATCTCTACTTTTGTTTCATAATTCCATGACACTGAGTGAGTATTATTCTAAGTGAATGGTATTGGCTTCTTGACTATCACCACTACTTTTCCTAGTGCCGGGACTTGGTTGAGAGGTGGCACTTTGAGTACAAAACGTTCAACCATATTAACCTCTTCAGAGGAAGCTACCCCTTGCCTGGCCTATATTACTCCCAAAGCAAGTAAACATTGGACTCGAACTTTAAAGTCCCAACAATTTTCGATATCGTGTCCTATTCCCCCGCAATGGTAAGCGCAACTTGACTCTTCATCATACCTCTTATCTTCTTTCATTGATGAAGATGGCGCGGTGATAACATAACCTGCTTTTTTCAATCCCTCAAATATTTGAGTCATCGGCGTGCGTAAGCTCATAACCTTCTTTATTGGTGGTCCTTCAATCCCCACAATATTCGCCTCATTCCTTCCACTGTGGTTAGGGATTGGGTTGTTAACAATACTAGGTCTAGCCTCCTCTTGAATATCCAGCTTTCCACAAGCGATAAGTTTCCTTACCACAGTCTTAAAAGGCTCACAGTCTTCGATAGAGTGCCCTGGGACATCCATATGGTACTTGCAAGTTAAATTTGGGTTGTACCACGCTGGAAACGGTGGTTGTAGGGGACGTACAGGATTTCCTGAAACGAGGTGAGCATTAAACAACCTTTTAAATAAATATGCATTTGGAATGGACAGTTTTGGGAAATGGGGCAAGTTTTGGGGACGGAAACGACCTTGATTTTAGAAATTTGGTCGAGGCTGTGGGTAGTTTGGGAAATTTTGCGAAGGTGGAGGTGGGTATTGAGTGTAGGTTGGGCGAGTCGATGTGTATGGTTGAGGTACAGGAACATTGTGGATTTGGAATGGCTGGGCTTGAGGTGCATTTGTGGGAGGGGCGGTTAGGCTAGGTGGATGAGGCGGTGCAAATATCTGATAGGAAGGATAAGTGTTTGGGTTATATGGGGGTGATCGGTATATGGGGTAGGACGGCGAATATTGAGGTTGTAAAGGTTGCAGATTTTGCACGTAACTCACTTCTGACTCCTTTTTCTTAGGGGGAAATCCTTTCTTGAAACTACTTTCATTATTAACAATGGGCAAATTTCCAGCCTTTACTAGAATTTCCATTCTTTCTCCAGCTGCAATTAAATCAGTAAAGTCTCGGTAAGCGGCCCCCGCCATTGTCCCAACATAAGGAGCCCCTAAAGTCCCCCAAAAGTATGAGCACATTTTCGTTAGAGTCAATGGCGGTTGCACCTGTGCAGCTAGATCTCTCCACCTTTGGGCATACTGCTTGAATGTCTCTTCATTTTTCTTTTCTAGTGTTCCCAACTGCTCTCGGGTTAGGGCTGTATCCAGATTAAATCGATATTGTCCCATGAATAAATTTGCCCAGTCGTCCCATGAAGGGATCTTGGAAAGGTCTTGTTGGATGCACCATTCCAAAGCTAGTCTAGTTAAACTTTCATGAAAGAAGCTGACAAGAAACTTCCAATCCTTTGATCAGATTGACATTTTGGTAATGTATGTTTTCAGGTGGAAGAAAGGATTGGTGCTTCCATCGTATTTGACAAATTCTGAAATTTTGAAATTCTTGGGAATGATGATATTAGCAGTAGGGCATAATTCTTCTATCCCAAAGGGCCATAAGTACTAGGACTCTTGATCGCTTTAATTTGTTCTTCCATGTTTTCCATCCATTCTTATCTTATCTTATCATTTTGGATGGCCGCATGACCCGTCCCAACAAGAAATCCTGTTGGCATTGGAATAGACATATGTGGTGGCTCCCATGCACACTCAGCATTGCCATGAACCTCATTTTGAGCTCTTTCCAAGGAATGATATCCTTCTTCGATAGGAAGTACTAGTGATGCAGCATTTGATGTTCCTCCCACAACAGGTATCGCAGTAGTGACTGCAGGGTTTGTCCTCATGGAAGTGTTATGTAATTGTGTCCCAGTTACTCCTGTAATTTCAGCTGCCCCTATTAAAGTGAGGCTTTCCCTCATGGCTAACAACATCTCTTCCATTCTTCTTTGAGACTCCGTAATCTCATTCACCCTTCCTTTCACTTCTTCTACTTTCATATTTAGATTCCTTCCTTCATTTTCGGTTGCCATTGCCAAAAGCTTTATTCGAGCCCTTGTGTTGTGAACTCGGGTTTGATTGGTGTCTTCTTTCCTTGGTCGCGCAATGATTCTAAATTTCTTGTGAACAATTAAGGAACAATTTATTAGAAACCACCATGATTATTATTTGTTTGTTAGAAGACCATTATTAATTTGTGCTGAATGGACTTGAGTGAGTATCTTTGATCTTTTTTTTTGTCATGACTATTTCTTAGAACGTCTCGTTCAAAAGTTATTTGTCATGAACATTTATTAAAACATCTTGTTCAAAAGAAATGGGTCTCTATAGGATCAGAACAATAATAATGCATACTATATTCATTTGAAAAAAAATCATCAACATCACTTGAGAGGAGTACATCATTTTCAATACATCATTGTCTAGTCTAATTCACTATTTTCAACTGAGTGGGCCTTGATCATCTGCTTCATTTGTCCAACGAGACTCTTGCAATACTCAATGAAGTCATTAATCTCTATCGGAGTCTTAAGAGGATTGACCATCTTATCTACCACCTTTAAATAATATGGAATGTCTGCGATTGCCGTGTTGGCTAGGCCTGCTAGTTTCACAAAGCAGTCTCTCAAAAAATAGGCTTCTTCTTTCCATTCATTGATGTCCTTGTCTTGTTGCCTTAAAAGACCTATCATTTTCTGCAAGTCCTCCTGTCCCTGTCGCAATGCTGCTTCATACTCTGCAATTTCCTTGGCAATGTGTAACCTCTCAATTTTGATCATGTCTTCGTATCTTGAAGACATCATTTTCATTTGCTGCCTCATACTATCTACCTGCTGAAGAGCATCACTCTTGTTACCTTGGCATTCATGAGTTGTTCTTTAAGTTGTTGATTTTCAGCCAAAGCCCTATCTCTTTCTTGCCCTATGAGTCCCAACTCTTTGTTTACAGCTTCCAGGCATCTTCTGGTACTTGATATTTGTTCTTACCCTGTCTTTAGCCTCTTGTTAGCTCTTTCAAGGGCATAGATTTTCTCAGAATTTTCACGCTTTAAGACTGCACATGCTTGGCGAACCTTTTCTACTTCTGCTTCTAATTTTCTCTTTTGTTCATTGGCCTCTGTTAGCTTTTTCTTTACTTCTTCGTCTTTTATCGGAGCCAGAGACAAAGATTTACTAGCTGAAATTTTGAAGGGTAACTTGACTTCTTGAGCCCGGTCCTTGACCCACTGCCTGTAGCTCTCTTTGACTCCACAGCTTCTGACTTCCAGTTCTCTACCCTTTCTGATGATATTCCTCTAAGCGTCTCACACTCTCCCAAGTGTGTCGGTACACCCCGTCTGCATGTCATAAATAAAAGGAGTAATCTCTAACTCCGAGAGTGGTCCCATCATGGGATAGCCAAGTTGTCGTAATGCTAACGTGGAGTTATAGTTAATGCACCCCTAAGTACCCATTAGGGGAACGTTAGGAAACCCCTCACACTAATAAATCACAGTTTGCCCTTCTTTATGCCATGGGTACCATACGATCTTTCCATCTTCAAGCTTGGTCAATTCCTCAGCCCATTCATGACCGTTCTTGGTCTTCAATTGGAGCATCTTAAGACTTATAATGGGACATGGATCCTCGTACCACCTCTTGAACATGTGAGAGGTTAGCCACACAAACAACATCGGTAAACAACATAAGATTCGTTTACCTTTCTTTTCATGGCATAAATTCAAGGTGTAGTAAACATTGGCAAGAATGGCCGGGACAGGATTAGCGGCATCATTTCGTCGAGCGAGGAACACATCTATTGCTGCGAAACCTACCAAGTCTTCACTATTTGGGAATATAATGCTACCATAAATGGTGAGAGTTAGGACATCCATAAAAGTGTTCCAATCTTCAACCTTGGCTAGGTGGCGCATGTGCTCTTCCAAGTATTTACTTGGGAAACCCTCTATTCCTTTCCTGTTTTGCTTTGCCTCTTGTAAGTCCCTTACATGAACTTTCAAGACCTTTGCTATGGTTGGCAATGATGCATAGTGACCCTCATATTGGCATGTTTTTCCTTTTTCAATGATAAGCCCAAGATCTGCTCGAACTCCTCTAATGTGGGGGCTAACTGAAAATCTTGAAATGTGAAGCAACGTAATGGTGGATCATAATACTGGGCTAGTGCAGTGATGGCTTCTGTTTGCACGTCCACTTCTAATAGATTCAAAATTTTTCTATATCTTGTGGCGAAGGTCAAACGTTGTGTCTTTTTCAGCAATCGGCCCAAACCCACTAGGCTCTCTGTATCCACTATCTTGGCCTTAAGTTGCAGGGTCTTTTTCAAAATTGCCTCCTTGTGATCTGATCCCATGTCACTTTCCATTTTTAATCAAAGATACTCACTGCTAGTCCTTAGGCACTGAACTTCAAATGGTTCTCCGACAAACCTGGGGATGAAGAATTATCAATGCATGGTTTAAAAAAATGATTTTACAATTTAATAATGAGTGAGTTGTTGGTTCTTTAAAAGTGATTCGCCCCCCTTTTTTTGGAAAAAAACTTTTTATTATTATTATTTTTTTATCAAAAGGGACACCAGTATAGTTCATCACATTAAGGGACTAAACAACTCACAAGGTATACAGATAAGTCAAAAGATAACAAAAGATATACTCCCTTTGTGTCTTAATAGGATTTCCTTAACTTGGGGATTTCTATCTTGAGGATCTACGGGTTTTTTCTAAATCGTGAAAATTTTCATTTGGTGGCTTTTCTATTCTGAAGGTCTCTAGAGCCAAGTTCCATTTCAAAATGTTGACCACGAAATAGGGGGTAAACCACTAGGTGTGGGACATTTGTGAAAAAGGCGCACTCTAGATGAGGTTTTCGCAATAGCCAAACAGGATGTACATCCAAAATGGTTACCACTACATAACCTTTACTTAACTTAAGTTTCACTCAGACCCGGATATAGGATCCCACTCGAATGTGTGATAAATGTGTAGGTGTGGTGGGTGTAGGGAGCATACAAACCTTCATTATCTTAAAGACTACCCGCATCCTGCAAAACAAAAACAAAAACAAACAAAAATTCCAAGAGAAATTCTCTATCCTAAGGTTTTAATAACAATAATATTAAAATAAATAAAAGAGAAAAGAAAGGTAAAACAAAATATACAAAGATTACAAAATTTTACACAACAAAATTATATGGGCTTGACTCTCAAGAATCCCCAATGGAGTCGCCATCTGTCGCGACCGTGATCGCGGCGGGAGCAGTGAAACAAAATAAATAAATTAGGAGTCGCCACCAATTTTATTTAAATTAAGAAAAATTGGAAAACCCTTTTTAGAAAATGGTCTTTGGAACTAGATTGGATTTGGGAGTCGGTTATGCATAGGGAAGGGTGGAAACTTAACCCCACAGCACCCCTAATACATCCGTTTTAAAAAAACGGTTACCCTAAATTAGTTATGCAAAACTTAGTAATCTCATAATATATTTGTTTTACCCTTTTTATTAAAAAAAACTAAACAAAACAAATAATTTTGTGAAAATTTAAAATTTGGCTTGACAGAATAAAAATTCTGCTCCTACGTACCCTCAGGTGCAATGAGAAACTCAAAGTCACGTAGTTTTATAAAAAAATAAGTGTGAGTTGGTTGATTTTATTTTAAAGAAAAGATTTGGTTTTTTATTTTTATAAAAAATTTGAATTAACATATTGTCACGACTCTGTAAATCAAATTAGGGTTTGAATAGGTGAAGTTCGCGTCATGCTAGAGACGTCACCCACTGGTTATTCATTTAAACGAGATTTTTTTTTATAAAAAAAATAAATTTTGAGTATTTATTGAATGACATCTTATTCTTAAAATAATTTGAATCATTAGGTTGTCACAACTCAGATGATCCAAATAGTTATGAAATTAACAAGCTGTCGCAATTCGGTTAATCCCCTTTTTAAAAAAAATGTTTAGTTATTATTTTTTAAATATTACCCTTTTTTTTTTATCATTATTTTTTTTATCCTTGTTTTAGTTTTCTCTTTTTATTCCCTTTTAGTTTAGCCTATATTATTTTAAGCCCACATCCCAAAAACACTAAACTAAAATTAAAGGAAAACTAATAAGAAACCCCCCAAATTAAAAAAAAAATTAAAAAAATTAAAAATAATAATAACAGGAATTAAAAAAAGAAAATAAAAAAAGAAAAAAAAGAAAAAAAAAAAATCAAATGGGGCTTATGAAAAAATGAACAAAATGAGCTGGGGTATGTGTTTTTCTTCTTCTTTATTTTTTTGAAACACCAACAGGGAAGCCACCTATAGAGGCTCGTCGGAATCTCGGCCAGTGATAATCACATATTTTATTCATTAAGAAACCCTTATGTTTAGTCATTTACACTCTCCATATTCTTAATTGATTGAGTTTGGTATGATTTTGTGAGTTTGAAATTTCAAATTGGTCCTAATTGAATATTTTCAAGCATTATTGAGATTTGACATTGTTTCTGTATTTTGGCCATAACTTGAGTTCCTAATATCTGATGAACATGAATTTTACCTTGTAGGAAAGCTAAGAGGAAGCTCTACAACTTTGATGAAGAGCTCGAAGTCTGATTCAGATGTCTAAGGGACCTAAGTTTACATGGAAGTCAGAATACGGGTTCTGCCAGTAGAATCCGAACAGTGTGCACTAAAAAAATCATATCTCAAGATGTAATAATGGAGATGGGCTGAAATTTGGACAGTGGATAGTCAAGATCCAAATAAACAACTTTCATGAAGAACACATTTTGAGAAAAAGAAGTCTAGCAGGTCATTTTGAGCTTACAAGTAGGAACAGAGGTGCTGAAGTTGGGTTTGAGCAACCTACGGTATTTGGGACATATCTTGGGCTTAAGGAAGCCAAATTGGACGAACCAGCTATCCATTTTATAGCCAAGACAAGGATCTACAACTTTGATGAAGAACACTTTTCGTGGTTCTGAAGTATAATGGGTCGTTTTTGGCTTCCAAGTCAGACACGAAATTTTCGTCCTCAACCATCCACTCACCCATCCACTAATCCACTCATCCATCCACTAATCCACTCATCCACTCATCCACTCATCCACTAACTCACCCATTCATCCACTAATACACTAATCCAACCATTTAACCACTCCACCCACTCATCCACTAACTCATCCACTCATCCATCCACTCACCCATTCATGTCCATAATTTTCCACTCACCAAAAGTCCTTTGGCATTTTTCACTAATTCAACCACTCAACTACTCCACCCACTCATCCACTAAACCAATCCACTAAACCAACCCACTAATCCATCCACTCAACCACTCCACTCACTCACCCACTCATCCACCCACTTCCCTTTGTCATTTTGTTACCTTAGACTTCTATAAAAGGCACCATTTATCATGAACAACATGTATTCTCTCCTTCATTTTCTCTCTTAGTTTCTTGTTTCTTCATAGTTTCTTCATAGTTTCTCATAGCTTTTGTATATTTTGATGCTTCTCTTCATGGTGATGGAGGGCTAAGCTACTTTCGGTCAATTTAGAACTCTTGAAGAGATTGTGGTTTGGATTCTTGAGACCTTGGTTATGTATTGTATTTGATTTGTAATTGAATTCCTCTTTTCTTCTTCTTTCTTCTTTTTCTTCTTCTTGATCTTGAATGCATGAATGGTGATTCTATTTATGTTGATCTGATTGATCTTGGTTTAAGATTGAGATTTGTGATGAAACTTAGAACTGATTGATCTAAACTAATCACATAAATGAAGATTGAGATTTGTGATGAAACTTAGAACTGATTGATCTAAATTAATCACGTTAAATTGAAGAGGTTAGGTTACTCGATTTGTGCCTAAGTTAATTGAATTCGGTACTTGAAATTAACATAGATTTTCATGAATGATGCGATTGCGGATTTGTGTTTATCACTTGTTAATTGAATTCTAGACGATCGTCTAGTATGAATTCTGGATTTGATGCAGAGATCTCGGTTAGATCCAAATTAACAATTCAATTGCACTTCAAGTGTTTTATGAAGGGTCTATGATTGAATCCACCCAATCTTGGATAGGTTTCTAAATTGATCGCTCTTTAATTGTTATTTCTCCCTTTTAATTTTGTTAAGTGCGATCCTTGAACCATCAAACCCCCTTTGCTAACTTTCACTTGATTTGATTAAATTGCATCTACGATCCTTGAGGAGACGATCCGGTGTTGTCACTGTGCTACAAGCTTAGGTAATAACTTCGGTTATAATTTTGACCGAGTTCGGCGCATTGTCGAAAATGTTTTGGGAGCTCGTAGGTGTAATCTTTTCATTTTGAGTAACCTTACTAATTTTTGTTTTTTTTTTCTTACCTATTCTAACAGTTATTTTTCATTTACTAACATTGTTCATACCATACTAACATTTTTATCTTAGCTTTTGAATTTTTCTGAATTAGGAAAGACGGAAAACAAAGATTACATGGTAACTATTGCAATTTTCGAACTGAAACATGCCCAGAATGAGCTGTAACTTAGTCGGTTGAAGGAAAACAGCTTGATAAACAAGACTCACAGTAAACTGTGAGGTCACCCCTGGTTTTTCGAAATTCTATCATTTAGACCACTTTTTCAATTTTTTAATATTTTTTATTGCATTTTCTAGTTTCATTTTTATGTAGATTTTGTCCTGTGTTGCTCCCATAAATTTTAAAAATGTTTAGATACATTAACTAGATTTATTTTTACATATTTTGAGTGTTGATTCTATACTAACTCTGTCTTTTTAATTTTTTTTTCTTGCATTATCATTCTTTTGCATTCCTTTGCATTCTTTGCATTTTAAGGGTACAATGGACCATGTATGATGGAGTCGAGTATTGAGGAACTAACCTCTTTGATAAGACACATAGTAGTGAGACAACAAAAAGTTACACCTGTGTGCGACATTTGTTTTTGTTCATCTCACCCCACATATGCATGCCCTACACTTCAGTATGGTAGTTCTGTTTTTCCAGATCAATTTGTTGCAGCAGCTGGTTATTTTCCTGATGAACCACAGCTTCAAAGAAGAAGAATGTAGAGTTATGACCCCTTCTTCAACACATACAACCCTAGCTGGAATACTATCCTGATCTGGGATATGGCAATGCGGCATCACTACAAAATCAATCATTTCAATATGAGCAGTACCATTCCAAAGATAACAAGTCCATCAACCACAAAACTTGAGCCTTTATGGGAGGACTTGATGAAAACCCAAATTGAGTTCCAAAGCAAATTTCACCGCCACTATTCAGATTTAACAACCCAAATTGACCAGGTTGACAACCACTTGTTAATGAACCGAGATGTCAAGAGTCGTGCCAACTCTTTCCCCAACAATTCCCAACTCCCTCGCATTCTAATTGTCATATTAATTTACATGCGAACTTAGTTGAGGAAACTCATGATGAGTCAGTGTCAATTTAATTGGTTTTGATGATTCTATCAATTGCAACTCATGTGCTGATCATGATGATGATATAAAATGTGTTGTGTGTGCTGAAATTCCTACATATTTGAAAACTAATAATTCTGTTTACGCAGGATCTAATGATATAGAAGAGTCTATTAACAATGCAGTTGCAGAATCTGAAACACATAGGGAGGTGGAGTTGAAGGCCATTGAGGAATTTTCAAAGAAGGAGGAAAGTCGGCGGATGCTAGTAACTAATGAAGTGGATTTTGTTCTTAGGCCATGGTCCAAAGATTATCAATGAAAGCGAGGATTGCAAAATTACACGTATTGCATGCCATTGGTGAAGTTAAGAAAGACCAATGGGACCCCAATGTGAACCCTCATGCTTCAAGCTTCACTTGGTCGTTACACTTCAACCAATGGGACCCTAGTGAAAGCTATCATGTTGTGTCAACCATAACTTGGTCATCACGTTTCAACCAATGGGATCCTGGTGGAGTCTTTTCACCAACCTCAATTAATAAGACCAATGGACACCATCTCAAGCTGGAAAATGTGGAAGTGAAAGTGATGGGCTTTTACCATCCACATTATAAAGATCACTAAGAAGTGTCCCAATGTCGAGCTAACGACGTTAAACAAGCGCTTATTGGGAGGCAACCCAACTAGATTTGCTTTTAATAACTTTGTGGAAATTCTTCCTTATTTTTCTTCTTCTAGTTGTTTTTGTATTTTAGTTTCAAATGTTACTCATGTGTTTTGTGAGTTTTCAGGTTCTCACTGCAGCTTTGATTCTTGTGCATCTTTTCTCGCTTGGCGTTGATTCACTCCTCATCGTTGTGTTGCTATTTTCTTTCCGTTTTATTTATCACTTTCACATTGAGGACAATGTCTATATTAAGTGTGGGGGAGAGATTTTAGCATGTTTCTTTTTGTTAAAAAAAAAAAAAGGGGTTCATTGCATGATTGAATAACTTTACTCCCTTCTTGAACTGATATGCTTGGTAATAGATGATTAAATTGATGAATTGAGTTTGATGGATGCATACCTTGTGAGATTTTGAGCCTAATGTATGGATTCAACATTTATGCCATTCTCTTCTTTCTTGTGTGATTTTCACTCATGTTAATGACCACTCTAGAACTTGCTTTGATTCTTTTTAAGGCTACATTTCACTTGCATGCATGAACATGATTGAGGCCCTCTTTCTTAATTAGCTAGTTTAACCAAATAGCCAACCTTGTTTTCAATTTGATATCAAGCACTCTTTTGACTTCTTGGAAATTTTCTCGATTCCTCGCCAACCTTGTATATTTTCCTTTGCTTAACCCTTTGAGCTTATTTGACCATTCCTTGTTTCTAGCTCATTATGTACCTTAAATGAAAAATCGTGTTCTTATTTTACCTTAGGGAATAAAAGAACATTAGCTTTGTTAATGAATGAGTTTTTGAACAAGTGTGGGGGTGTGAATACAAAATGGTTGTTGAAAAAGGAAAGGAGTGCCTAAAAAAAAAAAAAAAACCAAGTGTTTAACAAAGAAAAGGATTGGGAAATGAATATGTAAAGGGATATACACTAGAGTTGGGATGAACTTTTATGCTTGTTATTTGAACTCAGCTCTCATTTGCTTTTATTCTCTTTGGTATTTATCTTCTCATATCCATTTTATCCTCTCCTGTTACCTTGACCTCACTACAACCTTGAATAAAGTCCTCATGATTTGTGTGTGCATGTGTTTTGAGTAGTGGAGAAGTAGAAGATAAGCAAGCTTATGGTAGTGCAATTTTCATGGGTTGAATTGAGTGAAATACCTACCCTTTAAACACTTGAGAGATTGAGAGGGAATCTTGTGAAGATCTATCATTCTCGATTCATGTTGAAGATACCTTGCTTGTTGGTTTGAGATGTGGAGAATTGTTAACTCATGAATGTTTTGATCCTCGAACCTTTGGTTGTTCTTCTTGATTGTAAAATTTTGGTCTTGAGTTTTGCCCAGGAGTGCAAAAAGCTAAGTGTGGGGGAATTTGATAATCACATATTTTATTCATTAAGAAACCCTTATGTTTAGTCATTTACACTCTCCATATTCTTAATTGATTGAGTTTGGTATGATTTTGTGAGTTTGAGCTCAAATTGGTCCTAATTGAATATTTTCAGCATTATTGAGATTTGACATTGTTTCTGTATTTTGGCCATAACTTGAGTTCCTAATATCTGATGAACATGAATTTTACCTTGTAGGAAAGCTAAGAGGAAGCTCTACAACTTTGATGAAGAGCTCGAAGTCTGATTCAGATGTCTAAGGGACCTAAGTTTACATGGAAGTCAGAATACGGGTTCTGCCAGTAGAATCCGAACAGTGTGCACTAAAAAAATCATATCTCAAGATGTAATAATGGAGATGGGCTGAAATTTGGACAGTGGATAGTCAAGATCCAAATAAACAACTTTCATGAAGAACACATTTTGAGAAAAAGAAGTCTAGCAGGTCATTTTGAGCTTACAAGTAGGAACAGAGGTGCTGAAGTTGGGTTTGAGCAACCTACGGTATTTGGGACATATCTTGGGCTTAAGGAAGCCAAATTGGACGAACCAGCTATCCATTTTATAGCCAAGACAAGGATCTACAACTTTGATGAAGAACACTTTTCGTGGTTCTGAAGTATAATGGGTCGTTTTTGGCTTCCAAGTCAGACACGAAATTTTCGTCCTCAACCATCCACTCACCCATCCACTAATCCACTCATCCATCCACTAATCCACTCATCCACTCATCCACTCATCCACTAACTCACCCATTCATCCACTAATACACTAATCCAACCATTTAACCACTCCACCCACTCATCCACTAACTCATCCACTCATCCATCCACTCACCCATTCATGTCCATAATTTTCCACTCACCAAAAGTCCTTTGGCATTTTTCACTAATTCAACCACTCAACTACTCCACCCACTCATCCACTAAACCAATCCACTAAACCAACCCACTAATCCATCCACTCAACCACTCCACTCACTCACCCACTCATCCACCCACTTCCCTTTGTCATTTTGTTACCTTAGACTTCTATAAAAGGCACCATTTATCATGAACAACATGTATTCTCTCCTTCATTTTCTCTCTTAGTTTCTTGTTTCTTCATAGTTTCTTCATAGTTTCTCATAGCTTTTGTATATTTTGATGCTTCTCTTCATGGTGATGGAGGGCTAAGCTACTTTCGGTCAATTTAGAACTCTTGAAGAGATTGTGGTTTGGATTCTTGAGACCTTGGTTATGTATTGTATTTGATTTGTAATTGAATTCCTCTTTTCTTCTTCTTTCTTCTTTTTCTTCTTCTTGATCTTGAATGCATGAATGGTGATTCTATTTATGTTGATCTGATTGATCTTGGTTTAAGATTGAGATTTGTGATGAAACTTAGAACTGATTGATCTAAACTAATCACATAAATGAAGATTGAGATTTGTGATGAAACTTAGAACTGATTGATCTAAATTAATCACGTAATTGAAGAGGTTAGGTTCGATTTGTGCCTAAGTTAATTGAATTCGGTACTTGAAATTAACATAGATTTTCATGAATGATGCGATTGCGGATTTGTGTTTATCACTTGTTAATTGAATTCTAGACGATCGTCTAGTATGAATTCTGGATTTGATGCAGAGATCTCGGTTAGATCCAAATTAACAATTCAATTGCACTTCAAGTGTTTTATGAAGGGTCTATGATTGAATCCACCCAATCTTGGATAGGTTTCTAAATTGACTGCTTCTTTAATTGTTATTTCTCCCTTTTAATTTTGTTAAGTGCGATCCTTGAACCATCAAACCCCCCTTTGCTAACTTTCACTTGATTTGATTAAATTGCATCTACGATCCTTGAGGAGACGATCCGGTGTTGTCACTGTGCTACAAGCTTAGGTAATAACTTCGGTTATAATTTTGACTGAGTTCGGCGCTCGTCAGCCAGCAGTGATGACAATACCACGGCTATGGTTGAGCGGTGTGGACGAACGACGAGGCAGTTCTGGGTCGAGCGGCGAGGCGACTCCGGATCGCGCGGCTTAGGTTCACGTTCTGGACGGTCGGACGATGACCAGTGGAGTGATATGACGGTCCGATTTGATCGCTTCTGGGGTGGCACGCGATAGGTCGTGACTTGCGGGTCTGGGCACGAGCGCGGGGTCCGTGCAACTTGGTTCCGGTTCGGGTCACGCTTTGGTCAGTGCAGATCTGTAGAATGGAGGATGGAATGGGCGTGTGCAGCTCAGGATGAGGACGGCTGAGACACGAGACTGGTTCAGCGTGCTGGTTCGAGCTCGGAGATCGGACGGCGAGGCTGAATCTGGCGGGCTCGGACCTGGGTTGCGGTGCCAGCGTGGAGTGGAGACAGCGCTGCGTCTTCTGGTGTGATGGAGCTACCGGTGGCTCTGGTTCGGTGATGCTACTAGCGGCTCGGATTCGATGGTGCTACCGGCGGCTCTGGTTCGGGGGTGATGGTTTGGCTTCTTTACGAAAGTGATGAAGTGAATGTTTTTTTTTTGTTGTGTTTTTCTATTTAGTGTGGTTGGGTGATGAAGAATGAAGGTTAGTGGTGTGGGTTGGAGAAGATGATGAATAGCGGTGATATGATGAGGTGGTGAAGGTTGTGAGGGAGATGTCAAGAGGCTTGAGGGTTGAAGATGGGTTGTAGAAGAAGATTATGGCAGAGGATGTTGGTTGAAGATGGCAATGGAGGGTGAAGGTTGTTGTCAAGGAGGCACGTGAGTGAAAGTGAAAGTGTGTTTTGCTGAAAAAATATTAAGCCAGAATCATGTAAATCATGGTCAAAGTATTGAGCTGAAGGTGCTTTGAGTGTGGGGGTTATGGGTTACTATAGGAAGGGTTTAGGTAAAAGTGTTTGAGTTGTAGTGTGATTAGGAGTTGTTAATGATAAGTGATGGGGTTTGTTTCAAATGAGTGTTGGGGTTGGTATAGGATTAGTATTGAATTTGTTTAGGATGAGTTTGTTTATGGTGAGTTTGAGTTGGTTTAGGATATAGGTTGTGGGTTAGATAATGGGTCATGAGTTGATATTAGGTCAACGGGTAGGTTAATGGATTGGGCTGGATATTTTTATTTTTATTTTTTTATTTTGTTAATTTTTTTATTTTTTACTTTATTTTATTTACAAAATGTCCCGGATAAAATTCGGTGTTTACATTAGTTAAAAAATACACCTATACCAATAGAATGTAATTGAACATACATCAACCATACCATATCCATATTCACAACACCCTATTTCTAGTTCAATTGAAATATTAAAATCATGTAATTGATGGTCAATCAATAACAAGCACTAAGCATAGATATAGATGAACAAAACTAATTTCATTGAAAGGATACTCAACTAATTACAAGTTAATCAAATCCATAACAAGATCCTAGAGAGCCCCTAGATTAGAGTTTAGTTACACATCATGAAAGAGAAGAACACAAATGAAATCAAATGATCCATCAAGTTACAAATCAAGAGAGAAAAGGGAAAGAATGAACTAAAATGGAGAGATTCCAAGCTTGATCTTCCTCCTTGATCTTGATTCTCCCTTGAGTCACCTTCAATCCAAGTGGATTCCTCCTCGTCTCACTTGCTTTTTGGATTTCGTGCTTAGGGGAAAATTGGAAATCCTCTTCCCTTTCTAAAAAATTAGAATATAAAGGTTAAACTCATGTGTCAGGAATTTTTCCACGCCTAGGCGTGGTTATGAATCACGTGCCTTTCCTTTGCTTGCCTTGCCCAGGCGTAACTTTACCACTCCTAGGCGTGGGGGTCTCTATCTGGAAACAGTGAAAAGCTGAGCTTCCCACGCCTAGGCGTGGATGTCTCTGCCTGGGATCCCTGAGAAACTGCAAGGGCCACGCCTAGATGTGGATTCGCCACGCCTAGGTGTGGGTTGACAGTACCTTTTCTTGATGTTTTCTTCACAACTTGAGCCTCTCTTCACTTTTCTCATCCCTTCAAAGGCCTTTCCCATCTTAGATACTTGTATCAAAATAATGATAAAGTCCATCAAACCATAATTCATCCAACTTCCATAAACATGATCTTCAAATATTCAATTCTTAATCATTTGAATTAACAAGCTTAATTCACCAAAATCATACAATAATTGAACTTATGGCCTTGAAAACTTAAGGATAGCATGCTTAAATACAATCAAATTAAAGTGAATTAACTTTATTTTCTGAAGTTATCACTTTGCAATAAGGCTATTAAATGAGTCAACATGTCCACATTTAAATAAGCCAATCACCAATTGGCCTAGGTCTTTAAATAAGTCAACAGGTCTAAGACTTAAACAGGTTCATGAACTAAAATAGGTTCAATAGCTAAATAAAATGCATTCTAAAATAGGTTCATGAACAAACCTGGGCTGGTTTCACCTCAGTTGCATAATTAAAATATAGAGATTGTTAATGAAGCCAATGAACTTTGTGGCAATATATTAAATACATTCTAAAATAGATGCTTTTGCCCAATCATGGATTGACAATAATAAAAGGGAATAGGCATAGCAAAAGATGATAACATGAATTCAACCATCCAATCCAAGTATCAATTACCTAATGCTTATGACGAGATGAATTAAGATTTTGCACTGATTATTAGTAGCCTATTCATACCAAGCCAGTGCCATAAATCAAACCATATTAAACAATAAATAAATCGCAACAACAAACACTAATTGAAGCCGCCAATGACTTCATAACACAACATCGGCCAACCTACCACCAAATCATAGCAACTGAGAGGGGGGAGGCTTACCTTATGATGAGATCTGCCAAAATAGTGGTGTTCGTCGCAGTGTTTGCCTAAGGTAGTCATCGCGGGAAACTTACCAAGTTGCATCAGTGTTCATCGCGGTGGTCACGAAAGGGCCTAAGGCATGGTTGCTTGAGCTTCAGCACAATGGTTGCCTAAGCTTCTTTGAGATGGTCACATGAAATGGACTAAGGAACGACATTGTGTTCTGTAACTTTTATCCAAAGTGTTTTTAAAATTAGGGTCTTAGAGTTGGTTAACTTAGTTTTAAATATTAAACTAAAAAAATATTATAATTAGAAGTTATATTATAATATATTAATAATAATTATAATTATAATTATGTATTATATTATATTATATATATATATTATATTATATATATATATAGGTCAGCCTGTTAGGCCTAAAAGGTCTTTTGAATGGTCTGAAGCCTGACTTTTTTTAGTTAAATGGACTTTTAAAAACATATTGACTTAGCTTGTTTAGCAAACAAACCAGACTAGGCCTAATGCAGGCCCTTGACGGACCGCCTAACCTATTTTCACCCTTAACAGAAAACAAGACTCCTAAACCTTATCTAACAACTTAGGGCACATCTATTATAGATACTAAGAGAGAACCAAAGGAAAAAAAGGTTGTTAGATGGGGAGTTGTCATAAAAGGAGCTTGTGATTAGAGAAAAAGAAGATGCCTAGAGCCTAAAAGGCTCCAAAGGTGAAGATCATTAATCAAGACAAAGGTTTATATGTGAATTGAAGACTAAAAAGTAAACACTAAAGAAATCCGAGCAACTTATACTCATTTTTCTTATTCTTCTTTATTGCTGGGATAGACTTATGATTGCTATTGTATGTTTGATTTTCATTTGTGCATTAATGTTTACCAGAAACTATATCCCATTTTCTAGGAATAGGATGTAAGTTTTCTACTCTTTTATGATGGATACTTGATTTGCTCTTGTTAATGTGAAATATTTTTTCTTGATTTATTCCTTGTGTTCTTAATTCCTATGATATATTGTTTGCCATATTTGCATGGTTTAAGGTATTTGGTGAATGATCGAAATATCAAATCAAATATCGAAAATCAAGAAATTGAACTTAGTAATTATGACCTAGAAATATGCTTAATCCTTCAAGGAGTTAATTGATATCATGGAGCTTAATGAGTTTCAATTAATATAGTACCATAAAAATAGGTATTGTTTTAATTCTAATATGTTTTTTTAGACTCGAAAGAGGGAACAAAAATACAATAGGATAATCCACCTTTAAGAGTCTTACTCATTGGTTGATCCCCATTACTTGTTTTTATTTGTTTGCTTTTATTTTTATTTTGCTTTCTTATTTAAAGTCCCCATTATTTTTGTTATATTAAATAATTAATTCACATGATTCTTGTGGAAATGATACTCTACTCATCACTTATTACTTGTTAACAATTAGTGCACTTGCTGATTTGGCACAATTAGGAACCTATAAAAAATTACTTATAAATATCCTAGATATTTTGTAGAGATATTTTGTTTGCTTTGTAAATATCTAGATATTTTAGAAGTTAGGTGGTGGAGACAGTTCTAGAACTTCATCCCCACCCTACACTTGGCTACATCTCCTACCCCATCACACTTCATTCAGGAGATGGAGCAATTATAAATAGATATGGCTCTTTTATGTTAAACCATAGAGGATTTCACATTTAGCATCCAAACTAAATTTTTCCTTATAGGCTCAGCTCCATATTGGCCTGTTGAGTTTGAGCAGCTCATGCGCTTAAGATGAGCTGAGCTTGAGCCAAGAAAATGAGTTTGACTTCTTATAAAGTTGAGCTTGAACCTGACTTAACTCAACTCAGCTCGATTCATTTTCATCTTTATCTTTTGTCAAGGAAACTAATAAAGCTTAGAAAATTGACAATGTTTATGAGGGCTTAGTTGGTAGATCAACATGCTAAATCATCATCCAATAAAAATTTTGGTACAAGTTACACCCAAAAAATCTATTTTAGTAAAACCATTGGACTAGTAATAGTCTTATAAAACCAATCGAGTTATGAATTTGGTCATTTAAGGACTTTTTTTTAGACCAGATCAATTATATCCCTTTTGATAGGTCTAAACTTATAGGAAACTATTGAGAAATATTTGAACTAGATATACACTTGAAGTATGATATTTGATCTAAACTTATTAATGTGTTGTATGAGAATACACATTTATAGTTAGTTTTAATTAAATTACCTTTGTCAACTAATAACTAGATTTTGTTGGTGAGTTTAGGATCAAATCATGAATCCAGTCAAAGACTTATAAGTTCAAGTGATTGAAGTGAAGAAGGTTGAGCCTCATATCAAATTCGCATTTAGATCCTGAATTTCCTAACATTTTCCAAGTAAAAAGGAAGTAACTTGAACTATGAAAGTCTAAATCAAGCAATATCAATGGCATTGGTAAGCTAAGAGTAGAGCTATCAATATGGTCAGCATGCCCTCAGATCTAGCTCACATGGGGCTAGGGCCAAAAAGCCTACAACATCAAAAAGCCCACAAGGCCCATTTTTCCCTTTTTAATGTATATTTGTCCTAATTATAGTTTCTCACTTTCCAACACAACTCATTCTTACTAGAATAAATCTAGTTTCTAGGCTAAAAAGGGTAAAGAAAATGTTATCTAAATGAAAGAAAAAATAGGCTAAATGTGTTGAAGCTTTAAAAGGCTACTAAGGAAATTTTAAGTAAGGTGGGTAAAAAGGCTAAAGGATGAACAAGGAATGCCTAAATTATCTCTTTTAGAATGCAAACACATTTTTGCCTCAATAGGTCAAGCAGAGTTGTTCTAGGATTGGTGAAACACTTCTGAAATCATATTGATACACATAAACCTTCTCTAAAAGTTCACAAACTCAATCAATTAATTTATGAGTAGCATACTTAGAAAAAACAAATTTGTCTTAAGCTAAACAAGAATAACAATAATGAATTACTTCCAGCTAGACTCTCCTAAGCTATTATGCGCCAAACTCTTTCGATTTCTCAAGTTATCCTTCAAAGCAAATCTTATCCATTGTTTTGAAAAATTATGCTTGATTTGAAAAGGATTATAAGATACTCTATACTCTAAATGTAATGTAGACTAATAAAAACAAAACAAAACAAGATAAAAAAGCTAAACAAGAGAAAGGAAAAATCTTTTTATTGGTTGACACTATAAACATCCCTCTACAAAGGCTCCGAACTCGAGAAAGTCCTTAAGTTGACTTAATAAATACTAAACTATAAACAAAATTCAAAAAATATTAATCACGAGCAAATTAAGGTAAAAGAAAGCTTGTGTTGTCTCCCAAGAAGCGGTAATTTAAGGCCCTCAACTTGACCTATAAAAACTATCCTTTTTTCTTAGTCATAAGTACCATGAACAATTCTTATCTTTATAATGAGAAGTTCAATCAAATATTAATCATATAGTATCACGTACTTGGGCATGGCATGATATGTAGATTTTGGTTCAAGAAATGCATACCTAAACACAAGAGGAAGAAGTTTGAATTATACCTTAGGAGCTTCACTCTTAATCAGTAGAGGTGATTTTTGTGGTTGAAATTTTCTTTTGCTCTTCATAGTTTTGTCTTTTCCAATAAGGAGTGAGAGGACTTAACTCTAGCGATTGATCGTAAGCCATAACTTCTTCATCCTTATCTTCGATTGTGGTATTATGCTCTAGACATAAATCAAGAGGTTCCTTTGGGTATTTTTCATTGCACACCTTTTAATCAAGTTCATAGGTGACATCATCTTCTAAGAAAATATTTAACACAAATAATTGTTTGGGAGTATCGAATAAGCTAGACTCGGTTTACATCCTCAAATTTATCCTAATTCTCATGCCCTTCTCCTCCTTTTGAACACTTAAGTTGACCAATTTGATCTTCTAACATCATTTGGTTATGAGCAATTTGATCTTTTAGCATCATGTTGTGTATAGCTAATTGATCAAGCCTTGAAGTGATTTACTAGAGAGGTTCACTTTTTGTTGAATTTATTGTTCAATGACTTGATTTTGATGTTGTTGATCCGCTATGAAATTCTCCACAAGAAGCTCTAAAATTGACTTCTCACTTTGGGATGGTTACTAGTAAGTCATTGCAACGTTGACACCTTATTTTTGTGTAAATTCTTCCAACAATGGTTCCAAGTTAAACTTTTAATTTTGATGTAGGTGTTAATAACACAATTCTGCATTAGCAACCATTTGTTGGAAGCCGAGTGGTGGTCTAGCATTAGGTTGGTGTCTTTGAATTTGTTGATTCCCCCAAGAGAAATTGGGGTGGTTGCTCCAATCATGATTATATGCTTTGGAGGATAGGTTTCTTTAAGACTTGAAATTGTCTAACTTCTCAATGAAAACATCAAGTTTAGCATTAAGTATACTCAATTAATCTAATATACCAACTTGCATAGCTTAGCATAGTTCTTGAAAGGAAAAACAAAAACAAAAGAGAGTAAAGAGAGCTTAAAAGAAAATAAAATGCCTAAACTAATCAAATCATTGATCATATTGATATCAACATCAATCTCCGCAACGGCGCAAAAAACTTATGCAAAATTCGTAAGTGTACAGGTCGTTAACAAGTAATAAAGTGATGAATTGAGTATCGTTCTTATGAGGATCGTGTGATTACCAAACTAGGATGATTTTAATTAAGTAGGAAAATCAAAATAACAAAATAAAATAAAATAAAAATAATTTTAAAAATAATAAACTAACAAGTCTAGAGAGATAAGAATTCAACTAAGCATCAAAGACTTAGGATTAGAAATTCACTACAATTACCCATTATAATGAACCTTGGTTCTCCTTTACTAATGATTAACTAAAATTTTTAAGACAATCTATCCTAAATTGTTTTAAGCCCAGACTATTAGTACTAAAAACGTGTTAAAACTAAATCAATTCCATTTTCATAAATTAGTTAAAACACATTAAGTTCTATGATATCTTGTTAATTCTCGAAGGGTTAAGCCTATCTCTAAGTCTTATTTTTCTAAGTCTTATTTCCCAAGTTCAATTCCTATATTCTCAAGCATTAGACTTATCTTTTGATCATTCACCTAATACCTAAGATCATGCAAGTATGGTGCACAACATACCCTAAGCATTAAGAACATTAGGAATGAATCAAAAATAATAATTAATTCATTAACAAAAAGAGAAATTAAATATGCAATATAACATAGTAAAAAGCTTTATCCTAACCCATATGACAATTAAAGCACCAACAACAAGATTAAAAGATAAAGATACAATCATGAATTAATCCTAGAAAAAAAAAGAGTAGAAGAAGAAAGAATTATGGATGTCTTCAATGGATACCCCATCTCCCTTTATTTTGCCTCCAACCCTTTTGTTCTTTAATCTTTGTTGCCTCCAATCTTCCCCCTTTTGATATGTTATTGGCCCTCCTTTTATAGTCATTTAACTCTAGTTGAGTTGTATTAGGACTTAATATTCCAATTTTTCCCTTAATTAAAGTTTCCAATTTTTTCTTTTTTGTCAAATATTTAATTAATTTTGAGTTTACCAGGAAAATGAAATTTTTGCAGATTTGTTTTTAACAAGCAAATTAGTTTCAACAGACAAATCTGTTTTGCAACAGTCATATTTTTAACAAAACCTAAAGTTGCTTTCTATTTCTAAATGTCTCTTTTTGGCGTTCTATAAATACTGTTCACTTTTGTTGTTTTAGATACTGTTTTTTCTGCTTCTATACTCTCTTTTCCTTCTTCGTCTGAGTTACTTACTATTACAGAATCTCTTGTAGTTCTTGAATCTCTGTCAAACAAGAAGAGTCTGTTGTACCATGAAAAATTTTTGTTTATACCGAAATAATTCTTGAGAGCAGTGCTTAGCATGCTACAGAATTCACGATTTTGCTGTTTCATTTCAGGTCACAAGTGACAACAGACTACAGAGGAAGCAGATCTATTTTGGAGAAGTACTAATAAGGTTAAGGGAGGGGAACAAAGGTTTTCTTATGAAGATACAGTAGAGGAATCAATGGAAGAGGGTGAGTAGCAACCAAGGAAGTCATATATGAGTTCTTTGACTGGACAAGATAGAAAGGAGATGTCTTCGTCTGATGGTGAATGGGACAACGAGGAGTCTACGTATGAATTGGATTAGGAGGACGAACTCAGCCTAGACAAAGAGAGTTCGCATGAGTCTGATCCAGATGAAGATCCCAGGGTTCAGGTTGTGGAGAAAATGTTGGGAAAGTATGAATGCCCTGAATTTGTGCTGGTGCACAGAGAAGAAGTTAGAATTCGAAGGCCTTGGAAGAATTGTCTCTCTGTATTAAATTGTTGGGAAGGAAGATAGGTTTCAAGGCTTTGGAAACTAGACTCAAGTAGATATGGGCCATGAAGGGGATCATATCTATTATTGATCTTGGCAATGATTATTTCCTGGTTAAGTTTATTAACAAGGAAGATTTAACAAAAGCTCTTTTGGGAGGCCTTTAGTTAATATATGATCATTACCTTACATAGTTAGGAAATGGAGTCCTAATTTCCATTCTTCTAGAGATATTATTAAGAAGGTGATTGTTTGGGGTGAGATTCTCAGGCTTAGCAATAGAGTACTACAATGAAAAAAATCTTGTATCACATTGGTAACAGGATTGGAAAGACAATTCGAGTTGATAAGATGACTGCGTCACAAGAATGGGTCAAGCATGCAAGGTTATGTATTGAAGTTGATCTTTCAACACCTCTTCTGGTAATGTTCCAAATCAAGGAAAGGTATCATGGGGGGGGGGAATACAAGGGTTTGCACCTGTTGTGCCTTAATTGTGGCAAATTCGGTCATCATATGGAAGGATGCCCTGATAGGTTGAATGATCAAGATACTGAAGGAAACTAGGCGGAGAGGGCTAAGTTGGGTGGAGATCAGCAAGCTGGTCATGTGCAAAATGGCCATAATGAGGAAGTTGACGACATTGCTATAAAGGAGGATAAGTCAGGTATGGATAATGAGGAAGGCAGAATTAATGATGAGGTGATGACTGGGCAGGAAACAAAGGTCATTGTGGAAATTCAAAAAACTCAATTAGTGGGAAATCAAGATCGACGATCAAATACATGGTTTTAAATTGCGATTTATAATTACAATTATGATCGTAATATTATGATTTTAATAATTTCTGTAATCACATTGCGATTGTAATTACAATTGCATTAACTATATTTTATCACAATTATTCATAATATTACAACTTTAATAATTTCCATAACTACATCCGCAAACGTAATTTAAAATCATAATCAAATATTGAAATTGAAGAAAAGGAGAGAAAAAGCCTGAGTTGAGTGTAAATGGGTGGGACCGAGAAAGGCAAAAAGGTGGAGACTAAGCAAATACAAGTGAAAGGACTTGAAAAAAAATTAAAGTGGGCCATTTAAAAGAATCATCAAGGAGTGGGCCTAAAGTTGATAAATCTATGAAGGCTAAGGTGGGTTATTCTGATAGGCTTAAAGGAGTGGGCCAAGGAAAAAACAGCATCTTTTGGGGTGACCAATCGAAGTCAC
The DNA here is from genome assembly GCA_029884605.1 of Ormosia emarginata. Taxonomy (NCBI): domain Eukaryota; kingdom Viridiplantae; phylum Streptophyta; class Magnoliopsida; order Fabales; family Fabaceae; genus Ormosia; species Ormosia emarginata. The sequence goes on along the minus strand of JAQQTP010000077.1, from coordinate 22,863,020 downwards.
ATGTCAAAATAGGTCAAGTTTGATGAGTTAATTTAAATAGCCTGATAAAATAGATGAGTTAGACTTGTAAAATATCAACCTAAAACTTACATGACCCGAATAGATCGAGCTCAAATGAGTTGAGCCTGCATAGGTCGGGCAAGAATGAGTCAGTCTGAAAATGACCTGACCCTGAATAGATTGGACCAACCCGTTTTGCCACCCTTTGTGGACCATGTTAGGGTGATGGGTTTCATACCCCACCCAACAAGACCGCCATACTACATTAACAACTCTCCGTGTGAGGGGGAAATTCTTGGCTATAGATGGAATATTCAAGTTAGGTGTATTAAGTCAGTTAATATTTAATATTTTTATAGAATTTTATATTTTTAATTATGTGACACAAAATTTTATAAAAATGTTAAGTACTAATTGACCTAACACACTTAACTTAAGCACTCTAAGTTTAGAAAAAAAATCTTTCTTATACCAGGAACATTCAAAACAAAACCTATCCAAGTGGAGAATGGAACTGGTTATAGTGATAAATATTGATATCGATTGATTAGAAAATCAATTTGGAATCTAATTTAGGACAAAACTATAAAAGAATTTTTTGAATAAACCCTGGACAATCAAGGAAAATATAATTAATATTGAATATATTGTTTTGTTGCTTACTGATTAAAGATTTGGTTATGAATGCTAATAAGGAAGTTGATATCTACGTATGAAAATAAACATGAATTTATTTTCCCTTCTTAGACGAATCATAGTCATAATGATGATGTCATAATTATAGTAGCTAGCTCAATCTTTTATTACTGGTTTTAATTTCACAGGGATTTGTTTCTTATGTCGGTACAAATCACCAATTCACTTTCTTATTCTTTAAAACTCATTAAACATGTTCCTAAAATTATTTAGGTTACTGTATTTATCTATTTATTACTACTAAGTATCCCGTTCATTTAACGGGCATTTTAAATTGATTTAAATAAATATAGATTAAAAAATAAATATATTTAGAATTATAAATAAGATATGCATAAATAATTTTTTCCAATAGAATCTAAAAAATATAAACTAAAAGAGAAAAAATATTTAAAATTACAAAGGAGATATGCATATTTAATTAAAAAGATAATTTAAATTTAAAATTTGTAAGAAAAAAATGTCAAAAAAGAAATGTGTCATTCTAAGAGAAAAAGTAACTCAAGAGATTAAGTCATTCTCAAGAGAATGTACTCTAATTTAGTATACAGAGATAAATTTGTTTGGAGTTCAATAAGAGATAACCTTTTCAAAATTAGCTTTCAAGATGATTTACTTTTAAATTTAGTCCATTCATTTTTTTTCTTGATACCTAAATTTAGTCCAATTTGAGAGAGTGTTTCTTAACTCTTATAGGTTCAAAACAATTCAATGGTCTATTTATAACTTTAAGAATTTTGGTACCAAGAAATTGATATTAAAACTTGTAATGTTAAAGAATTAAACACTAATAAAAAAAACCTCAGATAAAAAAAACACCAATATAAAACCCAAACTAATATATGAAATGTTTTAAAACACAATTATTTTTTATATAAAAACATATATTGAAAAAATGAATACATACATATATATACTAAATAGATATTGACAATTAATAAATTATAAATTATAAATATTTTCATTTTAATTCTTTAAATAATGAAAGAGTCGCTATCTAAATTAACTTTAATAGTTGTCGAAAGAAAAATTACAATCTAATTTAAATCAAATAATTATATTTTATTAAGGAAGATTAATTCTGATTGAATTTAACGAAGATACGGAATATGCGGGATATAGCTATAATATAATTTAATTTGCTGCATTATTTTTTGATTATGTTACTATTTTTACATTGTTTCTTGGGAAATTGTTTCATAGTTTACTGATAGTGTGAGATTTTGTACGATTATTTTTTTATTATATGAGATATTGTTAAATTATTTTCTTCCTTTAGCTTTTCTTGCATTGATATTGTTACATTATTTTCCAACATAAAGAAATGATATCAAGTAATTATAAAATATTTAATAATTAATTAAAATTTCAATATAAATATTTTCACATTAAAAAAATTAAGATATAAAAACCTTATATGATATCTATATATATATATATATATATTAAAAAAGGAAAGTCTGAATGAGGAAAACGACATGTGTTAGCACAAGATTATTCTTCAACAAAAAATAGTATTTTTTTAACTTAGTCTTAGATAATATATATATATATATATATATATATATATATATATATATATATATATATATATATATATATATATATAAAATGTATCAGTGAGTAGGAGTGTTTATTGTGAGAGGGTTGAGAGAAGTGAATTTGGCCATGGATCTTATATGAATTGTCGATATTAACATAAACGTGATGAATCTTTTTAAGTGGTCGCGATTTAAGAAACTTTTAATCTTAACCATCTATGTATGATAAAATTTACTCCTTTCACCCTCTCACAATAATGACTCTTTGGGGATATGTCTCCATATATATATATATATATATATATATATATATATATATATATAATTTAAAAAATAATACCACAAAAAAATTGTATCATAATATTGAGGAATTAATATTTTAATTAATTAATATAAATATCGATTGTTTAGAAAATCAATTTGGGATTTAATCTGGGACAAAACTATAAAAGAATATTTTGTATAAACCCTGGACAATCAAGGAAAATAGAATTGAATAAAATTAATATCGAATATACTGTTGTCATGTTTACTGATTAAAGATTTGGTTACGAATGCTAATAGGGAAGTTGATATCTACGTATGAAAATAAACATGGATTTATTTTCCTTGCTTAGAATAATCATAATCATAATGATGATATCATAATTATAGTAGCATGCTCAATCTTCTATTAAAGCTTTTAATCTCACCGGATTTGTTTATATATATATATATATATATATATATATATATATATATATATATATATATATATATATATAAAATTTAAAAAATAATACCGCAAAAAAATTGTATCATAAAATTGAGGAATTAATATTTTAATTAATGAATATAGATATCGATTGTTTAGAAAATCAATTTGGGATTTAATTTGGGACAAAATTATAAAAGAATATTTTGTATAAACCCTGGACAATCAAGGAAAATAGAATTGAATAAAATTAATATCGAATATACTGTTGTCATGCTTACTGATTAAAGATTTGGTTACGAATGCTAATAAGGAAGTTGATATCTACGTATGAAAATAAACATGGATTTATTTTCCCTGCTTAGAATAATCATAATCATAATGATGATATCATAATTATAGTAGCATGCTCAATCTTCTATTAAAGCTTTTAATCTACCGGATTTGTTTCTTATGTTGGTACAGGTCATCAATTCACTTTCTTATTCTTTAAAACCCATTAAACATGTTCCTAAAATTATTTATGCTTCTGTATTTATCTATTTATTACTGCCAAGTATCCCGTGCGTGTTATGGGATTTTTAAATTCATATAGGATTTAAATAAATATAGATTAAAAAATAAATATATTTAAAATTATAAAAAATATATGCATAAATAATTTATTCAAATAAAATTTTAAAAATATAAACTAAAAGAGAAAAAAATTAAAATTATTAAAATTATAAAGCAGATATGCATAATTAATTAAAAAGATTATTTAAATTTGAAATGTAAAAGAAAAAACTGCTAAAAAAGAATGTCATTTTTAGAAGAAGAGTTCAAGAGATTAAGTCACTCTCAAAATAATGTACTCTAATTTAGTATATAAGGATAAATTTGTTTAGAGTTCAATAAGAGGTATCTTTTCCAAAATTAGCTTTCAAGATGATTTACTTTTCAATTTAGTCCAAAAAAAAAAATTACTACGGAAATTTAGTCCAAAATGAGAGTGTTTCTTATATCAAATACAGGTTCAAAACAATTCGATGGTCTATTTATAACTTTAAAAATTTTGGTACCAAGAAATTGATATTAAAACTTATAATGTTAAAGAATTAAACACTAATAAAAAACCTCAGATAAAAACACACACTAATATAAAACCCAAACTAGTATACGAAATGCTTAAAAATAAAATTATTTTTTATATAAAAATATATATTAAAAAAATAATATATATATATATATTTAATATATATAAATTAAAAAGATATTGACAATTAATAAATTACAAATTATAAATATTTTCCTTTTAATTCTTTAATCAATGAAAGAGTTACTATCTAAATTTACTTTAATAGTTGTCGCAAAAAATTACAATCTATTTAAATCAAAGAATAATATTTTATTAATGAAAATTAATTCTGATTGAATTTAATGAAGATACGAAATATGCAAATATAAACAATTTTGCTATTCGAATAAATAGTTAATTATTCGAATAGGATTTCTACTATTCGAATAAATTCATTATTGTATATTAGAAAACATGTCACTTTATTCGAATAAAATACCTACTATTCGAATAAACACGTCACTTGTAACAGAATGGAAAATTCAATCCCATTCAGTTCTTTCTCTTCATTCACTTCTTTTCTTTTTGGTTCCTTAAGTCCAATAGTTCCAACAGAACAAATTTGATGAAATGAGATGAATGAGGTAAGATAAGTGATATCATCAAGAGACATGTGTCATAAAGGAAACACTCTTGAAATCTTGACTGAAGAAGAAACAATGATTAGCAGCAACATGTGTCAATCTTGTATTTTAAGCCATGATTACAAAAACAGGTGGCAAGCATATGCAAGTTGCATGAGAAAATTTCATAATTTTCAGCTTTGATTAAAGAAGGAAAAGAGTAAGCTAAGCATGATGAAGCATGGCTAATAGGAAGACAAGTGTCCAATATTAACGATAGATGAAGCTTATGAAAACAACAAAAAACATGTGGCAAATCCTGGATGAAAATTAGATTAGAAACAATGATTGGAGATTTTTTAGAAAACTTAATCTCCTTATGACACCTATCTCACCTCCCTACGTAAGACAATCTCTATAAATATGTAATTGTCTCTCCCTTTCTCAGCAGAAAACACTTACCTAATCACAAAACTAGCACCTCTGTTTTTTGCCACTTCACTTTTCCATTTTCACCCACTATTCCACCAATCTCAATTTTGTAACAGAGGTAGGAAATAGCAAAAAAAAAAAAAAAGCACAACTCTTTCTTCTTTATTTTTCCTATCCATACCTCTCAGTCCATTCTTTTGCAACCATAGTTATTTATTCTATTTTTTGGAATGGAAAGAAATGGCTTTCACTGGTTTATGCAATGCATTTTTTATTAGGTTTATTCGAATAGACACTAGTTCTATTCCAATAAACCATGCCAGAACACTTCAACAATTTCATTCACGAATGGTTTATTCAAATAAACCTTCCATTTATTCAAATAAACACTTACAGAACATTGCAAATTTATATTTTTAAGGAAATCTATTTGAATATGCTTTTGTCTATTTGAATAGAAATCATTTAGAAAGCCAGAAGATGGTGGTGTTATTCAAATAGACCAATGGGTTATTCGAATAACAGACACCAGAAAATGCTCAGAGAGAGAGAGAAAGGTGAGAATTTCATCTTATTTTCTCTTCATTTCCCTTGCTCACCATTACCCAGCAACGTTCTGTTCACTCTCATCCACACTCTCAAATGCGATTTTCAGAAAGGTAGGAAGAGTGAAAATCCATTCTTTTTCTTCTTTTATTCTACTAATCTTAATTTTGGTTTTATCTTGGATTATTTCAAATTTCTGACCTCTTTCAAAGTTGTTGCAGGAATTCTTATTGTATGTCATTTCTTTTTTATGTTGATTTTTTTACACTTTGATTCTCTTTTATGACTTGAATTTGAACTTGTTTGTTTCGATATCTTTGTTTCGATTTCGACTCTCTCACATTTTCGATTTCACTGTGTTTCTATTTTGATTTTGACTATATAATCTCATGATTCTGTTATTTACTTGTGTCTCTCCTTTCGATTCTGACTATATTATATTGATTATGTTATATACTTGTTTAATTAGTCTTTCGATTTCGAGTATGTCTATTGATACTGGTTAGTCTCATTTTGATTTCGATTTTGGTCTTTCAACTTCGATTTATGTTGAAATTATGATATGTATTTGAACTTGTATCTTGATTTTGAATTCTAATGTTGCCCCATTGTGCTAATGAAATCAATGTGCAAGAGAATAATTATTACGACCGTGATTAGAGAATTGGGAGATGCCTCAATAGAAATTATTATGATCATGATTAGAGATTATTAGGGGACGTCTTGATTAGAGATTATTATGATTATAATCAAAGGACATTGAGAGATGCCTCATTGTTAGATAGAGAAATGCACATTTAGTTAAGAATCTTAACAATGTGATGAGAAGAGTTGTTGTTGAAATTACTCCATAATTGTTTCGATTCTGAATTTGGTGTCTATTTTTTTTACCTTTCTCTAGTTTCAATTTCGATCTACTCCTAGTTTAATATTTCAATTTCAAACTACTATTTGCTTAACATTTTGATTTCAATCTCTATACTATGATTTTGATCATTGCTCTTTCATATCGAAGTTGTTTTTGATATTGAACTCCTTTCTTTGACTGATTTCGATTTTGGTTGAAATTGATTCTTTGTTTGATTTTGATTTCGATCGAAATTATGAATTTTTGAAAAGAAAAGTGAAAAAGAATGGTAAAATATTTTTTATACTTGTGACGTACGGTTAACATATCATTAATTCAAAACTTTTAAATGTTTTTGTTAATTTTTACTAAGTTTTATCTCATATAATTTTATGTAATATTTCAAAAAGTACACATTCTCATGTTCATGATTGATGCTAACGTCAAACAGATTTTTAACCTAGTTTGAAGGAGCATATATTTTCTTTGGGAGGAATTTGTCTTATACGAAGAATATATAAGTATTAACTAATTCTTGTTGTAAAATTTTAAAAACAAATTAATATTAATAACAATTCTATGTAACTGTCTAGTAAACATATTTGAGAAATTATTATTATTAGAGTATTATGTAATTGTCTAGTAAACATATTAGAAAAATTATTAGAATTTATTATTAGAATTATTATTCTTACAGTAGGACGTTACAAGTCCTATCGTTGTACTTCTAACATGCTTTTGATTTTCAAGTGTTTGTTCTCAATGGTCGCTCCTAAGATCTCCAATGCCTGCCAAGCTCAAACCCATTCTTGAATTGACGAAAATCTTGAATAGTTTTCTCAATATCAGATTGTGTATTCATCACAAAAGGCCCATGCTGGACCACCGGTTCATTAAGTGGCCCCCCTCCCATCAACAAAAACCTCAAAGGCCCTGAAGTATTATTCCAGACACTAAGACCATCTCCATGACCCAAAACAAGTAAATTGTGAGCTTTCATTGGTGGTGAACTGGAGGAGCCAAAGGTCCCTTCCCCTTCAATCACATAAATAAAGGAATTCCAAGACACTGGAATACGTTGATGCAATTGAGCTTTTGGCATGAGAGTGAAATCAAGGAACATGATTGGAGTCTTGCTGTAAACTGGTGAATGCACTCCCAAAGCTTTTCCAGCCAAAATTCTAACTTTTACCCCATCTTGCTCTACTGTTGGTATGTTCTGACTGAGAACATCAACACACCTTGGTTCAATCCTGAAACAGAGATTCAAAAGTCACATATATAAGGCAAGAAATGCATGGCCAAAAACATTATTAAGACAACGCGACTGTCAATCCACATTTTTTTTAACTTTTGTTGCATTTATAATTGAGATAAGCTTAACTTATTATTTGTTATAAAAAATTGTGTGAAAATAGTATAATAGGAAGTATCCACCATTCAACATTCTTATTCTAAAAAATAAGGTTTTTTTTTCTTGCTATAGCTATGAAGTACAGACACACAACATGACACAACACAAACAAAAAGACATTCTAAATTTAAAAAAATTGTGAGATACAAACAGAGTATGTGTGTATGTATATATATAAAATTAAAAATTTAAGAAAAAAAATTCATAATTCATAACATCATAGTCATATCAAAGTCAAAAAAACAAATTTTAAAATTAGACACATATCGTCATGTGTCATATAAGCGTCGATATCCAAGATGTATCCGACATGCAACACGATACTAAAATGACGTGCCCGTGCTTTATAGTGTCATATATAATTATTGTACCTTTTGAAAAAGAAAAAAAAAGATTAAATGGATCAAAAGGAGCAAAAATTCCTACATTTTTTTTTCGGATGATAAATTGATCCATAGTTGAACTGCTATATTTGTTCCCTCTCCTCCAGCCATTTCTGAGTGAATCAAACCTCTACCCACTGTCATCCACTGCATAAAGGATCATAGAAAAGAAATATATAAATTTTCCTTCAATTACTCTTTCTATTAAGTAATAATAATTTCTAGTCTGAAAAAATATTTGACAAAGACAAATCAAATAATAGCCACCTACCTGAACATCACCAGCTCTTATTATACTCTTATAGTCGGTAAAATCTTCAATTGCGAAGGCCCCCTAAAATTTATAAAAATGAAAATTATACTTCTTGCAATTCTGTTTTTTTTTTTTGGCCTCCACTTAAATAACACATTCAAACTGCTCTATGACAAAATTACTAAGTTAATTAATATACCTGTATCACGTAGGTGACAGTCTCAAAACCTGAAAGTGAAAATAATGCCCTATTAAAATATTTGAAACTCGATCAATTGCATGAGCTAACCAACTCGAGCCATGCATTAAAGAAGGACGATAGTATATATTAACATATTGTGAAGGAAGTGTTTAAAAAACAATACTTACAGACTATGGCAGTTACAAATTGTAAACAATTAGTTACATATGATTCTATCTAAATTAACATTTCAGTTAAAATTAGACAGAATTTGTGTCTATTTGAGATTTATAGTGATGTATAGTATAAATAAAATTACTCCGATTAAAATACCTCTATGAGGATGATCAGAAAATCCACAAGGTGGAGTCACTGCAAAGTCAAGTATATATCATTATCAATAGAAAAAGAAAAAGAAAAAGAAAACAAAACAAAAGAAACCAAATGTACTCAATCAAAGTAAGCTTGAATCAATAGATCATAAGATTCACAACCAACTGTACCTGAGATGTCATACAACATCAGAAAAGGGTCCAAACCATACACACTTTTGAGGATAAGAAGTCACCACCAGATGAAATCAATAAAGCACATCAGTACGTATATACCCGTATATGAAGGCAGAAAGTACTAAATTAATAATATGCTGAAAACCGTAAGTATCATAACATAATAATTTCACGAATCATCATTGATCAATGGAAGGTGTAAGAATACTATGATTACCTTCCACTGCATTTTCTGACAACTGTTCCTTCACCTTCCTGTTGGGATGGAAGAAGAACGTTATTGAGAACTAATCTAGGAGAGATCAAATCCATGAGTTGATGATAATGATATGATCAAAACCTCTTCAATCGAACAGTAAAAATTGGTATTGGTATAGCCTTAGTTTCATAGCACTGTAGGGATATTTATATAGCCATTGCCACCATTGAGGTTTTACAATTTGGTAAGAGCAATTTGGTAATGAATGCAAATAAGGAAGGATATTTAGGTGTGAAAATAAACAAGGAATTATTTTCCCTGCTTAGACTAATTGTAACGTACTATTCTAATTTTAATTATTTTCTTATTTTAATAATAAATATATATCCTATTCTAGTTTTAATTATTTTCTTATTTTATACTAATTTATATATATATATTTTTTAATTTCCTATTAGAACAGAACATTACATAAAAACTACTAATTTTTTATTAGTTCATATGTACAATATTTTACATGGACTTCGAGGATACGTCCTTCTAGAGTAAGGTATTTACATACATAATACTACTTAAGTTAAGCACCTATTAAACAAGAAGAGACTTACATAAGCCTTCATTAGGTGTCACTATTTACATATGTACAAATATTATTTTCCTTTAGTATCTACTCATTGAAGAGTAGAATTATCAGAAAAAGACCTCTATAAGTAACTATAAACACATAATCGCCAAGTTCGAGCATATATTTTTGCTCAACATGAAAATCAATCATAACTCTAATTGTTAGCATTATCTGAAATGTTAAACTACAAAAAAAAATGAGATAAAATCTCAATAGGAAATTAGTAAAAATAGATATATACTACCACTCTTTACTATTCTTTCTTTCTTAAAACCATATCTAAGAGCTCACAAATAAATAAATCATTATTTGAGAAATAAGGTTAGAAGAGTAATAAATAACTCAATAAGTAAGTAATTCAATAAAAAGAGAATAAGTATCAAAAAGTTTAATTATCATTATCATCATCATCAATAAATATTATCTTTTTCGTCATTACCATTATCATCATCCCATTTCAATACTTTTAACCAAATGTGCATCATTTCTCTTCATCACGGCGTACCTCAATGCTCTCATCATGACTACAATAATTTGAGGTGTCCCTTAATTCTCTCATCATGACCACAATCATTTTAAATGATTAAGACGTCCCTTAATCCTCTCATCATAGTCACAATAATTTGACCAAGACGTTCATTGATCTTCTCATCATGGTCACAATAAAAAATTTGATAAATGTGCCCCTTAATCTTCTCATTATTGTCACAATAATTTTCTTTTCTTTGCTCATTGAATCATTTTTATCCATGGAATGATATTACAAAAATATTTTAAAAATAACTTGTATCAAAGTAGATATCAACATAGTATAAATAATGTAAAGAAATAGAAATACTATTAAAAAAATCAAAATTAACGTAGAACAATAATTTATAAGACTTTAAAATAATGAAGAATTTAAAAGAGTAAAGTATGTCAAAATAATGATAAATAAAATGATTTGCGTTCAAAATTTGGTTTGAAGGAAGTTTATTCGAATAACATAAAGTCTATTCGAATAAATCTCTTGAAAAACTCATTTTTTAGCATTTTGTCAAATTTTTCTTCAAATAATGAAAATTTTATTAGAATAAATCTTTTATAAAAACAACACTAGAAGTATTTTTTGGCAAGATTTATTCGAATAAACTAATCATTCGAAATCATGTTGTAGAAACCATAAAAAAGCCATTTTTGCTATTCTCTTTCAAATTGAACAGAGCAATTGGTAATGACTACAAGGGATGGGTTAAATGATATAGGTAGAAGACATAAAGAAGAAAGAGTGAGTTTTTACTAATTCTACCTCTTTTCAGAATTGGCATTTGATGAAAAAGTGGATGATGGTGGAGGTGTTTGGTTGCTACAAAAAAAAAAAAAAAAATAGAGTTGCAGACCTTGGAAGTTAATTTGGTGTGTTGTGACGAGATTGGGAGAAAAATGAGGTATTTATAGAGTCAAATTTAAATTGATTTACGTAATGGAATGATGCAGGAGAAGTTTGCTGTCAAAATGAGGTTTATTCTTTAGAAAAATCTTCCCCTGTAATCATGGTTTTTGTTTTGATTTTTATTCCAGATTTTGCCACTTGTTTTGTAATTCATAATCATAATTTATGGAGTTCCTCGTAATGACACTTGGTCATGCTATCTTTACAAGCTCAACTCACCTTCATTAAATGGTTGAACACCTATTTACGTATGGCCATGCTTGGCTTTACAATTTGCCTCCTGTTCCAAATATTTTATGGCACTTGTCACCCATAATCATTGTTGTCAATCATTGTTTACTTGGTCAAGTGCTTACTTGTCCTTGCTGATCATGGCTTGGTTCTAGTTTAGTTTCATTGGGACTAGTTAGTTTGATCAAGCAAGAGGAAAAGAAACTAAATGGAGACTAGAGTTTCCATTCTTTCTGCAACGTATTGTGTCTTCCATTTAGTTAGATACCAACTCCTTTATTCGAATAAAAGGAGTCTTATTCGAATAATTTATACTGTTGTGACGTTTATATGTTCTCAGCAGTCATTTTATTCGCATAAAATTAACTTTATTCAAATAACTCCATCTTAAAACATTGCATTTTTATTTTTCAAGGTTCATTTTATAATACAAAGTTATCCTATATTATGTATTTATATTATTATATTTCTCATAAATGTATTTATTATTATTAATATATTGAGGGATGTTACATTCTTCCTCTCTTATTCTCAAAATTTTTAATTATACCTGCTAAAAAAAATCTGGATATTTTCATTTAAAATCTTCTTTTGCTTTTCATATAGCGTCTTCTATATCTTGTCCTTGTCATAGAACTTTAACCATAAGAATAGTTTTATTCCTAAGTTGTCTAAAATTTTTGTATATTATTTGTATAGGTTGTACCTCATATGTCAAATTATCTTTTAATTGTATTGATTCTACCTCAATGATGTGTGAAGAATCAGGACAATATTTTGAAGTTGTGACACATGAAATACATCATGAATGTTTGACAAATTCGGGAGTAAGGCAATTTGGTAAGCAACAGTACCAACTTTTTTGAGAATTTGGAAATGTCCAATATATCTAGGACTCAGTTTCTTTGTTTTTAAGGACCTGTCAATTCCAGTTGTCGGGGTGACTCATAGGAATACAGTTTCTATGTTGTTGTGCTAGTATTAATGTAGAGGATCTCACCTCTTTGTTATATTGTTCTATTTTATTGTTTATGTTTGGTAAAGACGGTAGGAAAGATGAAGAAGAATTACTTCCATTCTGTCCATTCTGTTTACGTGTTGATTTTTCTGAGGTTTGATGATGGCATCAAGACTGGGTTTTCTCGATTATGTCAATGTGCGGTTTCACGGGGGCGTGAATGCTTGGCGTGTCGATTTAGATACAGAGCGTGTTAGATATATTGGGGAGGTAACTCTATCTGGAAGTAGGACTTACTATGGGGTTATTACTTTTTCGTTTACTACTTATGTGCATTTAGAATTTTACATGCCTATGAGAGACTTGTGGGGTGACTATCATTATACCCCTAGAGAGGATAGTGAGGTGTTATCTGCTCAGACACCTGTTCATAGGACTGCACATCACCCGGAGTTTTTATCATCTGAGGAGACAGAGGAAGATCCAGTTGAGGACTCTTCTCATTAGGTCTATGTTGTGGAGATAGTTTATGTTTTGGTAAAAGGTTTTGGACATATGTCTTTTGAGAACAAATCTTATGTATATTGATGTATATTATTCAGTTACTATAACTTGTATTCTTTTTATTTTATTTAATTATGTTATCCGCAAAAGAAAATTTTGGAAATTATACAGATAATACTAAATCTTTTACAACTTAGTTCTAGTTTAGTAAGTTTAAAGTCTTAAATGTAATGCCCTAGGTAGGGTGTTACAATTACAGTATGAAGAGTTGAGTTTATTTTATAAAGCAAAAATTTAAAGTATTTGTAACCTTTAAAAATTTTAAAGTTCTTGTAGAAAAAGAGAGTGGTTGTGTAATCAAATTTCTAAGATCTGATAAAGGAGGCAAATTTATATCTAAAGAATTTAATGAATTTTGTGAAACAAATGGAATTCGTCACCCTCTAATGGTTCCTAGATCACCACAACAAAATGGTGTAGCGGAGAGAAAAAATAGAATTGTTCTTAATATGGCTAGATGTATGTTGAAAGCTAAAAATATGCCTAAAGAATTTTGGGCTGAAGCTGTTTCTTGTGCAGTTTATTTGCTTAACCATTCTCCAACAAAGAATGTGAAGGATCTAACACTACAAGAAGCATGAAGTGGGACCAAATCCAGTGTCAATCATTTGCGGGTGTTTGGAAGTGTTGCTTATGTTCATGTACCCGATCAAGGGAGATCCAAGCTAGATGATCGAAGTGTGAAGCATGTTTTTATTGGCTACGATCTAAATTCCAAAGGTTACAAGTTGTACAACCCAAGTAATGACAAGATATCAAGATGTGAAGTTTGATAAAAAAGTCACTTGGAGATGGGAAGCACAAGAAGAAGAAAGTTATGATTTCTTTTCATATTTTGAAGATGAAGAGCAAGCATGACGCCTCTCCAAGAAGAGACTCCACCACCATCTCCCATTCATGAAGCATATTCATCTTCCGAAGAAAGTTCTAGTGAAAAGCCGAGAAAAATGAGAAGTATTGAAGAATTATATAATGTAATTGAGCCTTTCAATTTGTTTTGCCTTCTTGTTAACAGTGAACCTTTAGACTTTGATGAAACTTTCAAAGACAAAATGTGGAGACAAACCATGCAAGAGGAAATCGATGCCATTGAAAAGAATAACATTTGAGAGTTATAATCTCTTCCCAAGGGTCATGAGGTAATTTGAGTCAAATGGGTGTTCAAGATAAAAAAGAATGCCAAAGGATATGTAGAGAGATATAAAGTAAGACTCGTGGTAAAAGGCTACAAGCAAAAGCATGAAGTTAATTATGAAGAAGTGTTTGCACCCGTTGCCTGCATGGACATAATTCGTTTGATCATTGCTTTGACGGGTCAAATGAGGTGGATGATTTATCAACTTGATGTAAAGTCTATTTTTCTTAATAACTATCTAGAAAAGGAGGTATATGTTGAGCAACCAATTGACTTTGTGGTAGAAGTGCATGAAGATAAAGTCTTGAGATTAAAGAAGGCGTTATATGGTTTAAAGCAAACACCAAGAGCATGGAATAGCCGCATCGACAAGTATTTTCAAGATAATAACTTTGTTCGAAATGTTCATGAATATGTTTTTTATGTTAAAGCATATGACAATGGAGATATTTTACTTGTTTGTCTTTATATTGATGATCTTATTTTCACCGGAACTAATCCTACTTTGTTTGAAGGATTCAGGAAGGCTTCAACACATGAATTTAAGAATGAGCGATATTAAGCTCATGTCATATTATTTAGGCCTAGAGGTGAAGCAAATGGAGGATGAGATTTTTATTTCTCAAGAAACCTATGCAAAGGAGATTTTGAAGAAGTTCAACATGTTTGATTATAACTCCGTGAACACACCCATAGAATATGGAGTTAAATTGTCAAAGTTTGATGATGGAGTGAAAGAAGATCCCACAATTTTCAAAAGCTTTGTGGGAAGCTTAAGATACTTGACTTCGACAAGACCCGACATGCTTTTTGCAATTGGAATAGTGAGTCGCTACATGGAATCACCTACTTCTACCCACATGAGAGTTGTTCAGAGGATTCTTTATTACCTAAAATGTACAATTGATTTTGAACTATTTTATTCATTCTCTAATGATTTCAAGCTTGTGGGATATTGTGATAGTGATTTTATGGGAGATATTGATGATAGAAAGAGCATTACCGATTTTATATTCTGTATGGGAGATTGTGCTATTTCATGGAGTTCTAAGAAACAATCCATTGTCACACTTTCAACTTGTGAGTCCAAGTATGTGCTAGCAACTTCTTGCATTTGCCATGCTATATGGCTTAGAAGATTATTGAAAAAAAATTATTTTCCATAAGAGGAAGCAACAAAGATTTGTATTGATAATAAGTCCATACTATCTCTCGCTAAAAATTCGGTGTACCATGATCGAAGCAAGTACATAGACACAAGGTTTCATTTTATTAGAGAGTATGTTGACAACAAGGTGATTGAGCCCAAATATGTGAAGACACAAGATCAAATTGCTGATATTTTTACTAAGTCTCTCAAGTTTGAAGAATTTCAAAAATTATGAGCAAGAGTTGGAATGAAGAAGAAGACTTCAAATTAAGGGGGAGTGTTGATTAAAAATAATAATTTGAAGTTAATAGAATTTTGGTGGTTATGAGACCTTTGATGTGGTAGTTATTGTGAGTTATGAGAATTATTCTATGAGTAATGAAGAATTATGATATGTCATTAAGGAGAATTATTTCATGAATTAAAAGCAAATTATTATTATTAATTAGGGAGAGTTATAGAATGTGTAAGATGTCTTTAACTTCTATAAGTATTCTATGTATTTTGGAGTTTGTTAAGTAGAAGAAATAAAATTTTTAATTCAAGTATCTCTTCTATTATTCTTTTACACTAACACTATGGAGAACTTTTGAGGGGTTAAACTTAGCTCGGTCGTTGGGGTACATGAAAGTTGAGCTCCACCTTGATTCTCACTCTGTTACTTGTGGTATTCAAGGTGGTAAAACGAGTAGCTCTACTGGAAGAAGCTTGCTTCGTCATATTATGGGTCTTTTTAAGCAAGATTGGGAGGTACGAATTATGCTTATCTTAGATGAGAAATTCTTGCCTAAACCTAGAGCACCCAAGTAAGGTGCATCAGGCTAATCAACACTTAATATTTTCATAAATCTTTGTGTTTTTAATAGTATGGTACAAAGATTTATGAAAATGTTAAGTGTTGATTAGCCTAATGCATCCAACTGGGTGCTTCAGGTTTATGCAAGAATCTCTCTCTTTAGATAAGCTAACAAGTGTGCTGACTTGTTGGGTAATTAAAGTTGTGATTTGCAACTTGGTTTGGTGATTTTGTATACTCCTCAAATAGTGGTTAGACAGTTGATGTTATGAGATGCTACTGGAGTAGGGGTGGAAACGGGTCAGGTCAGGTTAGGTCAAACCTTGCCTTAAACAAGCCTGACCTATTTATCAAATGTATGGCTTGAGCCTGACCTATTTACTTTACATAGACCAATTTTCAAAGTCTGACCTTATAACATTCTCTCTAACATATTAGCCTTAATAATTGTTATAGTGATTTATTAATGCTTGTGTGAGTTACCTATTAATTCTAGTGAATTTTTGAGCTAGTTTAGGTAATACAAGATGTGAAAAATAGCTCATATTAGCTCAACACTTAGCATAAACTGCTTAGATGATTGAAATAAATATGAAAAAAATATTTTTAGATTTTAAGTAATTAGAATGAGTTGTGATAATTATTGAAAAATTAAATGATTAAGTTTAATATTTTTAATAAAATAGAATGAGTGTTCAAATGCCAAATAAAATAGAAGAGTAGCTTGGAAAATTATATGAGATTTGTGGATGTGTCAAGTAAAGGATGAAGATTATTCTGGGAATGATTACAGGTTAAGGCATATACCTGTAAGTGTATTAGTTTAACTCCTTAAGTTTATCCTAACTTACTGAGAAGTAATAGAACCTAATGACTGACAATGGTGTGTATAGATAGTTATTAAATGGTGAGTAAAAGAATTAAATGAAGTCCTAGAATTTTTCACAACACTTAGTGTCCGTTTGACTCCTATAATTGAGCATAAAATTATAGTTTGAAATTAGAATTGGACCTCTTAATTCTAATTTTTATGTTTGGAATGCCATTTAGAATTGAAATTGTAATTCCATAAACCAATTCCATGGAATTGAAAAATAACTAAGTTAAATATTTCTCAATTCTTAGCCTATACCTTAAGAATTATCAATTTCATAACTTGAAAATTAAACTATCTCTCTCTATCTCTCTTTTCCACATTTATTTATGAACAATCATATTTATTGAGATTCTATATTTATATAGAATTTTTTTTATATTTATATAAAAATTATTATAATATAGCTATTTATTTTTTTCTAAAAAATTCATGAAAAATTTCTTTATGAAAAAAATATGACTATTATATTATAAAATTATTATTGTATGAATATTTTTATTTAATTTTAATTTTGTAAATAATTTTTTAATGTTTTAGATCATACATTTAAATAATAAAATTATTATTGAATTTAGAATTACAATTTCTTATCTTAATTCTTTGACAACCCCAAACATAAAATTTAAGATTCCTGAATTAATTTTAATTCTGAAAGAATTATGATTGAAATGAAAATTTTATGTTTCAATTCCAATTATGTTATCCAAACAGACCCTTATGGAAAGTAGAAAACTCAATAATAAAAGATCAAAGCATCTTTAAGAGATACATCTTTTACACCCAATGATGATAACTCATCATTTTTTATTTCATCCTTATCCCTCCATCACTTTCTCAACCACGTTTGATCACTTAACACACACTCTCATGTCTCTTTTCTCATTCTCCTCGGTTGGCAGTGAAAGAAAAGAGATAAGAAAGAAAGGAAAGAAGAAAAGAAAGGCAAGGAACACCATTAACAAGGACTTTAAGAGGAACCAAGGAGAAAAAGGTAGGGGTTTTGTGCAATCTCTACCTTACTTCTATCACTTTCATTCCCTCAAGTCTTATATGAATAGATTGGTTGAGAATTCTCTTGTGAG
Source organism: Ormosia emarginata (assembly GCA_029884605.1). NCBI lineage: Eukaryota > Viridiplantae > Streptophyta > Magnoliopsida > Fabales > Fabaceae > Ormosia > Ormosia emarginata. The sequence continues at coordinate 22,844,795 of JAQQTP010000077.1, read as the reverse complement.
ATTTATGTTGTATTGGTAGATATATGTGTGTGTGTGTGTGAGAGAGAGAGAGTGTGTGTATGTGTTTGAAGAACTTAAGAATTATAGGTTAACGATAAAATAAATATCATGGATTGATTTACTATTGACAACCTTTGTGAGTTTTAGCTTGAAAATATATAAAGATATGATGATATCTTAATTGAAAATGATAGAGGAGATATACTTATTAGATAATCATATTTGCGAAAGCATTCTGATTGCAAAATGCACCAGATAATCGATTATCCAGTGAGTGACAATCAATTATCAACTTTCAGAATGCTTTATTCTTGGGAGATAATCGATTATTTAGTGGGTGGTAATCGATTATCAACTTCCAGTATGCTTTGTTCTTTGCACCAAATAATTATCCAGTGAGTGATAATCAATTATCAACTTTCAGAATGCTTTATTCTTGGGAGATAATCGATTATCTAGTGGGTGGTAATCGGTTATCAACTTCCAGTATGCTTTGTTCTTGGGAGATAATCAATTATAATCAATTATCAACTTTTAGAATGCTTTGTTCATGGGTGATAATCAATTATCCAAAGGTGATAATCAATTACCAACTTCTAGAATACTATGTTCAAGAGTGATAATCGATTATCCAAGAGTGATAATCAATTATGAACTTACAGAATGCCACTACTGGATAGTGATAATCGATTATCAAGTTACAAAATAAGAACATATATGGGTGATAATCAATTATCAAACTCCTGTTTTAAGTAAATAGAGTTCCATATTGTATAATATGAAGATATTTGATTAAGTCCACTAAATGAAGTGACTTATATTATGAATGCGCACTTGGTAAACTATTGAAATGATGATTTTGTGCACTAGATATGTCTATGTGATTAGATAAATTGAGATTGTACACTTGTTATGCTTATGAGGTATACTAGAAAATGATTTGCCCCTTTATAAAGCTAAAGTTGAGCTAGTATTAAATTATGAATTGTGAATTGCTCCTTTAAATTGTTAAAGTTGAACTAGTATTGGATTAACAAGTAAAGTGCTCAAAACTAAAAGACATTGGACATGATCCTCGAATATGAATGATCCGTAGTTGTTATTCCCTTAGTATTGGTAGCCCATAGATTCATTTGGCTTTAGTATTGAATTTTGGAAATGATCATCGTAAAGGAGGTGATCTTAAATTCTCAGATATAAATTCTGGAAATGATCCTCGTAAGGGAGGGTGATCTTAAATTCTTAGATGTGATTTATCACTAGATTTGACCAAAGTTACCAGTAATGTGAGGACACAACATTCCATCCCTACCTAGTTAAATAAAGGACATAAATCTTGGGAATATGCTTAGAAAGATGAAAATTAATGAGTACTTAAGAAAGATTTATGTATTGTTAAGTATTTACACATCATCATGGAGTTAGTATTTACATAAAGCATTGATTTGATGGTGAATATTTGCATATTGAGAATTTGTGAATATTCTAATAATAGTGATACATTCTTAATGATTTCTGTGATTCATTGATGATGTGTTTGAACTATTTATAATATTTGAATATGAAATGTTGATAAATGAAGTTATGTATTATTAAGTATTTACAATACATAAGAAAGATGATAATTAATGATAATTAATTAGAAATATGTAAATATTATTTATAGTATTGGAAAGATAATAATTAATGAGCACTTAAGAAAGATTTATGTATTGTTAAGTATTTACACATCATCATGAAGTTAGATTTGCATAAAACATGGATTTGATTATGAATGTTTGCATATTGAGAAATTGTGAATATTCTAGTAATAATGATACATTTTGATGATTTTTGTGATTCATTGATGATGTGTTTGAATTATTTATAATATTTGAATATGAAATGTTTATTAATTATAAAAATTGAATTTCTATCTTGAGAAGAGAAATGAATCATTTTTGACTTTAGTCACCTTTCTATAAGATATTATAAGAATTTATTTGTTTTCCCCGAAGTAAATGAAATTATTATGATGACATTTATTTGTTAGAATTACTGAGAATTTCTAGAATTCTCACCACTTTTTTTTCCAAGGTAATTCCAGCACGAGATCCACCTATGGAGTAGAGGTGAAGATGCATATGTAGAGTGGGATTGCCTATCATTTTTTACCATTGCCTTGTATTTATAATTATGCAATAGGTTGTATGTAGTTTGTATGTACATATACCTTTAAAAGCTTGGTTTGTATCATTTGAACACTAATGTTCTAGATTGTATAGACTATTACTGTTAGTATAGAATAGACTTTTAAAATGTAAATTATTCTTGTAAATATTATATTTCACTCACAAGGCTCAAGCAAGCAATATAATTAATATAGTTATTTATCAAGGAATGATAATAGTTTAGTTGTGACATACCTAATCCTAATTACTTTTGTATAATCCTGATATACATATAGTATTAGTTTTGGAGTGTTACAGGCCTGATTTTTTTAAAAGTTTGATTTGATCTGAAAGCTTATTTAAAGACTTATTTTACAATAAGACATTTAAATAGACCAACAAACTTACTTCTAAATAAACTAAAGAAATAAGTTAATAGACTTAAGTCTTTATATAAACTAATGGACCTAGAATTTTTTTAAAAATATTATATTATTTATTAAATTAATTATATTATATAAATATTAAAATTTCATAATATATATAAAATAATAATATATATAATTAAATAAATTAACTTACTAAATCTAAAAAACTTTTTTAAAAATTTAAAAAATTGACCTATTTTATCAAATAATTTTAAAAAACTTTGATTTATTTACTTTTATTAAATAAATTAAGTCAAATTAAATTTTAAATAAATCAAATCATAAACACCCACATATCATCAGACCTACTTCCACCAATCTCCCCGTTCGGGAGCCTCAACTCCCGTATGATTGTGGTGTAATCTTTTTTCTGCTTGGGCTTCGGCCCTGTACCCCCCAAAAAAAAAATTGCCTGTAGAATGTAGATTGCCACGTGAAAGAGTACTTCCACTAGACGCAATCCCATTGGGCGAGTGATGGCACATGAGGAGAAATTCTCGCACAATAGATCCACGCGGTTCCACTGTGACTCCTTCTCTTTCCTTGCTCACCAAGACATGACCCCACACAAACACAAACTCTTCATTCATAAATACCCTTCATCCCCTTCCCCTTTGTCTCTCAAGCCCCTTTCTCTTCCATGGAGGTCAACCTTCTCTAATCTACCAACCATCATCAACACCTTCACAATCTCCTAGTTCCATGGATGGCCCACAACAACAAGAAGACTCACTCGACCAAATCGACTGGGACACCTTCCTCGACCAATTACCCGAACTCCAAGTCGACGATGATTTTCTCCAGGCGGCAGACGCACCCGTCGCCGCCGATGATCTGTCGCAGAACACCGTTCTATCGGAGATTGAGAACTTGTTGATGGCCGACGATGGCGACGGAGTTCCCGAGACGCCGTCGTCGGAGTCCGATTACGACAAGCTACTTGCCGAGATACTCGTCGAGCAGCCGCACGGCGATTCCGACGATGCCTCGAGCCCTTCCGATAAGGATTCAGAGAAGGACAGAGTTGTTGCTGCAACTCCTGAAGAAGAAGCTGCCGATGAAACCATGTCCAAGAAGCAAAAAAGGTGAACAATGGGTTCTGTGTTCGGTTTTTTTTCATGTTTTGGTTTGTTTTGATGTATATAATTTGTTGTCAGATTTTGCTACGGTTATGTTCACCTATTTTGGTTGTTGCTAAAAGGTGTGTATTTGTGCTTTGAGTGTGTGTGTGTGTGTGTGTTTTTTTTGGTAAAATTTATTATTATTTTTTATTGTTCAATGGATGCAGACATGCAGTAGATATTACAGTTTGTTGTTATTGGGACCAGGATTTAATAAATATCAATGTAGTAATGTGCTATCAAATTTAGATTTATTGAATATTGTTTATATTTATTTTTTATTTTTGGTTTAATTATTACCCAAATTTTTTGGGATAATTTAAATAGGTCCCTAACATAAAAAAGTTTGTAATTAAGACTTAATGTTATAAAAATTTTAGAAGATTAGGAACTCAATTACAAATTTTTAGAACATTAGAGATCTAATTACAAACTTTTTTAGTTTAGGGACTTATTTGAATTATCTTAAAAAGTTTGGGACCTACAAAATAATTATCCCTTATTTTTTTTCCTTGCACTTTTCTGTTAAGGTAGTGCATTAAATGTTGTTTCCACCCATTTTTCTTTTGTTAAAAGCTTTTTTTTTGTAATGCTATTTTTTGTAGTCGGACGGCAGTTTGATGTTGTTGGTTGCAGGATATAATAATCGTCAATGTAGTAATGTGTATCAAATTAATTTACATTAGTAGATTTTTTTTTCCTTGCATTAAAAGATTGTATTGAAAATTTAGATTTTGATAGAGTCCAATCATGTTTGTTGATTTAGCCGACTCCAGTTAGAAGTTAGTGGAGCAAGGCTCGGTTGTTGTTGTTGTTGTATTTGTTTTGTAAAGATTGCATTGGAAACAGAATGTGTAATGGGGCCTGTTATGATGATTATGGTTCTAAGGATTGTGTTCAACGTCTGACTTTTCAGGCAGATGAGGAACAGGGATGCTGCTGTGAGATCAAGAGAGAGGAAGAAATTGTATGTGAAAAACCTTCAGATGAAGAGTAGGTATTATGAAGGGGAATGCAGAAGGCTGGGGCATTTGCTTCAGTGCTGCTATGCTGAGAACCATGCTTTGCGGCTTTGTTTGCAATGGCATGGTGCATTTGGTGCTTCCATGAACAAGCAGGAGTCTGCTGTGCTCTTGTTGGGTAAGGCTTGCGAATCATACTACCTCTGCTTCTATATTATTGTCATTGCTGTTTTGTTTCGGGTATTATAATTCGATGGCTAAAATCCATCTGGAAGACAAGGGAGTCAATTAGCAACTTTGCTTGATTAATTTGGTTTCATGATTGTGTGGTTTGGGAGTTTGGCCTGACAGCTTTGGTTGGTTTCTTGAACGAATATCGTGCTAATGCTTTACACTATCATCTATTAGCTTTATCAGAACCATATAACCATATCTTAAGTGACCAAAGTTGTTAAGAATATATCCATACTAACTTGATATAAGATATACAAATGTGGTTCCCTAGATCATTCAGGGATAATAAGCTTTTTCGAAGTTGTTAGCTATTGTTTTCTTTGTCAGTCTTATAACAGTCATGGTTTTTTCTCAATTATTTGTGGACCAGATGATCATATCATCTTTAGGTGTTTTTACAGATTTTGCGAAACTAAAGTACTGAGTGAATTTATTTATGTTTAGGCATGTTATTTGAATTGAAAAGTTTTATGGGTTAGTTAAATTATTACAACTAACCCATAAAACTTTTGAATTCAGACACAATGGCATTTGATCCACATGGAATAGACTTCGTTTATGACAGAACATAATGGTGTCATCTGACTCATGTAGCTGACTCTACATAGGTGGAAAAGGCTTTTGTTGTTTTAAATTATGTGTAATAAATGACGGAATCACAAAATCACTTTTGGGTTTTGTCAGAATGAAAGTCTACCTCCTTTTGCTAAAATAAAATGTAGATTTTCCGCTTATGCCAAAACCAGAACATATTTATAAAGCATACAAATTCCAATCCACTCGTAAAACAAGAACATTCACTTTTAGGTGTGCTAAACTGAAAGTGATTTTGAGATTTCAACGAAGAATCTCCAAGTCCCATGTGACCATCTTTGGTAGAGAAAGAGTTTTATGAAGCTGGCCTAATGAAGTTCATGTTAATTAGATTGTCATTGGTTTTAGATATTGATCATATGTTCATGTTGCAGAATCCCTGCTGCTGGGTTCCCTGCTGTGGTTCATGGGCATCATGTGCCAACTCAGTCTACCCTTGATGCTGTGGTTAACAGAAGTACTTCCAAGAGAAAACATGGAACAGAAGAAAGGTCTAAGAAGGCTGGCTCTAAAAGGGCCAGAAAGTAAGATCTGTGAGTATTTCCGGGTGCAATCTTTTGTAAAGAGTAGAAGATGCCGAGCTTCAAGAGCAAAGATGAAATTGGATTTTCTCGTGTTCTATAACTTCTGAAGTGGGGTCTTTTATGTTTTTTTATTTTTTCCTTCTTTCTTTTTAATCTTATTGTGGTTATAGATAAGGTAGTGATTATGCAACATATAAATTGAATGAGTTGGTGTTCTTGTAATTTGCACTGTCAGCTGCTATGTGCTTTTAACTTATCACAGGACTCTAATATGTTATGTTCCTATCTGAAACATGGAAGCTGTTTTTGTTTTCGCAATGTAGACCACATTAAAACTTATTGTTTGCACCATCTGAGAGTCGGTTCCTTTCCAATTTTAGTACGTTTGATTTTGTTTAATATTTACAAAGAATAGCTTTTCAATCCAAAAGATCTCTCTGAACATTTTGATCATAAGCTTTTCTGAGCACGTAATAAGCAAAATCAGATTACACTAACTTTGACTGGAGAATTTCAGTTATACTGAAACAGTGTTTGTCAGCCGAGTCTGGTTATTAAAATTTAGAAAATGTTGATTTTACATTATTATTTTTACATTATTTTTTACATTATATGTTAAGAGAAAAGTGTTTACTTATAAATATTTATTTTAATAGTAAGTGATATGATGTAAAATATGATAATAAGTGATGTAAGGTAAAAAATAATATAAAAAATGATATGAAAAAATTAAGATTGAATTTAGAAAGTATTTATTTTATATCACTTTTTTTACTTTATTTTTTATATTACATGTGATTATGATTAAATGAAAAAAAATATTCATATATAAATGTTATGTAAAAAATAATATAAAAAAATGATATAAAAACATCAATGTCTAACAGTCATATATTAAGAGACTGCAGATTTTTACTGTTTAATTATAACAAACTAGATTAAGTTTTCTTAATCAATTCTGTTATTTGTTTCATTAAAATATGTTTAATTTTATTTAATTTATTCACAAAAATTATTTTATATATTACAAAAATGTTATAATCATATACATAATAATTTGACATCTTTTTTACATTAACATATGATATAAATATGATATACATAATTCATAAAATATTTCTCATTCTTGATTTAAAATGCAGACAAATCCTAGTTAATTTGAATGTTTAGGAGTTAGGTAGGAAAATCTTGAAAGAGTAAAACAGAAAATATTTGTAGGTTAGTACATATGAGAGTTAACTTGAAGAAATTGAAAAAAGTAGCATGTTTTAAAGGTCAAAACATGAGTTGTCCATATATTCTTATCAACTAGGAAAGATGGCAGTTACCTATGTGATTCTTTGAAAATTTACAATGATTTCCAATTTTCATTTATTTACAATGATTATTTGAAGAAAACATGTTTTCCAATTTTTCATTATTTTCGATCATATGAAAAGCTATTTTTTTTTAATTTTATTGGAATAGGATTCAAAGCGATCATTTGCATCTTGTTTATTTATCGAATTAGTTAACTTTCTCCAGATAGAAAAGCGGTGCTTAGTTTTTTGCATATTTTTTCTTAGGAAGAAAGAAGACATTATTACTACAGGAGAATGCTGCCATGCACCCTCCCTTAGCAGGGTGCACGCATGCACTCTCTCGACCTGCAATAGACAGTTCCAGCGGTTATTTAACCATTATTGTGTAGATTCCGGCGAATGGAGTGTGGCGGCGCTTCAGAGCTCCGGTGGCGACGCGGTTCCGGTTGCTGGTTGAGGGGAAGGTGGCGAACAAGATGGAGGGGTTGATCAGGGAAAAAGCGGACTTCAGATGCGTAGATATGAGATGACAGCCGCAAAAGGAGAGAGAAAAGGGTGCGGCGGCCCTCCCCTGCCTGCCAGCCACCACCATGAGCTAGCCTCCGCCGCACCATAGCTCTGTTGTCGCCCAACCACCCCAGATCAGCCACACTAGCCACCGCTAGTCGGTTTGGCCAATGTCACCGCCTTCACAGGCGGCTGGGAAGACTTTGTCGGCATGGAGGAGCAGTAGCGACGCCACCTCCAGAAGCTGCATCGATGCGAAGCTATTTTAATTTGGAAAGACACTTTCATTTTTGGTCGAGGTTTGAATTGAGTTGAAGTGCGGAGGAAAACTCTTGGCAACATCTCCCTCGACGACGTCGTTTCGCAGGGGTCATTCGCCCTAGGTCCATAGTAAAAGACCTCTCTGCGCCGTCAAGGAGATCCATGGCACCTGTGTTTCCGTTGGCAGCACCATTGATGGCAAGGATCAAATTTGCAGAAGCAGGAGATGCTGATTGTGACGTTGATTTGCAGAAGCAGGACTTTGGGTTCAATAATTGTGAGTTGGATTTTGGGATTTGAGTTTGAAAGTCTCAAGCTTTTTTAATTTGAACCTGGACGGGTGTGTATACCTTCTTAAGTTTGGGCGTACGACACACCTTTTAATTTACCTCTTATGACAGGTTTTTTTTTTTTTTTGTAGGTTATATATATTTTTTTTTTATTTGGTTTTGTATTTATTTTTTGGTTTTATATTTTTTTTTTTTGTATTATTTTTTGGTTTCTTCTAGTTCTGCTGTTGGTTGGATCTGGAAGTTTGCGAAGGAACCATTGTACGTTTGCGGTCGCGATGATGTGTGGCTCTGTGCTCGACGACGATGGATCTAGTCTTGAGGAGCAATGACGATGTTTGGATCTGGCATATTCGAGCCTGGGTGCTATTCGGCGGCACACGGTTGTGCGAATGCCTAAATCTGGATGACACGGTGTGCGGCGGTGGGGTTCACAAGTGTGGGTTGGTGTGGATCGATGGAGGATAGATCTGCGGCACGGTGTGGTGGAGGGACGTTGTGACGGAGCAGCTCGACGAGGACGGTAGTGCTGGCGTGCGGCTAGTCGGGGTCGCAATTTGCTGCTGTGGAGGTTGGAGGTGTGAGTTCCGGGTACGGGGTGGAGACGCGGGCTGGCGGGTCCGACGACGAGGACGAGCTAGAGCCGCTATGGAGATTGTGGTTGTTATGGCTACAACTTCTGAGATGAAGGGGGAGGGACGAGTGAGCAGAGAAAGAACAATATTAATCTTTGACTTTGAAAACGATATTAATCTTTGACTTTGAATTGATATTAACTGATTTGTCAAGTTTCATGTAATTAATCTTTATCATTGAATTGATATAATAATAAATCAATGGCTTGCCATACGAAATGTACGATACACCTTCTTAGAGAGGGTAACCTGAACCCGGATTTTTTAATTGACTGTGTATGTTTGATTTTTATGGGTCTTGGTGTTTTATGATTTCAGTTGTCTCTCTGGATTGGTAGTTGATTATGGAAGATTCAGATTAAAGGTGCTTCTTCTCCTACTCTGGTTCTCAGACTCAGAAACAACGGGGAATAGGAAGATAACCCATTGCCCAGTTCCTAGTCACAATGGCATTACCTGTTTACCAGGTAGCCATTGTTTAATATCTATCATTGAACATTTTCAACTGCTTTTTAAACGATATTTACGACTTGGATTAAGGGTGTATACATGCACCCTGCAATGCAAGGTGCATGTAAGACGATCCCATTACTACATGGTCCAAGTTTATCTTGCTACAAAATTTGAAAAATACCCAGCCATAATATGATTTGTAGGTTTAAGAAAACCAGAGAGGAAAAGAAAAACTTGTGTGTTAAAGAGATGTAGCCAATCTATGCTTTTATGTTTGAAGGATAAATGAGTTTAATCTTATAGGCTTTTGTTGGATTTTACTGTACTTGTTGTCATTCATTTAGTTTGGGCAACTAAAATAACCTGGTTGGACAACAAAAATAACCTAATTAGAACAACACATTGAAAGTTTGAAACATAGCCGCTGTATCAAAACTTTGAACCAAAAGTTTGAAACTTCAAAGTTCAAACCAATAAACACAAACATAGCAGTATCAAACCATGCCTGTAGCAAGAGTGATTTAAGTGGAATACATTTACCTTTGGGTTTTACTAGGCTTCAAGATGTCCTTTTAGCTTTTGTGAATTTATGAAAATTGTGATTTTAATACTTAAATTTGAGTTAGAATATTTATATATAAGTATTTATTTTTACATGTATTATTTTTAAATAATATCTTATATAATACTTAACATTGGAGTTTTTGCGCTTTCCTTTTACTATAACCTTGGATGTGGTGGAGGAGTTGGTGAATGTCATTGGGAGTAGGGGTGTCCGTGGGTTGAGTTGGGTGGGTTCAACAACATTTTTGGACCCGACACGCTCAGTAGAGCAGTGAGTTGGGTTGGGTTTGGTCGCATAAATTTTTTCGCTCAACTCGATCTATTCAAGAGTGAGTTGGGTTAAGTCAAATCCATAAGTTTGACATATTTTTTTTGGTCTTGAAGATTTTTTTAGAAGTATGAATACCTTTTTACCAGCAGATGATCATCCTTCTTGTTCAGTAGCTAAACGCTCAACATATTGGTGTTGAGGCGTTACCGAACCTTGAATTGGTGGGCAATACCTCTTTTGCTTACCGCAAGTGCACGAGTCGCTCAAGTAATAAAAATGATGAGTAGGATCGTCTCCACAGGGACTATGGTAATTTTTAAAGCTAAATATTAATTTACAGCTTAATTAATTCTATTCAAGCAAACGTAAAGTGAGAAATGGATTGATAAATGAATTACGTAACACAAAGAAAAGCAAAGATAGACTGAGAACCTAGAGAATCTTTTTTCACTCCCTATTTTAACTAATAACATGCAATCCTTTTGAGCAAAACGAACGATTAGATTAGGGTAGTATGAGAAACTAAACTAGTTAAAGGCCTATGTCTAGGACGATTAACCCTATGCCATTTACCTAGTTCACTATGCGTCTATGAGAACCATAATAAACAACAAACATTAAGATCGATTCTCAAATATGACTATACATGGCTAATAGGTATATGTCTATCCTATTAGCGAATCAATCCGTAAACTGAACATGCATCTATTATACATATGATCTAAAACCCAAAGTCCTATGTTTAGGGTCAATAGATTTCAACAAATCACCTACAAGTTGATCAGACAAACAAGAGTATTAAACGCAATATGATATAACAAAACCCAAATCATTCATACAAACTCAAAGGAGTACAAATCCATCAATATTCAAAGGGAAACTCAAAGAATACCCTAAACACAGCTAGCTACTCATTGAATACGAAAATGTAATACAAAAATACGTATTCAAGATAAATGAGAGAGAGAGAGAAGAAGAAACAGAAGGAGAAGCCTCAATCTTGACTCCTTCAACCCTCTTTCAATCTCAATGTGCTTCATAGCTATTGGAATCTCCAATAGGCAAAAGTCCCAAAATGTACTAAGAGAGGTGGAGGAGAGAAAAATGAGAAAACCTAAGAGAAAAAGAGAAAATTCGAGAGAGAGAAACTGAAGTCTGAGCTTTAGTATTTAAAGGCGGACAAATCACGCCGCGACGTTAAACATAACGCTCCGCGGCGTGCAAAACTTAGGGCACCAACGCCGCGACATGGGCTACCATACGTCGCGACACTTAAGCCTCGGGTTCATCAGGGTGCACAGGCAGAGAGCAGAACGCCGCAGTGTGCAGTTCCTTGCGCCGCGACGTTATTTCTTGGAGCTTGTCTTGTGATTTCTTTTCCAATGCAGGGCCTTGGCTTGCTTTAAGTTGGTTCTTTTGGGATCATCCTGCAATTGAGAAATCAACTAGTAAAATATAAATGTAATCAAGCTCAAACCAATCAAGGATCAGGAAGAGTTAAAGCAAGATTAGTGAGGAGGACTTAAACATGAATTTTACATGAAAATGGGGCTAAAGCCTTCCATCAATGCATCACAACAAGGACAAAGCAACCAACAATGTATAGAGATAGGACATAAATAACTACATTCCATAGAGTTATCACACTCCTAAACTTAAGATTTTGCTAGTCCTTGAGCAAAACAAAGTCAAACCACATTTGTAAAGACAATTTCTGCTCACACTAGTGTATGATGATTGCAATAAACCTCAAAGAATACACATGTCTCAAAATCTGATCCACACATACACAATCCTCATCATATCAACAATCAAACTTCAAATCATACACAAGCAACTGTCCACAACATGCAAGTAAAACCTCTTCAATTCAAATCATACTTAACAAGATGAGCATATGAACAGACACATGGATATAAATCAAAAGAATCCACAAGATTGTAAAACAACTCTCTCTCCACTAATACAAATCACACATAATTGAGGATCAAAAGGGTCTTTATCAGCTTGTAATGTAAGGTCATGGTTATTGGGTAAAGAAGAAAGGGGAAAGGGTAACACATAAATATTGAGAACAAAAATATGAAATTTCACCAATTGAGAACCAGTGAAAATAGCAGGGTATTTAACAGTGAAAGATTAAAACTTGCCAGAACCATGCAATGCTTCTTCATTTTTAACTTTTCTTCTTTCTTTGTTTGCTTTGCTTTTCTCTTTTCTCTTTTTCTTTCTTTTACTTTTACAAAGTAATTTCTTTTTCTTGTATTGTATTTGGTTCCTTCAGGCTCATTTTTGGTTTGATCATATTACTACCCCTGATCACTGAACTCAATTCAAGAAATAACATATCATGCACTCAACAAACATTGAAGGCGGGAAGAGAATGCAATGCTTTCACATGCATTAGAATGATTAACAGGTTAACGAACACGATAGTAATAAAAAATAAATAAGGCCAAACAATTAAAAAGCTTCAAAGGGGACTAATGGATATCATCATTAAAGGGTAAGCTTGAAAGACTCAATCGGTCCAAAAAATGCCCTAATCATCTCCTCAACTATGCATAACTTAAGATTTCGCTTAAAAAGAGTTACAAAACAATTTCAGAGATGCTTGACACATCCATATGCTAGTCATCACCATTCTTTAGGAAAACATTCAAATCCAATCCGAAGCTAAACAAGCGTAGGAATGGAAAACTCAAATCATGCATGAAAAGAATCAAGATTGATTAGCATGCACCAAAGATCGCATAGGGATTCACAGAAAAATTGAGGTTACGTGAATCCCTAACTATCATCGGGCAATTCATACACTAGCTAATGACATCATTTTATGCATTCAAATAATTTCACAATAATTAACCATGCAAATCAACCATTATGTGCACCAAACCATATAGTAGACAAAAAATTAATACTAAAAATATCAAAAATTAAACCAATAATATTTAAACACTGATAAAAAGTCAATATATATACTAAAATATAGGCACCCCCAAACTTGAGGGAAACAGTGTCTGTATTGTACCATATATATATATAAAGAAAATAATGTCAAAATGAAAGAAAAGATGCCCTATGTACATCACTACAACTCATCATCATCAGGCAGAACCTCAGTGCTTGCACCGCTGTCATCATCACCCGGAAGTGGCTCAATGTCGCCGCCACTATCATCATGGTGGGCTACAGAATCCTGATACTGATGAGAAGGGCCAGCTCCATTGAAAGAAGGGTATGGCTGTTGCTGCTGAAAAGGACCCACCCCAGGAAAGGGTGGGTATGGTGGAATAGGGAAGTCATGAGTGGATATCTGGAGATGCTCCGCTAGCCATCAGATGCTCTCAACGGTGTATGCCTGCATAGCAGTAAGCTGGCGAAGCTCGGCGCTCGTGGCAATAGCCTTGTGGGGTATCTGAGGTTCTGGGGCTGGTCTTGGAGCTCTCTTGTGTGCTTTACGAGGGACCGGTGCCTCTGGAGGAGCTGTTCCAACCCTCCTAATGAAATACTCATTGAGATACTGTCTAACATCGATAAGCTCCTCATTGTGGCCGAGGGGTACACCTCACCTTTGACATAGCTGGTGGATGAGGGAGGGGAAGAAAAGGCTGCGCGGTTCCATGACGACCCTTTGCAACTGTAGGTATAGGATGTAAGCGATATTAATCGAGCATCACTGCAGGATGGCATAAATCAGGATGGCACGGTCACGCGTGACCTCTGAGAGGTTGTCGGAGGGTAGGATCCTGGTGTTGATGAAATGGTACCAGACTCTGGCCTCTGTAGTCAGGCAAGCACGGGGGAAGAATCGGGCACGCCTCTGCTGTGAAAAGCTCCATAGGACCGGCTGTGACTCGGTTGTGCAGATGTGGGCAGTGACCATCTGTAGGTCAATCCCTTTTACCGGTTCCCATCTGATAAACTCCTGGTAATCATATATCTTAGGGGCAGGAGGCAGGGATAAAACAGTTCTAATGGACTCAGGGAAGAAAGAGACTCTGCATCTTCGTACACCAACAGTGGCAGACTCCTGATGAATGAAGGCCAGGTTCACGTAGAACTCGCGAACCAACGGTACTGGAGCCCTATCAGGGTGTTTAGCAAACTCTTGCCACCAGAAATGATAGATAGTGGCCTCTATATCTGGCTGCAAGGAGTCCTTGAAACTGAAACCCCTCTCGACAATAACCTTCTTTGAGACTAGGGTTCTATAGCGGTCCTGCGCCTCAGCAAACATAAATATGGAATGATTAAAAGCACGGGGAGGAGATGGCTCCCTAGGTTACTCACCGCTCTCACGTCTGAATCGTTTAGGACCCATTAAGTAAATATGAACACTTGAAAAGAGATGAAAGGGTCAGAACTGAGCAATAAAATGAATATGACAATTAAAAGCAATTAATTTTTTGGAAAAATAAGGCAGGCGCCGCAACATTGATGACAGCGCCGCAGCACTCAATCAATTCCATACAATGCCACAGCGTGACATAACCACGCCGCGACATTCAAACTCATTCAAACAGACGCCGCAACGTGAAGTTGGCACGCCGTGACATTCAAAGAAGTTCATCATAGTGCCGCGACGTAATTTACCTAGCACCGCAGCGTTCATGAACGTTTAGATCATGAAATTACCTCAGACAGCCCCCACAACCCTCAATGCAACATGATAACCACCCAGGCTAGCTTACTACTAAGCTAACTACTTATTAACTATTAGAAAAAGTAACCAAAAGAGCCTAAAAGTAAGCAAATACTAAAACTGAAATAAAATGTGTAGAATAAAAGGAGAAAAGGGAGAAAATGACATACTTGGAAATGGAGAGGGAAAATGGAATGCAAGGTGTAACGCCCCTTTTTGGGAGGGAACGTCACATTGCAAATAAAAGAAAATGCGGAAAGGTAAAGTTCTAACATTTCAAGACCCGGTTCATTCGTTTAAGTTTAACTTGTTCAATTCTTAAATACGCGAGCAAAATAGCAGAAATTTTTTTTTTTGATAATCATTTTAACCATGCGGAATATAATTGACGGTGAAGAATAAAATAATAGACAAAATTCACATCTGAATACATGCATATATATATATATATATATATATATATATATATATATATATATATATATATATATATATATATAATATATATATATATATATATATAAAAAGTCTTGACATCATCTATACTTAGATACAAGCCCGAATTATCTAAAAAGCAAAACTATACCTTTGCCCCAAAGGATTATACAAATATGCCCCGAGATACCAAAATATACAGCCCACAAAAAATACATCGTGGCCCCAAAATAAAACACTTAGTAGCCATCAGTAGCTACCAGTAGACTCAGTCTCTCAGATGATGAGGGACCGTATCCGGGTTCTCAGCAGGATCCTTCTCTTCAGAGGAAACCTCCATGGGAACCACAGACCCACGGGTAGGAGCCCGAGCAGTAGAATCAAAAGAGTCCTCCCAAGGGGTGTAATAACGATCACCCCACATCTCACGGATGGGCAAGTAAAACTCCAGTCGCAGGCTGATGTGGCAGGTGAGGACAGGTGCCTCATGACGTCTCCAGGTTAGGGCGATCGACACATCTCCCAAGTAGACGTAGCGATCGGAATTCAAGTTGATATGCCAACACTCCGGCCCTCCGAGGAAGGTCAGACACACATCACCAAGAAATCCGCGCATACGTGCCGCCATCGTCTCAGTAGAAGCTAGTCTCGTTCGGGCCGGCGAGCGGAAACTCGGGATCTTCCGCCTCCTTACCGTCGTCTTCGATCGATACAAGATACACACATACAACAAGTAACGTAGATACAAGAAAGAGGTAAGACATCCTACCATCATTACCAATTATAGCAGCTAGAAACGATCTTGCGCCACGCGCCCAAATAACAATTCGAATATCATATTCAACTAATAAGCGATAATTCCAACAAGTAAGCAAATAAACAATTCCAGCGAGATAGTCATCTCAGTAATAACCAAATCAGTCATAGATATGGAAAAATAAATATTAAGAATGACAATGTATATCATGACTCACATGCATGCTTTCCCAAATTCCTACTCCATGGAGCTAGACTCAAACAAATCGGAGAGAAAGATCGGAAACATGTCGTAACTCCTACTGCTTAGAGGCCGGTGCTATCAATAAATGTTCTCGTGCACAATCATGGCATTGTACAAACATTCTACACTAGATCACGATATAGGACAGTGTCAAGTCCGGATCGTCGGTGCGTTTGCATCGGTTTACCCCACAGGCAGAGGAGCTACCAACTGCCCATTGTGAAGGACCCGCACCCCGACGCCCCCAAGGTCATAACAAGACCCACACTTGTCTACTCGCATCCGCACTAAGGTGTGTTCAATCTCCTAGGCAACTTGGCCTTACAACAGTCCACAAGGACATTCATAATGCATAAGATACTATGCATGAACATGTATGATCCATAATCTCATACAATTCCACAATATGCCACAATAAGCCAATATAAGCATCAATATACAAATGGTCACTCGCAAGGACCCATAACATCATAGTATAAAGATCAAGTCAATTGATGCGTCAATAGGTTCATTATGAATCCTAACTTAGAATTTGTTTCACTTTTCAAGGTTCAAGTTCAAAGTCAATTCTTGTAACCAATTTAACATTCCAAGGCAATTCAATTTCATATATCTTGCAATTTATTTAAGCTCTTAGGCCTCACACTCTCTTGTTCTTCACTCACTTAGAATCACCTTAAGCCTTATAATAATTTCACTCTCAGCCCTTTGAAATTTATGAAGTCTTGATTATATTAAATTCTTCTAATTTATTAATTATCCATTTCATTCCATTGGTCTCTAATTATCTAATCACTTATGCTCCCAAATTATCATAATCGCATACTTACACTCAAAAATGCCTTAGAGGCCGTGGCCTCACAATGGCTCCACTCTCAAATCCTTTCAAGTTATCATCTTGCATGCCTTTCTCTTAGTTCTTTAAATTGTTCACCTATTAAATTAACTCACCAAGAACCCTAAATTCTTGGCCTCACAACCGTAGCCATCACAAGGCTTCAATTCCAACTTTTTCTTCCACTAAATTCCATCTTGTTACTTGATTAATCCTAATCTTATGCTTGTTACACATTAACCACAATTTATCCAATTTTTCTACCCAAAACCTTGGCACTCCAAGAAGGGTGTTCAATTATTTTTTGTCCATTTCAAACCATTCAAACCAATCCAATATTCCATTATATACAACAAATCAATCCAATAGCATAAATCAATTAAAATCAACACATAAACATACTAATCACAAAATCAAAGGATAACCCTCATTAGGGTTTTTCCACCAACAACACAATCAAGGTTCCTAGATGCTAAGAGAGGTTGAGGAGGAGTGTCTTCCTCTTACCCAAGTGAAGAAAACAAAAGAAGAACACCAAGAACCTCCTTTGAATTTCGGATTTGAGCTCCAAGAACCCTAAAAATGGTGACTTTGTTAGAATCAATACCAAGGCTTGAAAAATAAGCCATGGATGGCCAACATGAAGACCATGACCACGAAAATGGAGGAGAAAGAAGAGAAGTCTTGAAACTTACCCAAAAAGCTCAAAGCTTGGAGCTTGGAGAAAATGGTGAAGATGGAGGAATTTCAAGAAACTCCAAGAAGAAAAGATGCTTAGAATGGTGAGAGGATTGAGAAAATGTATTTAGATGAAAATTTTGTGAAGGTTGAGGGAGAAGGAGAGGGCTGGCCGTGAGGTTGTTCTAGAGAGAAGGAGGAGAAAAGAAAAATGAAGAAGAAGAAGAAATGGTAGAGAGAGAAAATGTTTTGTTAATTAATGAATTTGTGTGATAAATGAATAATTGAAATGAAACAATTTCCCCACCCCCATGGGCTGCTTCCAGCCGTGAAGAGAGAGAAGAGAGAGGGGGAGAATTGGCTTCCAAGAGAAGCCAAGGGCATTTGAGTCAATGTTTGGTCAAAGCTTCTCAAAGAAGCTTTGATTATTTAACCATTAAATTTGAATTAAAGTGGATTGATTAGACATAAAGCGGATTTCATTTGGATAATGTGATAGGATTTTTATTACACTATTATCCAATAGATAATAGTTACAGTTGACAGAAGTCAGTATTTAATTACTCTGACAGATAAATTTTTCGCAGTATTAGTTTATTTTATCTATTAAGATTTCTCAAAAATTGTGAAACCTCGTAAACTGTGTCCAGTCTCGGGTTTAGTAAGATCCCCCATCGACATGTCCATAGTCCAAGGTTCGCGGAAGAAACATCGCGTTTCTCCTGTTCTGCTCAGTGTGCACGCAAAACGAGGAATATACTAAAATATTCGACGTTTTCGAAAAATTCTCAAAAAATTCTCAAAAATTGAAAATATTATAAAACGTCTGTTCATCATATAATTTTTTAATTTTTGAAGCATTACAGTCATTTTCCCGACTCTGCTCAAGTTTTGCGCAAAACGAGAAATATATTAAAATATTCATCGTTTCTGAAAAATTCCATAAAAATTCACATAAATCACAAATATTAGAAAATGACTATTGGTGGTGAAATAATTAATTTCCGAAGCGTTACACTGACCTTAGCAATTCTCAGCTCAGTGTGCACGCAAAACGAGAAATATATTAAAATATTCATCGTTTCTGAAAATTTCTAGAAAATTCCTAAAAATCAAGAATAATATAAAATAATCATTTATACTTAAAAAGATATTTTTCGGGATGTTACAACACTCCCCTACTAAAAGGAATTTCGTCCTCGAAATTTACATACCTCAAAATAGTTCCGGATGTTGCTCCCTCATCTTGTCTTCCGGTTCCCAAGTTGCATCACCAGTTGTTTCATTCCAGATCACTTTTACTAATGAGATCTCCTTTCCTCTAAGTTGTTTTATCTGTCGGTCTTCGATTCTCGTAGGAGGCGCCTCATAGGTCAAGTTCTCTTTTAACTGTACTGTGTCCGGTGCTATGACATGACTTGGATCAGGCAAATACTTACGAAGTTGTGACACATGGAAGACATTGTGTATGTTGGAAAGAAAAGGGGGTAAGGTTATCTGGTAGGCTACTGGACCTATCCGGCGAAGGATTTAGTAAGGTCCAAGAAACTTTGGAGTGAGTTTTCTAGATTTCAAAGCCCGGCCGACCCCAGTCGTGAGTGTGACTTTCAAGAATACATGCTCACCTTCCTCAAATTCAAGAGGCTTTCTCCTCTTATCTGCATAACTCTTTTGCCGGCTCTGAGCAGTTCTCATCTTCTCTTGAATCATTTTAACCTTCTCAGTCGTCTGCTGAATGATATCTGGTCCAATCGTAAGACGCTCTCCGTCTTGGTACCAACACAATGGTGTTCGACACCGTCGTCCATACAGAGCTTCATAGGGTGCCATCCCTATACTCGAATGATAACTGTTGTTGTAGGTGAACTCTATCAGTGGTAGAACTTCATCCCAACAATCCAGTTTGTTCCATAGTACAAGCTCTAAGCAAATCTTCTAAAGATTGGATTGTCCTTTCCGATTGACCATCGGTTTGTGGATGGTACGCTGAACTCAGACGTAACCTCGTTCCCAATGATGCTTGTAAACTCTGCCAAAATTTTGAAGTAAATCTCGGATCCCTATCCGAAACAATACTCGTAGGCACACCATGTAGCCTAACGATCTCACCAATATACAACTGGGTCAATTTCTCCAAACTGTACCTCATGTTGATCGAGAGAAAATGGGTTGACTTCGTGAGTCGATCCACTATTACCCATATCGAGTCGTGTCCTTTCTTTGTCCTCGACAAACCCATAACAAAATCCATCGCAATGCTGTCCCATTTCCATTCAGGAATAGATAATGGTTGTAGCAATCCCGCTAGTCTTTGATGTTCCACTTTAACTTTTTGACAAACTAAACAAGTCGACACACATCTAGTGACGTCGCTCTTCATTCCATGCCACCAGAACAATTTCTTCAGATCTTGGTACATCTTAGTTATGCACAGGTGCATACTCAACTTCTTGGTGTGAGCATGTTCCACAATATATCGCCTAAGCTCTTGGTCACGGGGAATACAAACTCTACCTCGGAATCTCAGAATTCCATCCGTTCCTTCTTCAAATTCTGTCTCTTTGCCTTGCCTTATCAATTCTCTCGCTTCTTGCAAGAATTCATCGGCTTTCTGCTTTTCTCGTATATCATCCATTAGCTCGCTTGAAATGGTGACCATATTCATACAAATCTTTCCAGGTTCCAACTTAACAAACAACCATACATCCCTAAACTGTTCTATGAGGTCTCTTTCCTTGATCATCAAGGCAGAAGCACTGATAGTCTTTCTGCTCAAGGCATCAGCCACGACGTTCGCCTTGCCAGGGTGGTACAACAACTGGAAATCATAGTCCTTCAGGAATTCTAGCCATCTCTGCTGCCTCATATTCAGCTCTTTCTGATCATACAAATATTTCAAGCTCTTGTGGTCACTGAAGATGTTGAATGTTGCTCCATAGAGAAAATGCCTCCATATCTTTAGAGCAAAGACCACAGCCGCAAGTTCCAAATCATGTGTAGGGTAGTTCTTTCCGTGTACTCGCAACTGTCGCGAAGCATAAGCTACAACTCTTCTATGTTGCATAAGAACACATCCCAATCCTTGATACGAAGCATCACAGTACACCTCGAATGGCTCATTCGGATCAGGTAGCACTAACACCGGTGAGGTAGTTAGCCGTTTCTTTAACTCTTGAAAACTTTGCTCGCAGCTATCAGTCCATTCAAAAGCTTGGTTCTTCTTTGTCAAATGAGTGAGCGGTCCAGCAATCTTGGAAAATCCTTCAATGAACCTTCTGTAATATCCAGCTAAGCCCACAAAGCTACGAATTTTCGTCACTGACTTCGGTCTTTCCCACTGTAACACTGCCTCAACTTTCGACGGATCCACTGTAATCCCTTCCTTCGAGATCACATGGCCTAAAAACTTCACCTCATCAAGCCAAAACTCACATTTCGACAGCTTGGCATACAATTCCTTCTCCTTTAGAATCTGATGAACTATGCTGAGGTGTTCAGCATGATCCTCCTGATTCTGGGAATATATCAGGATATCGTCAATGAAGACGACAACAAACTTGTCTAAGTAAGGACGAAAGATCCTGTTCATGTAGTCCATGAAGATAGCAGGTGCATTCGTAACACCAAACGGCATTACAAGGTACTCATAATGACCGTATCGGGTACGAAAAGCAGTCTTGGGCACATCCTCCGTCTTCACTCTTATCTGATGGTACCCATATCTCAAATCAATCTTTGAAAACACTGTTGCTCCCTTCAGTTGGTCCATCAAATCATCGATTCTTGGGAGTGGATACTTGTTCTTGATCGTCAGCTTGTTCAATTGCCTATAGTCCACACACAAGCTTGAGGTACCGTCCTTTTTCCAAACTAACAGTACTGGTGCTCTCCACGGTGACACACTCGGTCTAACAAACTGTTTCTCCAAAAGCTCCTCTAGCTGTTTCTTGAGCTCAGCCAATTCGGTTGGCGACATACGATAAGGTGCTTTAGACGCGGGACCAGCTCCCGGTACCAGATCAATGGCAAACTCAATCTCACGTGTCGGTGGTAAACCAGGTACTTCTTCTGGAAAAACTTCAGAGAACTCTTTCACTACCGGAATAGTGTCCAGGTCAGCCTCGCTCTCGATTTTCAAAGAAGATAGTAGCATGTACCCCTGAGCTCCTTCTTTCAAGAAAGTTCGTGCTTGGTTGGCTGTCAAGTATCTAGAATTCTTGTCCATGGGAAAAACTATGATTTTTCTAGAACAATCTAATAGAACATGGTTGGAAGATAACCAGTCCATCCTTAGGATTATATCTAACTGTGACAAAGGTAGACAGATCAGATCAACAGAAAAGACTCGACCTTCAACCACTAGGGGACATTTTAGGCAGACTTTGGTAGTAACTGCAGGTTTATTAGTGGGGGTTGAAACAGTTAATTCAAAAGGTAGTTCAGACACAGATAAGCCAAGTCGTAGCACACAGTCATATGATATGAAAGAATGGGTTGCCCCAGAGTCATACAGTACTTTTAAAAGATTACCTTCTATGGTGCCTTCTCCTTGAGTCAAGTCTTCGGATTCGGAGGCTTCAGCTCCGCTCATAGTGTAAACTCGACCTCCGGCTTGCGGTTTCTTAGCTCGAGTCGCATTGACTGAAGGTTCAACCTTTGCTTGATTGCAGTCTCTAGACATGTGGCCCGGTTTGCCACATCTGAAACAGATGATTCCCTTGATCGTGCAATCCCTCGTGAGATGATCCTTCCCACACTTTAGGCATCGGGACGAGTAGGTCACATTTTGCCCAGTTCGGTTCCCAGAGGAACCTCCACAAGAACTTCCACCTGTTTGTTGCTGACTTCCCGCTGGTCGGGAATAAGGCTTCTTTTGGAAGCGGTTTGAACCACTGCCTCCACCTCTTTGGGACCGTACAGGCCTAAAGCTCCTGTTTCTCGAGTCTCTAGCCTATTCCAAGGCTTCAACTTCACAGCAAGTGTCTAATAGTTCTGAGAATACCTTCATCTTCAGGGTGATCACAGCCTTCTTCACCTCATACCTCAATCCCTCGGTGAACTTCCAACACTTCCAGGCTTCATCGGTTTGGTGTTGGTAGTGTGTTGAGAACTTCTCCAGGTTCTCAAATTTAGCTGCATAGTCACTGACGGTCATGTTCCCTTGTCTCAAGTTGAGGAACTCCACCTCTTTCGCATGTCTCACATTAGCAGGAAAATATTTGTCCAAGAACTTGTTCTTGAACACATCCCATGTGATGTCAGTTCCTTCGGCTTCCAATGCTCTCTCGAGCTCCCTTCCACCAGTCTTCGGCGTTGCCCACAAGCATAAAGGTAGCATAATTCACCTTATTGTCTTCGGCACAGTTCATGCCACGGAAGACTTTCTCTAGTTCCTTGATCCACAGACTAGCCTTGTCTGGATCAAATTCTCCCTTAAATTGTGGAGGGTTGTGACGACGAAACTCTGCTAAGTTCTGGGCATCGGCAGTCGCCTCGAGCTGTTGAGCAGTTTTCTCTTGTTGTTGAGCCGCACGCTCATTTTGCTGCGCGATGACTCCTGCCATCCGCTGCATTGCCTCAACAGCAGTTGCAATTTCTCCACTTCTCGCCATCTTACTCTTTCTCAAATCAGGTTAACTGAAAACCACAGGTAAGTTAGAGGAATTCATTTCAAAACACAAACCACAGAGATTTCACACAACACAAACAAGACAGACTCACACACAAGACCCAAAGAAAACATAAACCAGGGCTCTGATACCAACTTAATGTAACGCCCCTTTTTGGGAGGGAACGTCACATTGCAAATAAAAGAAAATGCGGAAAGGTAAAGTTCTAACATTTCAAGACCCGGTTCATTCGTTTAAGTTTAACTTGTTCAATTCTTAAATACGCGAGCAAAATAGTAGAATTTTTTTTTTTTATAATCATTTTAACCATGCGGAATATAATTGACGGTGAAGAATAAAATAGTAGACAAAATTCACATCCGAATAATATATATATATATATATATATATATATATATATATATATATATATATATATAAAAGTGCTTGACATCATCTATACTTAGATACAAGCTGAATTATCCAAAAAGCAAAACTATACCGCCCCAAAGGATTATACAAATATGCCCCGAGATACCAAAATATACAAATTTCACAAAAAATACATCAAGCCCCAAAATAAAATACTTGGTAGCCATCGGTAGCTACCAAGACTCGATCTCTCAGATGAGGAGGGACCGTATCCGGGTTCTCAGCAGGATCCTCCTCTTCAGAGGAAACCTCCATGGGAACCACAGACCCACGGGCAGGAGCCCGAGCAGTAGAATCAAAAGAGTCCTCCCAAGGGGTGTAATAACGATCACCCCACATCTCACGAATGGGCAAGTAAAACTCCAGTCGCAGGCTGATGTGGCAGGTGAGGACAGGTGCCTCATGACGTCTCCAGGCTAGGGCGATCGACACATCTCCCAAGTAAACGCAGCGATCGGAATTCAAGTGGATATGCCAACACTCCGGCCCTTCGAAGAAGGTCAGACGCACATCACCAAGAAATCCGCGCATACGTGCCGCCATCGTCTCAGTAGAAGCTAGTCTCGTTCGGGCCAGAAGCCGGGAAACTCGGGATCTTCCACCTCTTTACCGTCGTCTTCGATCGATACAGTATACACACATACAACAAGTAACAAATATACAAGAAAGAGGTAAGACATCCTACCATCATTACCAATTATAGCAGCTAGAAACAGTACGGCGCCACGCGCCCAAATAGCAATTCAGAATATCATATTCAACTAATAAGCAGTAATTCCAACAGTAAGCAAATAAACAATTCCAGGCAGATAGTCATCTCAGTAATAACCACATCAGTCATAGATATGGAAAAATAAATATTAAGAATGACAATGTATATCATGACTCACATGTATGCTTTCCCAAATTCCTACTCCATGGAGCTAGACTCAAACAGTCAGAGAGAAAGATCAGGAGACATGTCTCGTAACTCGGTACGCCGAGGCCGTGCTATCAATAAATTTTCTCGTGCACAATCATGGCATTGTACAGACATTCTACACTAGATCACGATATAGGACAGTGTCAAGTCCGGATCGTCGGTGCGTTTGCATCGGTTTGCCCCACAGGCAGAGGAGCTACCAACTGCCCATTGTGAAGGACCCGCACCCCGACGCCCCCAAGGTCATAACAAGACCCACACTTGTCTACTCGCACCCACACTAAGGTGTGTTCAATCTCCTAGGCAACTTGGCCTTACAACAGTCCACAAGGACATTTATAATGCATAAGACACTATGCATGAACATGTATGATCCATAATCTCATACAATTCCACAATATGCCACAATAAGCCAATATAAGCATCAATATACAAATGGTCACTCACAAGGACCCATAACATCATAGTACAAAGATCAAGTCAATTGATGCGTCAATAGGTTCATTATGAATCCTAACTTAGAATTTGTTTCACTTTTCAAGGTTCAAGTTCAAAGTCAATTCTTGTAACCAATTTAACATTCCAAGGCAATTCAATTTCATATATCTTGCAATTTATTTAAGCTCTTAGGCCTCACACTCTCTTGTTCTTCACTCACTTAGAATCACCTTAAGCCTTATAATAATTTCACTCTCAGCCCTTTGAAATTTATGAAGTCTTGATTATATTAAATTCTTCTAATTTATTAATTATCCATTTCATTCCATTGGTCTCTAATTACCTAATCACTTATGCTCCCAAATTATCACAATCGCATACTTACACTCAAAAATGCCTTAGAGGCCGTGGCCTCACAATGGCTCCACTCTCAAATCCTTTCAAGTTATCATCTTGCATGCCTTTCTCTTAGTTCTTTAAATTGTTCACCTATTAAATTAACTCACCAAGAACCCTAAATTCTTGGCCTCAAAACCGTAGCCATCACAAGGCTTCAATTCTAACTTTTTCTTCCACTAAATTCCATCTTGTTACTTGATTAATCCTAATCTTATGCTTGTTACACATTAACCACAATTTATCCAATTTTTCTACCCCAAAACCGTGGCACTCCAAGAAGGGTGTTCAATTATTTTTTGTCCATTTCAAACCATTCAAACCAATCCAATATTCCATTATATACAACAAATCAATCCAATAGCATAAATCAATTAAAATCAACACATAAACATACTAATCACAAAATCAAAGGATAACCCTCATTAGGGTTTTTCCACCAACAACACAATCAAGGTTCCTAGATGCTAAGAGAGGTTGAGGAGGAGTGTCTTCCTCTTACCCAAGTGAAGAAAACAAAAGAAGAACACCAAGAACCTCCTTTGAATTTCGGATTTGAGCTCCAAGAACCCTAAAAATGGTGACTTTGTTAGAATCAATACCAAGGCTTGAAAAATAAGCCATGGATGGCCAACATGAAGACCATGACCACGAAAATGGAGGAGAAAGAAGAGAAGTCTTGAAACTTACCCAAAAAGCTCAAAGCTTGGAGCTTGGAGAAAATGGTGAAGATGGAGGAATTTCAAGAAACTCCAAGAAGAAAAGATGCTTAGAATGGTGAGAGGATTGAGAAAATGTATTTAGATGAAAATTTTGTGAAGGTTGAGGGAGAAGGAGAGGGCTGGCCGTGAGGTTGGTCTAGAGAGAAGGAGGAGAAAAGAAAAATGAAGAAGAAGAAGAAAGGGTAGAGAGAGAAAGTGTTTTGTTAATTAATGAATTTTTGTGATAAATGAATAATTGAAATGAAACAATTTCCCCACCCCCATGGGCTGCTTCCAGCCGTGAAGAGAGAGAAGAGAGAGGGGGAGAATTGGCTTCCAAGAGAAGCCAAGGGCATTTGAGTCAATGTTTGGTCAAAGCTTCTCAAAGAAGCTTTGATTATTTAACCATTAAATTTGAATTAAAGTGGATTGATTAGACATAAAGCGGATTTCATTTGGATAATGTGATAGGATTTTTATTACACACTATTATCTAATGGATAATAGTTACAGTTGACAGAAGTCAGTATTTAATTAATCTGACAGATAAATTTTTCGCAGTATTGATTTATTTTATCTGTTAAGA
The DNA here is from genome assembly GCA_029884605.1 of Ormosia emarginata. NCBI lineage: Eukaryota > Viridiplantae > Streptophyta > Magnoliopsida > Fabales > Fabaceae > Ormosia > Ormosia emarginata. The sequence continues at coordinate 22,817,823 of JAQQTP010000077.1, read as the reverse complement.
TTTCTCGAAAATTATGAAACCTCGTAAACTGTGTCCAGTCTCGGGTTTAGTAAGATCCCCGTCGACATGTCCATAGTCCAAGGTTCGCGGAAGAAACATCGCGTTTCTCCGGGTTCGCTTTCGGCTTGCGCAAAACGAGGAATATACTAAAATATTCGACGTTTCCGGAAAATTCCCAGAAAATTCTCAAAAATTGCAAATATTATAAAACGACTATTCGTCATATAATTTTCCAATTTTTGAAGCATTACAGTCGTTTTCCCGACTCTGCTCAAGTTTTACGCAAAACGAAAAATATATTAAAATATTCATCGTTTCCGAAAAATTCCAGAAAAATTCACATAAATCACAAATATTAGAAAATGACTATTGGTGGTGAAATAATTAATTTCCGGAGCGTTACACTGACCTCAGCAATTCTCAGCTCAGTGTGCACGCAAAACGAGAAATATATTAAAATATTCATCGTTTCTGAAAATTTCTAGAAAAATTCCTAAAAATCAAGAATAATATAAAATGATCATTTATACTTAAATAGATATTTTTCGGGATGTTACACAAGGAGATGCACAAAAACATAAATGAGGGATTTTAAGAGGAGTGAGTGAGAGAAGAAATCAGAGAGACTATGAAGAGGAGAGGAAAGTGAAGGGTTTGTGTTGCAGCGCAAACCCTGCTAATTATTTAAGCAAACCGCGCTTAGAGTGCCGCGACGTTGACCTGCCAGCGCCGCGACGCCCGTCTTCGCGCAGACAATTCAATTTTTTATTTTCATTTTTTTTGAACAAACTAGACGCTACGACGTGCAGTTTCCCCGTTGCAGCGTTGTGCTCTTTGTCTCAAAAACCCTAATAAGATAGAGTCAGCCACGTTGTGGCATGACAATGCCAGCGCCACGGCGTGAGAGGTCTGACTGTAGAATTCTGCAGCCAACTTTGCACAACAGCTACCTTGGCCTCAATGAGGCTCTAACAACAACAACAACAACCAAGCCTTTTTCCACTAGGTGGGATCGGCTAGATGGATCAAACGATGCCATTGTGCCCTATCATAAACCAAGTCTTCAGAAATGTCATTCAAATCTAAATCTTTTTTAATAGTTTCACTTATAGTCTTTCTTGGTCTCCCTCTACCTCTAGCCATTGGACTATCTTTCACCTGATCTACTCTTCTTACCGAGACTTCTAAGGGCCTTCTCCTTACATATCCAAACCACCTAAGGCGAGATTTTACCATCTTTTCCACAATAGGTGCTATCCCTGCTTTCTCTCTAATGCATTCATTCCTAATCCTATCTTGTCATGTATGGCCACACATCCAACGCAATATCCTCATCTCCGCGACACTGATCTTATGCTCTTGCTGGCTTTTTACCGCTCAATATTCAGTACCATACAACATCGCGGGCCTTATAGCTGTGCGGTAAAATTTACCCTTAAGCTTGAGAGGTACTTTTCTATCACAAATCACTCCTGAAGCATTCCTCCATTTCATCCATCCAGGTTGAATCCTATGATTTATGTCTCCCTTTTTCTCTCCGTCATTTTATATGATAGATCCAAGATACCTAAATCGTGTCACTTGTGGTATGGTGTGGTCCCTAATTTTCATCGCTAAGCTAGTATTAGCACTTTTCTTACTGAACTTACATTTCATATACTCCGTCTTACTCCTGCTTATACGAAAGCCATGTTCTTCCAAAGCTTGTCTCCATAGCTCTAGCTTCCCATTTGTTTCATCTCTCGACTCTCCAACTAAGACTATATCATCTGCAAAAAGCATGCATTGTGGCACTGGCTCTTGGATGTGCGTAGTAAGCACATCCAAGACCAAGCTAAAAAGATATGGACTCAAAGTTGACCCTTGGTGCAGTCCTATAGTTATAGGGAAATCTTCTGTAACCCCTCATTGTGTTCTCACACAAGTCCTATATAGACTCAAAGCTATTGCCTACCCATTGACGAATCTCCTAAAAAAAGATAGCATTGAGTGGACTGAGGTCGCTATAAATGCATTTCATGTTCTCCAAAATGCAATCACTCAAGCACCGGTATTAGCACTACCCAATTTTTCGTTGCCTTTCATTTTGGAGACTGATGCGTCGAGTATTGGTATTGGTGTTGTTCTCAGTCAAGCTAATCATCCCATAGCATTTTACTCCAAGAAATTATCATTAAGAATGTAGTCAAAGTCGACTTACACTGGGGAATTATATACTATTGTAGAGGCTATTAGTAAGTTTCGCCATTACTTGTTAGGCTACAAATTCATTATCCGAACAGACCAAAAAAGTCTGAAAAGCCTTACTGATCAAACAATTCAAACTCCTGAGCAACAAGAGTGGCTTCCAAAGCTCTTAGGATTTGATTTTGTGATTGAATGCAAACTTGGGAAGGACAACCTTGCCGCAGATGCTCTCTCTCGCTCCTTTCATTTAGCTTGGTCAGAACCTGTAACAGGCATTATTGACTCCTTAAGGGTGGAAATTCAGAAGGATCAACATTGGAAAAATATACTGGATCTATGCATTTCCAATTCATGCACTGATTCTACCTACTTTGTCAATAATGGGCTACTATATAAGGTAGACAGGTTGGTTGTTCCCCCTACATCCTCATTAATTCCACAAATATTGCACGAATTTCATTCCTCCCCCATTGGAGGACATGTAGGAGCAAAAAGAACTCATGCTCACATAGCTTCTTAATTTTTCTGGTCATACATGAGTGATTACATTAAGAAGTTTGTTCAGCAATGTCAAATTTGCCAGCAAGCGAAAAATATGAATTCTTTACCTGCGTGTCTATTACAACCATTACCCATACCTAATCAAGTTTGGGAAGACATTGTAATGGATTTCATTACGGGCCTCCCACCATCACATGGTTTCACAGTGATCCTAGTTATTCTGGATAGACTGTCCAAGTATGCTCACTTTGGGCCTCTTAAAATTGGTTACTCAAGTGCTACGGTTGCTGAGTATTTCATGCAACATATAGTCAAACTTCATGGTTTACTAAAGTCTATCGTGTCAAATAGAGACAAGGTTTTCACAAGTCAATTCTGGCTACATCTCTTTAAGCTACGGGGTACTACATTGGCTGAGTTCTGCATACCATCCACAAACGGATGGTCAGTCTAAGGCCCTCAATAAATGTTTGGAAATGTACCTACGCTGCCTAGCCTACGACAACCCCAAGTCTTGGAGCAAATTCTTATTTGTTAGCCATGGTAACCATCACCCAAGAGGGGGGTGAATTGGGTGATTACAAATTTTCAAAACAACTTTGAGAAATCATGCATTTTGATACTTTCAATTAACACTTGCAAACAAAGATACACGTAATAGAGATGTCACAAATACAACTTGGTCTATAGGATAAATCAAGCAAATAAGCTAGATATCAAATTCAATTCAAGCATATATAATTAAGACATAATGTAAAGAGATAGAATTGATAAAAACAAACACAAGGATTTATCCTAGTTTAGCCACCCCTTGTGACTAGGGGTGTCAAAAGGGGCCGGCCTTGCCCATTCGGGCTTGGGCCATTTTCGGGCCGGCCTATTCGGGCCATGTAAATTTCGAGCTGGTATTTTGCCAACCCAGCCCAGCCCATTTAGCCTTATGTAGTGTTAAAAGAGCGGGCTGACCCGGCCCATTCGGGCTCAGCCCATTCGGGCCATGTAAGTTTCGGGCTAGCATTTTGCTAGCCCAGCCCATCCATCTTGTCTGGCTATTCGGGCCAGCCCATCGGGCTTGACCCATTTTGACACCCTTACTTGTGAGCTACATCTAGTCCTCAAGCAAACTACTCGAGATTTTTCATTAAACTTCAAGCTTGAACGAGTGCTTGAAAATTTTTATACAATAGAGCACTCACTACACCTTGGGATACCTCACCCTTTGTGCTGGAGCCTCAAAACAGGAATACCTCACCCTTGAGGGAAACCTCACCCTCTTTACAACCTTTGAGAGATACCTTACCCTCTTCACAACCAAGGGATGCCTCACCCTTTTCTCTAGAGGGATACCTTACCCCTTTTTATAACCTTTGAGAGATACCTCACTCTCTTTACAAACAAGGAATACCTCTCCCTTTTCTCTAGAGGAATACCTCACCCCCTTTTATAACCTTTGAGAGATACCTCACTCTTTTTATAAACAAGGGATACCTCACCTTTTTTTCTAGAGGGATGCCTCACCCTCTTCACAAAGAATCAAAGTGTTTATAAGATGAAACTCTCACAGGAGTAGATTACACAAATTGAAGCCCTATGATGCTCTTCAAAAATATCTCAAATATGTACAAAAATAGAGCACAAGTGATTTGATGATGATTCACGGATTATAGTGCTTGAAAGATGTTTCTCAACTGTTGGTTAGCCACAAATGATGCCCCAAAATGAGTATTTATAAGTTTTTAGATCAATAGAGTCGTTGGGTGGCTTTTATGGCAATATTAAATGCCAAGAAAATAACCATTGGGCACTGTCAGAATGATGGTAATCAATTACACACTCTTGGTAATCGATTACATGGCTGTATGAATGTGTTCTTAGCTTTCTGGATAGGATGTAATCGATTACTAGCCTTGTGTAATCGATTACATGGCCTCTGCCAGACTTGTAATCGATTACTGCACTTGGTGTAATCGATTACAAGGCTTCTGTCATGCTTGTAATCAATTACATGCTCAATGTAATCGATTACCATCTCTCTGTTTAGCTTGTAATCGATTACAACATATGTGTAATAGATTATCTTGCCCTTTAAACACATTTTTCAAGCCCAAATAAGTCTCCAGACCATTTTTAACATTGGGAAACCTGGACTAAACAAGATTTACAAATGTTTAACATAATCCAAGATTGAAGTCAACACTTCTTTAAAATATGAACTTTGAAAAACAAGTTGATTTAAGAGATCTTTGAAAAACCATTTGAATATAATTGAGATAAATTGAGAGCATTTCACATTGATGTTCTAAGACCTATATGTAATATATCTCTTTTGATCTTAGTCTTTTTCTTTTGGTCTTGGTCTTTTCTTTTGATCTTAGTCTTCATCTTGACTTTGTTATCATCAAAAACTCATTTGATATGCTTCAAGACAAAAGCATTCACATTATCCTGGGCCAAATATTGGTACAACACAGCATACCACACCAGCACTGATATGACACCATTTCAAGTTGTGTATGGCAGGGAACCCCCTAAAATCCTTCGCTGTACCCCTGCAGATTCCAGTCCTAATTCAGCAGCAGACACTCTCCAACAAAGGGATGCCTTATTAGCTAAGCTTAAGAGTAATTTGCTTATAGCTCAACAACGTATGAAGATGTTTGCAGACAAAAAAAGATTCGAATTACACTTCGACATTGGTGATTTGGTCTTTGTCAGACTACAGCCTTATCGGTAACATTCTATAGCTTTGAGGCGAAATCAAAAACTAGGAATGCGCTACTTTGGGCCATTTCTAGTCATCAAAAGAGTAGGACAAGTTGCCTACAAGCTACTCTTGCCACCAACTGCACAAATCCACCCAGTCTTCAACAAGGACCCATTTCATAACTCTTACAGGTTTTACAGACTCGTCAAGTGCTCAAGCAGGGTTGCTGGATTCCTCAAGCTCTAATCTATTGGGAAAGTTTGGACATCTCCAAAGCCTCTTGGGAAACACCAATAAAAGCTGCCTAGCCTATTAAACACATGTATATAACAACAAAATAGCATGAATTATCAAAATCAAACATACTACCATTAGACTTTAAAACTTAAGAAAATAATGTAAAAAAGGTGGATACATCTAAAAAAGCACCTTTTTATAGTCCGGGTAAAACTTTTTCTGCGTCTTCAACTAGGGGGAGCCTGTTTGAAAGAGGCCTCCCTGTCATCACTCGACAAAGTTCCCGGGGGCCTATTGTTTATGGCATTGACAAACTGCCCCACTTGAGTCTCAAGAGCCCTGATGAAGATGATTGGCTCTGAAGAATAGAATCATTTTTGGCCAGATGAGCATCGGTTTTGGTCATGTATGAATCAGATTTGACCATAAATTGCATGAACATGTCCTCAATGCTGGTTTCCTTTCTTACATGGGTGGCCTTGCTTGCGATGAGAAACCAAGAGGGTATGGTGGTCTCTCATTGTCAGTAGATGAAGATGCTTGCCCTTGGCTATCCCTCCATGAAAAATTGGGGTGATTTCTCCACCCAAGATTATACTGCTATGAGTATGGGTTATTCTGAGATGGACGATAGTTTCCTGCATATTGAACACTCTTCAAAGTAGATTGACAACTATCATTGAAATGATTGTTCCCACACCTATCACATAGTACGAAGGGGCTTTATTGAGGGCCTGTACCTAAACTGTCGAACTTATTTGCCAATGATGCCACCTGAGCTAACAAAGATGTAAGTGCATTAACATCATGAACCCCAGCTACCTTCCTTCAAGTGTTTCTTGCTGAAGGCTATTGGTAGCTGTTGGCGGCCAGTTCTTCTAACAGTTGGTGTGCTTCATTAAATGATTTACTCAATAATGAATCACCTGCAACCACATCCACAATTGGACGATGAAGAGGTAGTAGTCCTTTGTGAAACGAGTAAATCTGGTGCCAAGGAGGAATTTCATGGTGAGGGCACCTTCTCAAAAAGTCCTTGTACCTCTCTCAGGCTTCGTACAAGGTTTCAGATTCTGATTGCATGAATGAAGTGATGTCATTCACCAATTTAGCAGTTTTAGCAAGAGGAAAGTACTTGTTCAGAAATTTTGTACACACCTCCTCCCAAGTAGTTATAGATCCCGCAGGTAGAGACTGCAACCAACTCTTGGCTCGATCCTTGAGAGAGAAGGGGAAGAGCCTGAGACGAATGGCATCTTCTGAGACACCGGTGTGCTTGAAGGTGTCACAGATCTCCAGAAAGTTTGTCAAATGAGCATTGAGATCTTCATTTTGCAAACTACCAAATTAGACAGATGTATGAATCATTTGGATAATGGCCAGTTTGATTTCAAAATTATTGGCACGGATGGGAGGCCGTCTGATACTTGATTGTAGATTTCCCATTTTAGGATTAGCAAACTCCCTCAGAGGCCTCGTATGATCATTGTTTTCTGCCATTGATGGTACCTTATTCATAAAAGAATGAAATAATAAATCAAAACATAATAAAAGAAAAGACTTGAAGTGGAACTAACAAAGCTCGCAATCAATATTAGCAATATAGAAACTAGTCGTACTCCTCGGCAACGGCGCCAAAAACTTGTTGAGGCATTACCGAACCTTGAATTGGTGGGAAACACCTCTTTTGCTTACCGTAAGTGCACGGGTCGCTCAAGTAATAAAAATGATGAGTAGGATCGTCTCCATAAGGACTATGGTAATTTCCAAAGCTAAATATTAATTTATAACTTAATTAATTCTATTCAAGCAAACGTAAAGTGGAAAATGGATTGATAAATAAATTACATAACATAAAGAAAAACAAAGATAGACTGAGAACCTAGAGAATCCTTTTTCACTCCCTATTTTAACTCATAACATGCAATCCTTTTGAGCAAAACGAACAATTAGATTAGGTTAATCTGAAAAACTAAACTAATTAAAGGCCTATGTGTATGACGATTAATCCTATGTCATTTACCTAATTCACTATGCATCCATGAGAATCAGAGTAAATAACAAGCATTAAGATCGATTCTCAAATATGACTATACATGTCTAATAGGTATATGTCTATCCTATTAGCGAATCAATCTTTAAACTGAACATACATATATCATACATATGATCTAAAACCCAAAGTCCTATGTCTAGGCTTAATAGATTTCAACAAATCACCCACAAATTGATCAGACAAATAAGAGCATTAAATGCAATATGATAAAACAAAACCCAAATCATTCATACAAACTCAAAGGAGTACAAATCCATCAATATTCAAAGGGAAACTCAAAGAATACCCTAAACATAGCTAGCTACTCATTGAATACGAAAATGTAATACAAAAATACATATTCAAGATAAATGATAGAGAGAGAGAAGAAGAAACAGAAGGAGAAACCTCAATCTTAACTCCTTCAACCCCTCTTTCAACCTCAATGTGATTCCTAGCTATTGGAATCTCCAATGGGCAAAAGCCCTAAAATGTACTAAGAGAGGCAGATGAGAGAAAAATGAGAAAACCTAAGAGAAAAAAAGAAACTTCGAGAGAGAGAAACTGAAGTCTGAGCTTTAGTATTTAAAGGCGGACAAATCACGCCGCGACGTTAAACATAACCCGCCACAACGCGCAAAACTCAGGGCACCAACGCCGCGACATGGGCTACCATGCGCCGTGATGCTCAAGCCTCGGGTTCATCAAGGTGCACAGGCAGATAGCAGAACGCTGCGACGTGCAGTTCCTTGCACCACAACGTGATGTCCTGGAGCTTGTCTTGTGATTTCTTTTCCAATGCAAGGCCTTGGCTTGCTTTAAGTTGGTTCTTTTGGGATCATCCTGTAATTAAGAAATCAACTAGTAAAATACAAATGTAATCAAGCTCAAACCAATCAAGGATTAGGAAGAGTTAAAGTAAGATTTGCGAGGAGGACTTCAACATGAATTTTATATGAAAATGGGGCTAAAGCTTTCCATCAATGCATCATAAGGACAAAGCAACCAATAATGCATAGAGATATGACAAAAATAACTACATTCCATAGAGTTATCAATTGGGAAGGTTAGGAAGGTTGCACACAACTTAGGGATGTAAGAGTACTTCTAATTCACTCTTCTCCAGTTAGTGAATGATCAAGATTTATTTTCCATTCATCATCCATTTTTTGTCATCAATAATTAAATAAATATCAGCCCAACAATGTAATAACTATACTACTATCAACCTAATTCGCTCCCCACAATGCTTTTGAATTTACAATCTTTGAACATTTTGTTTCACTATCTAATTGGAAAATTCATCTTACATTCAAAGCTATATAATTTTCTTAATCAAAGAATATGAATTATTTTGTAATTAACCATAACGAGTTTTAAATATGTACATTTCTCTCAAATAGAAATTAATTAACATCATGAACATATGTTTCTAAAGCATAGACATCAGAAATGTAAACCAGCTAGCAGAGTAGTATTCACATGGCAGAAATTAGCAAGCACCAATTAGCAAGCACCAACCCTATATATGGGGGGAACTTGCAATATATATTTTTTGAATGTTTTTGTTGCAGATATCATACAGAGTAAGGAGCTATTTGTATAATACACCAGAGCATAAAATCATACTTACATATCAATATGGTGTCTCACGGGATTTCCTATTTGGAATTTTAAAAAAATATTTTCCTAAAAGAAAATCACAGAGCAGTGGCCAGTAGCATCGGAGTAGTCCCACTTTACCTTTGAACGCAAGTTGTCCTTATGGATCACATTTTTTCCTGCTACTGCTAGTCAGTAGTAGCCCTTCTATTCACTCCCTCTGTTGTCCAGATTTACATTAAAAGAGCAGAGGAAGAAGACTTATCTACAGGGCTGGGGCTGCGTGGTGCAGAAAATTGAAGAAGCAACAAGAGGCAAGAGGGACACACAGCTGTGTGGCAGAGTGACTAGTTGCAGAGAATGACTGGGAGATCGAGTGGGAGAAGAAATGGTCACGGACTCCCAGCGACTGTGCAATCGCTGGGACTGGGAGATTGGGTGGGAGAAGAAGCAATGGTCACAGACTCAAGGCACAAATGCTGGGAGCTTGGGAGAACGGCTACACTGGGCAGAACTAGTTGCAAAGACTAATTGTAGAGAACTACTAGTTGTGCTGGGGCCAGTGGATAAGAAGTAGATAGATAGGTTTTGATGCCTTTTTCTCTTCCCACTTTGGCCTCTATTTGTTAACGTATTTACATGGTCTAATGTTGTTAACGTATTTACAAACCTTAAACAACTAATTAATTATATTGTACCATGTTTACCAAAGAAGTTATACTGTCTGGTAGAAGGGGTGTTTATGGGCCCTAATTTTCAAACAAGCAAAATGCACACTTTGGGTCTGGGCCATTTATTATTATTATTTTTTAAAAAAGGTGCGTTGGTTGGGTTTGTGTGGGTTGGAAGTGTTCTAACTCGTTACCTGACCCATACACTGAGTTGAAGCATTTTTCAATTCAACCCAACCCACGAACCTAACCTAACTCGCAATTTATGGGTTGGGTTGAGTCGAAACTCACGAGTTTGTGGGTTGACCGGACTCAATGGACACCCCTAATTGGAAGAGCCTAGGGAGACAAGGAGTTAATTGTACTTCGGTAACTGAAAAAATCAGCATGACGTGCTAGGCTATTAATTGTATTGTTCATAAACTCTGTTGGTAATTTTTTTTTTGACGTGAAATTATTTTGGTAATTAACTTGCACAAATTAAAAAGAGTGGAAAATGGTAACCCTCTAGGACGAAATTGAGATAGGTAACACATAAATTTAAAATTCATGAATGAATTACCACACCACTCACAAATTTAGTCAGCCTTTTTTTTTTACGTGGTCAGTTTTCTTGCTTTCCAATAATTTTGTTAATATCAAAGCGACACTTTAATGAAGGGAAATAATACAAATGTGGACTCATATATTGTATGAAGTTAGGGGATTTTTTGAGTTGTGCTATATCTTCCTACAAGTTCCTCCTCATAATCCTTCTAATACTAAATGAATAAAGTATTAAATGAAAATGTAAATGCATATAATGTCTTAGAAACGTAAAAAAACATTCAATACTTTCTTCATTTAGTAATTATGAGGATTAGTAAGAAGATTTAGAATTATTCTTTTCAATAACATTAGTGGATTGGAAGGATTAGAGAAGGGAAACAAACTATGGAGATGAAATATGGCACTTTTAGAGAGTGAGAATCTTATCTCAACATAGAATGGCGAAGCAGCAGAACAGTGGTGGCTAGAGTACCAACAATGGCTCCTTGACAGAGAAGATCAGCAACGATTAGGGGGGCTTAGTGGGTTAGGTTAATCCGCGAACTCACGGGTTTCGACTCAACCTAACCCATAAAATGCGGATTAGGTTGGATTCATTGGTTGGGTTGAGTTGAAGAATACTTTAACTACAGTGTGTGAGTCAGGTAGCGAGTTGGAACACGTCTGACTCGCACAAACCCAACCCACCTATGCATTTTTTTTAGTAAAAAATTATTTAGATAAAGAGTATATGAAAAAAATAGAGAGTAAAGTCAATGATTTTGTCAATACATACAACATGCGTGATGACATTGACTTCGATTTGTTAGACTAATTTGTTTTTTGAGTTATGACTAGTTTTGTTTAGTTTATTTCAGACTTAGTAAGATTTGTTAGTTATTAATTTGTTATATACTTATTGACTTATAGTGTTTATTGTTTAGTTTTTTTGAGATTGAAACATATTATGTTTGAGTAAGGTTGGTTGAGATTTATGATGTTAATTTGTTAGATTGAGACTTATTATGTTTGAGATTTAGACTTATTATGTTAATTTGCTATATTGAGACCTATTATATTTGAAATGAAGACTTATAGTGTTAATTTATTAGATTTTGTATTTTAACTTTCTTTTAGGATTTTTTTAAAAAAAAAACATGTCGAACCCATAGGTTCGACCCAACTCAACTTACTCTTGAGTGGGTCAGGTCCAAAAATGTTGTGAACCCACTTAATGGACACCCCTAGCAACGATGACTCCTCTAACATAAAAGAACAACGAAGCTATGGAGAAGTCATGGCAAAACTTGGGGTCCCAAAATGGAAGAGCTATCACCGCTCCCAAAATAGAGAAGAAATCAAAATGATTCTCTTGCACTACATTTTTTTACATTAGTTAATTATGTGTAAATTTGTGATTTGTGAGATTCCAACCTAAACCCAATTAGCTTAAGTGGAGTGACCCAATAGATATATAAACTGCACTCAAAAGATTGAGGCATACAATATGAGACTTTTAACACCCCTCCACAGATACCTGAACAGAACAGGCAAGCCTGGCGAAGTAGGCGGAAGAAGCCTAATGAAGTTGTAACGCCCTTACTATTATTACTAATGATATATCCGGAATTATACCTTAGCAACAATAGTAAGCACATCACCTAAAATATTCATTAAAACTTTAAATATACCTTACATTATTATACAAAAAATAAGAGCCTGGACAAGGTGTATTAATGTACACATACATACTAAAAGGAGTTTATACAAAAGTACCTTATAGTACTTATCATATGCCTTCAAGGCATTGCTTATACATTCATTATACAAAAGACCAAGTCAAAAATAAATATCCACTTCTGCTTGAATCACTGCACTGTAATTACTGATCCTGTAATTATCATGAATTACAAAACAACAATAGGGTGAGAATGCTAATTCTCATTAGATCCTATTATGAAAAAGGCATCATCACAATAATTCCAGTTGTTTCAGGAAAAAAATACATTCTTTTAAAATTGAAGTTAAATGCATACTTATAAATATAACTAAGAAGATGACAATCTGCCAAATCTGGTCATTCCTCATCTCGAAACATAATTCAATTTAATAGTTTTCAAAAAATATTCATTATCCAACAATACAAATAGGCAATTGTCAATAATTCAGAGATTGTCTCAAATACAATATTATAATGTCAAATCCAATCAAAGATTCCAATACTTGTTCAAGTCATAACATGACATATAAATTCATTTCAATTTCATTCCAATTTAGTTACTCTGATGAATCTCAATTATCCAATACCATTCAAATACCATTTCATTCATCCAATTCATTACACAATTCAAATACTTTCCTTAAATAAACTCATTTGGCCATGAGCATTATGCTCATTCCAAAACCAACATTTTCAATCAACAAAGCTTCAATGCATAACCAAAAAATGCACTCAATTATGATAGTTTCATAGTAACATTCAACCTTATGTTTTTATTCACATTTTAAACCATAATTCCATGCACAAAAATGTTAAAAAATATGGTCTTAAGGGCAACAATCTGCTAAGTCTTTGATCTATTATCCTAGTCACAATCTTAAATAATCAAATGGTTAAAATGTTGGTCATAAACAGGGCACACACAGCCGTGACTATCCAGTCTCAAAATTCAATCATTTTCTCTCCAATACAACGTCACAAGAAATAGATGAACAAATAAAAGAATACAAGAAAAAAATATGGCCTCACCAAACTTCTCCCAAAACTCAAAACTCAAATCTTAAGATTTTAATAATTCAAATGCACCATTAAACATTCTAAAATAGCAGCCTCGATTTTGGGCATTGCATGACCCAAAAATCACATTTTTAGAAGGAATATGGCCTAAAAAATCACCAAAGTTCTGGCCAAAGGTTCACAATAAACCAATGATGAATTTCTAACCTTTAACACATCAATAACCTTATTAAAAGTCATATTTTGCAGCCACTTCCTTAGGAAAACAAAATTCATGAATACAAGCTCATACTATCAAATCACAATAAATACAAGCTCAATGGGTCATGAATCAATATAGAATAAGGAAGGAAATCATCTAATTCTATCCCTCACCCTCCAAACCTTCACAACCCCATCAAATTTAAATACCAAAATGCTTAAATTCATAACCATATGCTCATGATTAAAATAAAGGAAAGAAAATAAAAGTTGCAAAGCTACAAAAACCCTTACCTTAGCTCCTTAAGCTCATGGTTTTGAGAGTGGAAGGAGGGGAAGATGGAGCTTGATGATGGAGATTCTTGGCTCTTTGGAAAGAGGAAGTGATGAGGATAAATTTCTCTAACTGCACTAACTCAAGATAATGGCTCTAAGGTGCTCATAAAAGAGCTTAAAACCAAAAACTCATTTCTTTCCCTTGCTGCTGTTTAGCACGTAACAGAGGAGAGAAATGAGTGAAAAAGACAAAAAAGATGAGGAAAGAGTGAACAGGAAATGGGGTAGAAAAATCTAAAGGCTTTGGTTCAATGATTTTCTCCACTTTTCCTTTCTTTCCTCCTCTCCTTTCTTTGGTTGTTGTTTTCTCCCTCTATTTTTCAGCCTCTGTAATTCGTGAGAGAAGACAAAACACATGAAGAGAAAGTTGGATTTAATTGATAAAGAGAAGGCGGTGGATCAATAGAAAAATAAGAGTTTGAAACTTTTGGATCTGCTACGTACACTTTAATCTTTTAAAATTGAGTTTTCAAGTATCCATAAGTATTAGGAAAAAAATTAGGACTCATCTTAATCCTTAGATCCATTTCTCTATAACTTTTCATATATTACTATTCATCAAATAAGTTGTACTACTTTTCTCAAATTAAATCGAATATGTAAAATAAGTAAATATATCGGCCTTAAATTATTTTCCATACCAAAGTATTCTCCATATTCTACTTATCATTTCTAGGAAATTTTATAATTTTCTGAGCTACTTAACTGTCTCTGCTATTTTTCAACAGTATCCTTAAAAATATCAAACTTACTCTGTTGATTCTCCAAAAATTTTCACAACTCTTATCAATGGTTCTTAGTTAGGAAATAAATTTTCTATCATTATTTCCATCATATCAACCAATTCTCCAAATACCTTAATTATTTTCTTGTATTCAGTATTATAGAATTGCGTTCAAACTAGTTCAGAAAATTATTCGAATTAACAGATAATTTTTACCAGTATTACTCAGCTTCTATAACTCTGATTAGGGCTATTATGTTAGGGAGGATGTTACAGAAGTAGGCGACGGAGATGAGATCTTGACTCTGTGATTGGCCATTAACTCATGAAGAACTTGGTTTTGATGATAACAAACATGAAGATGTGGCAAGATCTAGTCCAAGACCGTCAAGACTAGTAATAGGACTTAGATCATTATGTAAGGGTATAAATGATTCACCTAATGCTCTATAATTAACCATTTCAAAGAACTCAAATAGTTCATATGTTTTTAACGCTTCAAATTGGTTTTTGGTTTTTCAAAGAAATAAATACAATGTGCCCAAAAGCTTACTAGATCATTTGAGATAAATTGGCAAGTTTTAAAAGCTATGAGAAATGATTTTCTAATGGCTTATTCGAATAACAACTTTTGTTATTTGAATAACCAATGTCAGAGTAGCCAAAAATCTCATCTAGATTGAGCCTTATTCGAATAATGCCCGTGTTATTCGAATAACAGTTCAAAATCATTAAGGCACACAAAGTATTATTCGAATAACCAAAGTGTTATTCGAATAACACGTTTTTCAGAAGCATTCCTTCAAATGCTAATTCGAATAACAAAGATGTTATTTGAATAGCAAGTTTTTCCAGAAAATAGTTTTTAAGAGGTTATTCGAATAACATAAGTATTATTCGAATAACACATTCCAGAGGCAAGTTGCCCCTGAGCTATTTGAAGTCTTATTTGAATAACAAAGTTGTTATTCGAATAAGAACACAAACCAGAAAAGGAAACAATGGCTAGTTAGTTGCCATTAATGCTCCCAACCACCTCTCTAATGACTCTTTTCATTAATAAGCTATAAATAAAAGTTGTTGGGCATTGATGGACGTTGGACACATGTCTGAAAACATTAGTTGAGCATTAATACGAGTTTCCCTATAAGTTTCAATCAATCCTCTGTTTTTAAGCATTAAAGTGTGAATCTTTGATACCCATAAGTTTCAAGTTGCATTATCTACTCTTTGAGAGAGTTTCTACTCATACTAACCATTTTGAATCTGTAAAAGAGAGGGTGAGGTATCTCTCAAACTGAAAAGGTGAGGTATCTCTTGAATATAGAGACTCAAGCACAAGGGTGAGGTATCCCAAAGTGTGTTGAGCGCTTCAAACTTGTAAAGGTTGTTAATCACCTGTTTTCAAGCTTGAAGATATAGTGAAAATCTCGAGTGATTGCTTGAGGACTGGACGTAAGCCATAAGTGGATTGGTGGCTGAATCAGGATAAATCTTGGTATTTGTTTTTCTAACTCAACTTCTTTATATTGTGCACTGTTTTATTGATTCACTTGAATTCTATCTCTCTTGTCTAGTTCATTTGTGTGAAATATCCTCCTATCTCCTTCATTCATTCATTCATTTCTATTGATTAATAGCTTCACTAAAAATTGGTAATCAAAGATTTTACGAAAGATTTGTGAAAAGTTTTTTATAAACTCAATTCACCCCCTCTTGAGTTTTGAGGCCACTTGGTAACAAACTTTGATGTGAGATTCCAATCTAAAACGAATTGAAATTAAGTGGAGTGATCCAACATATATAAATCATACCCAAAAACTTGAGGCAGACGATGTGAAACTCCTAACATGATTAATAACGTGTATTATTTGGTTAATAGACTAGTAACCAATTACCATAATACACATTAACTACAAATTTATACATCATTAATCAATGTAAAAGTGATGTAAAAAAAGTAGTATGAAAATATCATAGTTGAAAGATGAAAAGCATTTGGCCATGAAGAGATAGTCAAAAGTCAAAGGAAAGGGAATAGAGGGAAAATATAGGAGTGAGTAAGCAAAAACGAAAACAAAGGTGAGTCACAGTAGAACTTTGTGGGGTTTCGTGAGTTTTAATTTAGTTTATGTATTATTTTCGATGGTCCCCATGAGTTTGGGACCATGATGGGCCTCGTATTTAAACCATTGGATTGTTTTGAACTTCGTATAGATGAGATGGAGAATTTAGATTTGTGACCTACAACTTAATGAAAAGGTAAAGACCTAAAAAAATGAGAAAATAGAATCTAACAATTCACATTTACACACATCTAATAGTAAATTGGCAACACATTAAAATTGGGTCCAATTAGAGACATTTACAATGCTTCTAAAATTTTTTTTAGTATCAATGCTTCTATTAACTTTACCTGTTATAGCAGATAAAAACTTTGACTTTTTTTTTTCTTTCACTCTCACTGTTCTCTTTCTTCTCCATCACACCTTTGGTCGACGACAACTGTTTCCAACCACCACTGGCACCACCCCAACCGTCCTGACACACAACAGCGACCTCGTCGGCCGTAACCCTTGCCGAAGTCCTGGCAGACTGTGGCAAAACTAGCGGTTGTTTTTCAAATCAACCAAGAGAGTTGTTTTTTATCCCTCAAAGCTTTTGTTTTTAAGATCCTAAGATTAAAGGGGTTGTCTATTTTAAATCTCTTTTATCTTCTCATGTAGAAAAGATTTCTTT
This sequence comes from Ormosia emarginata, assembly GCA_029884605.1. Lineage (NCBI taxonomy): Eukaryota > Viridiplantae > Streptophyta > Magnoliopsida > Fabales > Fabaceae > Ormosia > Ormosia emarginata. The sequence goes on along the minus strand of JAQQTP010000077.1, from coordinate 22,800,621 downwards.
TTCTTTTTCTTGTTGAGTTTTCTGGATAATGGTTAGTTGTTGTGAATCGGTGAAGTTGGCAGATCCAAAATCCTTACTGTATAAGAGCATACGAAAAAGATAATGGCAGAAAATACCAAACCAAAATAATCCATTATTTATGTTCAGTTAGCTGATTTTAATTATAGTGATGCATCCTGCCTTGCCCAAATGAATGAGGTTTGTCTCCACTGCTTAAATGAACAAAAAGATTCAATTTTTTTTAGTTGTTAACATATCAAAATTACAATTCATCTTCTGAGTTCAATCTTTATAAACCATCTCCACTGCCTTATCCTTCACACTATCCTTCCACTGTTTGATCTCATCATCTACGAGCAATGATTCCTCCTCCCTCACCGTTGAGACATCTGTTTTGTTCATCGTCAAATCCTCCTCCACCATATCTACAACAACGAGGAATGATTTGGTAGCAACACATCGAGACTTGTAACTCCACCCCATAATGGTGGGAAGGCTTTATTGAAATTCCCGAGCTGTAACTTTTTCAAGGTCTACGAGTTGGATGAAGGCTTTCATTCTCCATATTGGGTCAAAGGCTTATCATCGTTTTGCTTCCTGGCATGATTCATAAGATCTAATGTATGACGTCTTCTTTCCTTGGAAATGATAACTAAAGACAGTGTGACAAGGGATAAGACACTTGTTATTGTGCATCTTTGATTACCCCCTGCCCTTTTTTATTGAGATAGAGAGAAAGATAAGAGAATGAAGCAAAGAAGAAGCCGAAGAGAAAGACTGAAAAGGAGAAAGAGAAAGAAAGGAGAGAGAAAAATAAGATAAAAAAAAGAGAATGAAAAGAAAATAATGTATGATGAAGTTAGAATTTTTTTGTAACTTATTCAACAAGTTACAGGTGATAAATCTTAACTATAAATATAAAATTTTTACAAATTAATGATAAAAAAAAATAAAATATCTATACTCCAAACTCTTTTAAGAGTATTTAAAACATTTGTCTCTTTCACTAACTCAACAATTAAAAAATTATTTACTTATAGTTTATGAAAGTTATTGCTTCAGAAAGTAAAAAAATATAGATTATAATATTAAAATAAAACTACTTATCACCACCACCTCAATCACCCATTCCTATTGGAATCTCAGCATTCACTACCATGAACCAGATCACTACTCAGCCAAGTCTTCCTTCTTGAACATTAACTATACACTTTGCAATAACTATACCTTGAAACCCTCCACTATCACCATTTCCCCTTCTCCAAACACCCATCTCTCTCTACTCCTCAACCCCACCTCACTTTGCCTCACCTCTAACTCCATTACTTCCCCCTCACAGCCTCACCCAAGGAATCTATTTTAGGGATTAATTCTCTCTGTTAGGAGTAATAGTTAGGAGTTAGTTGGTTAACGATTATAACAGTTGTTCAGTTAGTTAGAATCTTTTGTTTAGCATTAATATTTTCTGTTATTGAAAGCATATGACAGTAACCATGTATAAATAGATTACTCCTCTCAATACTCAATAACAATCACGATATCATTTATTCCATCACAACTGATACATCTGTTTCTTTCTCTCTTGGTTTCTCTCTTCTCAATCCTTCTTGCTTGAGCTCAGATACCTTTATAGTATTAGAGCTATAACATTCATCAATGGAGGGAAGCTTTGTTACTTCATCTTCTTCACGCTTCACGGTACAACCCTTCTCAAATCTAGTATTTTCCAAACTAGATGAGGGTAATTTTTTTACCCTAGAAGTAGCAAGCTCTTGTAACCATCAATGGTTTCAAATTACAAAAGTATATCGAAGGATCTGGAGGTATGCCACCCAAGTTTACCAATGCAGAAGATGAAGCTCAAGCTATAATCAGTGATGATTTCACGAATTGGGAACAACAAAATCAACTATTGTTGTCTTGGCTACTCTCTTCTATGTCAGAAACTTTAACCATCTGAATGGTTGATTGCAATCATTCTTATCAAGTTTGGAAGAATCTTGAAGTATTTTTTGCTTCACAAATAAGAGCAAAGGTGAAGCAATTGAAATTGCAGCTTAAGAGTATCAAGAAAGTAGCTGGAATTGGTGACTATTTGCTTTCAATCAAAAAGATTGCAAATACTTTTGCAGCTGTCGGTTCCCCAATAGGTACAACAAATTATATTGATGTAGTTTTTGATGGATTACTTGATGAATATGATGGTTTTATTACTTCTGCTATAACTCTTTCTGAACCATTTACAATCCCTGAACTTGAGGCACAATTAATGGCTCAAGAAGAAAGGTTAGAGAAGAACCAGAAACCTATAGCTGATGCATTCTCAATGCAAGCAGTGCAAGCTAATCTTGCACAGCACCAACAGTCTCAAGATTAAAGAAGTCATGGACCTAACAGATATCAATCATTTATCCCTAATCGAGGTAGGTTCTATGGAAATTATAGAGGTAGAGGTCATTTTCAGAGATGAGGTTTTGGAAGTTTTAGAGGCAGATAAAGTAAACCTTAGTGTCAATTATGTAGAAAATAAGGTCATCAAGCTATGAATTGCTTTTACAGATTTGATGAGCAATTCACAAGACCAAGTTTCAATCATACACAGTATTCTGGTGGTTCTGGTTCCTCACAGTACAATGGTTCACAGTTCAATGGTTCCTTTCCACAGTCCACTGGTTCAAGATTTTCAGGGAATCAAAATTCATCCATGATAGAAATGATGGCAGCCCCAAAAACTCTCTTTGATCCTGCCTGTTACCCTGACTCAAGGGCAACAAATCATTTGACACCAGTTTTTGATAACCTAATGACTAGCTCAAGCTACATTGGTGAAAACAGAATCAAAATGGCCAATGGAGCAGTAGTTAACATTCAGAATATTGGTAATTCATTTTTCTTTTCTCCAAATTCTGCTAAACCACTTTTCTTGCATAACTGTTACATGTCCCTCATATTTCCAAAAATTTGTTAAGTGTTTCTCAGTTTGCTAAAGACTATAAAGTCTATTTTGAGTTTCATTCTGATCATTGTTACATCAAATCTCAGGCCACCAACCAGATTCTCTTGGATGGGAAGCTTAGAAATGGCCTCTATGCATTTGACAATGTTCAGATAGCTACTTCACCTTTTAAACAGTTCTCAACTTATAATTCTGTTTCAAATTCATGTAATCTGAATTCTCAGTCATGTAATTCAATTTCTGTTGATTCAAATTTGTCACTTTGGCATACTAGACTAGGCCATGCCTCACCAAAAATTGTACATTCTGTTTTGAGACAACGTAATATTCCTATTAGTTCAAATAAAATTCCTTTTGTGTGTGAATCTTGTTGTATGGGTAAGTCACATAAACTGCCCTTTGTCTCTTCTGATTTTATGTATACTCAGCCATTAGAACTTGTTTATTCTGATATATGGGGCCCTTCACCTATTTCATCATCCAATGGTAGTTGTTATTATATTCACTTTATATATGCCTATTCCAAATTTACTTGGATATACTTACTATACAATAAATCTAAGGCCCTTGTCATATTTGTTCAATTCAAGGCTATGATTGAGTTACAACTTGGTTTTAAAATCAAAGCTTTTCAATCAGATGGTGGTAAGGAGTATGTTGTTTTCTCCAAATTCCTTCAATCTTATGGCATTATACATCGAATTAGTTGTCCATACACTCATGAGAAGAATGGTTCCGTAGAGAGGAAACATAGGCATATCACAGAAATGGGATTGACACTTTTAGCCAATGCATCCATGTCTCAGTCCTACTGGGGTGAAGCCTTTCTTATGGCAGCTTACCTCATAAATAGACTACCAACACCTACACTACAAGAAATCAGTAAATTAGCGAGGGAAATTTCCCTCGCTAATCCCTCGCAAAAAAAAAATTGCAAGGGACTAGCAAGGGAAAAGTCTGTCGACTTTTTTTGGTCGCTAATTAGCGAAGGAACGTATTCCCTCGCTAATCTCTCGCAAAATTTAAAACTGCTGGCGACTGTTTTCCTTCGCAAATTTGTGAAGGAAATTTTGTCGCTATTCTGTCACTATATAAAGAATATACGCACCAATTTTAAATCTATTCCAATCAAAATCCATCGCTATTCCCTCGCTAATCCCTTGCTAATCCCTCACTGAGTTCCCTCACTATTCCATCGCTAATCCCTCATGGAGTTCCCTCGTTATTCCCTCGCTAATCCCTCGCTGAGTTCCGTCGCTATTCTCTCGCTAATCCCTTGTTATTCCCTCGCAGATCCCTCGCAAGTTACGTTATATAATTTCCTCGTTATTTCGTCGCTAATCCCTCGCAAATTAGTTTTTTATTTTGCCAATTTAAATGTAAAAGACTTAGTTTTTAATATCCAATATACCTGTAAATATTTTCAATCAAGATTATCCAGCAAATAATAAAAAGCAACAAAATACAAATCCAAAATAAATCTACTAATGATTCAAAGTTATTATATAAGTTATGTAAGTTCAAAATTTCATACAATGTCGTACAAAACAAGAATAAACATAATATGCAATCAATCTAAGTTTGCTTCATATTCGTCTTCATAATCATCATCCTCTTGACCCTCCCCAGTTGCTTCACTTTGCAATGGTGCTTGTGGAGCAACATTTGCTGATTGGATCGTAGATAGGAAGGGCGCAAACATAGGGACTAGTTGAGTTTGGACAAAGGAAGTCATTGCTGTTGCCACTGCTGCACTTACGGCTATATTTATAGTTGTATTTACAGCTGTATTTACGGCTTCAGTTATGTCCTATGTCAAAGGTGTAGAGCGAGAAGGACCCGCAACCTCCGAGGATGAAGCATGCATGGTGTTATTATTAATACCAATATGTAAGCTGTTACCTATGCCATGCACTCATCCCTTCTTGTTGGGACTCGCCGCATCCAACCATACCTGTGGGTCAACCATAGGATGAATGGAAGAGTTTTCTTCATATTTTTCTGACATCGCGGCGTCGTATGACTCCTAAAATAACAAAACAAGGAAAATATTAGCAAAAAAATCAATAACTTAACAAATATAAATGACTTAAATTATAAAGACACCTACAATGAAGTTCCTTGAGCGCTCAGAGACATAGCTTCCATCTTTCTTCTTATGAACTTTGGCATAGAGATCTTTGTAAGAAACTTGATGCTTTAACTCTGTCTCCTGTAATCACATATAGAAGAATATATGATAAACACATATCAAAAGTAATTAGACAAATCCTCTAAAATACCAATGTCTTTATGTCATACTCAATATAGCAAATAACTCAAGTAATTACAAAAAATAAAGGTGAGAGAGTCTTGTGCATTTGAGTTAAGGAAAAATGAGATTTTCATCAACTAGAGAGTGCTCAGTAATATCAACACAGAATTTCTAAACCACTATTTACTTCAGCCGAGAAACATGTAACCATTTCAATTACACAGTCCATTCAATAGATATATATATTGGTATACACATAATCAATACATTAGTAAAGAGCTTCCACGATACATGAAATTTTCATGAAATTTCACTAATCGAGGACTATATTCATTTTACCCACGCTATTTTATTTCATGTCAGGATGATCTCCTTTATTCGGCCATAGCATGATCCTTTCATATGGTGCATGCTTTGTCATAAGACACAATCAAACTAAGGGGCAACACTATGAATCGGTCTCAATTTCAGAATTTACCTATCACAAGCATCCTCCAATAGGGGGTTTTATACGTAAAATGTGGTCTATGACTTAGAGTTTGGCTATATCTCCTTTAGGGAGTTTAAGAAGAAATATGAGACATCTAAAACCCACAAATAGCGACGAAACACATACATGCAATCCCTTATTTCTTAGATAATAAATAAATGAAATAATTCTTTTTGATATTCTAATAAGTTTATATTTACAACTCAAAACTTTAAATGATTTTTATATTACCATCTTTTGCTTATGTTGACCAAAGGAAATCGACCCTCATGTATGCTTCAAAGCATCAGGCATAGCTGCCCTATTCCTTCAGGAAGCTTCAGACTTCCGCATCCATTTTTCGATCAACCAAATGTCCACTAGCCTATCCCACACTTTTGTCCTAAGTCCTCTAGGTCCATGGCCCTTAACATCAGCTAAGTTATTTGAATTTGCCTTCTCAAAGGCCTTCTCTCGCGCTCTGTTCAAATAGTCTGAATAACAATCTATGCAAGTCCGTTCCCAGACAGTTCTAGCCATGTCGCGATCAGAATCGGATGCGAACCGATACTTATCCTACACAAATGTTATATAAGTATATTTATTTTTTAATGAACATATAATATATAATTCTAGAAACACAATTACTTACAATAAAATCCTTAAATAGTATTTCCTTTATTTCAGGAGGATAATCTCTCCACGTACTAGCCGGAATAGGCATCCTTGTCATGACATTGTACATAATGTCTCAGGTCACTTTTGATGGGAAAAACCTTCTCCTGTAAGTACAAAAAGTTAATGTTAGTAATATAAAAGTAAATAAATGTAATAAAAAATGATAATCACTATTACTTACGATTCAGGGACAGGTGCCAAATATATAAGTTCCCTGTTATCAGATTCTATATGAGATTCTCCACTTGAAGGCATCACATTCGGGGTGCTAGTTGGTGGGTCAACAGGGGGTGGCATAGAAAGGGGTGGGACAAAAGCTGATGTGCCTCCAGTGGTCAATAGGATAGACGCTGGTAGGCCTGCACTAGTCAATGGGTCAGTAACTGAAGTTGCACCTAACATAATTATAGATAAACAAAAATTAATATTATATATATTACATTTATATAAACCAAGAGTTAACAATAATTAAAAAGATTATCCTACAGGTATACCTGGGGAGTGCTGAGAAGGTTGCAGTGGTGGAGAAATATGATAAGATGGAGAACGTTGGAGTGGAACATTACGGCCTCTCCCACGACCGCGTCTATTGCCTCTACCTTGAGTTACCATGATGAATATCTACATAAGAAAACATAATGAAACATGACGAGTTAAGAAACTATATGTCAATAAAAACCTCAAAATATAATAATGATATTTTAGTGTAAATATCATTAACGAAATTTATTGAACAAGATTCAATTGTAACTACTAGAGTCTGAAGCAAAAGATTCCTCATCTTCATCTGAGAATTCATTAATTTCATTATCTTCGTTGTCATCAATGAACTCATCATCAACCAGAACGTCCATTGGATTATGTATATCATGTATGTTCACTTCTTGCATCTGGTCATGTGCATCAAACAAGGAAATTGCTTCATCATCTATGACAATATTGTGTGTTCCAATGGATCTATTATGTTAGTAATAATCAGTAGCAGCTAGCTTATTCAATTCATCACATTCATCGTTCAATGTCTCAGCCACGAAGAGTTTTGCTCTGACCTTACAAGCTGCCCACCATTCACCATTAGCTCTATTCCTGCTTTGTGGGTATCTAGTACACTTGTTATGCTTGTTCAGCCAAGACGAATGGCTCATTTGAGTGAAGTCTTGATTTATGCTTGATGTCAACCAACCCATATCTCTCATCAACATTGACTCCATTAATCGGGTCAAACCAATGACATTGTAAAAGAAATACTCTATTCTGATTTCCTACATATGACAATTCCAATATCTCTTCAACAATGCCATAATAGTCGAAGTCATTCTCACCATATATACTACCTCTAACACACACGCTACTATTCATGGTAGCTTTATTTTGTCCGTACTCCTTAGTATGAAATCTATACCCATTAACTATTAAGCCACAGTAAGAAGTCACAGACTTGATTGGACCATAACTTATCTCTCGTATCATTTAATCCTTAACTTGACCTATATTAACTTGTATCATTACATAAACGGCAGATAATTGTAACATTTAGCATAATGAACATTGAATTTAACATGATAGATGTGATTATGGATAAAACGACTCACTAGATGTTTTAGCCATCTACTGAAGTCCTTATCTCGAGCTTCCAATATTTGATCATTAGTGATATTGGGATATGTTTCCCTTAACAAATCGTCGAATTGTCTAATCAACACAATAATTAATATTTAGCATAACATAGTTAAAAATTAACAAATTCATTAGTTAGGGAGTAGACTTACTGGATATAAGGTTCTACTTCTCCACAATTTACAAGCACATATGTCTCAGCAATATAAAGTTCTACATCCGTCAAGAATCTATTCCGACCTTTCCCGATAGGACGGTATGGATGTTTAAAAATGGAAAACCATTCATCAATTGTATTTTCCCTACCGTCGTCATTCCGAGGAACTTGAGTGTGTCTGGTCTGTAGGTGGGGATCAAAATACATGGAAGCAAAATTAGAAATTTCTTCTAAAATATATGCTTCACAGATAGATCCTTCAACTTTTGCCTTATTTCGAACCTTCCTTTTTAAGTACAACATACACCTCTCAAAGGGGTACATCCACCTGTAATGAACTAGTCCTCCAACCTTAGCTTCATAGGGGAAATGCACAACTAGATGTTCCATCACGTCAAAGAATGTTGGAAGAAAAATCTTCTCTAACTTGCAAACTATTTCAATAATTCTAAGATCTACATTCTCCATAATGGAAGCACGAATTTCAGTTGCACAAACTTCTTTAAAGAACAAGCTGAGTTTTGTTAATGGTCCCCATATAGGTTTAGGCAAGATATCACGGAATGCCACAGGAATTAACCTTGCATAAAAACATGATAATCGTGACTTTTCATTCAATATATCTTCCTGCCGTCTACATTGATGCAACGTGCGATATTCGATGCATACCCATCAGAAAATTTCAACTATTTTATCCATTCACACACCATCTTCCTTTGATTGGCATCCAAGACATATGTCGTCTTTGGTTTTTTACACTTGCCATTCTCAACTATCAGCTCCAAGGTGGGACGTTTGCAAATTATCTTCAAATCTTCTCTTGCGTTTGCGTTGTCTTTTGTCTTGTCCGTTATGTCCATGACAGTGTTAAAGATATTATCAAACACGTTTTTATCGACATGCATAACATCTATATTATGTCGTATTAGATTAGTGGACCAATAAAGCAATTCCCAAAATATGCTCTTCTTCACCCAGTTATGGTATATACCAAAGTCATCTTGTTTTTTACACGATTTACCAAAGTCATCTTATTTTTGTTTACCTGATTTCAAGCTGAAAATGACTTCCTTAAGTTCATTCACTCTTTTCAAGACATAAGTCCCACTTAAACGTTGCGGTGGATTAGATTTTTCTATTGTTGACCTCTTAAAAGAGTTTCGATCACAGCGAAATAGATGATCAAAAGGTAGAAATTGGCAATGGCAATCAAACCAGTACAAATGACTTCCTTTCAAAGCTACCTTGCTTCAATACAAATGACTTAACAAAGCCACTTTCATATTGTGATTCATACAAAGCGGACAAGAAAGTCTTCCATAAGTGCTCCAACAAGAGTGAGGAATATGTATTCCATCTCATACACAACATTCCATAAATCAGGCCAACATGGAAAGTCACTTATTGTCCATAACAAAAGCCACTTTCATATTGAAATTTTGCTTCTTCCAAGCATCATAAGTGTGCCCTTGGTAGCAAATTTCTTTAGATCGTCATAATTTCTTTAGATCGTCAATTAGGGGTCTAAGATAGACATCTAAACTTTTACCTGGGTGACTTTAGCCTAGGAATCACAAGAGTGAGGAATATGTATTCCCTTCTCATACACTTTTGGTACTGAATGGGGAGTGGATAGATTATACGTGTCTGACTTGGAAGCCAAAAACGACCCACTGACAAAAAGTGTTCTTCATGAAAGTTGTAGATCCTTGTCTTGGCTATAAAATGGATAGCTGGTTCGTCCAATATGAATATGGTTTCTCAAACCCAACTTCAGTGTTCCGACTTGCAAGCTCAAAATGACCTACTAGACTTCTTTTTCTCAAAATGTGTTCTTCATGAAAGTTGTTTATTTGGATCTTGACTATCCAATGTCCAAATTTCAGCCCATCTCCATTATTACATCTTGAGATTAAAATCATCTATACAAAGGCCAAGCCTAACATTTCGAACCTCTATCGTAAATGTTGAATGGGTAGTGTCAAATCGTTTCCAAGCCTCAACATCAAATATGGAGAGTGTAAATGACTAGATGCATGATCATCGTAAATGTTGAATGGGTAGTGTCGATTCATCTTGATCAACGATTCATCTTGACGCACTCCATCCGCATGCCAACTCATATATTATGCAGTGTTTTTGGACATAAACAGATGTTGGAGTCTAGGAATAATGGGAAAATATCGCAACACTGAGTACGACACATCCTTCTCATTCGATGAACGTCCTACCTTCAGTTTGAATCGTGGGTGTCCACATACTAAGCAAATTGAGTACAAACTATTGTCACTGTATTCTTTGTAATACAACATGCACTGATTAGGGCACACATCTATCTTCTCATATCCTAATCCCAACTCACGAACCATTCTCTTAGTTTTGTAAAAGTTTTCGGGTAACCTTTCAGGCTCTGGAAGCATGCTCTTAATTATGACAATCATTCTATCATAACAACTCTCACTCATGTTAAACTCTGACTTCAAGTTCAAAAGTTGAGTTACAGCTGACAATTTCGTGTGCTTATGGCAACCATCCCATAAAGGTTCGTCAGCCTCTTTTAACAAGTCATAAAACTTCGAAGCTGGCGGATTTGGATCATCTTCTAAATCTTGAGCTTCTGGATTTAATCTGTCTCCCGCGGCATCCATAACCATATCCACGTATGGATTCCTAGGCTCCACTTCATCATCATGGACAATGGATGTTGAGTCGTTATCCCCCCTTCTGTCTTCACCATGAATGGTCCAATTTACATAACCATCCACAAATTCGTACTTATACAGATGTTCTTTTGCCCAAAAAAACTCCCTCCAAACACGATTCTTACATCTAGTACATGGACAAAGGATGTGATTTAATGCATCAGTAATTGTCGGGTCTCCTTGAGCAACCTTAATGAAATCATCAACTTCATCCTTGAATTCTTCACTTACATAGCCAATAGGATCATTTCTTCGTAACATCCAACTTCGATCGTGTCTTATGATTGCTGAAATTTATCTTAGCATATTAATACAATCCTTTTCAAAATATTCACCTCTCTTTTAAAATGGTATGACCCTATCCTATTCAAAAAGACACTTTTTCAACACTTGGTTCATAGAATTCACAAAAATCTCACATCCTATACTTGACAAAATTTCGGCAGCATTTTCCCTTTGTCTCCAAGTGCACGACTCGAACATGGTGACATCTACCATGATTAAGTATGCACCCAGAGAACAAAAGGAAATGTAACAGAACAAAATTTCATCAAGCATAAAATATGAGATTTGAGGAATAACCATTAACCAAGTAAAGAAAAAGTCCCTTCCCAAACTGTCCCACTTGGACAATTCAAGATTCAATACAACGAGTAGTACCTTTAAAAAGTACACATGCTCATTAATATTGAATCTCAAATGGAAAACTAAGGCTCTGCTCAAATTGTAAAAAAAAAAACAAAGCATTAATTTCAACCATGTAGCATGTAGATATGTAAGTGACATTTAATCCTAAAGACACAAACACCTTCGCCAGTGCATATCTTGATCGCACCATAATGGTATACGTGTGTTTTTATAATTAACTTATGAAGCAGTGCAATGAATGACGATGAAACTAACTTTGGCTCAAGAAGAAGAATATATAATAAACACATGTCAAAAGTAATTAGACAAACCCTTTAAAATACCAATGTCTTTATGTCATACTCAAGATAGGCAAATAATTCAAGTAATTACAAAAAATAAGAGATTATCCTCCATGAATATATAGCTAAACACTACACAAAAGATTAATTACTTTTATATTTACAATTTCCTTAATGAGTTCTCTCCTAGTCCTAATCCTGATAGTTGTATTGCTAGCATTGAGAGAGTCTTGTCCATTTAAGGAAAAATGAGATTTTCATGAACTAGAGACTCTTGTCCATGGGCGTTATTGTTCCATTGGTTTTTGCTGATGTTAATCATCCTTTTGTTGGTCTTTTTGTCAATTGCATTACAATACCTCATTGTGAGTGTCATTCATTCATTTTAGACGTGTTCCTAGCTGCCTACCACTGTTTCATACCCTGCTAGCACTCTTTCTCTAGTTTCTAATTTTTTTTTTCTGGTGAAGGGGAGAAAAAGTGCAATATGGCCAACTCTGATTGAGTTGAAACTTGGTCTCCAAGGGTAGAACATCATTTGGAGCAAAGTGATCCCCTAGGGATTAGGTACTCAGATTTTAGCCAATTTTCATCATTTGGTAAGGTTTTTAGGCAGTTTTGTAATTTTTGGAAAAAGAGCCTAATCTCAGATTGAGTTAAAACTTGTTCCCTTGAAGGAAAATGGTATTTTAAGCAAGGATTCAGTACAAAACTGAAGGGCACTCATTTTTAAGCCAAATTCTATCGTTTAGACCACTTTTTCAATTTTTGAAATATTTTCTTTCCATGGTAATTTTCTAAAAAATCATAGTTTTCATTCTGTGGTGGTCCCATATTTTTTAAAAATCATTTGATAGGTCAATTAGATTTATTTTGGTGCATTTTTAGTGTTGGTTAGTCAATTTTGTTTGTTTTGTGTTTTTGAGTTTTCAATGTTGCATGATGAGGTCCAACCCTGGTATATTGCATCATTTTGATCTTGAAATAGATAGGACTTTTCATTCCCTGCATCAGTTTAATAGGATTGATTCTACACTTGATGAGCATGTAGGAAGTAGTGTACATTTTGTTGTTTCTAGTGATTCTAAACATAGTTATCATATTAGTGATTCTGCATCTAAATTTTCTAATTTTGTGCATTCTGTCATTGATCAATCTTTCCCTTGTATTTTGTAGCCGCTGGCAGCTGACTGTTATAAACATTTGCTTCGTATTTTTATTTTTGTTTTATTATTATTATTTTGAAGGTGCGGGTCATAGGGGGAAAACAGTTAAGAATACCCAAGAACAAAAGCAAAAAGAACTAAGGCAACCCAGAATGAATTCCATCAATATACCATATGGTATAAACAACTCTGAAACACACAACATTAACATCCGTGATTTCTAGTGTACAATAATATTGTAACAGTGATAGAAATCAGAACTATAGAGTAAAACACAGTGATAGAATTACAGGTACACGTGAAACACAAATCGCATAGAGGAAAATCTTAGAATGTAGAAAAATTTGGTTTTTCAATTTTATTCAAAAAATATTAGATCAAGGACAAAAGAATAAATTTTCACCAAAATTTCTGAACAAATGCCAGTGCATATTCTTCTTAAGAGTACAATATATTCTTAAAACTTAAGCAGCTAACATACCAAAAGAAGCAGCTTCTTTAGAGTTGATGGAACATTTACTTCAAGAAAGTCTTTTCCTCAAAGGAGGCAATGTTCAGAGGAAGAAGGACACAATCAGCTCTCGTACAATTCCTACATACATAGCTGCAACAAAATCAACACAAGTAAACGTAAGATCAACAAGCTCTCCATAAGTAAGTACAGGAGGGATTTTGGACATGAACTCTAGTAGCTATTCACCATGCAAGAAAAATACTTTTAATATATTTAGTATTAAAAAAAAATATCTTGGAATTTAATGCAATCCTTTCAGACTGCGGAAGAAGTGAATATAGCCCTGACTAAAAGAAGGGACAAGTAAAGATTAATGTGACATGCCATATCGGTGAGAGCAAACCTTTTGAGAAGGCACTTAGCTCAATTGTAAGTATGTTGAATATGCTGGAGGGAACCAGAAATCGTAGAGCATACCATATTGAGGTGTGACTAGATAGAGCCTATTTGGTATGCCTTTCAAATACCACAAATCCCAAACAGTAAAGCATCAACAAGTTTGATGAGTGGCTTTGGACTAAATTCCAAGCCTTAAAAGAAAAAGGTTAGTTCTTTCTACAAGGTGCCTCTATGATTGCTGATTACTGTGGGCAATTTGGAAGGGAAGGAATCAAGTTTGTTTCAAAGGAAAAAAAACCCAACCCTTGGCAAACACTAAATAGGGCATCAACAACCAATTTTCAGTATATCAATGCAAACATTTCTCAGAACCAGATGAACCAATCATGTAAATGAGGCTAGAACAAATTGAATTGGGAATATAGTGGTCAATGTCTTTATAGCACAAAATCAACAAACAACGATCTACCTTCAGGCTGCCAATTATCTGCTTCGGAAACCATTTACAACAGTAACTTAAAATACATAAAATAGTCACAATACAAGGTCAGAAAACTAATCACCACAGTATGCATATCTTGAACATATAATAGGCAGACGTGTGCCATTATCAGAGGGAGGTCAATGCCTGAGAAGATAATATCTTTATTGCCAAAAACACTCATTTAGAACCATTAATAAGGTCCAAAACCAGATCAAACGTTTAAGTCCACTTTCTATACAGAAAAAATAATACTTCTACTTGAACACTAGCGCAGACTTCTAAAGGGATAGAACATTTCAACTCTTTAGCAGATCTATGCATTAAACTTAAAAAGAACTATTTACACAATGTAAACTTGAGAAGTTGGGCGAAAAAGGACAATCTTATATGAGTCCATGCCTAGTCTCCACAGATATAGGTAAACAAGAACAGATCTTTAGGGTTGAAAAAACAGGGCTAAGGTTACAGATTACAGAGACAAAAAGAAGAAAAGAGAGAGCAGAGCATGCCTGATTGGGGGTGGTGCGTCGCAGATCTGGACCTGCAACAAAGAGAACACTGGGTTTTGGTCAATAAGGAGGCAGCAGCGAGAGTGAGAGCGAGAGCGCAAGTGAGAGGGGGGGTTCTGCTGCAGTGAGAGTGAGAGGGAGATGAAAGTGAGGGTGAGTATGAGTGAGAGGGAGGGAAAGCACGAGAAAGAGTGAGAGGGAATCTGAAAGTGAGGGTGAGTGTGAGTGAGAGAGAATATGAAAGTGAGATGCAGATGGAATATGTTAAAATATTTTAATTAATTTATTTATTAGGTTTTGCGAGGGCTTTGTGACGGAAATATCTCTCGCTAAAATTTTATCAGTTTAGCGATAGGAACTTTTCCTCACAATTCTCTCACTATTTTTAGCGAGGAAAAATATCCCTCGCAATTCCTTCGCTAAAATTAGCGAGGAAAATTATCCCTCGCAATTCCCTCACTAATTTTTGCGAAGGAAATTATCTCTCGTAATCCCCTCGCTAATTTTTGCGAGGAACATTTCCCTCTCTAATTCCCTAGCTATTAGCTCACTATTTTTCCCTCAAACTTATTTTTGAAATTTAGCGAGGACTCAAATTTCCTTCGCTAATCCCTCGTTATTCCCTCGCTAATTAGCGAGGGATTAGAGAGGGAAATTTTCCCTCGCAAAATTCTGTCACTAAATCGTAAATTTCTTGTAGTGCTACTCTTGATAATAAGTCCCCACTTGAAGTTTTGTTTCATCATCCACCCAATTATCAGTTTCTTAGGATTTTTGGATGTGCCTGCTATCCATATCTGAGACCGTATAATCAATTTAAAATTGATTTCATATGATAACAATGTGTTTTTATTGGTTATAGTGGCAAACATAAAGGATATATGTGCTTGGCACCTAGTGGGGTGATTTTTGTATCAAGACATGTTCTATTTGATGAATTTTTATTTCCTTTTAAAAATTTAGAATCTACATTTTCTAATTCAAAGTCATCAATGTCTTGTACTTCTGTATCTTGCATGCTTCCTTCTATTCCTATTGTTTCTGTTACTTTTAATCCATCTCCATCTGTCATACATGTTACTGTTGCTCATAACCAATCTATGATCCCACTTCCTGCTACCTCTTCACATAATGTGCAACCTACTGATCAAGTTTTATCACAACCATCAACTTCACCAATTACAGTCCAGAATCAGCACCCTATGGTTACTAGAGCTAAGGCTGGCATTACAAAGCCTAAAGTATTTCTTGCTGCTGCCAGTCTTGATACAGAACCACACATAGTGTCTTCTGCTCTATCCTGTCCATCATGGAAATCAGCTATGGATTAGGAATATCAAGCCCTTATGCATAGCAAAACCTGGTCATTAGTCCCTCTACCTCTTGGCAGAACAACTATAGGCTGCAAATGAGTTTTCAAAATTAAAAGAAGTTCAGATGGCAGTGTAAACAAGCACAAGGCCAGACTTGTTGCAAAAGGCTTTCACCAGCAAGAGGGCTTTGATTTTTTTGAGACTTCTAGCCCAGTTGTGAAGCCTGCTACAGTCAGAATAGTACTTACTATTGCTATTTCAAGAGGATGGTCTCTAAGGTAAATTGATATCAACAATGCATTTTTAAATGAGGATTTGGCTAAGGAAGTGTATATGTCTCAACCACAAGGTTATGTGCAAGGGGATAGCTTATTGGTTTGTAAGTTACATAAAGCCCTTTATGGTCTTAAACAATCCCCTCGGGCTTGGTTTGAAAAGCTTCACTCTACCCTCATTTATCTAGGTTTCAATTATGCAAAATGTGATAGTTCCCTCTTTATGAAATTTGCTGCTGATTATACAATTATAGTCTTGGTGTATGTTGATGATATTATCATCACTAGTAGATCTTCTCAAGCCATTACTGATCTCATTGCCACTCTTGACACACACTTTCCTCTCAAAGATCTTAACAATCTCAATTTTTTCTTGGGAATTGAAGTTCAATCTACTGCCACTAGAGGTATTCACCTCTCACAGCCTAAATACATTAAAGACCTGCTCACTAAGGCCAACATGGCTGCTGCTAAACCTATGTCAACTCATATGGTTTTTGACTTGAAGCTCACATTAACACACACTGATCCTGCTCCAAATCCCTCTCTATATAGGTCCATTGTAGGTGGACTTCAGTATGTGACCATCACTAGACCCGAGCTTGCATACTCAGTGAATAAAGTATGTCAATATATGCATTTTCCTCAAGCGTCACATTGGCAGGCTGTGAAGAGAATTCTAAGGTATCTCAGTGGGACAATGCACTATGGTTTAACTCTGTCCAAGTCAGATAATCTGCATATTTATGCTTTTTGTGATTTTGATTAGGGATCAGATGTTGATGACAAGAGATCAACATCTGGTTATTGTGTCTACCTTAGTAATAACCTCATTTCCTGGTCCTCCAAGAAACAACATGTAGTCTCACGATCAAGCACTAAAGCTGAGTATAGAAGCTTGGCTGCAACAGTTGCTGAAATAACATGGATCCAGTCCTTGTTAACTGAGTTGCATATTCCAGTAACCAAGACTCCTACCATTTTCTATGATAATCTCAGTGCCATATTACTTGCAGCTAATCCCATACTCCACTCTAGAAGCAAACACTTTGAACTTTATTTATACTTTGTTAGAGAGAAAATACAGCAAAACTTGATTGAGGTTCATCATATACCCTCTCAAGAACAAACGACTGACATCCTAACTAAACCTATTTCAGTCACACCTTTTCAGTTGTGCAGATACAAACTCAGAGTTCAAGATTACTCCACTCTGAGTTTGCAGGGGGATGTAAGGAGTAAGAGTTAGGAGTTAGTTAGTTAACAGTTATAAAAACTGTTCAGTTAGTTAGAATATTTTGTTTAGCATTAATATTTTCTGTTATTGAAAGCATATGACAGTAACCATGTATAAATAGATTACTCCTCTCAATACTCAATAGCAATCATGATATCATTCATTCCATCACAACTGATACATATGTTTCTTTCTCTCTTAGTTTCTCTCTTTTCAACCTTTCTTGCTTGAGCTCAGATAACTTTACTCTCTTCTCAATGTACTAGTATCTCCGCCTTAAGCCTTGACAGAGCTCAATGGAATTCAACTTCTTGTTGATAACTTGTTGGTGCTGGAGAGCTCCATCATCACCATTTTCGAAGTGTTGGCTACTAAGTACGGGTCAGGGGTCCTAGTGTGTCGGCAACCAAAATACTACAATTCGTGGCTGACATAGGAATGAGGAAGCTATGCATTGAAACCATCAAATTGGGGCTTCTCTATAATTTATTATTAAAAGTATTGTAATATAATATATTTTTAAATTCTAAACCAAGTATTTTCATAACATATAAGCAAATAGTTTTTAACATGTATACCAAGAATTTCTCCCTTCCATATGGTAAACTATGGTAAGCCCTTTTTCTATAGACAAAATTTGATTCTCGATCTCAATTCAGGGAAGGGAATCGCTTCCTCTTGGGATTCTGGTCTGAATATCTTAAAAGGATAGAATTGATGATTTCGATTTCAAGAAAATTGTGCGGATCTGAAATCGAGAACTTTATATGTGTATTTATCTTGATGAAAACTAAGTTTGAGAATTATAAAAAAGGTTTATTTTCGAGAAAATAACAGAAAATCAATGCAAATGAAAATAAGTTAAGTGTAAATGATTGAAATGAAAATACATTCGAAGTAAATATGACAAAATGTAAAAGGCTTACAATATACAAAATGAAGTAATTAAAACAGATGCAATGAAAAGTAGATTGTGCAAATATGTAAATTGCAAGAAAGTAAAATTGCATTAAAAATAAAGAGAGCAGTTAAAGGAAAGCAATAAATAGAACTAAAATGATCTTTAAAAGAATCAATTGATGAGGAGTAGAAGAGAAATTGTAAAGGAAAATAAAGACTAAATGTAAATGAACTGAATTTAAGATTGCATTGAATTTGTAAAGATTACATAAATGAACATGAAAATGAAAGTGGATGGAAACATACTACACTAGACTTGTGTACTATTTGTTCGAGATGTCAATGGACATGAGAGCGTGAGTTTACAAGTGTTTGTGAGTATAAAATTTCCAACCCCTAAATGTTTCTATCCTCTTGGTATTTATATACTTTCTAAGTAATTACATAGTTTACAAGATTTTGACATGTGTTTACAACAAAGATAACTGCCTAAATGATTAGTAATCTTTATCTGGTAACCACCAAATCTTTGTCAGCAATCCTCATGCCATCAACAACTACTTGATCTTCATCAATAATCCATGTATTGTCTTGATTTTTCCTCTATTGCTGCTAACTGCTATTTCAAATTAAAAAAAGTCTCTTTTTTAAATCCAAACTTGTATGCTCGAACCTTTATTGATTTCCACTCGAGGTCTATTCCTTCCAGAAATTTTGCTAAGTATAGCTACTCTCCAAGCCTATTGTTTTGATTGAAAATCTCGATAAAATGGACAATGTCATCAATGTCAATTTCAGCCTAAAACTTGTAAATTCATCAAGAATGATGTTCATACTAATTTAAACTATCGAAATAATATAAATCGAAAAGTATTTTATTTTTATACCAACAGATGTCCCCCAATATTTATTCTTGAAGTATGAGAGATAAATATTTTAACTTTTTGAATACTACTCTTCGACTAGAATTAGACTTAGAGATTTTACCTTTATATCTCAGTTTACCATAATACAAGCAACTGAAAAAGTCTGAAGGCAATATCTGTAATTTGATATCTAAATCTTCACTCACTTGAACGGTCATTATGTGGCCATTCCCCATTAATCAACCAATTCCTCTTTTTAGGGAATTACAAAGCCAATGATGGCGTTTAATGGATAAAACAGCTTCAGCCATACTCCCATCACGTCCGCATTAATGGGAGTTACTAGGCACGTTCTCCCTCTTCTCTTTCTTCTGATTTTGCAAACCCCTATTTAAAGGCTTATGAATCTTTTATCCTTTTTACATTTTTCTTCTAAAAACCCTCCATTTCTCTTTGCATTTTTGTGCATTTTTCTGCCATTGCTGAACTTTGAAATCCTTTGATAAGCTCTATCTTTTCTTCCTTCTCAAACTCCCATAACTTTCAAGATTCAATGGCATCTTCTTCTAACCAAACTGCTACCTCTGCCACTTCACACTCAAACTCTGAAACACAAGAAACGGTGGTTTTGCCAAATGCTGCCACTGTGACTGCCCATTTGCTAAAAGACGGGATCCTTTATGCCCCTGACCCTTCCACGGACCATTCTGAACTCTGGAAGTCTCAAGTAATGATCCCATTTTTTCTATTGAGAAAGAGAAATTTGCATTCTTAGGTCTAACTTTTCCCAAAAATGAGTACGAACCCATTCGATTCTTTTTCCCTTGTATAAAAGGAGAAGAAATAGTTGCTTTCCATTCCTCTCTCAAAACTAATTTCTTTGCTAATTTCCAAAGAGTATTTAGATGCTCACTACCTGTGAGTAACCAAATGAAACCTAATTATATTTGTTGGCTTAACTGTGTCAAAAATGCCAAGGAATCTGTTTGGAAAGCAACTAGCATCTTCGATTTCATTCAGCTGAGCAGGGAACGTCTCAACTATAATGCTCCTATGCTGATAAGTTCCTTCTTTTTCTGGAACAGATCTACCAACTCTTTTTATGTTCCTTACGGCATGTTGACTCCAACTCTTTTTGACATGACTGCTATTACTGGTCTTAAACTAGTCAGACGAATAATCAAAAGCACTCTAAATGCCAAGACCTTAATCGAGCCTGATTTTACAAAATTAACCTACACTACTTTCATTCAAAAGAATCATCTCGAAACAACTACAGTTTCTGATGAAGAGCATGTGGCATTCCTCATTTTCTGGCTAAATGCTTTTGTATTTTGTACCAAATCACTTCAAATCTCAAAGTCTTTCCTTCCCTTGGCCATTCTTCTTCATGAGGGAACTCTTCTCTGTTTGAGCAAATTGATCCTTACTCAACTCTATTCTTCAATGTCAGAAGTAGTAGGCCTACTTGGATCAAATGATAAACCCCTCAACAACCTTGGTGGACCTTTCTGGCTATTACAACTTTGGCTTAATTCTATTTTCGAGCCTCACCTTCAAATTGCAAATTCGATCACTAATCACACAAAGATCGAAGGTCCTTGATTATCTCAACTTCAATACTCCTCAAAATCAGGTAATGAAGTTAAAGACTTCAAAATTTTCTTTTCTTTGTTTATGGCCATGAAACGTCAATCCGATAATTTCAACTTTTCACCTTTTGCTCTTCGTGGTTGTGGTCCTGAGTGGTTTCGAGAACTATTTTTCTGTGAGATTCCAGGGGCTCAATCTGAAAACTTGGATATTTGGGCTCATACTTTGACCACCCAAATACTATCCCCTGACCTTCCAGGCTCAAATGATTTCAGCCTTCAACTCTACCTCCCTTCATGCGCCTTAAGGAAACTTGGGTTTTCACAATGCATTCCATCTCCTATTACCTTAAAAGATGAATACCAAATATATGAGTCTGAAGCTTGGGATCTCAAGCAATATAAATTTTTCTTGAAGCAAAATATCGAAAGGAGAAAGGGTTTTAATCCTTTCAAATGCTCCCCATCCTTTTACTCGACCCAAGGGTTTGAAAGTTAATGGAGAGAATATTACTTACTCAGAAGCCTACAATCGAAGAATGCTTCCAACGTTTTACTAATTCCACTTCATCTGTGCAGACATGAGTAGCAACCAAGAAATCCAAAGGTATGCATCTTAAAGAAATTTCCAAATTCAAGAGATTCTTTAAAGTTAAATATGATCCTAAACACTTAAGACTGGTGGTTCAAGCGGCTAAACAAGTCCTAAAACAAAAGAGAGCAGAACATTATCAACTCTGTTACACTCGTTTCATTGGTGCACTGGTTTTGAATCCTTTGGTTTCGTTTGAACAATTCGAAACCCCACTAAAGTTTCCTCCACTCCCCAATGCTTCTTTTGGCATGGCTAACAAATACCCAGATCCCAAAGGTGGAGCGTTGGGTGTTTTTAAGGAATCGAAGAAACGAGAAGTAACTTTTGTCAATTGCTACTTGGATACCTGCCGATTTCCAATTAATAGATATACTCGAATAATAAGATACCCACCATATGGTAAAAACCAAAGAACACTTCATAATTATTTGTTTTCGATCCAACTCTTAATGCTGAATTATATATATATTTTATATATTGTAGTCTCAAAAAGGACTTAAGTAATGGAGGCTAAAAAAGACTAGGATAATGAACCTCAGAGACCCAGCAAAGTTCAAAAAACGAAATCAAAAGTCTCAGGGACAACTTCATCATCTCATATCTCGAAAAAACCTCCTCCAATACCTTCAAAAACAAAGATTGCTAAGAAAAAGAAAAAGAAAGAAGTGATTGATAAAACCACACATGTTGTTCCCCAACAATCCAAGGTAAAGGATTTTTAATTTATGATTTTATTTATCATTGTTATATATTTTTCTAAATGAACTTGCCTTGTCTCAGACTTCGATTTCCTTTCATCTTTATAGGAAAAAACAATTGCTGAGAGCCCAATAAAACTGGGCACATAAAGCATGTTGCATTGAAACAGGCGCAAATCATTTTATCTGAAAGCTCTGATGAATCCTTTAAACGAGATGAAGAGCCCGTTTCCTCAAAGGATACAAGACTAGCATCAAATGCACAAAGAGCTTAACCATCACAAGTGAGTCATACATATATTATTTATTTTTTTGAAATATTTAAAACACAACTAATGTTTTCTATTTCGAATAGGAATCATCTCCCAAAGAACAAAGGGAATCTATCCTGATTTCTACAAGAAGATTCAAGACAACTTCTCCTATCCCTTCTCCTCCAAAGGATTCAAATTTTATTCCAAACCAACTCACTCCTAGGCCAGAAGCAACTTCAGCTTTGAGTTCCCATTTCGACAGGATGTTCGATGCTGAAACTCAACTCAAAAAAGAATCTAGCACTGGGGCTCAAGATATCCCTATTGAAGCTAATGTTGAGGTTTGTCACTTAATATATTCATTTTATATAAATCTCGAAAAAATGATAATTTTGTTCTTCCATTTTTGAGGGAAACATAGCTTCTAAAATTGGGCCTAATTCCGAGGTCCCTATTATTGAGACAAATGTTCAGGTTTGTATTTATCGAGATTGAATGTACATGAATTGCTTCGATTATTTCTAAGATCGAACTTTCTTATTTTCAGGAGAACATTTCTCCTCCTGAAACCATCATTGTTGCTGAGATCGAAGTTCCAATCTCGATCGAGGTGATCCAAATTTTGGTGGCTATCCCTTCTACTTCTGCTAAAGTTCAGTCAGGACTAACTGAAATTACTTTCAAAAAAGAAGAAAAAGTCATATGCCTTGATGATGATGAAGACGATGATGATGTCCAAAAAAGGCTGGAAGATATTTTATCGAAATGATCTGCATCTTCTAAGTCTCATCATTCTGCAACCCACTCTGAAGCCGAAATTCAAAGTATTTCTACCCCCAGCTACTAAAAGAGCTTATTGATCTTTCCATTCTTGCGATAGATCAAGTTATGGCTGCCAAGGACAAGCAAGAAAAACTGTTTGGGCTTCTCGACTAACTGAATCGAAACAAACATCTGCTGGATTCGAATGTCCAATTAATAATTCTAAACTTGGTTACCCTTACCAAGGATTTGCCAATCAAGCTTCCCAATCTTGATCAAATCATCACCCGCAATTAGCAACTGCTCGAAAAGAAGAAACAATTGATGGTGACTGTTGCTAAGGTCAAGAAAAAGCACTCGAAGCTCACCTCTATTCTTTCATCTACTCAGCAAAACATTAATAAGAACAGAGAACAAATTACTGAGCTTAAACAAGAACTACTATTACTGGAAGATCAACAAAGTGAACTTTGAGCCCTTGCCAAGGATTGTACTAGTAAAGAACAAACTCTTGATAAAGAGTATTTACAGTTGACAACTAAGGGTAACCAAGTGAAGCAAGTTATTCAAGAATTAGCTCCATCCCTCGAGGTAGCTTCCAAAGAAAAAGATAGGATCTTAGATACTTAGGTCTCCTTGTTTTCGAGACTCCAATAAATGCTTTGTATTTTTATTCTGACATGACAATTTAACTCTTAATTACCTTTGAATCGAAACCGTGATTTTAGAGTAAGATTTTAACTTCGTGAATAGTTGGTTTATATGCTTTTAGATATTTATCATTTATCGAAGTGATATTTTCATTTGTGTTAACATTCATAATCGAATAAGCATTACCGAAATAAACTTTTTTGATTCGATATGGCCCCTCCCAATTTGGGGACCATTTTCCAAACTATTTCGATTTTTCTCCAGAGGTAAAATAACCTTCCATACTAAATCACCTAAAACAAACTCTTTCCTCTTGACCCGATGATCATAGAATCTTGTAATTCTTTCTTTTTGTCGAATCAAATTTTCAAGAGCAATTAATATTTCCTCATATAATTGATTTAGTTCATCTAACATCAAGTCCTAATAATCTTGAGTAGGAATTTCATCTTGACGTTGTAATCTAATTTACTAAAGGTTAATTTCGATTGATAACACTGCTTCGTGCCCATAAACTAAATGATAAGGTGTAGTACTAATAGCTTCCTTAGGAGAATTTTGATAAGCCCACAGAACTTGGCTCAAAGTTTCATGCCAACTTTTTGGTCTTCGACCAATATGTTTCTTTATTAAACCAATTAAAATCTTATTGGCTGCTTCGACTTGTCCATTAACTTGAGCATAATAAAGAGTTGAAGTAAGTAATTTGATATTCCTTGTCTTAACAAACTCAGTAATATAACGACTAGTAAATATAGTAACTTGGTTAATAGTTGAAGTCTGAGGGATACCAAATCTATAAATAATATTTTCTTGAACAAAATTAATAATATCTTGTTGAGTAACATCCTTTAAAAGAATAATTTTGACCCATTTAGTAAAATAATCGATGGCAACTAATATATACTTGTGTCCTTTCGAAGATAGTGGATGAATCTGACCTATCAGATTAAGAGTCCATCCTAAAAAAGGCCAAGACTTTATAATCGAACGTAAATCACTTGTAGGAACATGCTTAATGTTTTCATGCTTTTGACATTCCTCACAAGACTTAGCATATAAATGACAATCTTTAGCCATCTTGGACTAATAGACTCCTTGCCTATGCAATACCTATTTCATCTTTTCACCAGCTTAATGAGCACCACAAATGCCTTTGTGAACTTCTGCTAAAGTTGTGAATGCTTCTTTCTCACTTAGACAAGTCAATAAATTCTCATCTACTGACTTCTTATAGAGTGATTGATCCAATATAACATAATGTAAGGCTTTATATTTTAATTTCCTTTCGGCTGCTATATTTGGGTTTTGTAAATAATCCACAATTGGTTTTCTCCAATCAGAATCATTCATATCCTCTATTAGACATACTTCTAAATTCTCAAAAGGATACAACTTTTCTCTAATTTCAATTAATTTAAGCAAAGTAAAACTCGAAATTTTGTACCCTAAAGTTATTTAAGCGAGCTCATTAGCTTCATAGTTTTCTTCCATCGGAATATGTTGCAACATAACCTCATCGAAATCACACAATAACCTTGTTGCAAAAGCAAAGTATCTAAAAAAATTCTAGTTAATGCATTTATATTCTCGAGTTAATTGCTTAATGATTAACTGAGAATCGGTCAGCACTTTAATATTTTTGGCTTTAAGTGAAATTAAAATTTGTAAGCCAGCTATTAAAGCTTCACACTCAGCTTCATTATTCGAATATTCATGTTTTAATTTGAATAAAAATTTAGTTGGAGTTCCAATTGGTGAAATAATTAGAACTCCAAGACCAACACCTCCAATGTGTTTTGATCCATTGAAAAATAACTTCCATGGTTTTAAACTCACGTACATAATGTCTTTTTCTTCGATGTCAACACAAGGATGGTCAGTCAAAAAGTCTACTAACACTTGGCCTTTCACAGCCTTTTGTGGTACGTACTTTAAGGAAAATTTTGTTAAAGCAAGAGCCCTTTTTCCTACTCTACTATGCAAGATAGGCTTGGATAACATGTACTTTATTATATCAATTTTCGACACAACAAGTACATCATGTGGCTTTACATAATACTTTAACTTAGTACAAGAGAAATACAAAGCTAAACATAATTTCTCGATTGCAATATATCTAGATTCAGCATCTATCAAAACCCTACTAAGATAATAAATGGCTCTTTTGATTCCATTCTCATCTTCTTGGGCTAACATACGCTCAATAGTTTTATTTGATGCTGAAATATATAACTTCAAGGGGCGTCTAGGCACTAGAGGTGTCATTACTGGAGGATTAGCCAAACCATGCTTGATTTGATCGAATGCCTCTTGAGGTTCTTCTTCCCATCGAAACTCTTCTTCAGCTTTAAGCTTTAAGAGTGAAGAGAAGACTTTGGTTTTCCCAGACAAATTCAAAATGAACCTTCTCAGGAAATTAATTTTTCAAAGCAGAGATTGGAGTTGTTTCTTATTTGAATGAGGTGATGCTTCTAGAATAACTTTAGCTTTATTTTGATCTACCTTTTCTCCTTTCTTCTGAACCAGGAATCTAAGGAAATTTCTTGCAGAAACACCAAAAGCACATTTAATATGATTCATTTTCAATCTATGTTTCCTCATTCTTTCGAATGACTGTCTTAGATTCACAAAGTGTTCCTTTTTCTGATTTCGATTTAACCACCACATCATCAATGTAAACTTTCATAAATTTACCAATAATATCATGAAAAATGGTATTCATGGCCCTTTGATATGTGGCTTCAGCATCCTTTAAACTGAATGACATAACTACCTATTCGAAGGTGCCAATTGCTCCAGGACATCAAAAAGCTATTTTTGGCATGCTGCAATGTAAATTTGATTATACTTGGAATAACCATCCATGAAACTTAAAATTTCATGACCTAAGGTTGAATCAATCAACATGTCAACAATAGGCATAGGATATTCATCTTTAGGAGTAGCAAAATTTAAATCTCGAAAATCAATACACACTCTTAACTTACTATTCTTTTTCATAACAGGAACGATGTTAGAGATTCAGTCAACAGACCTGGCAGTTCGAATGAACTTAGCCTTTAATAACCTTTCAATTTCTTCCTTGATCTTCGAGACCACTTCAAGGGCAAATCTTCTTGGAGCTTGCTTGATTGGTCTTTGTCCTGCTCGAATTGGTAGTCTGTGTTCTACCAAATCTCGACTAAGCCTAGGCTTTTCCTCATATTCCCATTCAAAATAGTCTTTATATTCTTCGAGCAGATGAATCAACTCATACTTGAAATTAGATTTTATTAAACTACTAATAAAAGTAGGTCTATATATTACATTATTACCTAGATTAATCTCTTCTAAAAGATTTTGTACCTCTATCTTTCTAACATTAGAAGATAAAGAGGTTTGTTCGAATCCAAGAGAAGAGTGATCATAAATACAATCCAAGTTAGTGTCTGTAATGACACCAAATTTCTCAGCCATATAAGCTGAGATTCGAGTCTCATGACTTGAAATTGCACTCTCAGTGCAATTTTCAGCCATATAGGCTGCAATTAGAGCCATGTGGCTCTTAAGTTCCTCCATTTATATTACAACTTGAGGCTGAATATACTTGGCCTAGAATGTTAAATAGGTGCCTATACGCCCTAGAATCATTACAATTTCGAAGCTGAAATGAATCAGCTTTCGGTATAACAGAAAAACTTATTGGTGTAATGGCCACAATCTCGACTCCCTTGTTGTTGAGAGTTGTCGAATCCCATACGCAGAATGGTTTGACACCAAGTACATATATTTGTAGATCTGCATGATTCTGGTTTACATGGCAGAAAGTGCCATCAGCCTCCACCATTTCGAGCTCTCCCATTTAGTTCCACAAAAATATTTTTTGATGGATAGTCGAAGGGACAACACCTGCAGCATAAATCCATTCTCTGCCCAAAAGAAGATTATAACTAGCCTTCGAGGGAACCCACTATGAACAAGGTTGATCTCGTGACTGAGGCCACTTTGACGTGGATGATCTGTCATTAAAGTCTGTCACTACCATATTGTGAGGCAACAAATTTGCCTCTATTTTGCCAAACTTTCTTAGCAAATTCTTTGACAACCGATTAATAGTAGCCCCTCCATCTATCAGCACCTTGCCCATTAATTTACCATTTATTGTTGCCTTGATAAACAGTGGGCACATATGACTTTTCATTTCGAGAGAGGGAATGTTGAAGACTGTAGAGTTCTCCATTACTTCAATTGTATCCTCTTCGACCAAATACCAATTGGTCTCCTTTGAATTGTCTTCGAAGTCCTCTTCTTGGTTCAGTTCCTGATCTACTGCAATAGAAAAATTATAAGGGAGAAGGGACACCACATTGATACCAAAAATGGTATCAAGATCGTCCTTAAAACTAGATTCGAAAGAATTTGTGATGACGTCCTCCTCCATTGGACTGGGAGGTTTTTGCTTTTCTATTCTCAGGGGTGGTCCTTGGACCACCTGGGCATAGGACCTCTGCTGCTGCTGCAACTTGGTCAATGCCTATTGTTGTTGTTGTCGAAGCCTCTAGGCTTTCCACTATTGAGACTTCGAGGGAAATGTGTTAAAGCTTTGGTTCGAGTTTGAACCTTCTCGAGACCAAGTGTTTGGTCTTCCCCAAAAGGGACTCATCCTATATTCCAAATTAGGCCAAAATGGCTTATTATGGAACTTGTGGGGATGTGGACTATTCCTCACCCATTGATTAGGTGCCACGCTTGAAGGGGGCACTCTAGTCTTGCCTTTCTCGATCCTTTCCGGATCTTGAACCACCACAGAATTGTCGTTTGTTGGTTGGTTATTTATACTGATTGAATTTCCTACAGGAGCCTTCTTCTGCTTCTATTTTCTGGCTTCCTAGTAAGACTTAGCAGCCAACTTGTCGAAGACAGTGCTGCATCGAGGGCACTGGGACACTTCCTTCTCATCTTCCTTCTTTTTAAGAAGGAACTCAACCAACGTTTCCCCAGTTTTTGGGAAAATCTCTTGTTCTTCAGCCTCAAACACTTTGAGGCTATCCTCAGCGGTGCAAACTGGGCCAGATTCCCCTTGCTCCACCATGTTAACTTCAGTGAAGCCCACAAGTTCTACATAGCCGGTATTCAGTTCGAATGGATCAACATCCACCCTCATCATCTTCTTGTTATCGAAGATCAGTCTTCCTTCCATGATGCTTTTTTGAATTAAATCCCTGAAATGTATACAATTGTTAGTCGAATGGCCATATCTATTATGATACTTGCAATATTTTTGACCCTTTATCTCTTCTACCGAAGGGATCTTATATCCATCAGAAAGTTTGATTTGCTTATCTTTCAACAAGACATCAAAAATTAAATCAGCTTTAGATATGTCGAAAGCATAAGTTGACCTAGTAGAAGATTTTATATTATCTTTGATTCAATTAGGTACTAAAGATGAACAAGTATAAGGAGGACCAGACTTTAGTTCTACTATGTTAACCTCATTTTCCTCATCATCTATACCTTCATCGATTTCGACATAAGCTGCTTTATTATCTTTCGATTTCTTGAAGTATTTATCATGAATATCAAGAGTTTCAACATAAGCAATCTTTTCTTTTCTCAGATTTTTCCTAAACCTTTCCTTTTCGAGTTTCAACTGTTCTATTTGTCTTACTTTATCAGCAAGTTGAAACATGTCGAGGAATTGCTGGTTTACTAATTTCTTTCGAATAGAATAATCTAATCCACCAGCAGCTATTTTGATCACCTCAGATTCAGGAACCACAGTGAAACACCTAGTCTTCATTTGCCTGAACCTAGCCAAGTAATCATCTATGGATTCCTTATGGCCTCTTTTACTATTAAACAAATCTACGAGACTTACTTTTGTCTCTCCTCTAAAGAACTAGTCATAGAAATTTCTTTCCAATTGATTCCAAGAGTGAATCGAATTTGGTGGAAGGGTTGTAAACCAAGTAAAAGCATTCTTTGTTAAAGAACTTAGAAAATATTTCATTTTTAAATATTCATTCGAGGCTACTTCCCTAACTTCGATTGTGTATCGAGCAATATGCTCTACAGTAGATTCTCCACTTTTCCCAATAAATTTACTAGAGATTTTAGGTGCTTTGCACCCTCTAGGTAATTCTGCATGTTGGATGAATGTAGGAAAAACTGACACAAAATAGGGTCTATTCGCATATCCCACATTAAAACCATACATATTCAGCACTTGTTCCACTGTTTGGCTGATATTTTGTTGCTCCCCCAAGATTATTAAGTCTAATCCTTTCTAAAAGGTTATCAGCATCCTGATTTCGATTGACTATTCGAAATCCTAAGTTTGGACCTTGTGGAAATTCTCTTGGCTGGTTATCCTCAACTGTGTTGTTAGCATTAGAATTATTTACCAATTGGGTATTTTCTTGATAAACAGGTTGATTGTTCACCCTTTGGTTGCCTATAGAATCTTCTGGGTTACCAAAAACATCTGCAATCCTACTCATTTGCCTAGCCAATGTGGTGTAGGTATTATTGGTTGGTTCTATGAGTGGTGTTATCACAGTAGTCATCTGCTGAGTCAACATATGAACCATCTCATGGTTACTTTCATTAATCTGTTGCCTGATATTGTTCAAGGTTGTATTCATATTCCTTAAAGGAATCGAAGAGATATCCCTGGGCATATTAGGGAATACTGGTATTCTCATATTTTTCCTATCAGTTCGATTGGTACTTGTTCCCGCACCCTGGCCACCAGCATTCATCATTTGGTTTCTTGGTGAAATATTGGGTATAAGACTTGTGTATGTGGCTTGGGCAGTCCCTACATTCTATGTAACACTTTGGGGAACAAACCCAGGAGGTAAACCATACAGGGGTGCAGTTCTATTCACCCCAAGAGTCCTGGTTTCTAGATTCGAAACAGGGACCCATGTGATTTCACTGATCACGGGCTCTAAGGCTTGTGGTAAATTTGTAAAGATTGTGGTGTCTCTACTGCCACTAGTACCATTATTCTCTGTTTGTGGGTTCTAAGTACTCAAAGATGTATTTTCAGACATATTTAGCAGTACTCTACCACTTCTTAAGCGCATATACTTAGCAAAAAATCCTTTAAGATTTTATTCAATTAATCTGCCCCACTGGACGTGCCAATTTGTTTACCAGAATATTTCAATTATAATTATTTAAACTATGATAAACCCTTTATCTATAGACAAAGTTTGATTCTCGATCTCAATTTGGGAAAAGAAATCGCTTTCTCTTGGGATTCTGGTCTGAATATCTTAAAAGGATAAAATTGATGATTTCAATTTCAAGAAAATTGTGCAGATCTGAAATCGAGAACTTTATATGTGTATTTAGCTTGATGAAAACTAAGTTTGAGAATTATAAAAAGGTTTGTTTTCGAGAAAATAATAGAAAATCAATACAAATGAAAAATAAGTTAAGTGTAAATGACTGAAATAAAAATACATTCGAAGTAAATATGACAGAATGTAGAAGACTTACAATAAAGAAAATGAAGTAATTAAAACAGATGCAATGAAAAGTAGATTGTACAAATATGTAAATTGAAAGAAAGTAAAATTGCATTAAAAATAAAGAGAGCAGTTAAAGGAAAGTAATAAACAGAACTCAAATGATCTTTAAAAGAATCACTTGATGAGGAATAGAAGAGAAATTATAAAGGAAAATAAAGACTGAATGTAAATGAACTGAATTTAAGATTGCATTGAATTTGTAAAGATTACATAAATGAACATGAAAATAAAAGTGGATGGAAACATACTGAACTAGACTTGCGTGTTGTTTGCTCGAGATGTCAATAGACGTGAGAGCGTGAGTTTACAAGTGTTTGTGAGTATAAAATTTTTAACCCTTACATGTTTCCATCCTCTTGGTATTTATATACTTTCTAAGTAACTACCTAATTTAAAAGATTTTGACATGTGTTTACAACAAAGATAACTGCTTAAATAATTAGTAATCTTTGTCTGGTAACCACTAAATCTTTGTCAGCAATCATCGTGTCATCAACAACTGCTCGATCTTCATCAGCAATCCATGTGTTATCTTGATTTTTCCTCCAACTGCTGATTTCAAATTCAAAAACTCTCTTTTTTTAATCCAAACTTGTATGCTCGAAGTTTTGTTAATTTTCACTCGAGGTATATTCCTTCCAAAAATTTTGTTAAGTATAGCTATTCTCCAAGCCTATTGTTTTGATTGAAAATTGAAACTATTACTCTTAATATGAGATAAAAATGACCAATTGAAACTTATGTCTCCATCAGTGTCAATTCTAGCCTAAAACTTGTAAATTCATCAAGAATTATATTCATGTCAATTTAAACTATCAAAATAGTATAAATTAAAAAATAATTTATTTTTATACCAACACCGTAATATAAGTATTAAACATTAAGCAATTAATAAATGAGAAAAAGTTAAAAATTTGCTACAAAATGAAAAAAAGAAAACCTGCTACTAAAGATTATTTAAGGAGATCTTTCGTTGGTCCCTTTATCAAACGGACCATCATAATCACCACCATCATTTTCCTTAAACGAATAAGAGTTATGATAGATAGACAATGTTTTTATCTATAGAAATGACACGGATATCAAAGTGAGTGGTTGAAAAAATTTCAACTATTACTTTTACATATGAGACAAAAATTCTCAACCATACATGAATATTTTTCTGTCTTCGTGAAGGAAGAATTTTTATTTTCTTCAACATGATGAGGTCGAATAGAGTCAGTTTAGGATGATTTTTGAAAAAAAAAAAAATTAAAATTAAGTGATTCAATTTAATTTAATTTTTGTATTTTTAATAGTTAAATTTGAACTAAATTAAATTAAATATCTATAAATTAGTTTAATTCAGATGATCAGATTGTTCATTTTTTTTACACAAAAATTAGTTAAATAATTAATTTTTCTTAAAAAATACATAATAAATTATGAACAAATTTTAAAAAATAAAATCAAATATATTTATTTTAATGAACACACTACAAAGTACAATAGCGCCGTGATGTGGCTTGAACAGAGCAAATCTATGGTGAGTTGCGATGATAACCTGTGGTGATGATGTTTCTGTTTTTGTCAAAATGAAATGGCCGAGGTTTTTATTTTTGTCAAGATAACAACATAATAATAAGTATGTTTCTAAAACAACTTTCTTAGGCCAACTGCTTACTACAACATAAATTACAAATATATATATATATATAATTTGATTCAGTTCGAATTTTTTTCGAACCAATCAATATACTTGAACTAAATTAAACTAATTTAATTAGTTCAGTTCAGATTAGTTAGATTAATCAAGTTATCTAAACTAATTTACATCCCTAATCACAGCCATTAGTTTCAAAAAGAATAAAGGAGGGAGAAAAAGTATAGAAAGAGAATCAATAGTTAATATATCTCGGAAGTAAGACATTTTTACTCCTAAAAGGAACAAGGTCCCTTGAGTTTGAGACCATTTGTTGGATCTCCAAAAATACATGCTATAGTAATTTTTAAATATTTATAATACAACCATTAGTTTGTTTAAAATTTAGTCCTACAAATATTTTAATTTCATTTTAATCATTTAACAATTTTGAGTTTTGACAAATTCATCCCCTAACCTTTGACCATCGTGTTTAGTGCCGACAGGGTCCTTTACTCCCATCCAATCAGATTCAAACAACTTGAAACCCATTTCCGATGAGCTTCAACACCTGTAAAATCCATGAACATCTCCACCGAACTACTGCATCAATTTAATGAAAATAATATGTGAAATCCAACAAAATTTATACATTCAACTTCTTCTACGAGTAGAGATATTGAAGCACCAGGGATACACAAATGATCAAAAACAAAACCCCTTGTTCTAACCTTTACAATGATCAAAAACAACCTTGAAACAACCACCAAACCCCTTCATAAAAACCCTATAAAAATGCAAACAAAATCTCACCTATTATCCAGAATTCCCTCATTTTTAATTACAAAAATCATCTTAAACAAAACCAATCAACCAAACCTATTTGTACCCAATCACCACCAAAACACCATCGTTTCCCTTCTCATTTTCTTTCCCGTTGTTGGCGATAGGCTTAAGCAGCTATGTGGCTTGTGGTGCTTGAGCGACAGAAAACCAGCTTGACAACGACAGATTTGGCTGGGGATTTGCATTGGGACCAAATGGCGCTCATAGGAGAAGTTGGTGGTGTGGGTGTTCGAATTCACGTTGGCGACGAAATCATACAGGAGGTAAATGTAGTTTCCGGAGATGGAAGCTCTGAGTGTTAGTATGGAAGAATAATAGAAGAGACACTTGGAATTTTTTATTTCTTCATGCCTTTAATCTCAAGACTTTATCTTCATGCCTTTCTACCACAAAGTCAATTGGTTGCTCAACATATACTTGTTCTTCTAGATAGTCATCAAAGAAAGCGGACTTTACATCAAGTTGATAAATCCTCCACCTCATTTAAGCCACCAAGGCAATGATCAAACAAATTGTCTCTATGCGGACAACGGGTGCAAGCACTTTATAGTCAATTATATGATTTTGCTTGTATCCTTTTACAATGAGTCTTGCTTTATATCTCTTTACATCTCCTTTGGCATTCTTCTTTATCTTGAACACCCATTTGACTCCAATTGCCTCATGACCCTTGGAAAGATATGATAGCTCCCAAGTGTTATTCTTTTCAATGGCATCAATTTCCTCTTACATGACTTGTCTTCACCTTTTGTCTTTGAAAGCTTCATCAAATTCTAAAGGTTCACTGTCAACAAGAAGACAAAACAGATCAAAAGACCCAGTTACATCATATAATTCTTCAATACTTCTCTTTTTTTTTTTTTGCTTTTCACTAGAACTTTCTTTAGAAGATGATGATGTTTCATGAATGGGAGATGGTGGTGGAGTCTCTTCTTGGAAAGGTGCCATGGTCTCTTGTTCTTCATCTTCAAACTATAGAAAGAAATCATAACTTCTTTCTTCTTGTGCTTCTCATCTCTAAGTGGCTTTTTCATCAAAATTCACATCTCGACTCACAACTATCTTGCCACCATTTTTAAGAGAAATTAAAATGGTACCTTTGCCTTGAATTTGGACTTTTGTGGTGTCTCCAAATGAAACATTGCATTTCACCTTCTCATCAAGCTCTACATTTTTTTCTTCGTAGCCACACATATGATTGCTTGCACCATTGTCAAGATACCATGAGCTCTTGTCATCTTTTTCATCATCTTTGAGTACTAACAATAAGGTTAGCTCTTCAACATCTTATTTGTCAATAAGGTTGGCTTTTTCTTCAACACCATTAGTACCATAACAACATTCCGATGCATAATGCCCAAATTTATGACAATTCAAACATTCAATATTGAACTTGTCATACCTCCTCTTATTTGTTCTAGGATAGTTACCTCTTCCTCTAGTCACTCCTCTTCCACAACCCCTAATTGAATGATGGCTTATCTCTTGATTGTTGGAATTATCACGGTTGCCTCTTCCTCTTCCACCTTGGCCACGACCACGTCATCTTCCTCGTCTACGTCCATGTCCTCTTTGACTCTTGTCTCCTCTATCATCTTGCAATGAAACCTTGACTTTGAGGGCTTTCTCCAAAGGCTCATTTTGTCTTTTTAACAACTTTTCTTCTTCAGTTAGTATAGCACCAAACAATTCATCAATGGTCATGGTGTCTAAATCATTTACATTCTCAAAAACACAAGTCACATAATCAAATTTTGGAATCAAAGAGCAAAGGATCTTATCTTTCACACGATCATCTTCAATGTTTTCACCATACCTTTTCATTTGATTAACATTGGCCAACACCTTTGAGCTATAATCTGAAAAACTTTCGAATTCCATCATGTGCAAAGCTTCAAACTCACATCGTAAAATATGAAGTCACACATTCTTCATCTTATTTGCACCTTGGAGAGACTTTTGTAAAATTCCCCAAGCTTCTTTCGTGGTGGACACATTGCTCACCTTCTCAAACGTCAAATCATCTAAACCTTGATGGATGAGGGACAAGGCTTGTAGATCCTTTTTTTTTTTTACTTTGTCAATGCTTCCTTCTCATTTTGAGACAAAGTGGCCTTGTTTTGTGGCTTAGTATAGCCACTCTCTACAATCTCCCAAGCATCTTGTGATCCAAGCAATGCCTTCGTGTGATAAGACCAAGTTTTATAGTTATTTTTTGTAAGACGAGGGAATTGAAATGGAACCATTCCATTATTTGTCATCACTAAAGTCTCACTAGCTCTTGATACCACTTTGTTAGTGCAGAAGAATAATAGAAGAGACACTTGAAATTTTTTATTTCTTCTTCTCAACAAACTCCAAAATACATAGGATATTTATAGAAGTGAAAGACACCTTACACATTCTATAACTCTCCATAATTAACAATAATAATTTTCTTTTAACTCATAAAATAAATCATCCTATAATTATATAACTCCAATGAAATAATTCTTTCTAATGACACACCATAATTCTTCATTACTCATAGAATAATTCTCATAACTTTCATAACTCTTAATAGCTACCACATCAAAGGTCACAAAACCACCAAAATTATATTAACTTCAAATTATTATTTTTAATCAACATTGAGGAGTTTCATGAGGCTGCTATGGTGGCTTCGAAAAATGACGGCGAGGCGGTGGCGGAGCCCCGGTAGGTCCATTTCAGAACAAAACTTCCACTAGAAGACAATAACGTCCCTGTCGCGGATGAAGCAGCACTAGGAAGAGGAGGAGAGGCAGTGGCCAAAGAAGTTTGTGGTGGCAACAAAGATCTCGGAAAAGTGGTGGATGTGGGAGTTTTTGGGGAGGGAGTCATTGAGAGAAGAGAGAGGTGCAACTAGAGATGCAAGAGGATTTGGACCAGTCCTTGTTGTAGATGTAGCTTTTAGATTTTGTGATGGGGATATTGTTGAAGGATGAGAAATTAGGTGGGTAGTTTGTGGTGGTGCTGAGGAAGATAGAGGTTCGATGGAGAAGAAGGTGTGGAAAGACTAGAGATGATAAATTGAAATATGATTTTAGGAGCCGTTTGAAATACTCCTGAAATTGTTGGGAGTATGGATGCTCCATACCATGGATGCTCCATACCATGGATGCTCCATACCATGGATGCCATTGATTTTATTAAAAAATTGATCAATGGTTGTTGTTAGTCACCTGTAACTTAGATAACAGAGAACTTTGGTACTTTTGTAAACTATAAATTTAGTCCTCAAAATATAAAAAATTATGTATTCTCCACCCTCCCTCACTCATCATCGGCACACGGCCAGGGAATTCTCATAGACAACAAAGGTGACTGTTGCAGAAATTGAGAGAAATTTGTTAAAATCAAGAGAGAAAATTGTTGATTTGAAAAAAAAAAGAAAAATGATTTTATCTCAAACAGAAAGGGTGCCAAACAGTAATCTGTGATTTTACAAAATTTGAGCAACACTCATTGATGACTAGATGAAGGGGAGAAATTTCCAGCAAGACTTGAGGACGACAACGGCGCATGAGCAAACAAAGGTTGGAACTTATGAAACATTCAGGGATGATAACATTGCCACCCTTCACTTTCCAAACAAATTTAGACAGAGCTTTATTCTGAGTCGAAGATGACGATCTCTCGGTGGAGCAATGTTGTCGGTGATTGGAGCTCCTCCACTGTCACTGCCATGTACAGCTACAATTCCTCCATTTCTGGTGGCGACAACCATTTCCCCGGCAACATTGTCTCCCACAGCTTCATTGATTCTCAATTCTCCAGAGAACTGTGTTCTGCTAATTCAAAGTATTCACAAATTCAAATCATCAACAAACTAAATTTAACCAGAAAATGAATATTTGAATCAAATTATTAATTAATTTTAATTGAATTTTGTCGGTGCATGATTTTGTAACAATATATGAGGACATGGCATGACGGTAGAACTAAAAGGGCTCTCGACTAGTTCAATTACAATGATGTATTTAGGCCCCTCCCTTGTTGATAAAGCACATCGGACACTATTTCCATGCTCTATGGTGTTGGTGAGGAAGGACTAAAAGCAATTTGTGAGGGAGTAAAACCAATAAACAAGAGATAAGGATGAGAATTGAAATTAACTTTATGACCGGTAGGAACTGACAATCACCAATCATTTTTAAGGAGCATCCATGCACTCTTCGCTTTTAGGTGCATTGTAGAAATTTCCCTGATTTTAATTTTTGAGGACACTTTCATATAATTTACAAGAGTTACAAAATTACTTGTTATCAAGTTGTAGGTCATAAATCTTTACCATTAATTTTTTATTATTATTCATCAATGGCTAAAATAGGGGGTTTATCTATGATCCTTAACTCAAGGAGACCATGTTAAAAGCTACCATGATAGAATTGCTTGCCATACATTCTTTTATTTGTGAGAGAATTTTTTTTAAATGAATTTATCTGTAAAGTGAGTAAATAAGAATATATTTATCTATAAAATGAATTTTTCAGATATTCTAATACTCTCCCTCAAACTAAAGCTTCTTAAGCTTGAACTTGTAACAATTAAATAATTTGATAAAGTGATAGTGGCTAGGACGAAGACGGAGACGAGACCAGTACATCTAGATAGACAAAGACGAGGTCAGTGCATCTAGGACAAAGAGTCGAGCTAGTGTAAGTCAAAATCAACATAAGTTACCATCAGAATGATCGTCGGTGAAAAGAAAAGTCACCACTAATATGATTCATTCATGGGAGAAGAGTCACCACCGGAATGATCGTCGATGGGAAGAGAAGCCACTGGTATGATCCATTAGTGGAAAAAGAACGACATGACAAACACCGATATTGAAGTATATGTAGAGATGAATTTATTCATATTCTCCCCCTCAATGAAGGCAACGATAGTGATGAAAGGCTAATTGAAACCCAGCGATGAAGGTTGACTCTAAACCCAACGATGAAAGTTAGTCTGATTAGCAATAAAAGTTGATTGAAATCCAGCAATGAAAGCTGATTGAAACACAATGATGAAAGCTAACTCTAAACCTAGTGATGAAAGTTTGTTTGATTAGCGATGAAAGATGATTGCAACAGAAACAATAGAGACTCCAAGATTAGGAGCTCAATCAATAACTCGAGACTTGAAAAGAACATATCAAGACTAAAAGAAGTTGGTTGAAAACAAAGATAAAGAAAACAATAAAACTAGATTTAGGTTTGAAGGTCGTGAATAACGATTTTAATGAATTTCATGAACTCCATATAGCAAAAAAGAAAAATTATCTTCAAGGTGGATAACATGGTTCTGATACCATGTTGAAAGAATATTTCTGAATATTGTTATTGCTTCAATATCAATTGTACATGTATGATTTATATTATATAGACTTATGTCAATGACTATTTGTCTAGAATAGAGCTAAATTATAAGAAATAAATATCTTCTAATACAAGAATCAAATTTGTCCTAATAACAAAAATAAAAAAATAAATCAAATCTATCCTAATTAAATAAAAAAATAAATTAAGAAATATAATAAATAAGAAATAAATCTTAAGAGATCATCTATAATATTCTAAAATATTTTAAGATACAATAAACATATTTTGACATATTTTTCAAATATTCTAATAGATAAGATAATTGGGAAAAGAATTAGGATATAAAGACAAAGATAAAATTATTGAGGAGGGGTATATTAAAGAAAAATATTATGAACCTACCAAAAATGAAATGCGATATTAAAGAGGAAGGAGGAGGTGATGAGTGGCATGTGCCCTTCCTGGCACCAACATCCCTCCGTCTGTGCTCCAGTGTGTTCTTCAGGAATACATTATTAATCTTCTAATTAGAAGAAAATAGTGACATTTTCTATAAGATTCAGTGTTTTACATGGCCTACCTATCTCTGTCCTGGTAACAATTTTACAATGTTATTTTTCCTTTTGGATCAGGACTTTTGACAATTTGTACATAGTATGTAACCAAAACTGACAACATGGATATCACTTCATAATAGCTGTCATCCTTCCTCCCCAAACTCTCGGGTGAATCTCTCATGCACCTCAAGATCAGCCTTACTTACAGTTGGCTTCTGTCTCGCCAATACTTTATCAAAATCTGCTCTAGTGATGGGTGGTGGAAGAATCTGCATAAGTCATCAACTATCATAATAGAAAGAAGAAGAAACCTGGAGTAGCCTATCTACTCTTTCTACTGAACGTGTCAAAAAAGAAAAAAGTTAGGAACCAATGGTTTTTGTTCAATTAATTTTCCATTTAGTTTATACTTTAGAAAGATTCAAAAAAAAAAAAAGAAGATTATCAGGACAACATAAAGAATAAGAACAAAACTCAATTATCTTTGACTATTTACTTAATTGGATTATAGAACCATTAATAAAGCATTCCAATTGCATTCTCATTTCTGTTTCTTTCCTCTAACCAGTTTTCTCCTTTACTACATTTTGTATCTTATCAACTTCTGAACAAGGATTCATTCAAACCAACTTTTTATACTGTCTCTAACTGCGGATCCAGGAGGCACTAACAAGGCAATTTATCTTGAGAATTTTATTAGAAATCCATTGACACCTTTTTGTTTTGCTATCTTGGCAACAACTCTAGGAATAATCGCCAATTTGAAACTTTCATGTAAATTTCAGTTTCCCAACCAGCATGTACCTGTGAAGCAAGGCCTTGTGCATCAAGTTTCTGTAGGCTAATATTAACAGCTCCTCGTCGAGTAGGTTCACAAGGAACCCACATTCCTTTAGAGGTTTTCCTGAAGTATTTAGCATCTTGTGTTTTACGGACAGGTTCAAATAGTACATCCTTAACCTGAATAAAGGAAAAGAAAATGGAAGTACATCTTGCAGTTTAACAGAAAGCCTGAACCAGAAAAACTGAAAGCTAATACTGCTTAACAGAAAGCTAACACTTACACAAACAGAAATATCTGAACCAGAAAATCCATCTGTCTTTTGTGCCAATTCTTCAAAATCTTTTTCAGTAAGGTTATGAGGAGTATCACCAAGATGCACCTGCACATATCAAAATCCTTACAGGGAACATATTGACAAGGCTGTTGTGTAAGTTCCGGCATTCTTTTTAAGTGATACATGCTTGAAATCTTTTGTACCTTAAATATGTGCTGCCTTGCCTTCAGGTCTGGGAGAGGGATGTGTATCCGTTTATCAAAGCGTCGTCGAATGGCCTGCATAGACTTTACTTTAGCCTCAATGAAACAATCTGCCATGAAAGAATTTCATTATTGTTCAACAGACTCAGAAGGGTGATTTTCCCACCTGATCCAGAGCATAAGGAGTATTTGTGGCCGCAAGAATGAGAACTTTCTGATCATTTTTTCCCACACCCTGACATGTACGAAGTAAAAGATACAGAGGCAGTGAAAGAAATAGCTAGAAAAGTAGAACTCTTCTCATACAAGAAAGTGATATTTAGAGCACTAATGGTCGCCAGATATACAGATACAAATATCAAGACTAAATGGCATTCAGCAATAAATATTTGTGGAACATTTTCAACTGGGATAAACCCCAGAATCTGTAGCCTGAGAACAACTCAAGTATGAACTTTATATGCACGAAGGTGTCTATAACCCAATTTAGGATTTTGGGTGTAGGTGGTGATACAGGACAACTTTTGAAGGCTCTCCATGCAAAGTGCTGTTAGAACCAAAGGTTTAGGTGTGAAAATTCTTAACTTGGCTATAATCAGAAGATGAACCACATGCCTGGTCCTTAGTCCTTGATGGAGCCTCGTCATTTTTTTTTTTGTTGGGGCCGGGGGGGACTCTACGGTCTAGTGAACTCTCTGGTCTGCAAAAAACGTTCTTGTTCAAATCAAGGGGTTCATAAGCCCCATAATCCATCCCAACAAATTGAGAGATGGGACATCCACATGGAGTTTATTGAAATTAGTGGGATAAGGTTCCCATTAGAGGTGGAAACAGGCCAGGCCAGGCTAAGCTAGACTTTGCCTTAAAAGACCTAGCCTGTATCTCAAGGCCTGTAAGCCTGTAATAGGCCGATTTTTAAGGCCTAGTCTGACCTTTTTAAAAGTCTAGTCTGACCTGAAAGCCTATTTAAAAGCTTATTTTGCAATGAGACCTTTAAATAGACTAAAAGACCTACCTTTAAATAAGCCAACAAGCTTTTACATAGGCTAACAGACCTACCTTTAAATAGGTCAACATGCCTTTACATAGGTTAACAAACCTACTTTTAAATAGGTCTTCATGCCTTTACATAAGCTAACATGCCTAAGCCTTGAAATAAGCCAATGGGCCTATTCAAAGCCAATAAGCCTTTGTTATAACTTAACACTCACCTTCTAATTTTATAGATGCTCACTATTTTCTTACTCTAGTCTTTGGTCGATGTGGGACTTGGAGATATACTAAGTTGCAAAGTTTTGTAGCTTGGTATATCTCCAAGGCTCACATCGATCAAAGACCAAAACAAAAAAATAGTGAACATCTATAAAAATAGGAGGTGAATGTTAATTTATTATTTTTGTTTTAATAGATATATTACATTAAATATATTAATAAATATGTTATTTTTATTCTAACTTACTAACTTAAGTTTTAGTTACTAATTTTTATTAAAATCAAATTAAAAAATATATTAATATATTATAATAAATTTATAATTATAATTATAATTATAATTATTATAATAATATATATTATATATAGTTAAACAGTCAGTCGGCTGCAGCTTAACAGTCCTGTTAGATGGCCTGAGACCTGGCCTTTTTAGTTAAACAAGCTTTTAAAAAAGTCTTGACCTAACTTATTTAGTAAACAGTAAACAATCTAGGTCAAGCCATAGGTCCCTGACAAGCAGCCTGGCCTATTTCCACCCCTAGTTCCCATACTTGGCGAGCATGGAGAAATCATGTAATACATGAGCATGGAGGAGCAAATAAATCCATGGCTACAAGGATTGAATACTGATTTAATATGCAGAGTAAGTCCAACAGCAGATATGATCTTTCCTAAGGCTAAGGGCATGTTATCATCAAACTAATATGTGTGAATGATGGATATCAAGACAGGTAACACACTTGTGAAAACAAAGTTGAATTGATTTAGAAGTATCTCTCCGGTGAAGCAACTCATGGGAATTAATTTATCTGATTGATTAAATTGGTAACCAAACCAAAAAATAAGAATAAAGACCATTCAAACTAGTCATCTTACCTACCATATATAAACAGAAAAGTTACTTGTACAAGAGAAAGGAAAAAAGAAAAGTTAACGAAATGGTTCACTATGATCCAAAATAAAGGGTAACACAAACAACAATGAGAAAGCAAACATTTTTAAATTGTTTCATGGACCAAGTTCGTTCTCTTTATCCTTTTGCTCTTCATAAATAACCACTAACTAGTATCTTGCAGATGCATACTGTTGAGATTATGTATCCTTATAAATCAGGGATTGTGTTAGATTATATTAATATTAGTGGGATTAGCTGTGTTATTAGTGGGATATTAGTTGTATGTGTTAGTGGAATTAGCTGTGTTAGTAGTGGGATATTAGTTGTATAGTTCATAATTGATTCTAGGTGTATATATATATTGATATCTGATCAGTGTAACAATTAGAC
The DNA here is from genome assembly GCA_029884605.1 of Ormosia emarginata. Taxonomy (NCBI): domain Eukaryota; kingdom Viridiplantae; phylum Streptophyta; class Magnoliopsida; order Fabales; family Fabaceae; genus Ormosia; species Ormosia emarginata. The sequence continues at coordinate 22,757,066 of JAQQTP010000077.1, read as the reverse complement.
TATCAATCAAAATTCATTTTCTTTATTCAAGTTGGTATCAGTGCTGGTCGATCTTGGGGCTGTCAAACCCAAGATCACAGCCACCCTCTAGGCTGACTTGCTACGTCACACAGCCACTGTCCAGGCTGTGTCAAGCTATTCCAGCCACCATCAAGGCTGGGCTGTTGACCACGAGAAGAAGCAGGTGGGGTCGCAAGGGTCCGACTGGCCAACCCCTGTAAGCGCGTCACCTGAAAACTAGGGTTGTCAAAACAGGCCGGGCCGGCCCATTCAGGCTCGGGCCATTTTCGGGCCGGCCTATTCGGGCCACATAAATTTCGGGCTGGTATTTTGCCAGCCCAGCCCATTTAGTCTTATGTAGTGTTAAAAGAGCGAGCTGGCCCGACCCATTCGGGCCATGTAAGGTTCGGGCTAGCATTTTGCTAGCCCAGCCCATTCATTTTGTCGGGCTAATCGGGTCGGCCCATCAGGCCTGGCCTATTTTGGCACCCCTACTGAAAACCCTCCACGCACCGCCACGCGCATCTTCCCCTGCTGGCGTGTGTGAGCCACGCGCCACCCTCCGGCGGTTGGAACACTCCCCTTGATGAGTACGCATAGGTCAAGCTGTCAGGTTCAGAATTCTGGATCTTGCTTCAACTCCAATTTAAATTATCCAAATGTGTGATCAGGATCTTGAGGTCTTGTTGGAAAGTTAAGACAATTATCTATAACTTTCATGAAAACCTCAAGATCCAGATCACACGTTTGGATAATTTAAATTGGAGTTGAAGCAAGATCAAAAATTCTGAACCTGACAGCTTGACCTATGCGTACTCATCAGACCATATCTTTAGATATAGAAGAGCTTTTGGACTGAAACCGGTTCCATTTGAAAGTTAAGATTCATATCTACAACTTTCATGAAGAACACCAAATTCAGATCGGATGTCTTGAAGGTCATATTGGGCTTGGAAGTCAAACTAGAAGAGCTATAGTTGGGCCTGAACAATGTGCAGTAATTGGGTCATATCTCCGGCTGTAGGTGGTCTTTTGAGCTGAAACCGGTGGCATTGGAAAGCCAAGACAAAACCCTTCAACTCTCATGAAGACCACTTTTCGATATTATGACGTTATGACAGACTTATGGTCGTGTGAAGACAACTGATTGGTTGAGTGGGGAGACAAGTATAATAATAATCCAACCACTCAACCAACCATCCAACCACTCATCCACCCTCTCATCCAACCACTCATTAATAAGCCCCTTTGTCACTTTGTATCCTTCATACTCTATAAATAGCACCATTGGCTGCTCATTGAAGAAAATAGTGAGTTTAGAGATGTTAGTTTAGAATTGTTAGTTTTAGTTTTCAAGTTCATGCTTATGTATTAATTGTTTCCTTTGTTGTAATTTTCTTTTGTTCTAAATTGAAGTTATGTTCATCTTTCTCTTCTTCTCTCTTTCTTTCTTCTTGTTTATGAGTAACTAATTTTCATTTTGCTAGGGTGAAAAGGTGAAGCTTTTGATAATAAATTGAGGTTAGACTAATTTCCTTCTTGTGCTTAGATGATATATTATCAAGTGATCATTATATGTGTTCTATGTTATTTCCAATCAATTTAGAAACCCTTTTTGTATAATGAAGATCTTGATTCATTGTAGACAAGACGTTGGCACAGTGGATGCTTGAGACCGTTTACAAGTGTTGGTAGATAATTAAATGAACCATAATATAATTACATATATAATTGTAATTGAACTTTGAATGTTGTATTTTCCGATTGGAACTTCCTTTATGTGTAGATTTCAATTGAGTTATAAAAAGAAATAATCTTGTCTTTAATTTATTACCAAGAGTGGATCTTCTAACCCAAGCAAGTCCTTTTTCATTTGTGAACACTTTTATCATCTTTATTGTTGTGAAAAATCTTCTCCTTACCTCAAAGAATTTCTCTTCATCAATTCCCTATAGATCGACTTCGGACTCCCGAGAATATATTACTTGAAATAACCTGCACTTAGGTTTGCAACATATAATTCCCATCAAGTTTTTGGTGCCATTGTTGGGGACTTGATTTGAAGTTTTAATTTATTGAGATTCTCTTTCTTTAAGTAAACTTCACCATCAGGTATATTCTTCATCTACTCTTTTAACTTTCTAACTTACTAACTTTTTAACTTTTTAACTTACTAACTAACTAACTTTTTTATTTATGTCATTTATTTATGCTTACTAACTTTCTAATATTTTTATTTATGTCATTTATTTATGCTTACTAACTTACTAACTAACTAACTATTGCCTTCAATGAGCAGTCAATGGTGCTATTTATAGTGTATGAAGGATACAAAGTGACAAGGGGGTTGATTAATGAGTGATTGGATGAGAGGGTGGATGAGTAGTTGAGTGGTTGGATGAGTGATTGGATTATTATTATGCTTGTCTCCCCACTCAACCAATCAGTTGTCTTCACACGACCATAAGTCTGTCATAACGTCATAATATCGAAAAGTGGTCTTCATGAGAGTTGAAGGGTTTTGTCTTGGCTTGCCAATGCCATCGGTTTCAGCTCAAAAGACCACCTACAGCTCGAGATATGGCTCAATTACTGCACACTATTCAGGTCCAACCACAACTCCTTTGTTCTGACTTCCAAGCCCAATATGACTTTCAAGACATCTGATCTGAATTTTGTGTTCTTCATGAAAGTTGTAGATATGAATCTTAACTTTCAAATGGCACCGGTTTCAGTCCAAAAGCTCTTCTATATCTCAAGATATAGTCTGATGAGTACGCATAGGCCAAGCTGTCAGGTTCAGAATTTTGGATCTTGCTTTAACTCCAATTTAAATTATCCAAACGTGTGATCTGGATCTTAAGGTCTTCATGAAAGTTGTAGATAATTGTCTTAACTTTCCAACAAGACTAAAATCACATCAATCAGATAATTGAAACTCATTATAGTCAATTTACTGAACGCTGCAATTAGACAAATTAAGGCTAATTCAAGCAATAATTTCTTCAATGATCCAATTAAGCTCAATTTCATAAAATGTGACAAAACCAACTTAATTAAGCTTAATTGAACCTTAAGAAGCCCAGTGAGAGGATTATAAAATGAATAAAATATATTGCTATCAAATTTCCTCACACTTAACTTTTGCACTCCCGAGCAAAATACAAAAGACTAAGATTAAGGAACAAAGAAAAACGACACAGACTCAAACTAAAAACTCTACAAGACTCAATTTTCAATGATATTCAAGAATGCAAAAGTTTATAAACATGAATAGCAACCAAAGATTCAAGGGATCAAAAGCATTAATGAGGTAACATTTCTTCACATCTCAAACTAATAAACAAGGAAACTTCAGTTGAAAAGAATGAATCAGGAATGATAAATCCTCACAGGATTCACTCTAAATCCCTCAAGTGTTAAAAAGGTAGGTATTTCACTCAATTCAACCCATGAAAAATTGCACTATCATAAGTTTGCTTATCTTCTACTTCTCCACTACTCAGAACACATGCACACACAAATCAAGAGGACTTTATTCAAGGTTATAATGGGGTCAAGGTAAAGGAGAGGGGTAATATGGATATAACAAGTTATATACCAAAGAGAATAAAAGAGCGTGAGAGCTGAGTTCAATTAACAAGCATGAAAGTTCATCTCAGCTCTACCTAATACAAATTCCCTTTTACATATTATTTTCCCTTCTCTTTTTGCCTAGTTAGCCCTTATTTACACATTTTTTTTTATGTAAATATACATTTTTTTTTCAATTAACCACTTTTTTTTTTCACCAACCATTTTGCACACACACCCCCACACTTGTTCAAGAACTCATCCAATGACAAAACTAATGTTCTCTTATTCCTTAAGGTCGGGTAAGAACATGATTTTTCATTTAAGGCACGTAATGAGCTAGAAATAAAGAATGGTCAAATAAGTTCAAAGAAGTTAAGCAAAGGAAAATATGCAAGGTCGGCTATTTGGTTAAAGTAGCTATTTCAAAAAAAATGCCTTAATCTGTTTATGTATGCATGTGAAAATGTAGTCAAAAGAATCAAAGCAGTTTCTAGAAAGAATTACATGAATGAAAATCACACAAGAAAGAAGAGAATTCGATAAATGTTCAATCCATTCATCAATAGGCTCAAAATCTCACAAGGCATATTTCTATCATTCTCAATCCACCAATTCAACATTCATAACAAAGCATGTGAAATTTAAGAAAGAAGATAATTTATTCAATCATTCTATGATCCCTGAATTTCAATTGCTTCAAAGGATGTGAGAGCGCATTCACTTGAATCTTTCAAAGGAAATCAAACGACAAAACTTTGTTACTCCCACAAATCAACACAAAATAGTTACTACCTAATCATTCCTTACTCTTCCATCAATTAAGATGCATCTCAAGGGTAAATGACCTCAAGGGCAAAATTACTCCTTACTCTGCTATCAATTAGACGCGTTTGAGTAAAATTACTAACAATCATATCATACATTTTTTTCTTTTTTGTTTTTTTTTATGTCAACTATCCTTTCTCCCTAACCAGATCACAACATTATCTGTAATGTTAAAATATAGATGAGTAAAGGATAAAAGACGTTACCTGTTGTGGCAATTACTGAAAAGAGAGACCTGACACAAATTTAAACAAAAACCAAATACAATAAATAAAACCAAAGCTTGTAATTATTTAAATAGATTGAGTGTCAGATCTGGCTTGTGTTTCATACTGCTTCCCTCACCGCTTCCTTCTGACCAATCTATCTAAGCTATTACCGGATCAGGTTCATAAACAAAAACTTCTAATTTATCAATCAACTCATCAACAGTGGAAGCAGAGATAAGGAGTCGTCTTGGTATTACTACACTCATGACGCGCAGTATAAAGATACGCCAAGAAAACTGTACATAAAGGTATGTCATCATTTGTTATTATATTTCTTTTATCTTTGTATGATTGGTTGTATTTTGGTTTTCGACAGACAATCCTTTGAGCGGGATCCTTCAGGAGTTTCTAGACTTATTAACCCTGATGATTTTCTTGAAGTTAAAAAAAAACAAAAACAAAACAAAACAAAACAAAAAAAAACAAAAAAAAATTGTTTCTTAATTTCAAACTTTTTTAATAATAGCCAACCTAGCCATATAGGTGCTATCATTACTTTTTCTATTTTTTTCTTATTTAAACACTTCATTTTCTTCACTTCCATTCAACTCATAATCATTCAAAGGGAGGGTAAGTGTAGAAATGGAGGGAGCTTCTATTCGTAAACTTACAAATATATGTTTATTTTGTGGGTCAAGTTATAGGAAGAGTTTAGAGTTTGTAAATGCAGCAAGCACTCTTGGTCGAACACTTGCAACAAGGAAAATTCATGTAGTATATGAGGGAGGTTGCATTGAGTTAATGGGGGTTGTATCACTCTCTGCGCATATAGGAGGCAAACAGATTTTAGGTATCATTCCTGGACCTTTAAGTCAAAAAAACATCATTGGAAAGACAATTGGGAGGAACTTCAAGTATCATTTATGCATGGACGAATAAGGACAATGCTTGAAAGATTTGATGCATTCATTGCTTACCAGGTGGTTTTGGTACTTTGGAAGAAGTTTTTCAAATTGTCTCTTTGGCCCAACTGAACATTCACCATAAACCCATAGGTTTGTTGAATTTTAATAATTTCTTTGATCTTTTGTTATTTTTTCTTGACCATGCTGTGGAATAGAAATTTATCACACATTTGGTAAGACGACTCCTTATCTCTGCTTCCACTGTTGATGAGTTGATTGATAAATTAGAAGCTTTTATTTATGAACCGGATCCAGTAATAGCTCAGATAGATTGGTCATATTGAAGACTTCTTTACGATTTGAGTGGTCGCGGTCATAGCCCCTTTTTTTTTATATAAAGTAGCCCTTGTTTCGTGCTCTTGTTCTTGGAAAAATGTCTTTCGCTACGTCTGAATCTAAAATACCTGACCCAAGTCATTCACAGTCTCCTCTGGGTACAAAAGGTCCCTCCGATAATGCTCCTATTACATATGCTTTTTCTGATTCACCCACAATCACGTCGGAAAAGCTTAATGATAAGAATTATTTGGCTTGGTCAGCTTCTGTGAAACTTTGGTTTTTAGGTCAAGGACTTGTTGATCATTTGGAGAAATCAGCCTCTGATATTTCCCCAGAACATAGGAGTCAATGGGAGAAATTTGATTATCAATTGTGTGCTTTACTATGGCAATCTGTGGAGCCAACTATTTTGGCTAATTTCAGAACTTTTAAAACTTGTTTTACTTTCTGGAATAAGGCTCATAATGTGTTTGCTAATGATATACAGCGCCTGCATGACTCAACTCAAAAATTGGCATCTCTTAAGCAGTCTGATCATGACATGACAGCTTTTGTCACTCAGGCGCAGGCGGTAGTTGAGGAGTTAAAAATGTTTTTGCAGACTGATGATCATAAGAATTTGTTAAACAAGCTGGATAACCTATATGTGGTGTTGGTTTTTCTTGATTATGATCTGATTGTGATTTGATTATTGTATATTCTGACATGATCTTTTAGATTAGGATTCTATCTGACATGATCTTTTAGATTAGGAATCGTCAAAGATTCGTTTTGATTTTTCTGTTAGGATTCTCCTATTCACCTTTGTAATTACTTGCTGTATATTGCTGTATATATTGAATGAGTGCTGAGAGGTTTTCTCTCAAGCAATTCCAGCATATCAACTTAGTATCCAGAGCAAGTTACGTTCCTGGTTCTACGTCTCTGCTCTCCGTCGTGGTTCTACGTCACTGTCACGACTAGAACCCTAACCTCTGGACCCTCCACCACCAAGGTGAGGGCACGAAACGTCTCAGAAGCATCCAGTTAGCCGTCCCTCCGAGCACCTTGCTGAAGGTCCCTGCCACGCGCCATCACGTGCGGCTTCTTTTCATCACGCACTGACGGCGGGTGGCCTGCACGCGCCACCGTGCCGGACTCTGTTTGACTCGCCGTTTCTTCCGTTCTGCTCGCTCGCGCCTCCTCTCTCCGTTCTGGTGGTCGATTGTCCGTGGGTCTGTTGAACTCGTGGGTCTTCTTCTTTTTCTCTCTCTCTATGTGGTAGACTCACTGTTTCTTCATGAATGAAATGGCTTCCTCAGCCCATTCATCTACTGCTGACAGTTCTTCTTAGAAGAAAAATCTCATTTCATTTGCTTTCTCTGGCAACCCTATACAACGTCAGAGAAACTTAATGGTAGAATTTTATAGATTGGTATAACGTTGTTGAGGTGTGGTTTTTAGGTCAAGGTCTCTATGAGCACCTCACCAAGAAAGAAACAGACATTGCTACTGATGTGCGTGATGAGTGGAAAAAGGCTGATTATCAATTAGTGTCCTTACTATGGCAATCTATTGATCCGAAGTTATTGGTGCACTTCCGCTATTAAATGTGTCTTTCTTGGGTATTCCAAGTTACAAAAAAGATATCGTTGTTATTCTCCTATCACTCATCGTTGGTATATGTCTGCTGATGTTACTTTCTTTGAAGAAACACTATATTTTACCTCTTCAGTTGAACCAAATGTGGTCTCTGAAGTTTTACCTGTTCCCTGTTTTGGTCCACCTTTGTCTCCCTTGTAGGAACCATCAACAGATACTCCAGAGTCTCCAGCAGCTTTGTCTAAGGTACCTTGCCCAGATCCACCTCAGCAACCGTTCATTACCTATCAACGTCGATCACGGGATACCATTCCTGCACTCGAGATAGCCGCGCATCCTAGTGAATCATGTCCTAGTCCTACGTCTCCACTTGCTACGGACCTCTTTGAGTCTGTCACTAATCTTTCTATTGCTCTTCGAAAAGGTACTCGATCTACTCGAAATCCTCACCCAATCTATAATTTCTAGAGTTTTCATCGTTTATCTCCATCATATTATGCTTTTGTGTCTTCTTTGTCCTCTGCTTCAATTCCTAAAAATACCAGTGAGGCACTCGGTCATCCAGGTTGGAGGCAAGCCATGATTGATGAGATGCTTGCCCTTGAGCACAGTGGTACGTGGGACTTAGTCCCTCTTCCTCCTGGGAAAACTGTTGTTGGCTGTCGATGGGTGTATGTTGTCAAAGTTGGGGCGGATGGTAACATTGATCGTTTTAAAGCCCGGCTTGTTGCTAAGGGCTATACTCAGATATATGGCCTTGATTACAGTGATACCTTCTCTCCAGTTGCTAAAATTGCCTTTGTTCACCTATTTCTAACCATGGCAGCCATCGGTCATTGGCCATTATATCAGTTGGACATTAAAAATGCCTTTCTTCATGGTGACCTTGAAGAAGAAATCTATATGGAACAACCACCTGGTTTTGTTGCTCAGGGGGAGTCAAGATTAGTGTGCAAGTTACGACGATCTCTCTATGGGCTAAAACAGTCCCCACGAGCATGGTTTAGGAAGTTCAGTACTATTGTTCAAAAGTTTGGTATAACACGAAGTGAAGCTGATTATTCGGTCTTTTATCAATATTCTTCACCTGGCCGATGTATTTATTTGGTAATTTATGTGGATGATATAGTTATTATCGGCAATGATAATGAGAAGATATCTCAGTTGAAGGAATATCTGTGTAGTCACTTTCAGACTAAGGACTTGGGAAAACTCAAATACTTCCTTGGTATTGAGATGGCTCAGTCTAGAAGTGGTATTGCTATCTCACAAAGAAAGTATGCTTTAGATATATTGGAAGAAACTGGTATGCTGAATTGTAAACCTATTGACAGTCCTATGGATCCTAACAGCAAATTATTACCAGATCAAGGAGAACCTTATCCAGACCCTGGTAGATACTGAAAGATTGTAGGGAAGCTGAACTATCTCTCTATTACCAGACCTGATATTTCTTTTCCAGTAAGTGTGGCAGGTCAATTTATGCAGTCTCCACATAATGGTCATTGGGATGTTGTTGTGCGAATTTTGAGGTATATTAAGAAGGCCCCAGGACAAGGGTTGTTGTATGAAGATAAAAGGAACACTCAAATTATAGGATACTCTGATGCAGACTGGGCTGGTTCACCTATTGATCGACGGTCTACTTCAGGGTATTGTGTTTTTGTTGGTGGCAATTTAGTGTCCTGGAAGAACAAGAAACAAAATGTTGTTGCTCGATCTAGTGCAGAGGCTGAATATCGATCTAGGCAGCAACTACTTGTGAGCTAATTTAGGTGAAACAATTACTTCAAGAATTTAAGTTGCCTTACACATAGCATCAAATCCGGTCTTTCATGAGAGAACAAAGCATCTAAAAATTGATTGTCACTTTGTCCGAGAGAAGGTGCTTTCTAAGGAGATTATCACTGAATTTGTTAACTCAAAGTGATCAACCGGCTGAAATCTTCACAAAGTCTCTCTGTGGTCCTCGTATTCAGTATATTTGTAGCAAGCTTGGTGCATATGATTTATATGCTCCAGCTTGAGGGAGAGTGTTGAGATTATGTATCCCTATAAATCAGGGATTGTGTATGTTAGATTATATTAATATTAGTGGGATTAGCTGTGTTAGTAGTGGGATATTAGTTGTATGTGTTAGTGGGATTAGCTGTGTTAGTAGTGGGATATTAGTTGTATAGTTCATAATTGATTCTAGGTGTATATATATATTGATATCTGATCAGTGTAACAATTAGACTATCAATCAAAATTCATTTTCTTTATTCAAGTCATACCATGGAGACAGTGACAGACCAAGGAATTTTAGCCATTGGGGGCAAAAGTAATGCTATCAATATAGAAGCATAAAAAAAGAGTTTCAATAATTATATTTATATATCAAAAAATATATTAATACAAAATTATGAAAGATCAATTTACAATTGTTTCCTTCGCGTTTTCATATTTTGAAAACGCTGAATAATCTTTTTATTATCAATACTATCAAACATTTCCCTCTACCACTAAAGGGTAACAGTAAAGAGAAAGAGGTGGGAGAAGACTTTGGTGCTCTGAGTATTTTCATAGACTTTGGTACTCTATTGGCTCCAAATCACATAGGGACAGTGGGGTGTTTTGGAAAGTAATATTAAAAAAATAGATTTTATTTTCTATGACTATAAATTTACTAATTTATTTGTATGGGGGCAAAAGTTACACATACAAAAAGGTAAAGAACACAAATACATATGTAAAATCAAAGCAAAGTTTCCAAATTGTGGGGGGACATGAGTCCCCACTCTTTTCTACCTGGATCCATCCCTGCATGGGGATATATTTATCTTGGGATTTGATACCCCCTCAAAGGTTAGGCCTTTTACAAATCTTAGTATAGTTTAATAGCAAATTACTCATTCCATTTCAAGAGCAACTGATGCTTTTTCTAATTTGTCATAATGGATTACAAAACATAAAATCAAAGTTAAAGGTATGACAACAATTAGAATTCATTGACAAAATCAGCAGCTCCAATTCATCTTATATCAGAAGTTGATGGGATCTTAGAAATTTTCACTTGTTATCTCATGTTATGACCGTATGAGATGTTCGCGTGATCTATTCTTTTAAGAATATGACTAACTAAATTTGTTGCTGTGCCAGTTTGTTATTGGGGATGAATGATTACTAAATAGATCTGAGTAGACATACTACTTCTTATGGTTATTTTTATTTTATGGACACATTTTAATCAAAATTGAATGTGACTAATATCCGCTTAAAGATTATCTAATTCAAAATTATAAAGTATGTTCACAGAAATAACCCTCTACTATGCATATGCAACACTTTAGAAACATTGGTGAAATAAACAAATTTTTAAAGCAAGATGCAGTATAAGACATAATACATACCTCCATTTGCACTAGCAGTTCTGTTTTGATTCTTCTAGATGCTTCACTTTCATTGCCTTCACCTCGTTGACCACATAAAGAATCTATTTCATCAATAAAAATAATTGAAGGAGCACTATCACGAGCCATTTGGAATAGATTTGAAACCAGCTTTTCACTTTCACCCATCCACTTAGAAACAAGATCTGATGATGAAACACTGCATATATAGAACATATACACCTGAGATATCAACTAACTCTGAAATGTAATTTTATTTTGTAAAAGCATTATCCTTGTTGACCTGTGTGTGTGAGAGAGAAGCAAACACCGGCAGACCAATTACTTTGAACAATGAAATATTATACAATCAGATATGTGCTTAAAGGACAATGGGTGACATATTAACAATCAAATTAAAATGTAGGCTGTATGCAGTACACTTTCTTATTGTCAAATTTATAACAGATCTGTGTATATAATTGATAACGCTCTGTATGTGTGTGTGCACGCTTGTGTTTTTGTTTGTATCATAAGTCGATAGATGGCCAGTTGTGCTCCTTACTTTTGCGTTCTGCCACACATTTGAGTCATTCAATAATCTGCGTGCTGCATTACAATTATCTGGGAAACTGGAGAATCTCATCAAAGACATTAACACGAGGGTTTCACTCGTACTAGAGGCACATGGTGCCACTTTTGTTCTTTAAAACTGATTATTGATATAATGAATGCCCATATACATTTGTGTAAATGCTTTGTAAAATTAACTCTTATTGGAATCTTTGCCATCCTAATGAGTTTTCACTATCATGCAAGATTAATCGTCCTTCATTGTGATTGACTTGAGTACGTCGGAAAATTGAATGTATGACTGTATATACCTAGCAAGTAAACAAAAACATTGTTTTTTATTTGTTTTCTCCATTAAAGAAAAAGTTCTTCACTTCTACCATTATAATTTTATTTCATGAAACATGTCTTCAAAACTAAGCCTGTACTTTATCGAACAGTTAAATCAAAAGCAAATCTAAAATTTTAAGTAACTCTGGTAAGACAGGAACGAGTAAACCAGAATGAGGAATGTCATTTCTTAAACAAGCCACCTCTGTTTATTTTTATTCTAAAGAATGAACTTGTTTTCCCAGTATGTACAGATATACACAAGTGTAACCATTTACTAATGTAACTATTACTATTTATCTAACAACTCAATTTTGTGAATTTTTTAGAAACCAATTGAATGCGTGAAAGCATATTCATATGATCATATCCTTATGTGCTCTGATTCTTTCCTTTTTAAGAATAAAATTCGCATATAACTTACCTAACAATAAAACAATGAGTACTGCTTCACTATGGAGAACTGTGTATCACTATCATGCTATTAATTAACCTGTAAATTACTCATAATTAATGATCTAGGAGTAAGCACATTACTCTAAAGACACTTAGTGAAACTTATTCTTTCTCACATAATATAATTTATTAATAGGAACTAATTAATGATATTCCACTCACCCTTCTCTTGGATAATTTAAGGATATTAATGGTGATAAGTAATATTAAATGCAGAAAAAAGAAAACTGAAGTTTTCTAATGAGTCATGTGGACCATACACATAATACGTTGGCAGTCCAAAATCAAGACATATCTAACTTTATTTCTCAGTTGTGAACTTCATTGCAAGCTTCAGAATTTCTCTATAAAATGATGATTCCATTCTTTCCCATATTTTAATCTGGCCAGTTGTTTCTGCATAAACTCCATCTTTTCTGATAAATTAATATCCTATACGACAATCCTAGAAGTGAGCCAAAGCAAGAGAGGAAAATGAAAAAGATATATGTATCAGATCAGGTGGTGAGGACGAAAGTTGCAGAGGTATAGTGGTGGGTATCAACAAAGAGAGTCAGTTCCTGTAAAAATTTTAGACAAGGAATTGGAGGGGTACTGTACAAACCAAAAAAAAAATTATATTCATTGTAGTAACCGAAAGTCAAGGAAGCAATTGGATTCTGTTTATCGAGGTCTAGATGAACTGATTATAGGGTCACACTATTCCCAAAATTTGGAAATGAAACTTTCTTTCCTTTTAATGTTCTAAATGGGCAATCAACAACTTGAGGTTAACGGAATATTTGATACACCAAAAGTAAAATAAAATAAGAAAGGAAGAGTTTCATGACCGCATATAAAGACAGCTTACTAATTAAAATTAGATGTTAAGCTCACTTCCTGAAGTCTGTTTTCCCTTTAGTTGTGTCCTGTCTCCTATGTATTCATGAATAAAATACCTGAAGAATGTAGAATCTGCCTCTGTTGCTACTGCCTTTGCTAAGTACGACTTCCCTGTTCCAGGTGGACCATATAATAGAAATGCTCTCCATGGTTGTCTCTTACCTAAGCGAGTATGAGATGACATGAAGTTTTCAGTAAGATTGAGATAGTTACTCTGTGCCAAACAATCTTTGATTTTGATATTCTAAAAGGATAAGTCTCTAAAAGTTAGAAAGTTTTTTCATAAAAAAATCGCCACAAGTTGTCAGTAATTACTTAGTAGCAATGATCTTACAGAAAGCTTTGTCATAAGATGTTATGATTGTTTCAACCAGCAACATTGGCAAGAAAAGATTCACTGCTTCTGAGATTAGGGATTTGGAGAATTCAATTTCCATACCTCGTAAACCACAAAGCTATTAAACAAGCACTAGGTGGTTTTTCCTATTGATAATCAGTTGAAAAGTGAAACATGTATAGGGGTGTCCAGAGACCATACACCCCCAGATTATTAATTTCAATTTGTTGCAACATATTTTCCATCTCTTGTTAAGATTTAAAAGGTTTAAAGAAAGTTTAATTGAAGATAAATCCCATGATTATTTAATAATGAACTTTCTTATAGGAAAAATCAACTAAGAATGTAACTCAACAATTGTCTATGGGACTGATTTCCATTTTCTTTTTCAACTACTATATTTTTAAGGTTCCATGAAGGCATGATTCTGGTTGAAAAAAAAGATTACATGTACACAACACCATGCAACTCCAAAACTCACCACTTAAAGATATTGCCCATGGCATGACCTAACCTATTCACTAAAAGCAATAATCTGTAGTCTATAACTCTGTGTACAGACATCGAGACAGAAGCAAGTAATACCAGAAATCCAAATGCAAGGACCTAATCATCATGATTCAGTTACATCATCAACAACAACAAAGCTTTTTCCCACTAGGTGAGGTCAGCTACATGAATCAAAGACATGTTCTGTCAAAAAAAATCGTGATTCAGTTACATACCAGTGAAAAATTGTGGGAACTTAACAGGCAATATGACAGCCTCTTGTAGTGCCTGTTTGGCACTCTCAAGCCCGGCAATATCACTCCATCTGACATTTGGCTTCTCCTTGATAATAACAGAATCAAGAGCAGCCTTTAGCTTTGCTTGCTCAGGATCCTCCTTGTCTCCCTCTCCTCCCTTACTTGTCTTTGTCTTTGGCCTTACACTATCTGCTGCATCATTATTCAAGTTTGGTTCACTACCTCCCGCATCGAGAATGGTGCGAATCTCCTCAGCCCTCCTCAAGTACTGAGCAAATTTCTCAGTTATTGCCTCCTTGATCTTGGGGTTCTTCTCATACTTCAAATGGACCTTTAAGTATTCCAATGCATTCATATAAAGGGTAAATGCCTTCTTATAGTTTCCAGCATCATCCTCATGAACTGCCTGCTTAACATACTCAGTAGCATGCTCCTTAAAATTGCAATACATCCTCAGATTACCAGAAATTCAAAAAAATAACCTGTTCCTACCCTTATACTACGTAAAATATGTTCACATTAAACTGAAGTTAAGACCCTTTTGAAATTATTAACAGTTGAATACACTCAAGCCCCAGAATTCCCTATATCCACTGGAAAATTCATAAACCCAACAACCTTAAATTATGTGACTTTCTTAACATTAACAGACAAATAATACTATAGAATTACCATTCCCTTATTAAACTATATGATATTCTTAAACACATGTGAAACAGCTATAACTCATCAAATATATCAAACAAACTATTACAAAGTACAAATGATCAAGCCCTTTAAATGCCCATCATTTTGATCTGAAGGAAAGACACTTTGAATTCATAGAAATGATCAAACCCCAAATGAACCCAGATATACAAGTTTGAGAGAAATCTTAGAAGCATGAAACGGAGACGAGATGGAGAGAGTCGATAGCATTTTCCTTCCCAACCACTCTTTCCTGCGTTCTAACTATTGGTAAAGATTGTGGAAAAAAGAAACCAATAACAATCCAACGGGGTTAGTTCCGTATATTTCATGTGAGAGTAAAACAAAATTAGTAGAAAAGTTTGGAAAAAAAAAAATAAATTGAAGGGTAAATTACTTTGAGGTTTACTGTATTGACACATCATACACTTTTATTTTCCGAAAGGAAATGTTAGCTAGCCCAGAATTTATCAGCCCGGATGCTGCCCGGCCAACCTTTTTCATTGGTAGTAACAATTTTTTTTACTATTATAAATAGAGAAGAGAAATATTAGAATATCAACCAAAAAAAAATGAATTTAAAATTTAGTTTTTGATGATAAAGTTGTATTCTATCATTCTTTTTATTTTTTTTTATGACAAAACATGTCTTTATATAAAATTCTAAATATAAAGAAGGAGGTAGTAATTACACTTGTCAAAATAATGTACTATTGTACACGAAAGTTACAAAGTAAGTGTAATGAGTATAAAGTAATTAGGTACACTAAATGTTATAACTGTCAATCTTTACTAATAGCATCCTTAACATCAAATTAAAGTAGTCATTCACTACATGCAAAATATGTATGTTTTACAATACTTTTCTTTAGATAACTATATACTATGAATATGACTTGTTAAGAAAAGCACAGTGAAATAAAATTTAATGAAGGAAAAAGAGTATAGTATTTATAGGCGTCTTCCCCTTAAAATACAACTGATTATGAAATGTCTTTAAGTTGACGCATTCTAATGTTATGCACGTGTTTCTTGAAAATTGAAGTTGGTAATGCCTTTGTGAAGATATCAGCTAGGTTGTCACTTGAGCGAATTTTGCAAATATCAACATCACTTTTTTTCTAGAGTTCACGAGTGTAAAAGAATTTTGGTGAAATATGTTTAGTTTTATCACCTTTTATATAAGCATCTTTGATTTGTGCAATACACGCTGCATTATCCTCATGCAATATTATTGGTTTGTCATTTTCCTTCAATAATTCACATGCTCCTTTAATGTGTTGGATCATAGTTTTCAATCATACACACACACGACTTGTTGCATGAATGACTAATATTTCTGAATAGTTTGATGAGGTAGTAATGATTGTTTGCTTTACATACTGTCATGTGATTACAGTATTTCCACATTTGAACATATAACTTGTTTATGACCTAGTTTTATAAGGATAAAAAAGATAACAAACAATAGCATATCTTAGCAATTTTGACTTTTTCCCCTTTGGATAAAACAAACTCATATTAGATGTGCTACAAAGATAACGAAGAACATGTTTTACTTTATTCTAATGTCTTCGAGTTGGTGCAAAACTAAACATTACTTCATTTTATATCTGGTCTAGTACTGTTTGCAAGATACAAAAGTGCTCTTATTGCACTAAGATATGGTACTTCAATACTAAGAATTTCTTCATCATTTTCCCATGGATGGAAGGGATCTCTTTTTACATCAAGTGAACGAACAACCATTAGGGAACAAAATGGATAAGATTTATCCATATAAAATTATTTCAAGATTTTTTCTATATAAGATTATTGATGCGCAAAAATTTCACTTGCCAAATGTTCAACTTAAAACCCAAGACAAAATTTTGTCTTTCCAAGATTCTTCATTTCAAATTCCTTCTTTTGGTAGTCTACAATATAATTAGCATTGACAATGATAATGATTTTGATTATAACAAACAAAAAAGAAATAGTTGTGCAAAGTATCAAGTCCCAAGGATATTCAAATTTAGCTTATAGGACTTAGATCTTGTATAAATATAGAGAGGAATCACACTAAGTTTATATCTCATTTTTATTTAACTTAAATCTCTATGAAAAATCATTTTTTATACTTGTGTAAATATTTATCAAGCTTGAACAAAATGAGTTTAGAAATGTTGGAAAGGTTTTGAGAATCTTTGGTTGCAAAAGCTTTTAAAAGCCATATTTTCTTGATAGCTAATAACAAATTATATTGAACTGATAACAAATTATCTGAAAACCATAACAGGTTATTTAACAAGTCAGTAGCACGCCTTTTATTGTTTTAAAAGGAATAACAGATTATGGAGTGTCCATAACAGGTTATTTGACAAGTCAATAGCGCGTCTTTTGTTGTTTTAAACTACTTAACCGATTATGGTTTCATAATAATATGTTATTTGCATTTTCCTGATACTTTGCTTTTAACTTACACGTGAATAATAGGTTACCAGAATACAATAATATGTTATTTAGGCATCTGAAAACGAAAAATAACAATTAGTTACTAGCATTTAATGCTCTTAACTACCTCTAATGGTTCTATTTCTTCATGGACTTTAAATACAAAACTTTAGAGACTTAAATGAAGTTAGAAAAACATCTAAAATCATTCTTGAGCATTGAATACAAGTTCTAACACTATTTTCTCTTTAAACTCTGTTTTGAGCTTTAGTGTGTGATTCTTTGATACCCATTGGATTTTAATTTGTATTATCTACTCTTTGAGAGAGTGTATCTTGTATTTTTTGTTGTAAAAACTTGTAAGAGGGTGGAGGGTCCCTCAATTAAGATTAAGGGTGAGGTATCCCTATAAAAAGGTTGAGGGTGAGGTATCATTCAAGGTTTGTACACAAAGGGTGAGGTGTCCCTTTGTTGAAAAGAGAAATTAGAAAAAGGTGAGGTATCCTTCTAAGTTTGCAATAAGGGTGAGGTATCCCTTTGGTTGTGAGACTCAAACACTAAGGGTGAGATATCCCAAGAGTGTGAGAAGTTCTCTTTTTTGTAAAGGTTTATCAGGCACCTAGTTGAAGCTTGAAGATAGTGAAGAAAATTTCAAGTTAAGTTTGAGGATTGAATGTATGTTACAAGTGGTTAGTGGCTGAATCAAGATAAGTTCTTGAGTTTGATTCTCTCTTCCCTACACTCTTTAATTTCAATATTTAGTGTAGTATATTTATTTATTACATATCTTGTCATCTTGATGTTTTGATTTTAAGAACTTGATATCTAACTTATTTGCTTGATTTATCCTGTAACCTAAGTTGTATTTGAGTAATCTACAATAGTTGTATCTTTATTAAACTTATTTTGTTGCATGTGTTGAATAAGTATATCAAAATGTATAACTTCTCAAAGTTACTTTTAAAATTTGTGATCACTCAATTCACCCTCCATCTTGGGTGATGATTGTCATGACTAACATGCAGTCTCAAAGATCTCTTCTAGAGTCCCTACTATGTTTAAATCATCAACATAAACTACGACTATAGCAAATCCAAAATTTATTTTCTTGATGAAAATACAAGGACAAATAGGATTATTTTCATATCCATTTTTCAATAAATATTCTCTTAAATGAACATACCACATGCATCCAGATTGCTTTAACTCATACAAGGATATTTTAAATTTGACAAAATACATTTGTCGAGGTTTTGAATTATATGTTTCAGGCATCTTAAATCCTTTAGAGATTTTCATATATATGTCATTATCCAATGATCCATATAAGTTGTAACATCTTAACTTTTGGATAAATGACAGTTTTGTCTTAAATGTACTGTTTTATATTTTCCTGTAGGTTATAAAATTTATTTGACTATTTTGTGTGATTTACTCCGAGTCAAGAAAATAATAATTTTCGGGCCGAGAAAATATTATTTTAATTATTCGGAGCTGGGAGATCTTACTAAACCCAATTCCGAGTGATATGAATATTAATCTTTTAATTTTTAGGATTTAACTGTGAAATAAAATAATTATATTATTATAATATTATTTTATTTGACAAGATCTCTCTTGTCTCAAAAATAGTAGAAATCTGCTCCAAAATAACCATGGACCAAAAAAGTCTATGGGACCCTCGTTTAGTGAACCAGTCAACGTTTCTGGCTAGACTAAATTCTAAGCCAATAGGAACAAGTCAACAATGTAGGCTTGAAAATTCTAGACCAATAGAAATCAAGTCCACAAAAATGGTTGGACTTGTTAAGATCAAACTAGAAAACTTAACCAAGTTAGCTTAAAACCTAACTAAATTAGTATAGGAAGCTTATGTAATAACTAACTAAAGTAACCTAATTAGCTATCTATTTAAGTTCTAGTTAGAGAATGTTCTAAAAATATCAAGACAAAGCATAGTTATCCTAAGTAACTAGATAGTTAAGTAAGTAACTAAACAAACTAATCAATTTCACCTAAGTATAACTAGAAAACCAAATGAAGCACAAACTTGGTTTGCTCTCATTAGGGCCATTCAGCCAAGCATGTTCAAGAACCATCAAGAAGAGCTTAGTCACTTGAATGACCAGATTTCCTACACCAATGAGAAACAAGCTTGGAGGCAAAGCTTTGCATATCAATCCTAGATCACATCTGAGGCTATTAAGTGTTAGGAGAAGTCAACAAAGGAGACCACCTCCTTTAGGGAGTCCTACGGCCAAGTGCTTGGTTAGGAGACCAAAAATCATTTCACTTCATCTTTGCTATCTCTAAAAACCTCTCTTCTCTCTCTTCAAGAACACCAAGAACAAAAAAACTCACCATTGTTGCCCTTTGAGAGCCATTCGGCCAACACCCCTAAACCATACATCCACCCTTCTAAAATTTCATCCAACCTTATTTCTCAAACCCAAACAACATTCTAAGAACATCTCTAGTTGGAGGTTTCTTCAAAAAAAATCCTCTTGAGCTTGGAAAATCACTTTGGAGATTTATCCTACAAGGTGAAACTTCTTGTTTTTCATTTCTAACTTGATTTCTAAGGTTCTAAGCCATGATTGATCCATGGTTTATGTTTTTCTCATATAGTTATGACCCTTTAAATTTTTGTTTAAGATCTTTAGGTTGCTCTTGGAAGGTCACGAAAACCATAGGAGGAAAGTAGAAGGTGTTGTCTTCCTTTAAGGTAAGAGGGAGATTTAATCTCATCAACCTTGTGTGGTGATGAGAAAATGAATTGTATGTGTGTGAAGAATCCTTAAGGATTCATTTATGTGATTGTTTAAATGTTTTCTTATTTGTGATTGATTATGTTTGTATGTATGTTTATAGTTTTAAAATATATTGCATCTGTATATAAATGCATGATTATTAATTAGGATGTGAATAATATGTAAGGTTTGCATGAGTGTTCTAAAGAACACAACATGGAGCTCACGGCTTCACCATGAAAAAGAGAACCAAAATGTTCTCAACTATTTTCTAAAGGAAGGATTTAATGGAATTAGGTAAATTAATGAATTCCAAAATGATTTAGAAGATGGAAAATGATTTAAAGATCAAATGCAAAGATTTTGTTAAATTCGGCCAACATGCCTTTTAACGTGTAATCAATCCAAAATTTGTTTTCTAAGTGTAGACTAGTTGTTTAACCTAAAAAGAATTCATTTGTAATAGATTTTCAAGAACTAAATAAGTAAACAAATTTTTATTAGAAATATAGTATAGAAGAGAAATAAACAAAACTCTTGAAAAATACTTACCTTTGAATTTTAAAGTATGATAGTAATTTTCAAAGTGTATTTTGTAATTATAAACTCAACAAAGGAATTTTTAAAGGAAAAACGTAGAAAACACATTTTTTATAAATTTTATAGATAAAATGCTGTCAAAATTTACTAAAAATGGATGAATAAAGGAAAGAGTTCCACAACGTAAGGAAAATATTCTACGTAGTTTAAAAGTATTAGAAATAGTTTACGCAGTTTTAAAATAAAGATTTTAAAGCTTTACGGTTAAGAAAACGATTTAAAAATCTTACGCGATTGAGAAAATGATTTAAAAACGTTACGCAATTTTAAAAATAGCAAAATATATTCACGCGATTTAAAAACGTTTGTAAAAGTGACGCAATTGTGAAAACATGATAAAATTTCTACCCGATTAATTGGAACAGTGAGTTTTGCTGTCAGGCCAAAGTAGTAGACCCAGACATGTTGAGATATGGTACTGTCAAGTGGAGACGTACTATATATTGGAATATTGAGATTGAGGACGTTTTTGTAAATATGGTAATATTTTGAGACCAAGGGTATTTTTGTAATTATATTCATGCATCAAGAGTTGTGCCAATTTGGTTGATATTGGCGATTGATTGATGAGACGAATTACACCATGTTGTCAGTGTGATAAGCATAGTGTGGTTCATTGAGTGGACTTGGAGGCATTAGTGTGCGGAGTATTCTACATGTAGATAGTTGGTCGCTCCTCTGGGTCGTGGTAACTGGCAACACACTAATGATCTCGACACACACTATTCTTAATTGAGATATTGTGGAGACTGTTTAGTACAATGCCTGTAGTGCACGACGTGTTTGGACTGTGTACTACTACACTATGTTAGACTGTGGGCTATAGACACGACGTTCGACAGTGTAATAGTTTGGTTGGGCAGCCTAAGGTACTGATAGTTCTATTCAGATCATTCTCTCTGATGTCTGTGTCTAGCTCCATGGAGTAGGAATGAGTCGTTATGCATTTGCATTTGTGGCATGCATTATAACATTATTATTCGTGATATTATATGATGTGTTAAATTGTGTTATCATACTGTGGTATGCATTATTGTGTTAAATTGTGTTATTATTTATGATGCTATGATATGCTTTATTGTATTAAACTGTGATATCTGTTGTATTGTTGTTTTCTTAATTGTCATGCTGGTATTGATGTAGATTGTTTCACCTCTTTATTTGTATGTGTTTCTGTATTATTATTTTATTTCTGTAAAGAGTTTGAGGAAGAGGAATAGCCTCTAGAGATTCTGTACCCCGAGGATCAGTAGACAGGCGATCAGTTTGACGAACGTGAGTCGTCTGATCATCCATACCATCTAGATTGATCTTGTGGTGATGGTGTTGCCTAGATTCCTAGGTTTTGTGAGACTGGAGTTTCACAGAGGCTCGGAGGTTTGGCGACTGCAGGATGATAGAGGATCGATTGTCTATGTGGAGCGTCTGACTGTGTCCTTGCATAGAGAGTTTGATGGGGAGCCTGTTTTTACTACTACTTTGTATTTACATTTGGAGTTGCCTTTGGCACTGAGACGTCACTAGGGAGGACTGTTTCATACACCTAGTGAGATCAGTATTTTATCGACAGCACGGACTCCTATCCATAGAGCTTCGAGACATCCTGGATTTCTATCATTCGATGATCGATCTGAGAATGATCCATCGGAGGGTTAGAGATCTTTGATGTGCACTTGGGCACTTTATGTTTCTAGTACTGTTATATTAACTCTTTACTGCTTTGTTTAAATATTTTGTAGTTGTAAATTATTTGTGCAACTTAAGACAAAATCATATGTATATTATGTTTGTGATAATAGTTTGCTTTATTTTATGTTCTATATTATTTTATTTAATGATATCCAATATAAAAAGGAAAAATTTTATAACTCATATTATCTATGTATCAAACGTTTTATAACTTGGGTAGGATTTTATTTTATTGCATCATAAATGTGACATCCCCACAAGGGTGTTATATCATATAAGTAAGTTGTCACTACATCCATTAGATGTATGTCAATTCCTTTAGAGACTGTCAAACTAATAAAAAATCTGAAAGTAATTGCATCCATAACATGAGAGTAAGTTTCTTTATAATCTATATCAGACCTTTGTGAGAAACATTGTGCTACAAGTTGTGCCTTGTATCTCATAATTTTATTTAACTCATTTTTTTCTGTACAAAGACTCATTTATATCCAACGAGTTTGACATCTTCAGATGTTTGGACTACTAGTCCAAATACATTATGTTTGGCTAGTAGATCTTGTAACACCCTAATTTTTGATTAATTATATTTTTGCCCTTATTGTACTATTTTCTGATTTCTGTGTGTTATAAAAATAATTTGACTGTTTCGTAACTGTATTTGATTGTTTTGTGTGATTTGCTCCAAGTCAAGAAAATAATAATTTTTGGGCCGGGAAAAATCTTGTTTGATTATTTGGAGCTGGGCGATCTTACTAAACCCAATTCGAATAATACATATATCAATCTTTTAATTTTTAGGATTTTTCTGTATAATAAAAATGTTTATCATGCAGAAAAGTCTATGGGACCCACGTTTGGCTTATGGGACCCACATTTATTTTGTGGGACCCACGTTTTGGTTTATGAGACCCACTTTTAGGAAAAATTTACCAACGTAAATGTCTTGAAAAATTCTAAACCAAAAGGTTAAAAATCCATAAAAATGGTTAGATTTAGTAGATTAATTAGTTTAAAATCTAACTTAATGGAATAATTAGTCTAAAACCTAATTAAGTTAATCTAAAGGGTTTAAGTGATAATTAAATGGAATAAATCTAGTTAATTATTCCTCAAATTTTAGTTAGACAATGTACTAGTATAATTAAGTAGAAGATTAAGGACTCTAAGTAAATAAATGATTAATTAAAATACAAAGGAACTTAGCTAATTTTTAATTAAACCTAACTAGGAGGACTTAAACATAAATAAGCTATTAAAATCAATCAAATTTTGATTGAGTTTCCTATGCTCAATTTCGGCCATATGCTATAATTATGCATTCAATTATTCAATCAAATGCAATCATGGATTTTAGATGCTTCACCATCCACCATTCAAATAATTAATGGTCATTAGTAAGTCAAGTTTGTCAACAAAGAAGACAAGCTCCATAATGAGTGTCCTACAGTCATGCATTATGAAGTTAAGGCAATTATTCACTCTTACTCATCCATTCTATCACTCCAAATAATTCTCTCATTTCTCTCCTACTCAAAGAACTCAAAGAAACTCCTAACTCTCCTTTTCTTCCACCATTCGGCCAACACCATCAATCTTACTTCCATCCATAAAAAATTTCATCCAACCCAATTTCCTAAACCTAAACCATATTCTAAGAACATCTCTAGTTGTGAGTTTTTGCTAAATCATCCATTTGGAGCTTGGAAAATCACTTTGAAGTTTCTTTCCTATAAGGTGAAAATTCTTCTTTCTTGTTTCTAATTTGATTTTTGATGTTCTAAGCCATGATTGATCCATGGTTTATATTTTTCATCCATAGTTTATGACTTTCTAATTTGTTTAAGCTTGTTAGGATTTTTGTTGAAGCTACACAAAATTTCTAAGGAGGAGTCCGAGGAGATCTTGTCTTCCTTATAGGTAAGAGGGAGATTTAATCTCATCAACCATGTGTGGTGGTGAGAAAATGGATGTATTTATGGTGAAGAATCCATAAGGATTCATTCACTTGGTTGTTTATTGTCTTCTCTATTTGTGATTGTATATGTGTGCATGTTATTTTCTTTTCTATTTGTGGTTTATTATGCATACAAGCATGTTTATAGCTTTGATATTTGGTATGTGTTTTATTATTGCTTTAATATATGGTAGGTGTTCATAAATATATGTATATGTTCATGGATCTATGATAATTATTGTTGGATGTGCAAATATGTTGAGATTTGCAAAAGTGTTTCAAAGAACACAAGATGAAGAGCTTATGATTTTTTTACTATGAAAAGAGAACCAATATGTTCTCAACCATTTTCTAAAAGGATAACCTAATTGATCTAATTAAGTTAAAGGATTTTTCAATGATTTAATGGATGAAAAATAATTTTAAACATAGTTTGTATAAAAATGGTGATTTTCGGCCAAAATATATTTTTAATGTTTAATTGATCCAAAATTTATTTTCTAAGTGTAAACTAGTTTATTAACCTAAAACGAATTCAATTACGATGGATTTTCAAGAGTCAAATAAGTAAATGAATTTTTACTAGAAGTCTAGTATGGTAAAGAAATAAATTTTAACACTTGAAAAATACTTATCTTTGAGTTTTTAAAGTATGTTAGCAATTTTCAAAGTGTATTTGATGGTTATAATTAAATAAAGGATTTTTTTTAAAAAAAGAAAATGTAGAAAATATCATTTAGTGGATTTTCTAAACTAAATCTGTCAAAATTGATTAAAAATGAGCAAGTAATGAAGAACGTTTCAAAATGATATTTAGAAAGCAAGAAAATATTTTACGTAGTTAAAGAATAAAATTAATTGTAGAAGAATTTATTAAAATCGAATTTTTGAGAAAAACGTCAGAAATTATTACTTAGAGTAATTTTTGTAAAGAAAAATGGAAAATAATGTCTAAATAATATTTTTAGTTTTGGAAAGTTTAAAAATTTAATTTGGAGCATCAAGAAATATTTTATACAGTGAAAAACAAGAGAAATAGTTTACGCGTATTTAAAATAGTAGATTTTAAACTACGTGATTGAGAAAAATATTGAAAAATATTTACGCAATTGAAAAACGTTTGTCAAATGTGACGTAATTGTGAAAATGCGATAAAATTTTTATGCGACTTATGGAAACAGTAAGTTTTTACTGTCAGGCCAAAGTGGTGGATCCGGACATGTTAGGAAATAGTACTATCAAATGAGGACATATTATGTTTGGAATTATTAATACTAACAGTATTTTTATAATTATGGTGACAATGAAGATATTTATGTAATTATGATTCATGGTGATACTGATGGTATTTTTGTAATTATGGATCATTACATACATAGAGTGGTATGTCAATTTGGTTAAAATTGACGATTGATTTGACGAGATTGAATTACACCGTGTTGCGGGTTTTGTGATAAAGCGTAGTGTGTTCATGTGGAGAACTTGGAGGCGTTAGTGTGCGTGATTCCACATGTGGACGCTTAGTAGCTCCTCGAGCCGTTTTGCTAACCAAAAACACACTAGCGATCTCTACAAATACTATTCTTAATCAGAATCTATTGGAGACTGTCTGGTACTATGTCTGGATGTACACGACGTATTTGACTGTGTAGTATTCACACGACGTATTTGACTGTGTGCCATTCACATAACGTATTTGACTGTGTGCTATTTACACGACGCATTTGACTGTGTAATAGTTAGTTGAGGCAGCCTGATGTGCGGACATGTCTACCGGATCATTCTCTCTGATGTTTGTGTTTAGCTCCATGGAGTAGGAACGAGTCTGAGTACATGGCATATTTAATCTGCATCAATATGTGAATAGTTATAAATTAATTTATGATATTTGCATATGTGATGATATGAATTGCTATATTAACTGTTATATTCGTTTGTATTGTCGTTTTCTTTACTGCTATGCTGGTAATGATGTAGATTGTCTCACCTCTTTGTATATATTTTCTGTATTATTATTTATGTTCCATAAAGTCGTTGAGGAAGTAGAAGAGGAGCAACTGTTGGATTGTCAATACAACGAGGAGTCAAGCGAACTGAATGACCGGTTCGAGGAAGGCGAACCTCGAGATCATCCATATCATATGGATTGATTGCAGCGTGGTACGGTGTTACCGGAATATTTTTGTCTTCCGATGATCTTCCCGAGGAGGATTCTTCGGAGGATCAGAACTTTTAATGTTATGTTTGAATTTAGTTTATGGTTTGCTTTAAACCAGACAGTTTATTGTTTTTAATTAACTAGTTTGTAATATGTAAATTATTTGTACCTATTAAAAACAAAATCATATGTATAATTATGGTGTGTATTGTAATAGTTTGTATTATTTTATGTTCTGTTTATTTTATTTTATAATATAATGTTAAAAAAAATATTTTTACAACCTATATTATTATATATTACGAAATAATTTATAACTTGGGTAAAGGTTTTATTATTATTGTTTGGAAATGTGACATCCCCAGTAGAGTGTTGCAGATCTAACTCAACCTGTAATGCTTCTTTTCATTTTGGTCTATCACTTCGATGTCGGCATTCTTCTACACTTTGAGGCTCAGGCTCATTATTATTGATAATTTTAGAAGTAATTGCATATGCAAAAACATTATCAATAACAACTTCATCCCTTCCCTTCATATTTCTATATTTTAATGAGATCTCATAATTTGTCGGTACCAGAACCACTTATGGGTTTGCTTCCTTAGAAATATGAGGTTGTTGAGCTATATTTCTTTTGACCTCTTCGGGAGTGTCAATGATCTCTTCTTACGCGTCATCTTAAAGTTTTTTCATTTCCTTCTTTTTTCGAGGAACAATATCATTTGCACCAATAGGTCTACCACGCTTCTAGCATACTTTAGATTTATTAGCTATCATACCCATAGGATGCCCAGTAAGGATAACTAACCGTGCATGAGTATTTGCAGCTGATACATGTGATTTAATGATATTTTAGGTGTCTACAAGAGTATCTGACAATTAATTTCCAACATGTACTTAGCGGGATTACAACCTATGTCATTAGAAATTTTGGAAAACTTCACGAGCATGAATTAGAAAACAGGCTTGACCAAAGTGAGGATTCTGCAAATGAACTATTCATTAAACTTCAAGTTCACATTGATTTATGCGTGTATCAAGATTGGACAATGTTGGTGTATTTCAACAAATTTCTTGTACTTTGGACTCTACCTTTTTCTTCACATAATGACGAGAAAATTGACTCATCAAATTGACGATTTAAGAATCTTGCTCTAAAAAAATCACCCATTAAAAGTTTAAGATATCTAATGATAGATGGGGAGTCAAAACTAACATAAATACTAACGTTGGGTCATCTTAGTTCGTTGAGGGGGTGCAATAGGAACATAAACAACACAACCAAAATTCTAAGATGAGATATATTAGGGTGTTGATCAAACACAAGTTGTACTGATAAAAACTTATGATATGCAGATGCTCGGATACAAACCAAAGATGCAACATGAACTATAACATATCCCTAAGCAAATGCAGGAAGTTTTGAACTCATAAGCATAGGTCTAGCAATAAATTACAAACGCTTAATAAAAGATTAAGCTAAACCATTTTGAGTATGAACATATACAATGGAATGTTCAACACTAATTCCTATTGACATGCAATAATCACAAAATGCTTTTGAGGAAAACTCACCTGCATTACCTAAATGAATTGACTTGATAGGATGGTCAGGAAAACTTGATCTTAACTTTATAATTTGAGCAATAAATTTAGCAAAAACAATATTACGAGTTGAAAGCAAACAAACATGCAATAATTGAGTGGAAGCATTAATTAAAATAATGAAATATCAGAATGGTCCACAAGATGGATGAATTGGCCACAAATGTCACTTTGTATTCTTTGTAGAAAATCAGGAGACTCTAAAGATAATTTAGATAGAGAAGGTCTAACAATTAATTTACCTTGAGCACAAGAAGTAGAAAAATAATTATTAGGCAAAAGAATTTTTTAATCCTTTAAAGGGTGTCCATGTGTATTTTCAATAATACATCGCATCATAGTTGAACTTAGATGACAAAGACAATCATGTCAGAGTATAAAAGTTTGAGGATTTAAGCTATTCCAGTACATATAATTTGACTTAATCCAGATGAGAAACTTGGAAGTTTCTTTAATATGAACTTCTAGTTCGAAATTGTAGAAGTAATATATAAATATTTTACATCTCCTTCATTTTTAGTTTTAAAATGATACCCAATGCAATGTATATATTTGAAAGTTAGTAGATTTCTTCGGGATCTACTAGAATACAACGTGTAACACCCTCCCTAGGGTATCACATGTCTGACTCCCGACTCATAATCTAAAAAGAAATTCGCACAAAGTTTGAGTTATAAAAAGTGGGTTTTAAAATTTCTTCTTTCTTGAAACATAAATTTACCGAAAATATTAGGTAATATTGAAAATCATATTTCAACTATTCATTATGCAATATTGACACTAATTAATATTTCATAATTTAAAGAGAAATATAAAACTAATAGACTTTTTTTTTTAACAAGTAGCAAACCCTATGACGGTCCTACTTAATAAACGTAAACACTAACGTTAAAACTTAACATACTTATTCTTTTGTGTATCCATCTTGTTGCATCGCAATGACATCTTTTCTACATCAAGTTCTTTGTCAACACCGCACACCTTCGAGTCCTGAATGTCCACTCCTTATTGTTGTCTCCCATCTCAGAGTATTCATTGCCCGTTATGTCTAAGACAACTCGATCCTTCTATTATTTGATTTTAACAGTACAGACACAACAAAACAACATCACAAAGAGGTGAGATCACCTACGTCAATACCAACATGGTAGCACAGAGATAACACAAATAGCATATCATACAAATATATCATGCCATCAATATTAATCAACTATCATCATCCAATCATTTATCAGTTCAATTATCATAAACAACAATTACGATAATGCCCTCAACATTGTCTAATTATCATCATCATCCAAGTATTCAAAACAATTGTTATAGCCAATATTCCCCAATTAATATATCACACAGATATAAATGTCATATTATGCATGTGCACAAAGACTCAGTTTTTCAAAAACAACTCCATGGAGGTTTTCACAATTTCGAGGAGAATGCTTTCATCAATTGTCACCTTAGCCAAAGACAATCTTCCAGTTGTTGAAAAGAATCGTGTTACTTGCCCCATCTTTCAATGCATTGCAACGGATGCATGGTATCAAGTACAAAAGGGTACTCGCCACTGTCCACCGGTCGACCCATGGCCTCGACGCCCCAAGAAGATCCATCATAGACCTCACTATCAATTCTCATTCCTCTTCAACCACAAGGGCCATATACAATGCGCGAATATATCGGTAAATCAACCCTTAAAGGGCCAAATCTTTTCAATTTCATTAGTTCAATGTATCATATGCCTCAACGCATGTTTTTCCAATGCATGTATAATGCACCAAATCCAATCACAGGCATCTCTTTCCAATGCATATAAATTGTACCAAATTATACTGTATTTTCAACAGCAAAATCATGTTATCACATTTTCATAGTTATAAAACACTTTCATCGTGTTTTCACAAAATTCATACAAGTGCAACATTTCTCGTTACGCTTTCACAATTCCAAAACGTTTTGTTACATTTTCAAAATATCGTAACACTTATGTTACGCTTTTCAAAATGTCGCAACTCTTCATTGCATTTTTAAATCACGTCTAATTTTTCAACGCTTTTCTCAATCGCGTAAAAATATACGTTTCTCAAATCCCATAATATTTTTCACATTTCAAAATCGCGTAACTTAAAAATCATCCTTTTAAGTCGCGTAAATCATTTTCTTTCATTTTCAAAATATTTAAAACATTTTTCAAATCACATAATGATTTTCCGCTATTTTCACAATCACGTAAAAATAATTCATCACTTTTCTATCACGTAGTGATTTTTCAATAGTAATTCAGATTCATGTAAAATATTTAAACATAATTCAAATCGCTAGAAATATTTCAACATATTTAAAATCGCGTAGAAATATTTTACTGTATTTCCAAACACTTAGAAATATTTTATCGTATTTCAAATCACGTACTTTAAAATTACGTTTTTAAGATACGTAAATAATTTTTCCACCACAATTTCATTACGTAAAAATATTTCTCAACCTTCAAATATTCCTTTTTCAACTTTTCTTAAATAATATAACTTTATACTTCATTTAATATATTTTCTTACTCACAAAAATCTTTTTCTACAATTCTTTACTCAAGAAATTCTTTTTGAATATAATTCACAAAATCACTTTTTCATTGATGTAAATCAATGTTTCAAAATCTTAAATTTTCCTAACGTCTTTCCAAAACTTGAAAATAAGTTATACGTTAGTAGAATTCTCAAATCACCATTATATTCTCCATTTTTCTCAAATCAATTTTAAAATCAATTCTCTTCAAAATAAATTGAAGTTAAAACATTTTCAACTTCTCTTTGTCTTTCGTTTACAAAATTTTCTCAAGTGATAAAATACTGATTCCCTTTCCAAATCCTTATACTAAAACATTTTGTTCAAACATTTTGTTTTCCACTTTAAAATTACTTTGTTTCATAAAACCAAAATTATTCCAACCTCCAAAACCGTAGAGTCTTTGCCATTGAAGTCATCAAATATTTTTCCTTCTAAATTGATATGGTTTTACACAAACAAAATCATTAAAATTTTGTTTTCAAAACCATGAGACTTATGGTAATAAAAATCAAACCCATTTTGTTCAAATTCATTTTCACTTTCTTTGCAAATCCTTTTTCACTTTCTTTGCAAGTCCTTAAAATCAACGTTTGCGTTTCATTCAAAACTCATGTTTAGAAAAATACTTGGATCTTTTACACAAAATAAATTAATAAAAATCCTTCCAAAAACTATGTTCATGTTCTCTTGAAAAACAAACCCTTGTTTATTTTTCATACTCTTCAAATCAATCCAACGTTATTCTTCCATGAAAATATTAATTTGTAAACACCTATGTTAAGGTGTCTTGACCGAAATTCACTAAGTTCTAGGGACCTAAAAAAAATTAATTCCCTTGTTCTTGAAAATTTTTTATGTAACATGAACACTAATCAAGGAAGTATCAAAACCGTAGCAAATTTTCCTTGACCATTGGGACTAAAATTAATTTTTTTCCATCATCAAATCATTATGCATACACATACATACACATCATACATACATATATATATATATATATATATATATATATATATATATATATATATATCAAAAGTGTAACATCCCAACTTTTGGGTAAAAGACCGTTGTGTCCCTATTTTATCAAGTTTCTTATTTTTCCGTATGTATGAAATACGTAAAAATAATATCTTGTTTGTTATTTTATTTGGTAGTTTTACATAATTTGTTTCGATACAAGAAAATAAAAATTTTATCAAATTACTGTTTAAATTTTTCTGTATCAAAAACGGATGTATAATACTGTCTAGTATTTTATATAATTGTTTTATGTATTTTTCTTCAAGATAATGAAATAAAATTTTTCTTGAATCTGCTGTTTTAATTTTTTTGGTTGATATACAGACAAATAATAC
The DNA here is from genome assembly GCA_029884605.1 of Ormosia emarginata. Taxonomy (NCBI): domain Eukaryota; kingdom Viridiplantae; phylum Streptophyta; class Magnoliopsida; order Fabales; family Fabaceae; genus Ormosia; species Ormosia emarginata. The sequence continues at coordinate 22,725,140 of JAQQTP010000077.1, read as the reverse complement.
TGTCTGTAATTTTATTTGAACGTTTTGCATGATTAGCTACGTTGTGGAAAAAAATTGGGAAAATGACCATTACGTCCAACGTCTTTGCTTGTCTTTTCATTTTGGTTTTTAATTGTTTTCTACATGATACGCTGCTTCATATTATTGTCTTGTAATTTTATATGGACTTTTTGTGTGATTTGCTCCTAGTAGGAAAATAATATTTTTTCGGACAATAAAATCATTTTTAATTATTCGGATATCTTACTAAACCCAGATTAAATTTGCCTAAAATTAATCTTTTAATTTTTAGGATTTAATCACAAATAAAATAATTTTATATTATTATAATATTATTTTATTAGTCGAGTATAAATAAGTGACGGCGGACATCTTAAATATTTTGCGGGACCCACGTTTAGTCATCGAGTCTTTTTCGACACATGGACCAATGAGGAGGCTGGTCAAAATTGGTGGCTATGACTCATCGCAACGGCCAATAGGACGATGACACGTGGCGTGACACCTCAAAGCATCATGACTCATTAGCTTCTAGAAGGTTCCGAAGTCTTGATTTTTAGGTGACTCACCGCAAGTGACTCGCAATTAATTCCAGTTTTCTCTCGATGACTATTCATTAAACTTGACTCACCATTGATGACGCAGCCAATCAATGATGCGATTATGATGCGTCGTACTTCAACAAATTTCTTGACTCGCCATTTCGACTCACCTTTCTATCTTCACTATCTGACTAGAAAATATCTCGCATCATGTTGACTCACCCATTCTAAAAAATTCCACGATGACTCATCATATCGACTCATCGTAGTGAGTCACATGTTCTAGAAATTTCTCTTTGATGACTCGCTTTATGACTCATCAAGAGGGGTCAATAGAACAAAAAATGATCAATAATAATTTCTACTCTGCTAGTATAAGATAAAAATCTATGTATATTTTATCACTCATTAGACAATAGACATTGGCTTTATAAGCGATAATTGTTGTTCATTGCTTATGATATACCGAAAAATATCCTAAGCCTTCATCTTTTTCCAAATGCGGAGTCTATAAATAGGAGAGCCTTGGCTCATTTTCAACTTTGGCAAGAAGCTCTCACCTTCCTTTTCTCTCCATGTGCTCCACGGCCATGGCTCCCAAATGGAGACAATCTCCACCCATTCACCTCATTTACTCTTCTACACATCATTTTCTCCAAAGAACCAAGACCAAGCAACCAAAATTCTCTCCTTTTCTCTTCCCCTTGATTTCGGCCAAATCACCAAGAACCATTCTCCAAACTTCAATAAATCCTACCAATATCATTTCTTGAATCCTTTCATCAAACCAAGACACTTTCGTGTTAGGAATTTCTCAAGATTCCTTCATCTTCATCTTCCTATCAAGCAAAAATCACAAAAACTCATATCTCTCCCTTTCTTCAAGCTCACGGCCAACCCTCAAAAATCACCTTCCAAGCTTCAATAATTTTAAATGACCATAGATCTTGAATCTCCATGCATTTCTAAAGAACTTTCATGTTGGAAGTTTTTCCTAAATCTTCCATTTTCTACCTTGTTCTTCAAAGCTCAAGTTTGAAACCATGAAGGTGAAATTCTTTAATCTTCATGTTTCTATCCATTTTAAAGTTTTAATCATGATTTTAATCCATGATTATTCTAGTTTAGAGCCTTAGGTATTAATATTGTATGTTTTCTTTGTTTTCAAGGAGCTCTTGGAGGAGGAAGCTTGCTTGAAGGAGACATACAAAGGACTTGGAGGTTCTTCAAGAGGTAAGAGGAGATTACCCTCATCAACCAAGTGTTGGTGGTGAGGAATATATGTGGTTGTGCTAGTAGAATCCATAAGGATTCGGTGGTGTGCTTGTTTTGATGTGTTAATTATTTGTGTGTTTGTTATTTGTGTGTTTGATAATTTGGTGCTTACTAGTAGGTTGTTGTGTATTTGTTAGTAGTCTTCTTATGTGATATTTGTAATAAATTGCATGTCTACAAGCTTTAATTTGCATGTCTACAAGCTTTGATAATATTGCATGTGTTAGAAATGCATGATAAAATATAGGATATGAATAGTATGTCAAGGATTGTATGAGTGTTCCAAAGAACACACTAACAAGGCTCACGGCCATGATCCAAATTGGGAACCAAAATGTTCTCTTAATTTTCTTAAAAGGTGACCTAATTAACCTAAGAGAATTGGTAAGATATCCATTTGTTTAGATTGAGAAAAATGAATTTGGAAATTAAATGGCATAACCTTACATTTTCATCCAACATGTCTAACTTCAACACTTTGATTTCTAAAACTATTTTCTAGGGTAAGGATTAAATCAATGTAGACAATACAAGAGATTAAACATGTATTTAAAAGGTGAAAAATAATTTGGAAATCAAATGCAAAATTTTTATCAAATTCGGCCAACATGCCAAATTAGACATTCATGATTTCTAAAATTAATTCCAAGCTATTTTCAATCAAGAAGAAGCAATACAAGTTAAAGTAAATTTTCTACAATGAGTTTTAAAGAAATAAAGTAGTTAGAATTAAGTTTAAGAGGTTAATACTAATGGTTTTTCAAAGAAGAAATACATGTAGCTTTATAAAATTTCTAACGTTATAGCTCATCGTGTGTTTTGAAGCACGTTAGGAATTTTCAAAAGTATAATTATTTGGTATTAATAAAAATGAAAAGGACTTTTAAATGGTAAATTTAGGAAACCATTATTTTGATATTCTAAATAAAATCTTTCATCAATTTTAGTAAAAATGAACCAATAAGATAGCAAAAATATCCAAAAGACAAGTATGCGGTATGAAAAATTATTCTACGTAGTTTAAATGTACTAAGTACTTATTTCTGCTTTTTTAAACAATTTTAAAGGCATTCGAATAAGAAAATGATTTGAAAATCCTACGCGATTGAAAAACGTATTAAAAATGCTACGCGATTTTAAAAACAGAAAAATATCTTTACCCGATTTTTAAACGTTTGTAAAAACGCATCGTAATTATGAAAACGCGATAAAATTTCTACGCGATTGACCGTTACTATATTTATTTTATGTCATTTTCGGAAAAATGTGAACCCGCATGCATTATTTTTTAGGATCTTTCATTGTCGGAAAAATGTGAACCCGTACGTGTGCTTTTGAGAATTTATCTCATTGTCGGGAAAATGTGAACCCGCAAATCTTTTTGAGAATTTATTTGCTATCGGGAAAATGTGAACCCGTATAAAATCTTTCTATTTATGTGTGCCAAGTTTTTTGGTGGATTGGTTGTGAGATTTAATCACATCGTGTTGTCGATCGATAAACGTAGTGTGGTTCATTGTTCTAATGAACTTGGAGACTTTAGTGTACGGGATCCACATGTGACAGTTATAGTGCTAGTAATTTGATTGTGGTAAACCGATAAACACTATGGTACTCGAACGCACTATATTTAATCGAGATTTGTGAAATCTAGTAGTACATTTGCCTGTAGTGCCAAACGTGAGACCGTGAACTACACCACGCCTGGATGATGGATTCTGTGTCGTGGGGCTATAGAAGCAACGTGTGGCATAATGCAATAGTTGGTTGGGTATTACTGCAAAATAATAGATTTTGCAAGTCATTCCTCTCTCGATACTTGTGTTTTCTTTAGCTCCATGGAGTAGGATTGTATCTTATTGTATATGTTGATATGTGGTGCATTATTATCTTCTATTTGTTATTTTTATCTATTATCTTTTATTTGTTATTTCTTTTTTCTGTCATCTTTTATCTATGATATTTTTATTTGTGATTTTATTTGTGATTTCTATCTATGCTTTTTATCAATTTTTATCTGTGACCTTCCATTTGTGATATTTATGTTGTTATGACATTTGATCTTTCTTTTTATTATTGTCTTGTTATGATATTTTATATGGTATGAATTGTATATCTATCCCGATAATGTTATTACTGTTTATTTTATTAGGTTATATGTATGTTAGAAATATTTGTAAATTGATAACATGACTATAATCCAAAAATTATCTTGTGTATGGAATGACTTTGTCATTCATATTATTCTTTACTACAAAATCATTAAAATTTTGTTTTCAAAACCAAAAGGAGATCTCACCTCTTTCCTGTGTTGTTTTTGTTTGGTTTGTATTCTTCGAATTCCTTATAGTAGGCGGAGCACATTCTTAACCCTAGGGGAGACAATATTCTCAAGATGGTGGCGGCGTCATTGAGTGGTCTTTCAAGTTTCAACAAGATGCTTTTACACAAGAAAACTATGTAGGTTGAATTTTTCCGTTAGTGTTGTTCATGCGTGCTATTGGTAGTACCCGTCTTTGGGTTTATTACATTTCTCTCGAACTCAAATATTACGTTTTAACTTGTATGAAATGATTGGTGATGTGTATGTTAATCTGTTAAATTTAATTTCCATTTTACTTAAAAATTTCCGGTAAGTTTGTATTTCCGCGACAAGAAATTTTAAAATCCATATTTTGAAACTCAAAGTTTTTATAAAATAATTTTAATTAGTTTTAAGATTTATTTATTTTTTTAAAATGTGACATATATATACTATATATATGTTACAAAAAAGCATGCCATATTATCATCATGCATAGTATAAGCATATCATCAAAATCATAAACTCATGCAAAGCATATTAAGCATAAACGCAATTAATCAAAGCTCATAAACACATATAAATTATTACATGACCATGGATATGAATCCTCACATGGATTCAACACCCATCAAATATAAGACCATCTCTCACCACCATGCTTGGTTGGTGAGATGGATCTCCCTCTTACCTCTTGAAGATCCTCAAAAACTCCTTGTTTTACTTCTTTTTCCAAGTCCTTCATCACCAAGGGCTTCTCAAATACAAAACAAAATACATAAAAATTAGTATACTAAGCTTGATTAAGAGGAACCATAGATCAAACATGGTTTAGATCATGAAAAAGAAAGAAGAAATGAAGTTTCCTTACACTTCACCTCAAAAACCCAATAGCTTTGATCTTGAAGAAAGTCCATGAAGATGAATGATTTAGAGAAAATCTCTAACATGAAAGTTGCTTAGAATATCATGTAGATTCAAGATCTATGGTTGGATGAAATTAAAAGAGATTGGATGGTGGTTTTGAGTGTCTGGACTGAATGGTTTCTCTTGAAACACAAAGATGGAATTTTTTATTTTTGATAGAAACTTGAAGCTTGGATTTGAAGCCCAAGATGAATGATTTTTGGAAAAACTCATAACTAGAGATGTTCTTAGAATGATGTTTAGGTTTAGAAAATCAAGTTGGATGAAATGATAGAAATTTGAATGATGGTTCTAAGGTGCTTGACCAAAACTTGCTTGGAGAAGAGAAAATAAGAGAATTTCTTGTATTGGTTCTTGGTTCTTTAGATAGAATGATGAACAATTGAATAAGTGAAATCAATAAATGAGTATTGTCTCCTACTTTTGAGTGTATGACCGTGGGATATCAAGAAGAGAGAAAGTGAGAATTATTTGATAGCTTTAATAGATATTGAGTAGGATGATGATTATAGGGTACATGTGCAAAGTCACTAAAATTGACTAAGCTTTGCATTAAAAGATGATAGCTTCCTTTTGTCACAAAGTGAAGACAATGAAATGAAATGTCTTCTTTCTCAAGTGTATGGCCGTGGAGTGTGATGAAAAGTGAAGGTGATAATGCATGAAATAAATTTTGGCCTCCCTCCAAGAAATTTCCTAAGGATGCAAACAAAGAAATCATATTCAAGGATGATGTAATATTGACCATGACATGTAATAATGGTCATAAAGCTTTTTTTCTTTGTCTTCTAAACAATCCAATAACGTCCCCTTCCTCCATTTTGCATGCAATAATTTGTCATATTTTTCAAGCCATTATTTGAAGCATTTCTAGCCATTGATTAATTCAATGGTTAGGATTTAGGTAGACTTTTGATTTAGAAGACTTAATCTAGGCCATTGGATCTTTCTCCTTTAAATTCTAATCATTGGATGTGTCTCCAAAATTAAGGGTCAAGATTACTCCTTCTTACTTTTAATCCAAGGGTTATAATTAGTCTTTGTCACTTTTTAAGACTAAATCTTCACCATTAATTAAATCTAAATCCAATGGTCATAAATGATCCTTGTTACTTTACAAGACCAAATCTCCACCCTTAATCAATTCTATATCCAATGGTTGTAAATGGTCATAGTCACTTTATATGACCAAATCTCTACCATTGATTTAATCTCCATCTAATGGTTATAAATGGCCTTATTCACTTTTAAGATCAAATCTCCACCGTTGATTAAATCAAGATCAAGTCTCCATCGTTAATTAAATCAATGGTGGATATCCAAACCACCAATGTTGACTTAAGCAATATAATTTCTATTTTTATCTGCTAAAACCCCACGAAAGAATATAGTTACTGTATTTTTATCGCCCGATAAATAAATACAGTACAAAACACAGTACAAGAAAATTTCTAAAACTGTTTCCGGATTCAGGTTTAGTAAGATCCCCTGTCTCCGTCTAAACAGTACAAATTTTTCTATGCGTAAAAAATTTTTTACTTTGCGGGACCCACATGGGCCCACGTATGGCTACCTGGGCCCACATAGGACCACTTGGGCCCACATACAGTAAAAAAAATCATAATCATCCACAAAAATCACAAATATTAGAAAACGTATAAAAATCAAGTCAGATTATTAAAAATAATTAACAGTCTAGAGAAATAAATATTTAAAAATTTTCTCCGGCCCAAAAATTATTATTTTCCTGACACGGAGTAAATCACTCAAAATGATCAAATATACTGACGGAATAATCAAAATAATTTTACAAAGGTACAAAATTACTAAACAAGAAAATTGCTAATCACAAAATTATTGTTTAAGAGATAGGAAATTCAGGGTGTTACACAACGCATCAGCAATGTGCAAGTTTCTCTTTCAGAGCCTTCAATTACATTTGCAAAATCATATATGGTATTAACATTAATTTTGACTATTGTTAATTGTAAGAAATATTTTTTATCACGAAGAATTTTATAAGTTGTGTCATTGTCCACTAAATATATGTCATCCTCCATTATATCAAGTTTGTTTTGCATTATCTAGTAACACAAAAAAAATTAAGAATTAGAAAGAAATAATAAACAAGAAATATGCAAGTCGTTGCTATTCATGTTATAAATAAAACTTTAATGAAAATTTACAACTGATAAACTTCAAAATAACATAAACATAAATATATTTTAATAGTAGATATTTCTATCCCTAATCAAATGATCAATTTTGTCACTATGGTCTTCAAAACAGTCAGAAACATCAAAATTAACATTCATAAGAGATTCATTATCATAAGTAGGATCAACAGGTTTAGAGAAATTCATTTCAACATTTTTCCCTTTTCTTTTAGTGATGCCTTGTAACGATCAACTAGGTGTTTTGGAGTGCGACATATGCGAGACCAATGGCCTTTTGTTTCACATTTATAAAAAATATTGTCATTGTTTTGCCATTTTTCAAGATTTTCCTCGTTTTTGATCAATTTCTTTTAGTTTTTTTAAGCACCTTTGCTTTCAAACTTTGAGATGGATTAACACGGGTCTAATAATTTTTTCTACCACGATCCATTTTACCACCACGGCCTCGTCCACGACCTTGAGAAAATGTCACATTCACAATCGTACTGAGCCAGTTGGACGAGATTGATGGTTTTTCATCAAAACCTCACTGTTTTGTTCAACCACAAGTAAACAAGAAATTAACTCATAATATTTTGTGAATATATGCTTTCAATACTGCTACTGTAGGAGCACATTTGAGGCATAAAAAGTAGAATATGTTTCTTATAACATATCCTCATCACTAATTTTCTCTTCGTATAATTTTAATTGAGAGCTAATCTTAAACAAGACTGAATTATATTCACTTACAATTTTAAAATCTTGCAAATATAAGTGTATCCAATCATAGAGAGTTTTTGGAAGAATCACTGTTTTTTGGTGTTCATACATCTCCTTCAAACTGTTCCAAAGGGCTAATGGGTCCTTAATAGTAAAGTACTCAGTTTTCAATTCTTCATGCAAATGATGTTGAAGGAAAATCATTGCTTTTGTGCGATCTTGCAGGGATGCTTGGTTTCCTTCTTTTATAATATTCTCAAGATTTATAGCATTAAGATAAATCTCAACATCAAGTACCCATGACAAATAATTTCTTCCAAAAATATCAAAGTCAATGAATTCAAGTTTCATGAACTTTGACATTCTAAAGAAACTTGAAAAAAAAGAATAAACAAATTAGATGGATAACTAAGAATTTAAACAATGAAAATACTTATCTCACATATACCACATTGTGGAACATGCAAAGATATATATTATGATCATACAAGAAAAAAGATATACATAACACATGTTACATAAAACAAATTCTTACCTTGATATATGAAAAGAAACTTGAAGGATTTTGCTACACCGCAGAGACTTGATCGTGCTAATAATGTGTTGTAAATAGAGAATAGAAATATAGAGAGATCATGATAAGAAGTTGTAAATATAGAAGAGAAATATAGGGAGATCAAGATATGAAAATATGGACTTAAAATCTAATATCATTTTTCTTATTTCTTCATGGAAAAATATATCTTTATATAGGACTTCAAATATAAAGACGGAGGTAGTAGTTTCACTTCTCAAAATAATGCCCTATTATGTACAAAGGTTACAAAGTAAGTGTAATATTTACAAAGTAATTAGGCACACTAAATGTTATAACCACCAACCCTTATTAATAACATCCTTAATATCAAATTAAGATGACCATCACATGTAAATTATACATGTTTTACAATATTTATTACTTTTATTCTACTTCATATATATTAAGAAGTTAGTAACTGAAACTCTGACCATCCATATTCTGTAACTCCGCCATGGAGCATCTCTCTCTCTCTCTGTGAAAAATCACATATCTCCCTAATTACATATAAAAAAAGTTAGATATATGTCATTTTACGTGGTGTGTATGTCACATGTGCTTATATGTGAGAATTAGAATAAAAGTGTATAGAAAATGAGACGAGACTAGATATAATCAAATAATAAAAATTGTATTAATATAAGATAATGTGAGTAGAAGTATATGTGATTAGAATTATTCTTACAAATCAGGTACCATTAATGTTGACAACTAATACAAAATGGGATATTTTAGTAGTTATGGTACACATTTACCTTAATTTTATTTTAAAACAAAGTCTAAATTGTTTTAAGTGAAAATTATTAGAGCCGTCAAGAAGGCCCAGCCCAACCCATCAACCCTTAACCCACGTGGGCTAGGGCCAAAAAGCCCACAAGATAAAAAAAGTCCACAAGGCCAAGTGGGCTAGGGTTAGCCCATGGGCTGACCCATAAAAACAATTAATTTAGCCCACTTATTTAATGGCCTAGCCCTAACCTACCTATGGGTTGACCCATATATTTTATGGGCTAATCCTAGCCCACTCTATAAGTCAAAATTTGAATCAGAATATTAACAATATCTGAAGCATAATAGAATTAACAAAAAAAAAAAGAGAAAGAAATTAATCTTTTCATTTCTTCATAATCAATCTGTTATGGAATCAATAACATGAAACAATTAAACAACAAAATTCAGCCACATAATAGAGCTCATGTCCTTTTCATTAATTCATTTGCTATTGGCTTCAGCCTATCAACCTTTTTTAGCACATCATCAACCAGTGATCGAGTTGCCAGATTCTACAAGACATGAGAAAAAGGGGAAAAGAATTACATAACATTTTCACTGTCAGACATCATGTTCTACATTGGTACTAGTCTAGTGAAATAAGAAAATCTTATATACCAATAATAAGGCAAACATATGTAGAACATGACATGTGCTCTGTTATTACTTATTCACCCAATTTCAAAATCATGTGTCTGTCCCAACCTTGCCAATCATCCTTCAACCTTCATCCCTCATCTCATCCTTCATGTCTTTAACTTTACTATCTAATTGGTTCTCACCCACATCACTGAGAAGGAGCCAACTAAAAGCAATGAGGAGACTAAAATGCACTATATAATATGTTTATGCATTATAGTCTATATTGATAATACAAATTATCAAAACAGATATCTTAAAAAAATGAGAAACTAAAAACTATCAAGAACAAAGGGGACTTGTAGTGGCAATATATATTAGCCACTTTTTTCTAGTGAAATGAATAACTGCAAAATATTAAGTAAAATTAAAACATAAAAAGTTTATATTAAATAGGATAAACAGTTTATGTTCCTATTAAATAACAATATCAAGATAGATTAAACTTGTTTTAGCATATAATATACAAGTCAAACTTCATGTGCATAAAAAGAGGCATAGGCATAGACTACATGAGATTGCCTACATCTAACCATTATCACACCAATTAGATTTAACTACAGTATATCTCCTCTGTAATAAATTTCTTAACTACACTAATAATTTCTTTCCTTCCTAACATGCCTAACATTTTTCACTTCCTGGGTTGAAGAGAAATTAAGTTAACTCAAATAAGATTTGACAATTCAATCAAGCATTAAATTATCAATGATCATGGAGCATGAAGAGGAAATAATTTATTGGTCCTGACCTTATTTAGATTATACATATATGTTAAAAGCTTAATACTTTTAAAGGTAAGCATGAAATACCTCAACCACCTAGCTTTATCCTCTACCAACTTTCCAAGCTTTCCTATTCTATACTAACAATCGAGGCAACGAAAAGGTCTGTCAGCTTTCTCCCTATGCATAAAAAGTAAACAAATATGGTCACACATTTGAATAAAAAGCTCCAAGGCACATTGCATTATTGCAAAAGAAGAAGAAGAAGATACAATGTGACAGCAACACAAGTTTCAAAAGGGAAAAAGTAAAAACAAAACTCATTTTATTGAAAACACTAGAAGACAAGACAACCTCACAACATGACAGACAACCAAATGAACTAACAAACATTAGTAAATGTACTTTGTACTTCAATTAGTAGCTTTTCCCCCAGTTCATGGTGAGAAACTGATATACATACCAACATTTAAATATCTTACATATTGTATGGCCTTTACAATTTTAGCCTAACATTTTATAATTTCAGAGTCATTATTAAGCGAATAATCATATGTCAATTTAATTATTTTATAACCATTAAACAAGTCAACTCCAAAGTTAGTAAGAAGTAAACAACCAACTTGGCACCACACTCTATTATTGATAATCCAAGAATTTGAACAGAACCAATACAAATCATAATTCATGCAATTCTGAAACATATTATTCAATAACTGCAAAGAAACCATATCGAAATACATATGATGATGAGGTTTCTACAAAGCTAAGAGACTCAGAGTCACTCATAGGTGACAACATTTGCAGCTATTGAAGCATCAATTTCAGAGGTGACAAGATCACAGAACCCAGTTGCCAAAATCCAAAATTAAATAAAAAAAATTAAGATTTTCTCTCCAATTTAAAAACCCAACAAAATTTCAGTGACCCATTTCCCAGAATGTGGAATTGAACTCCTCAGGAACCAAAAATTCCACTTCGAATTGGAAGATCTAGCACTTCAAATTGGCAAAACCCATACATAAAAACCGAAGACGATCAAGGCATTGTAGGTTAAGTTCAGGGCAAAATGGTAAAAGCGAAAGGAAATGTCATTTTGAAGACAAGAATGTCTCATCATTCACACACACAAAGCCACCTCAACCGCTGGAGCCACCACCCACAGCGTTCTAAGGCGGAGCTAGCTATGTGCACTCTTTGAGGAGGGGTGTATCGGTTAAACAACACAAGTCTAACACACAAACAACAGATATCAGAAGAGAGAGTGTGTGTGTGTGAAAGAGACCTTGGATTTGGCGGCATGGTGGCAGTTGGACTCTTCATAACCTTCGACGGTGGCAGAAGGAGAAGCGTCGTCGCTCCAAGAGAAGGGCGTGGTTGGGCTGCATCTGGTAGAAATGACGCCGTCGCAGCAAGACACAGAAGGAGTTAGCCTTGACCTTGAGCTTGAGCATGGGTGCCTGAGACCCCAGGTCCAGGTGAGTGGCAGGGCGTGAGACTTGGGTGAAACAGAGTGCTTGAGCTGTAGCCATTGGCAGGGGCTGACCCATTGGCCAGCCCAGCCCTAACCCACTTACAGGTGGGGCTTTGTGGGTTAAGGGCCAAAAAGCCTTATTAAGAGATGAGCTAATAAAATAAATGCCCCTATGCAAGGTTTAGTGGGTTGTCCCATGGGTTTCAACCTAGATTGATAGCTCTAAAAATTATGACGTCAACTTAATAAACCAAAACCAAAAAACTTTTAAAAAAAAGAAAACCAAGTTGATCTTTTGAACATATACTTGGGTTGGAAAATAAAAAAAAAAAGTGAAATTATTTTTTTGATTCCTACAATTTCATCAAAATTTTTAAATAAGTTTTTATAGTTTAAAAGTTTTTAATGGAGTTTTTATATTTTTAAAAAAATTTAAATAGGTCTCTACTGACCAACATGTATTAGACTCTGTTAAGAGTTGTTTACCTTCATCCACTAGTCATTTTGTGTTGCTATTATAAATTTCAAAGACTTAATTACAAAATTTTATAATTAGTAAAGATTTAATTAAAAATTAATTTAAAATATAAGGACCTATTTATTTTTTAAAAAATATAAGGATCTTATTAAAAACTTTTAAATTATAAAGACTTATTTAAAAATTTATTGAAACTATAAGGACCAAAAAATAATTTAACCTATAAACATTACAATAAAAACACATAGGTTAGATAATAACTTTGAAAAACCCAAGTTCATTTTTTTTTTTTTTATCTGACCCAATTCGATCTTTTGAACACAGACTTGGGATGAATTGTATATTCTTTATTTAGTTTATTATTATTTAGTTAAAGATATAAGTATATAATTATGATATATATATATATATATATAGAGAGAGAGAGAGAGAGACTAGTGTATTGCACGGGTCAATTAATCAAGTTTCTAGCGTTAGGTACCTAAAAGAAAAAGTTTATGTCATTAACAATTTATTATTTAATAAATTTTATATAAATGTTATAAGCATTAATATGACATTTATTTTTTAGTAATGTTATTCACACATGCTTATACATATATTATCTTACATTTATAGTTAATCTCATCTTACTTTCTGCATACTTATATTTTAATTCTTTTACCTTTGCTTAATTTGAGGCGATATGCTCCTATAAAATATGTATCAAGCATCAATGACTATTTTTTTAATAAGAAACAAATTATTCAACAATAAAAAGTGTGTGTATATATATATATATATATATATATATATATATATATATATATATATATAAGTATATTTTTACAAATTAGAAATGTATATCATTATAAAAAAATTGTTCAACTCTTACATTTTCACTTTCTTTTTATAGTTATATCAAACTTATCATTAATATAAAAATCTTATCAATATTTATAGTCACTTTTAGTGCACTTTTGAATAAAACTTTCATTGATAACATTCATAGAAAATTATATTAAGAATTTATCTCTTAATTTTTCACCCTCATTTTCAAAAAGTATACTAAAATGATTCCTAAAGTCAAAATTTAATATTCTTTTACAATCACTATTGTATACCCTTAAAAGATCATAAAAAGCTCATCAATGATATTCATATATGAAATTATATTAAAAATTAATCCCTTAATTTTTCATTCCCGTTAGCATACAAAACAAACTCTTAATAAAATTTGATATATATGTAATAAGATATTTAATAAAAATTTGGTGAACATAATGGTTTCTTTTAGGAAATATGTTTAGACATCAATAGTCTTTAGGTGAAGAATAGAGTTTTATTTATTTCTATCTTTTACTAGATATGATGTTTCTTATTCAATTTGTAAGTGCTATTGAAATTTTATTAATATGATAATTCTTCTTTCTTGTCAAAAAAAACTTTGCAAGGGAAAATAAAAAGAATTCCATTTATAATTTTTTACTTATCTATTTTCAATCTACTTCAGAGTTTTGAATTCATCCAATGCACAAGGTAATCAAAAGAATTTTTAATACAATGCATGGAGGTAATAAAAGAAGCTAGTATCATGAAATTAGAATTATTATCAAACATTTTTATTTTGTCTCAAAGATATAACCAATAATACCAATGTCAGATATAATAACATAATTGAGTCTTAACAATTTATCATTTAACATGCCTTATATAAACGATATAAGCATTAATCGGACTACTACTTCATGTGACTTAAATAAATTACTTAACAATAAAGAAAACGTATATAAAAGTATTTACATACCCACAAATAAAAAATGTATACTATCATAAAAAAAATTGATTTCTTTTCACATACATTTATTATTTTAATCAAAATAAGAACTTTAATTAGGAGTCTAAAATAGTATATAAATTATTATTTTTTGTTGAAAAATATCTAAATAGTTAGTCTAATTGATCAACATCTAATAATACTAGCAATTCAAAAAGTATTATTACTAAATAAAAACTATTAAAGTATAAAAATTAATGAAATGAAATCTCAAAAATTATATTTAACAATTATAAAATAAATTACTCAAAATCTCTTTCACATGCATTGCAATGATTGTTTTAAATTTTATATCTATAACTCTTAACTATTTAATTATCTTGTATTAAAATGTTTTAATTAATGTATTAAAATATTTTAAAGTTAATCATTACTTAACATAGATAAAAGTTTGTTTTAAAATGACATTTAAATAAACTTACAAATGAAAAACTTAATAATTTTAGTAGTTGATTTAAAATTTTAAGTTCGATTTTGAGATTCATGTGTATGAAAATAATACTATTAGAATAGATCATTGCTTAGGCGTCTTACCGTACCCCGATAAATCTCTTCCTTATCAGGTGAGAGAATACTTTGATAAATAAAAAAAAAATTAGACTTGAGAGCCAGCTTGATTCATCTCTAGTTACCACATGAAGCCTAGTCAACTTGAGTTAAAATATATTATGACTTTAATTTTCTTAGTCCAACTCACACATTTTGTTAAATCATTCAGGAGGGCCGTCAAACTAAATTCATATGTGTACATATATATATAAATTATTCAAGAGTACCGTCAAACTAAATTCATGTGTACATACATATATATATATATATATATATATATATATTTATATATATATATATATATATATATATGTATTTTAATAGCTCCCATTCAGGTCAAGGTTGATTGATTCTCAACTTTGCTACTCTAAGAAATAAAAAAAAAAAAAATTAGACTTGAGAGCCAGCTTGATTCATCTCTAGTTATCACATGAAGCCTAGTCAACTTGAGTTAAAATATATTATGACTTTAATTTTCTTAGTCCAACTCACACATTTTGTTAAATCATTCAGGAGGGCCGTCAAACTAAATTCATGTGTACATATATATATATATATATATATATATATATATATATATATATATATATATATATAGAGAGAGAGAGAGAGAGAGAGAGAGAGAGAGAGAGAGAGAGAGAGAGAGAGAGAGAGAGAGAGAGGGATCGGCTTACACCAGATGTAAGTCTTTTTGATTTACACTTATTTTCAACCGCTAGATTCACTTTCATCTAATGATTAAGATTATTTCATTAAAAGTAACCGTTAGATGAAAGTAGATCTAACGGTTGAAAATGAGTATAAGTCAAAAAAGACTTACATTGGTGTAAGTTAATCCTCCCTCATATATATATATATATATATATATATATATTTATTTTAATAGCTCCCACTGAGGTCAAGGTTGATTGATTCTCAACTTTGCTATATCTTTAAAAATAAGAGTAAAAAAATTCATAGATGTCAATTATATATAAAATAAAATAGTCACTTTGTGAAAGACTTTACTAATTATCACCTTCAGTTCAAAATTGTGTAAGCAATTGGTCAAAGACCATATACATATATATATATAAGGGGCATATATAATGAAAAGAATTTTTATTGTAAATTTTAACCATACAACCATACATGAATAGTCAAAATTAAAAATTACTTAAAAGTCATATGACTATTTAAAAAAATTACATACATTTATATTCTAATCTTGACAATTCATGTAAAATTCAATGATCAAGATTTACTCATTTCACCTCTAACAATAAATATTCATGTCACTATATATGCTCCTATATATATATATATATATATATATATATATATATATATATATATATATATAGAGGAAGGATCCATTTATACCCAAATAAGTAAAAAAAAGACTTACACTCAATCTTATACTTCTTCATTTATTGTGATCTTGTGGCTACGATAGGACAGGATCACAATAAATTGAAAGGTATAAGATTAGATGTAAGTCTCTTTTACTTACACTAAGTGTAAGTAGATCTCTTCCCATATATATATACACACACACACAAATTTCATCTCTTAATTTTTTTCACTCACTTTTAAGGATATACAAAACTGACCCCCAGTTAAAAATTATATTTCCTTTCAGTTGCTTTTATATATCCTTTATTATCAAGGTGGGAAATTCCATCTGTTTTCAAGACTTTGGTCCATGTTCTCTGAATCAACTTTCAGAGCTAGTGAACTTAGCAATTGTCCTTCTTGCAACAATGCACTTTTCTTTGGGTCATTCTTTTTGAAGAACGTTCCTGGAATCTTGCTATTTTGGGCTGCAAAAACATGACAAACCAAGATCATATTAGAATGAGAGGGTGGCCGAAGTTTTATTTGCTGAATATATTAATTCTGGCCAACGTTCCATAACCAACATACTTCGGTTTAATGACAACAGAACTACTAAACTTGGCATTGCAAACGTGATGCTGATCTGGCAAGTTGTTTACATTATGGGAGTTTAGAGCAAACGATGCTCTTGGCTGCTGATTTATTGGAGTTCCATGTCGCAAATGTGATATGGGCCCTCCTATATTGCGATAGGATAACATGTTAGCACTGTTCTTTATAGAATTTGTGTATTCCCTCCTAAAAGTGTACAGGACCTCATCTTCTTAATAGGTACTGCAGATTCTGATGTTGCATCTGTATCATAACCATGTCGGTAAATAATCCTCTTGTTATTTGAATTGATGTATGAAGTGCTGTTCTCTTTAGCTAAAGCTTCTTATTTTTCTCTCTTTCTGCAGAATGTGGAGAAAGCATTGCATTAAGAATCAACTATTCATATACACCAAAAAAATAATTAACTATTCACAAAATGTCTATTATGTATTTGCATGAAGGAAAGACTGAATTTTTGGTTACCAGCCTGAAACCACCTTTGCTATTTCCGTCTATCTGTTAACCAAATATTTTTTGAGCCTACAAAAAGAAAAGCAAGAAATTAGGTCACAAAAGCCACATTTATTAAGAAAAGATACATTTTTTCAGTGAAATGTAGTTGATGTCATCTGCTGAAGTATATATACATGTACAAGATCTGGGTTGGTTTGGATGTGTTCTGGACCGGGTTATGGGTCCACGGATCTGGAACAACCCGGTCCACCAGAATAGAATCCAGATACTACTGCGCGTTTGTAATTATCAATTTACCAGGCATAACTCCTTCGACAGATATGAATGCTAATAATATCCCACAAAAATAGGGCATTAATCATGGGGAATAACGGTCTGCCTAATTTCAGCCAACAACATTCAATTCAGATTGCATCCTCTGATCCTCAACACCTTGAAAACGCTCATACATATACCCAACACAGGGGAAAAAGGTAGGGATCTAATCTCCAATTTCTATACACTACCTTCCTTGCGCACAAACTGACTTGAGCGTCAGAATGCTTTTTGCAAGTACCCATTCCCTTGCACCACTGCCGTTGCCATTGTGCCACGGAGGTTTCCACTCACCACTTCCTTCTCAGGTAACCCTCAAAACCCAGTTCTGAATAAGTTGTAACCTACTCTTAATAATAGGCTAGGCTATGCAAAATAAATAACTTTTCCACAGTACTATCAAGTAACATCCTCAAGTTCATCAATGGATTACTGTCTACCACACAGAGGCATAAGACAGAAATGAAGGAAAACATGAAGTCCAAATTTTCAAAGTTCCATGGATTTCTATTATAAAATAAGCTTGTTAAGTTCCCATGGCAACTGTTGTAGATGAAAGTGTAGCTTTTGAACACAGGAAGCATAGATATGCCTCAAATAAGAGCATGTCTTCCTCTAGTGACCATCCACCTTTCTTGAAATCAGTATTCAACTAAGTGTACCATCTGATATTTTATTAGTTACTTTAAGCATCAGATTGATAATAACAATAAAGCAGAAGCCATGAAGATCTTCATGTGCTAAAGAATAAAACAAAGGACCAAATAATATCACTTGAATAAATCAAGATCAAAATTCTAAAACTTCACCTTCTTCTGCACTATCTTGTTTTGTCCTTGAATTTAGACACAATAATTGCCCAACTGTAAATAGTTATTGCAATGAGAACCCCTTTAGTGTCACATATCAAGGAAGAAAGAAGCAATAGTGAGTAACCCAAAAGAAGAATAATGAAGGAGGGGGGGGGGGGAGGTGAGTACTTTTCAGTTCCATGGATGCAAATTTGCTCTCTAAGTATATCATCCTCTTGAAATTCACATAACCAATATGAGACACTACTCAAATGCAATGGATTAATAAGTACACAAAAGAATGTTAAGAATACATACGACTGACTTATGAATAAGGAACATACCCCTTCAAAGCAAAATTGAATAGAAAAAGGAAAAACTGACCTATGATCTTGAGTTCTGGTATCCATAAGACTCCTCCACAAACTTAACATACCCCAATGCCATAAGCAGAACCTTCTCATAGAATATACTTGACAACTTTGAATCAGAAAGTATAGATAAGATAAAAAGGAAAACATTAGTAAATGCATCACTTTAATTTAATAAACTGCATGATGTGAGGTTCGGACCTCATATCTCTTGTAGAACTCAAGCATTATTATTAGAATAGGACTCCTTACTATGGATCAAAGCAATTCAGCCAATTATTTTTCATTTTCTTATTTTGGAATTTATAAATAAAGATAGAAAATTTAAATTGTAAAAGCTACATTAAAATATCTTACCTACATAGAAGCTCCATTTTTAGCAGCTTATCGCTCCCGTTACCTGCAATTGGTTCAATGTCATAACCCACTTGCACGTTTTTATCATCTCCAAGTTACTACTTCCTACTTCGCATCTTTCTTGTCTTTGTCTCCCTCTCTGGAAACTTGCCCTGTAATCAACGCTCATGTTTTGAGTCTTCACAATTGAGAAGATAGTGTCACAGTGGAACCGTGTTTAAAAATCATAGTTGAATGGTAACAACTAACAATAACTAAAGGTATTAATAGGTGCACTGTTTAAAATCAAAATTGACGTTACTTAATGGATGCACCCAAAAATAAAACTTCAAATTGTAAGGCATGATGAACAAACAAATAAACTCGGATAAAAAGACAAAAATTTAAACTTAGTGAGCAACCCCTTACCTCAAGATGTTGAGCTGCTTCAGAAGTCAATCCCTCAAGATGCTGAATGCATGAAAGGACAAAAGATCATCTTGGATGATCAGATCAAGTAAGAGAGTCAAATAAGGTGTGAAAAACAATGAAAAAGAAACCAGAGTGGAGAAAACATTGACAAAAGAGAATCCATTTTCCAAATTAATATTAAGAATATCTTCAAAAATGAATATACATTTGCAGCTAAATCTCTCAACTAAGGTGAAACATATCACTCAGTCAAAAAAAGTGAATAAAAATATTTCATCCAAAAAATTCTAAAATAAATAAATTAAAAATTATTTAATAAAAATAACATATTTAAAAATAAAAATATAAGAATAAAAATTATACAAATAAAAAAAAATTAAAAAAAACATATACTTATATAAATAAAATAAAAATTCTAAAATAAAGTGAGAGCAAATGTTCAAAAATGAACCCAACCCCATCTAAAAGTAGCAAAAACATGCAAGACAAAACTGAAATTAGACGCAAAGAAAGAACAAAAACATTTGCAGCTAAATCTCTCACCTTTAGGTTACTGAGGTGGCGGAGGAACACAGTATTGTCACTCAGTGACAGAATTTTAAACACTGAGGAGAAAAGTAATACTATCAAAAAAGTTTTAATAATTATATTTATATATTAAAAAATATATTAATATATCTTTAATAGGTACTCAAGAATAAATAAAAAATTCTTAATGTCAATTAATTTTTAGGTTGGATATCTTTACATTTTATCGAGCCAAGATCCCATTTATTTAAATCTTGATTACCTTATAGTTAGTTATAAAATTTAAAACAATCAGAATGGGAAAGAGATTTTGTTTTCACCTACTTTTAAATACTTTTTGAAAATTTATTTTATTAATCTGTTTCATTTAGACATCTGTAAAGGGGGTGTTAAGAGTCCTACATCGTCTGTCAAAATATTTTGGGTGTGGTTTATATATCTTGTGTCACTCCATGATAAGTTTTGAAAAGTAATTTAACATACCACAAAAATGTATATCATTTGGATACAATTACAAAAATTATTTTTTGAAAGATTAAGTAATAAATTTGTCATTTTGCCAATTGATTTTAAGTTAGAATCTCACAAAAACATTGGTAGGAGCAATAGATTTTTTTTTTGCTCTATACAATTGAATGTGTATTACTTCTACTATAGTATTAAAAATATAGTTAAAATAAGATATAATGATAACCCTATTAATGAAGTGGTACAAATTCAATAGTACAAAACTTCTATCTCTTAAGCTATATAAGCTTAATAGTTGATAGTGCAAAATAAAAAATAAGATGATGAATATAATAAAATTGGTGGATGTCATCTCACCAAGAGAAATTCTTTAGTAATTCAAGTAATGTTTTAAAAATCGAATCTTGATGATATATGGTTCAATTGACAATTAATGAATTAGAAAACATAATAAGGGTAAATTGGGCCAAGTAAATGCTTGAGATGAACCTTATATATCTAATGGCGGGTTGAATTCTCATTTCGTTATCTACTTGCTGAGTACCTACTTTCATAGCTAATTCGCCGCCACCTTTTTTAAGAGTACATCGTCCTTTTGGGTCGTGGTTTTTATATCTAACACTACATAAATCTCACAAAAACATTGAGCTAAATGAATTGAGTTTAAAATATAGTTAAAATAAAATATCACTGAAATTCACGTGACTCTTAAGCTATATAAGCTTAATAAGTAATACCGGCGAAAAAAAATGGCCCGGGTTGGCTAGAATGGGTTGAATGGACTAACACTTAATGGGCCGGACCGGCCCGTTTTGACACCCCTAATAGTTGATGTGACCTTTGAAATAAATAATCTCAATAAAATAATTAATGATTATAAAGTAGATAAATGAATATATTGTTATTGACTAAGTTGAATGAACTTGCGAAGCATTAATTGAATATCTATATTTATCAGTAATTTGAGTTTGCATGTATCTTCATTATTAATTCATTACCAAATTTGTTATTATAAAAAAATAAAAAAATACTTTTAAAACAAAAATTATAAATATTTTATATAAGCAAGATAGTTATAGTAAAGCTTAGTCATTAGTAATCTTTCTTTCTTTTCATTATAATTTTAAGTACCATTAACAAGTAGTAATAATAATGGTGTTTGAATTAATTGTAAAAAAAAATTATTTCAATTATATGTATAATCGATTATGATGAAATCAATATTATATTTAGATATATTAATTAAAAAATAATTTTAAGATAATATATTTTGTTTAAATTGTATAAAAAATTACTTTTTTACAGTAAAGTCAAAGCAAACATCTAAAATTTTGATTATAATCAAAATTCTCAAAACAATAACTTTTGATTATAATCAACTTTTAGTGTTAAAAAAATTAAAATTATAATCAATTTTATCCCTTTTACCCAAACATCTCACAATCTACCCAAAAAGTGTTTTTTATGAGAAAATTTAAATTTTTCCAAACATGCTTTATGTCTTGTTATTCTAAGTCTTATTAAACTCTCATTTTAATAAATGAACCTTTCTATCATCACTAGGACTAAATAATGCTTTTCCATGCATTCACTTATTTATATAAACTTCCTTCTTATCATAATTAGCGCCATCAAACCTTCCTATATTTTTCATAATCATTCAAAATAAATGACAAAAATTTAAAATGCAAGGAGTTGAAGCGTTCAAAAATAAATGTCAGGAATTTAAAATGTATGGAGCCGATGCGCTCAAAATAAATGATGAAAATTAAAAATGCAGGGAGCCAGTGCACTCAAAAGTAAATGACATGAAAATATTTATGCTAGTTAAACATAGAATTAAAATATTTTCCTTCTCTCTCTTTTTCAAAAGTAAATGGCTAATCAAACCATTGTTCGCGTATATTCACCCATTGGACTCATCATTTCTCTCATTCTTCTTCTTCTTTCTCTCTTTTTTTCCATCTTATTTTCCTCTTTTCCACTCTTATCTCTCCCTTTAGTCTGTCTTTTGAAAAGTGAGATGATCATCCCTTGTTGCGAACCCTTGCTTAGAGCTAATAAGTCCTTGTGAGAATTTTCCCTAGCATTTATTCCTTGATTTCCCGTCAATTGATTTATCGCAACAATTTACTAAGTAACCATTGTCTCTGATGCTTCTGTCATTTCTAGCTTTGTTCTTGGGAATTTTGCTCCAATATGGTCATTTGAAAATAAAATTGCCCCAACGTAAGCCATTTGAGTTCTAACTTGCCCCAGTATAAGCCTTTGTTCCAAACAAACTATTGAGATTTCGCCTATTTTACGTGCCCTAACTTTTGCTTAGACCATCCTTTGCGGGTTTTCGGTCTAGTGGGCTCTTTCTTCTCTTTTCTTTCTTTTTTTAGCATTGAGAATTTCATAGGGGGTAAGTCTAGTTTTCTTTCCTCGATTAAAACTAGTAACTCATTCTTGATCTAACTTGTTAATTAGAAGATTGCCATTAAATTATTAAATAAATGATACTGAATTTATATTCCCTTTTATCGAAACATTTTATAATAAACATGCATGATTTCACAGGTATGAAAAAAACAAAGAATAACATAATAAAGAAAGAAGAAGAGGAAGAAAAGAAAAAGTGCTTTAATTGATTTGAACCTTCACAAGCACATAAAGATGCTGAAAGAGACCAATAGTATGAAGGATGATACAAAGAAAAAGTGAAAGGAAATTGCCCCGGTTAGGATTCCTTTGTTCTCATTAGATAGGTCTTAATTCTCATATGGACATTATAATCATTGATTGCCAGTGACACAATTTTTTTTTTCAATTGATCACCGTTTAAATTTGTCCTAATTTAGAACTGAATTGAATATGGTAGAAACTTATCCTAGTGTAAGTCAAATTGAACTAGGGAAAGGAAAAAAAATTGCCCCAATTTAGAGTTGAATAGGAAAATGACAACAAACCTTTATTGATCAAGATGGACTTTTTGAGGCTTGTAACGTGGCTAAGGTTAAAGGTTATGAAAGGAAAAATATAAAGTTCAAACAAGTGTTTAAGAGTTGAATGAGATCAAGGATCTTTAATAAGCTTTGTCAATTGCCTTTGGCATTATTAAGAGCACTGATTCTTTTCCCTTTTCATTTCATCATTTGCTTTTGCCATGAGCCATTTCACTTTTCATCATCATCATCATCTTCTTCTTCTTTTTTTCGTTTTCTTCTTCTTCTTGTTCCTTTTTTTTTTCACAAAAATCAACCTTTTTTACTTTGTACTAACCCCTAGTGTAGGGGTGTTTCTTGTCCAAGGTTCTTTAAAGAAATTTTTCAAACTCAAAAGGGGTAACAATAGATAATAAATATGATGAAATTTTGTAAAGGATAGAAAAAGATGACTAATTTTCATTTTCAAATCATGATTGTTTATTTTCAAATCTTTAATTTTGAGACAAAAAGATAGTGCACACCAAGTGATTACTTATTTGCTCTTTTTTAATTTTTTTCTTTTTGATTCATTCTTCTTCTTTTTTTGTAAAAGGCACATGCACATGTGAACTTTATGACTACTGATATCTATCAAATCGAGGACAACCAATAATTAGAGTCCAATGAGGTCTAAATACAGGGAAGACACTTTGAATAAACGAAAGAGAATAAATGTCAAGAAAGACAATATGATAAAAATGAAAGGAAACAAGGTATGTTAAAATCCACGTAAATTCATTACATTAATGCTTCAAGAAAGTTAACATACATTTAACATCACAAAAGTCCAAGATAACATCATAACTAAACAATGATTTTATGATAATTATATCAATTAACACCTTAGATCACCAATTGTTCAAAGGTTTCGAGTTGCTGGAGGGCGGTTGGTATAAACAGGACAGGTTGGTACATATGGACGTGGCGAAGGAACATTATTGACTTGGTATGACGTTTGGTAAACTGAATGAGCGGGTGGGGGAGCTTGATAAGAAGGGTAAGGGTTTGAGTTAGATGTAAGGGCTTGGTAGGTAGGGTAAAACGATGGATAATGGGGTTGTGAAGGTTGTTAGTTTTGCGCATAACTCACTTTCGACTCCTTTTTCTTAGGGGGAAACTCCTTCTTGAAACCACTTTCATTATTGTCACTTTTTGATAGACTCCCTCACATCTTGCAGTATTGCTTCTAAACTTGCTTGGGTCTCAGATATCTCATTCATCTGTCCTGTCATTTCATCAACTTCCCTGCTCAAATTTCTCTCTACCTCAGGATTATTAGCAGTCATTCTAGTCTGAGATCTGGTATTGTGAACTCGAGTTTGATTGGTCTCTTCTTTCCTAAGTCGCGCAATGGTTCTTGAACCAACTTGATTTGTTAAAATAAGATAACATTAAACAGAGAATGAGATGAAATGAATGAGATGCATAAAATCAATGAACTTTGTGATGAAAACATTTTCTCTCCTCTCTCTCTTTTTTTTTTTAAAAAAAGAAAGAATATTAGGAATGAAAATATAAGATGATGTATCTTTTTTTTTTTTTTTAATGCTGATTTTTTTTTAAAAAAATATAAGAATGAATGACACAAGAAATATATAGATAAAGAAGAAGTATGTTCCCTTTGTGTCCTAGTCAGGTGGAACCTAAGGGTTAGATCTCCTCAAGGTCATGATTCTAATTTTGGCAGTCATTATGTTCAATCTATTAGTGCAAGGTTTTTCATGACAGATCTAAACTTTTAAAAAGTCATGGTCCCTAGATTGCCCCTATCTTGAAAGACAAGGACCCAACTCATGAATTAATCACAAGTAGAGATAAACCCTCTCAATATGCCTAATCCATGATACTGATAACAATCTGAGTGGTGTCTCAACAAATGTCAAGTGAGCATAAGGTCCCTCAATAACAAAAGTAGAGACACCTCCTACTCATCGAGTTCGCAGAAACTCGGGTATAGAGCCTAAAAATTGTGTGAGGTAAGTGATAGTGATGTGTGTAAGGGAGCATACAAACTTGTACAAAAATTTAAAAAGATAAAATTATCCCCCAACCTAAAAAAATAATAGTCAAACATACATACGACAACCAACCAGCAATCATTTACCCTATGATTTCAATAATCAAACATAAAATATTAAAACCACAAAATATATAAAAATAGACCATGAGCATCAAAGTTAACACAAGAGAACACTATCAGAAATTTACATGAAGGTACTAGATTAAAAAAAATGTATTTACAAAGAAATAAGAAAACGAAAACAATGACAAAAAGGGTAAAATAAATAAATAAAAGTTATTAATAATTCGCACAACTAACAATAATAGGTCTGACTCTCCAAGTATCCCTAGTGGAGTCGCCATCTATAACAACTGAGATCTGCGATTGGAGCAGCGAACAAATATGATTTTTTTTAAAACCTATAAATGGAATGGAAAATAGAATCGCCACCAATTTTATTTGAATTAGGAAAAATTTAAAAACCTTTTTTAGAAAACAGTTTTTGAAAATCAAATTGGATTCGGGAGTCGATTATATATAGGGAATGATGGAAACTTAATTCCATAGCACCTCTAATACATCTGTCATGAGACGGTTACCTTAAGTCAATTGTGGAAATTTTTTACATCTCTTGAAAATATTTATTTTACCCCTTTTGTTAAAAGATAAACGAAATAGAAAAATAAATTATGAAAATTTAATTTTTCGCTTGATGGAATAGGAGTTCCGCTCCTACGTAGGGGTGTTCATGGGTTGGGTTGGGTGGGTTCAGTGTCATTTTTGGACTCGACCCGCTCAAGAGATTTTTTTTTCTTGACCTGACTTGATCCGACCCACTCAAGAGTGGGTTGGGTTGGGTCGAACCCGTGGGTCTGACATGTTTTTTTTTTTAAAAAATAAATTTTTGAAAATAAAGTCAAAATACAAAATCTAACAAATTAATACCATAAGTTAAAGCCCCTGTGGCTGAATTCTACTCATTTGAACTTGAATCCACATGCCAGAATCTTCAATGCCCTCTGCTTCATCTAGTGAGCTCACCCATAAAGCCACACTAACTTCTATTGTATCTCAAACCTGTAGACTCTTTCCCATTCATCTCTCCCTCCCTTTCTTTGTGAATACTTGCCAAAATCCCCCTCAAGTCCCTGTTGTGCACATTACATCTAGTTTTTGAATCAAGATTTATTAAAATAAACCCAGTTGTAGGAGGACATATTGTTTTTCCAAGTTGGGAAACTTTTTCCTATTAATGAAAATTAAAGACTAAAAAGAGAAAGAAGTATATAGAAATAAGAAGAAGCTAGTAATGGCAAGGTAGTAGCTGAACCAGACCTGATCAGCGCTATTGAGGCCAATGATCTTGCTCTTCTCAAGGATCTTAACAGTAAAAAGGGAGGATGGTCGCGATTCGCGATCTCAGGAAAGGAAATGACACAGCAAATCAGATCTGGAGCGGGATGGATGCTGGAGCTGTACGACTTGGACACCAGCACCGCAGACGCTTGGAGGCTTTGCCGTAGACAAAGTGTGGACTGTGGAGGGAGATAAGAAGTAGTGGGTGTGGGTGTGGGTGTGGTCGTGTCACTATGTGGGTGGAGACGTGGAGTGGTGGAATTAGGGATTGAAATGAGAGTTGTGGGTGTTATAGATTGGAAATTGGATAACGTGGATGGAAACTGATTTTACAAAAAAAAAATAATGGGGCCATGGGTGGGTCGGGTTGTGCGAATTAGAAGTGTTCTAACCCGTTACTTGACCCATACACTGCAGGTTGAACATTTTTCAACCTGACCCAACCCGCAAACCCAACCCAACCCGCATTTTATGGGTTAGGTTGGGTTGAAACCTACGAGTTCGTGGGTCAACTTGACCAGCTGGACACCCCTACTCTTACGTATCCCTAGATGCAATGAGGAACTCAAAGTCATGTTGTTCTTTAGAAAATGATTGTTAGTTAGTTTGATTTTATTTTATTTTTTAAAAAAATTGTCTTTTTATTTAAAAAAAATAAATTTTTAAAATTTGAATTAAAAAATTGTCATGACTCAGTTAATTCAATTAATTCTTGAAAGTTGAGGCTCGGTGTCACACTTGAGACATCACTTGCAAACGATTATAATTCAAATAACACTTTAAAAAAATTTAAAATTTTCAAATTAACAAGTTGTAACAACTCATTTAATTTTCAGTGCAATATTTGATAAATTAAAATATACACCAATAATACATAAACATGCCATGTTACTCGAATTGATAGAAAAATAAGAATATACTTTATGCTATTAATTCAAACTCAATGTAATTCCTAATAATCCAAAGTCACATAGGAACCAAAAGGATGAATGTGATATAGTGTGGTGAAGAGTGCTTGTACGTGTGTGAGTTAATTAAGAAAAAAAAGCTTTTGGTTTTAAAAAAAACAAAAAACAAGAAAAACAAAATTCAACTAAGATCAAACAAATATCAAAACATAATACTGGAATAATGTAGTATATAAAATCAATGATTGGGGTGAAATCTGCAAGTGTATGGTTTCGTCGTCAAGTAATAAAATATCGAATCCACAGGGACTATGTTTATGAATACCAATTAATTAATTAATTCAATTCAATTAAACAAAAGAGAATATAATTGTTGAACAAGAACGTAGAAACCAAACAATTAAATAAATAAAAGTTAAGACTTAAAATTGAGAATAAAAATAGCAAATTGTTGAGAAAAGATTTCAGAATTAAGAAAGCTTCTAGGATTGGGGTTAACCACAATGATACAAGACTCCTAATTGACAATCCTCTTATTAACACTTGAAATTCAATTGAAGGTGAATTACCCTAAATTAGTTAATGTTCCCTTTCAAGATACAAGAACCGTGCCCAATTAAACCAATTCCTACTCTCGTGGTAATTGAATTTAAATTGAACCCATTACGTTTTTTGGTAATTCATTAATCCTCGAAAGGCTAAACCTACTCTCGTGATTTAAACCTTAAGTTCAATTCTTATAGTTCCAACACCTAGGTTCACCTTTCAGTACGTCCCTAGATATCTATGAGATGCAAATAAGTGGCCAGCAAATTCACATGAATAATCGCAATAAGGATTGAATCAACAACATTCAAGATTAATAAAAGGGGTAAATAATATCAATTAATCATTATCAATGTATCAAAGGGCATTGCCCAATCTTAGAAACAAAAGGGAACTACTTAGACATGGAGAAGAAGAAATCATAAATCATGTTCCAAGAACCTCCAAACCCGTAATCCAAGAGGGAAGAGAGGAAGATGAAGATCAAGAGCCTCCAATGTGCCTCCTTCCAAACCAGAAACGAACCCTAATGCTGTCTTCAGAACATCTATAAATACCCCATGGGTTAAAACTGGTTCAAGCCCATCGAAAAGAGAAAACGGACTTAAAAATCGACACGCACACCGAACCACGGCCGTGGTGGGGACCACGGCCAGACCGTGGTTGTCTCTGTTTGACAATTATAGTCGTGTTTCAGACCACGGCCAGGGTGTGGTTCAGAACACGGCCAGGCCGTGGTCCAGACCATGGCCAGGGTGTGGTTCAGACCACGGCCAGGCCGTGGTCCAGACCATGGCCAGGGTGTGGTTGACTCGAACTCTCCTTTTTACTTTTTCACGCACTGTTCGATCCATGGCGTGGTTCAAGCCACGGGCAGGCCGTGGTTCCCTCTGGAGCGAGCTTTTTGTCCTAAAATGCTACCCTTTAAGCTCCAACTTCAATTGTGCAAGTTTTTCATCCATTTCAAGGCCAATTAAGCACCAATCCTGCACAATAACACCAAAAACACCGCAGTTATCCGAACTATATGGAAAAACAAATAAAAAGGGAAACTAAAATGCCTAGAATGTATAAAAATGCATGCAAACACAAGAACAAAATATGATGTTGTTTCACACACATCAAATACCCCCAAGCTTAAGATTTTGCTTGTCCCCAAGCAATAACTAGGACCAAGTAAGAAATGGGATTATGAGACAATAATGAATGAGGAACCCGAGAAAACATCCAACCAAGCAATAGGCAAAGACAAACCAAGAATTAGATAGGTAATCAAAATCAAGTCCAATTAGAGGCTAAAGTTCTCAGAAATCATGCTCCTCACTAAATTAGGATCACTCCACTAACTACACTCAAAGTGTTTAAGGATGAAGACAATGCGCTCAATATTCCTTAAAGAAAATGCACTTCCATAAGCTTGATAAGAAACCAAATTTTCACTAATAATCAGCATGAATGCAAAAATCAAAAGGTCTTTCAAGGGATATAATGGGGCCATGGGAATGATGTCATGAAGGATAAAGAAAGGAGGGTATGCACAAAGGGCTAACAACATTTTCAACAAGCACAAGAAACCCAATAGAACATACACGGAGCAAAGACAATTTTCAATCAAGGCATAATTCCACATTTTCTTCCTTTTCTTTTCAAGCTTTTCTTTTATTTTGTTTTCCTTTTTTCCTCATTTTTTTTTCAGGGGAGAGACCTCATTTTTAAAACACATGATTCCCAATACAACATTCAAACTCAGATTGCTCCATTCAATATTCTAAATGATCACCGACAATGTATCATCATAGGCATCAAGAAAACAATTATACAATAAGCTCAAAATGGGCAACTAGTGGATGAAAGTGTAACAAATTCAGAAGGCCAGAAAAATACCTAAGATGCCTTAATCACATTCAAGCATGCAAACCAAGATTTCGCCTCAAAATGGTTTCAGATCAAGTTCTAGAGCATAAAATCAATGAGGAATGACCACTCAACACAAAGAATGGGATGAAAAATTATATAGTGCATAAATCTCATACAGGCTCAAAACTCACTTTTAGAGGTTCAAAAATCAATGAGAAACACAAATTCAGAGAACATATGCTAATTATCAACTATCAAGAAATCACCTCCACTATCAATTAAAGACAATGCCTATTGCCTGCCACAAGATTCAATAAATTGGGTTCCAAATCAATTATCATCTCAAAATCCCCAAAAGAGAGGGGGACAAGGTTCAACCAAAAAGCATAAATATAAGATGGTGTGAAAATGCAACAAGAAAATGCAATGCAAAATGAGATATGGGAATGCATGATAATGAAGATAAAAATAAAAATGAAAAATAAATACCCCCAAGCTTAGACCTTACATTGTCCCCAATGTAAAAATCTAAAACTAAGGAAGGAATAAATGAAAAGAACTCACTGCGGTGGTGGAAAAAGGAGACGTGTAGCCATGAACTCGAACATCCGATCTAAAACTCCATTTTTTTTTTGGCCGACACTATATACATCCCCTTACAAAAGCTCCGAACTCGGGAGGCACCAAAGCCGACTCAACAATAGCTAACTAAGAAACAAAATAAATAAATAAAAAAAAAATTAATCAATAAAAATAAGAAAATAAAGAAAAAAAAAATAGAATGTTGGGTTGCCTCCCAAGAAGCGCTAAGTTATAGTCATTAGCTTGACTATGAGCTGGTTCTATGCTCAGGTGATGTCAATGGAGTGGTCCTCAGTCCCCACTCCTTCTTCATAGTGTTGCACTCTCTGGCCATTTATCATGAATGTCTTCTGGCCTTCTATCTTCACCTCAAGCACACCATAGGATAAGACTCGAACAATCTCATATGGTCCAGACCATTTCGACCACAACTTACTTGGACAGAAACGTAGAAGCGAGTTATGAACAAGAACTTTATCCCCTGGTTTAAATTCACGCTTCTTGACACATTTGTCATCCCGCTTCTTGGTCCTTTCTTGCAGGGCTTGACCTTCTCGAACTTGGAAGCAACCTTGGGCAAGGTCTCCTCTAACATAGCATGAGTCACAAATTCCTGCATATCTGAAAGTACAACTCTGTCCACATCATCAGTAGCATCTATGTGATTACATGAATTAGAGGAATTAAGATTTTTTTCAGAATTGAAAACATTAAAAACTACTTCCTCATTATTCAATCGCAAAGTCAATTTCCCTTTGTGGACATCAATAATTGCCCTTCCAGTGGCGAGGAATGGTCGCCCAAGTATGAGCGGCATTTTAGCATCTTCTTCCATGTCAAGCACAACAAAATCAACAGGGTATAAAAACTTACCCACTCTAATAGGAACATCTTCCAAGATGCCAACGGGTACTTGACGGACCGACCTCCGCCAAACTGGAGTGAAATAGTTGTGGGTTTCAGCTCACCCACCTCTAACTTCTTGCACACAGAAAGGGGCATAAGACTGACACTAGCCCCTAAGTCACACAGAGCTTTATCAAAATTTGTGTTACCAATCAAACAGGGAATAGAGAAGCTACCTGGATCTTTTAGCTTAGGAGACAATTTATTTTGAATTAAAGCACTACACTCCTCAGTTAAAGCTACGGTCTCATATTCATCAAGCTTTCTCTTATTAGACAAAATGTCCTTAAGAAACTTAGCATAGGTAGGCATTTGTTTCAACGCCTCAGTGAAGGGTACATTAATGTACAATTTCTTAAGGACCTCTAGGAACTTCCCAAATTGCATATCTAGCTTGGCCTTAGCCAATCTTTGAGGGAATGGCACTGGGGTTGGTATGGTTCGGGGGTACATACTTAGACACCTTTTCATTAATTTTCTCTTCCTCTAAGGGTTGTGTCTTAGTGTCTTTTTCCTCATTCCCCTCATCTTTGTCACTCACCTCCTTACCCTTGGGATCCTCTAATGTCTTACCACTTCTCAAACTAAGCGCCATGCAGTGTTCATTACCTGGATTCATTTCAGGTGACCAAGAAATTTACCTTGTTGCCTATGTGAAGTGCCTGCAAGTTGGGCAATCTGAGTTTCTAACAATTTATTATGAATGGCCAAATTTTTAACTTTAGATGACAACTCTCTAATGGCCTCAGTCATAACTTGCCCATGTTGCCTAAACTCCTCATTTTGCTTAGCTTGACTCTCAACAAAATTCTCAAGAAGAGACTCAAATTTAGAGTTTTGTACCTGTTGGAGTCCAGAAGAGGGTTTAGCACTACCTTGCCCTGCTTGGTGTTGACTATTCCGGTAGGAGAAGTTGGGATGTGACTTCCAACCGGGGTTGTAAGTTTGAGAATATGGATCATTCCTCCCCTTTTGGTTGAAGTCATGGAAATTGTGGCATGATTCCACTTGCTCCACCGGTGCACCTTGTGAGGAGCCAATTCCAACTTGGCATTCAATACCTATGTGTCCCTGTGCTCCACAAATCTCACAAAAATTGTTAGAGGCACCTATAGCATTTACATGAGCCTTTTCAAGCATGTCAAAACGTTTATTCAAAGAATCAAATTTTGACATAATTAAATCAACTCCGTCTACCTCAAACTTACCTCCCGAGAGTTTTCTCGGGTTATTACCTCTTTCATTTGCCCATTGGTGATGATTTGTGGCAACACTCTCAATGATCTCATAGGCTTCGTCGCCTTCTATTCATCAAAGCTCCACCAGTGCGGTGAGTCTAGAGACACCTTCGAAGAATATTCCAGCCCATTATAGAAGGTGTGGACGATCAACCATTTTTCTAACCCATGGTGTGGGCAGGCTTCCAGCAAAGCCTTGTATCTATCCCAAGCTTCCGACAATGATTCACCATCTTTCTGAACAAAGCTTGTGATTTGGGTCCTCAGATGAGCAGTCTTGGATGGTGGAAAGAATTTGTTCAAGAAAGTTTGCTCCAATTGGTCCCAAGAAGTGATGGTCTCAGCGGGAATTGACCTCAACCAAGCCCTAGCTCTATCTCTCAATGATAATGGAAATAGGCGAAGGCGAATAGCATCAACAGAGGCACCTTCAATCTTGAGGGTCTCACAGAATTCCAAGAACATATCCACATGATCGTTTGGGTCCTCTGATGGCAATCCTCCAAACTGGTTCTGCCTTATCATGGTGAGTAAAGCAGGTGGTATGGTGAACTGTCTAGCTTCAATGTCGGCCGAGCAATTCCGAACGCAAACCCCGAGCATTAGGGGGCTGCATACTCTTTAAGAGGTCTATTATCGCAGGTGCAGCCATGACAAGCGTTGGCTCAAGTCTATCTCTTGCTCTTTGACTTTGTTGTCTTCTCCTTCTCGCGAAGGGTTCTTTCAATTTCAGGATCACTTCTTCAAGAGTCCCAAAACATCTAGTTCTTCGCATAAACAAGAGAATTACCTGTAGACACTCAAAGAGAAAACAAGAAAGTAGTAAAAAGGTTTAAAATAATTAAATTAAAAATTTAACTGATATTCAAGAAGAACACAGTCCCCGGCAACGGCACCCAAAACTTGATTGGGGTGAAATCCGCAAGTGTACGGTTTCGTCGTCAAGTAATAAAATATCGAATCCACAGGGACTATGTTTATGAATACCAATTAATTAATTAATTCAATTCAATTAAACAAAAGAGAATATAATTGTTGAACAAGAACGTAGAAACCAAACAATTAAATAAATAAAAGTTAAGACGCAAAATTGAGAATAAAAATAGCAAATTGTTGAGAAAAGATTTCAGAATTAAGAAAGCTTCCAGGATTAGGGTTAACCACAATGATACAAGACTCCTAATTGACAATCCTCTTATTAACACTTGAAATTCAATTGAAGGTGAATTACCCTAAATTAGTTAATGTTCCCTTTCAAGATACAAGAACCGTGCCCAATTAAACCAATTTCTACTTTCGTGGTAATTGAATTTAAATTGAACCCATTATGTTTTTTGGTAATTCATTAATCCTCGAAAGGCTAAACCTACTCTCGTGATTTAAACCTTAAGTTCAATTCTTATAGTTCCAACACCTAGGTTCACCTTTCAGTACGTCCCCAGATATCTATGAGATGCAAATAAGTGGCCAACAAATTCACATGAATAATCGCAATAAGGATTGAATCAACAACATTCAAGATTAATAAAAGGGGTAAACAATATCAATTAATCATTATCAATGTATCAAAATCAAAGGGCATTGCCCAATCCTAGAAACAAAAGGGAACTACTCAGACATGGAGAAGAAGAAACCAGAAATCATGTTCCAAGAACCTCCAAACCCGTAATCCAAGAGGGAAGAGAGGAAGATGAAGATCAAGAGCCTCTAATGTGCCTCCTTCTAAACCGAGAAACGAACCCTAATGTTGTCTTGAACATCTATAAATACCCCATGGGTTAAAACTGGTTCAAGCCCATCGAAAAGAGAAAACGGACTTAAAAATCGACACGCACACCGAACCACGGCCGTGGTGGGGACCACGACCGCACCGTGGTTGTCTCTCGTTTGACAATTATAGTCGTGTTTCGGACCACGGCCGGTGTGGTTCGGACCACGGCCAGGCCGTGGTCCGCACCATGGCCGGGTGTGGTTCGGACCACCGCCCGACCATGGCCGGGTGTGGTTGACTCGAACTCTCCTTTTTACTTTTTCACGCACTGCTCGATCCATGGCCGTGGTTCGGTGCCACGGCAGGCCGTGGTTCCCTCTGGAGCGAGCTTTTTGTCCTAAAATGTTACCCTTTAAGCTCCAACTTCAATTGTGCAAGTTTTTCATCCATTTCAAGGCCAATTAAGCACCAATCCTGCACAATAACACCAAAAACACCGCAGTTATCCGAACTAAATGGAAAAACAAATAAAAAGGGAAACTAAAATGCCTAGAATGTATAAAAATGCATGCAAACACAAGAACAAAATATGATGTTGTTTCACACACATCAATCAACTTCACCAGCATCTAATCCAAAACAAGCTTGAATAATGTATGGGAAGAGAACGTATCTTTTGACAATAAAACAAAGCAGGGACTTCTATTTAGTTAACCTGCACACACCTTTTACCTTCTTCTAATCTCTACCTTTAGCTCTAATTCTTCATGCAGCAAACTCTCTTCGCGTATGTAATTATTTGTAATTGTGAATGACAAAGGGTTCTATTTATAAGTAATTATTAAAGCCTTAATTCCCATATAAATATCAACTCATTAAATGATAAATGATCACAAAAAATCCCAACAAAATTAGCTTATTTATTCCTGGATTTATTTATTTTTAAAAAATTGAATCATGATCTCTCATTTAAAACACATCTCCCTTTTTTTTTTATTAAACCGTCATAATTTCTTATTTCAATTCTTTCCTTTTAAATCTTGAAGTTATTTTTTAAAAGTAACAAATCATAATTCCTCATAAAAAACACATCCTTCAATTATTTTTTTAAGAAAATCAAATCATGATTTCTTATTAAAAGCATATCCCTTATTTTTCAAGAATATCAAATAATGGTTTCTCATTAAAAACATTCTTTCAATTATTATTTCTTATTAAAATCATATCCCTTATTTTTTAATAATATCAAATCATGATTTCTCATTAAAAAGTATATCATTTATTGTATTTTAAGAAAATCAAATCATGATTTCTCATTAAAAGCATATTCCTATTTTTTTATTTTAATATCCATTGGGCATTGAGGCTCTTAATGGGTCAATAATTTGGACTTAGAAGTTGAGTTATTTTTTTATTTCCTTTTTTATTTTTTTTTTACTTATTTTTTATTTTATTATATTTTTTAATAAAAAATTTTAATGACCCGAACAAAATTGAGTATTTGATAATCACATATTTTATACATTAATAAACCCTTATTTTTAGTCATTTACACTTTTCATGTACTTAATTGATTAAGCTTGGTCATATTTCGTAATTTTGTGCTCAAATTGGGCTTAATTGATTTTTTTCAACATCATTGAGATTTTACACTACTTCTGTATTTTGGCTATAACTTGAGTTCTAGATGTTTAAAAATTATGTATCTTACCTTGTAAGAAAGATGAGAGAGAGCTCTACAACTTTCATGTAGAGCTTCAAGGCTAAATCAGACATCTAGTGGATCTAATTGGACCTAGAAGTTAGAACATGGGTTCTGTTATTGGAACCCGAGCAGTGTGCACTAATCAGGGCATAAATTGGGCTGTAGATGTGATATGGGCCTGAAACCGGTGGCATTTGGAAGCTAAGACATATATCTTAAATCCATATGATCTCTTTTCCAAACTATGACGTTTCAATGGAGTTTTCATCCCTTGAAGTCAGCCAACGGAATCAGAGACCTTTTGATAATAATTTGTCCATAACTTGAGTTGTAGACCTCTAATTAACATGGGGTTTGGGCCCAATTTCTCATAATTGACCCAGTTTTGTATTCATCAGGTTTTCAATGATGTAAGGCCAAATTAGGGGTTAGTTATAGGGGGTGAGGGGAGAAATCTGAGATAACCTTTTATTCTGCACTTTTCACCTTCTCTCTACATCCACTACAAGAAAAACAGGAGATTTGCGAAGGATAAATCCGCCGCAAATCACTCAAAATCCGCCGATTCGGATCCACCGCAAATATGATCGACGCAAAATAGTTTGCGGTGGATTTTTCCGCCGCAAATCCGCCGCAAAACTCTCCGGTGACATGTCGGCATAGTTGCCAGAAAAGGGCTAATTTGCGGCGGATGTTTTCGCCGCTAATTTGCGGTGGATTTTTCCGCTACTAATTTGTGGCAGATTTTGCGGTGGATTTTTTTGCCGCTAATTTGCGGCGGATTTTTTTGCCGCTAATTTGCGGCAAATTTTTCCGCCGCTAATTTGTGGCGGATTTTGCGGCGAATTTTTTCGCTGCTAATTTACGGCGGATTTTTTTGCCGCTAATTTGCGGCAAATTTTTCTGCCGCTAATTTGTGGCAGATTTTGCGGCGAATTTTTTCGCTGCTAATTTACGGCAAATTTTTTTGCCGCTAATTTGCGCCGGATTTTTCCACGCCTGATTTGTGGCGGACTTTTCCGTCGCTAATTTGCGGCAGATTTTGCGGCAGATTTTTCAATTTGCAAAGGATTTTGCGGTGGATAATCCGCCCCAAAAATCTACCCAAATTTGCGGCTGATATTTACTGCATAAAATCCACCGCAAATTTTTTTTGAATATTAAAAAAATTAAATTGGATATTCTAAATCCACAATATAACAAAATCCACTCAGACATCAATTTCAACCTGTCAATGCATTTGACCAATCTATAAAACAAACATAACAAATTGCATACAAAGTTTGTTCAAATACAAAGTTTAATAATTCTCATTATCATTGTCATCTTCATCATTATTATCTTCACTATTCTGATTATCTTCTTCTGTTAGTTGTAGTTGTTGGCTTGGTTGAGTGCCAACGGCTTGTACATATGATTTCAGCTCCTTAATCATTTGGTTCTTTTGACGCTGGTATTGTTCAAATCGCATTTTCCACTCTGCCTCACGTTGTTAGCTTTATTTATCTCCATTTGTCGTTGAATCTATTTGAACCCGATCCAACATCTCCTATTTGCAATCGCTTCCTTAACTCCTTAACACGATTAATATATGTAAACATAAATTCATCAATTCATTTCACGAATAATGAATTAACCAAAAATATGAAAAATAAAATGATTGACTACATCTATCAAAATACAAAAATCAATTAATAAAAAGTATTACAGCTATTACTTAACTTGATTAATAACGTGTTCAGGAACTTGACTTGACATAGGCCTTGAGGAAGATGAATCTCTATGATCATAAATAGATGCTTAAGAACCAAGGCCATAAACACGACCCTTCTTAGGACCGCCAACAGTTTTAATCCAAAGCTCTCGACTGGTCATTTGTGTACCAGATGCCCCTTCTTCATTTGAGCACTGAGAAGATTGTTCAGATTCCTTTGTTTTGAATTCCTCCTATGGATGGAAATAAAAAACTTCTTATGGTTATTGTTATAACATGATTGTAATATTAAAGGCAATGATTTCTAAAGAAATACTAACATATAAATCCTTAGCTTTTGTAGAAACCTATGCAGTACGGTCTTCTTTCCTCAAATGTACGTGACGAAATGTCTTATCAACTGTGGGCTCTCTACCCAAAGTCTTTGCCTGTAATAATGAGAAAAAAAGTTAATAACAAGATAATAAAACATATTGCTAAACAACTGGCGATAATAGTTACCAATTTCTGCGCATGAGTGCCTGTAGAAATACAACCACTAGTGTGCAAGCATCCACCAGTGTCAAAAGCATGATTCATCTTTGCTTGTTGACATTTCTCCTTATACATGCTACTAGCCCAGTGCCTGCATAAGTCTTCCCATATGCCTTCTCCAATCCAAAAAGGTCTTTCATTTAAGTTGCGTGCCTACCCCAACAAACCTGATAGTCTTTTTGAACTACGACTATTATATGCCTTCCGCATATGGTTATGATGCTGAGGCATCCACCAAACATAACTCTTCAAAAAAATTATGTAAATAACGTTAAAGTTTTAAAAAAATTGCACTATTACAAGACAAACAAACATAATTATGAGGAATAAAAATTGATACATACTTGAAACTCTCGAAACCACATTTTTCTAGTATCCTTGGGTATTTATAACCAAAATGTCCAGGGTTGATTATACCTAGATCGTATAATCTTTGTTATGACATCGGCAACAGGTTTAGATGGTAGAAATGTACGAAACAACTTGAAAAAGGAAATGTAAAAATTCTCAACAAAAAATTTGAATATGCATTAACTATAAATGAATAACAAATAGTTGTCCACATACCCAAAATCACCATCTGGCTCAACAAACATCTTATTGGTTTGATTTGTTACTTCCACATTAGAATCATGGGTATCCAGCGACTGACGAGTACTCGGTGATGGGCCAATAGTAGGTGACCCTGAATCATATGTTGTACCATGCGGTGTATGGGAAGTTGGTGACGGACGTTAAGGTCTAGGTGTAGGTATCATAACGTACTCAACAGATGGTGGCTGATGCAAACCTGTTGTGAGTGATATTGTAATAGAGGGTGGAGATGATCCTGACGATTGTCCCCTAGGTGGCCTCCCTAAATTGATTCGAAGATGTCGAAGTTGTTGCTTCTCCTTCTCCTTCCCTTTCCCCTTATCTCCTCATGACGATGACATCTACACAATTAATAAAAATATAATGTAAATATAATTCCAAGCACGACACAATAATGTATAACTAGTAACTACAACATCTTAATATAATTTTATACTCAAAGTTATAAGGAAACATTGTCCTCATCACTATTTGTTTCATATTCATTATTAGAGGAAGATGTTTCATCATCATCATCTTTAAAACTTTCTTCTTCTTCATCATTTTCAGCCTGTCTACTAGAACTAACATCTTGAACTACATCAAAAACCTCATTAGTGTCTTGCAAGTTATCAATGAGATCCACATCAACAATTGGATCCATAGGATTCATATCATCATCTTGGAATGCAAATTCAAGGGCACTTTCAATTTCAACTCGACCTTTTGCCTTGGTCTTTATTACCACCCACCATTGGACCTTATCCTTTTTCTTTCTAGGATAAGGAACGTAATACACTTGTCTTGCAGAGGAAGCAAGGATAAAAGGATCAAACCTCTCATATCATCTAGTGTGTCGAACCTCGACAATCTTATAATCTTTGTGAACTCTTGTACTTCTATTGATTGTAGGATCAAACCATTCATATTTAAAAAGAACAACTTTTTTTTTGGGTTCCCCAGGATATTCTAACTCAACTACATCTTTTAGTATTGCATAATAATCATTTTCATCTTCACGATTAGTTGAGCCTTTAACACACACACCACTATTGATTGTTTTCTTCCCATCTGACCAAGCATCTGTGTGAAATTTATATCCATTGACAAAATACATTGGCAAAGATGTCACACATCTACTAGGCCCCCATGCCAAATCATGTAAGTAAGAATTATTCACCATATTTTGTGGATTGTGAACCTAGAAAAAAATATAGTTAATGTTAATGATCTAAATCATATATAATGATTGCGAAAGCGAATTTAGTAATGTTTGAATACTCACATAACTTCTGAACCACTCTATAAAATCTGCATTAATTCTTTCATTTGAATGTTCCTCAGGAATGTTGAAATATCGTAAAAAAACACTGAAAAATTAAAAGTTTATGATTTGGTTGTTAGTGAGCAATACATATGTCAGAATTTAAGGCAAAATTAATAGTACTACTTACTTGAGGTATGGTTCAACTTCATCACAATTTAGCAAGATGTGTAATGTCGCATATTTCATCTCAGCATCATTTAGCCACTATTTTTTTGATGTTTCATAACCTCGGCCGGGTTGATTAAAAATTGCCAAAGTCGATTCCATCGACATATTTTCATCTATATCATCATTTCGTCGAACTCTAGTTCTCATTGACTTAACATGAGACTCAAAGTAAAATGAACAGAAATAAGATATCTCTTGAATCAAATAAGCTTCACAAATAGAACCTTCAACCCGAGCTTTGTTCTTGACTGTTTTCTTTATCTTGTTTAAGTACCTCTTAAATGGACACATCCATCTGTACTGAACTGGCCCCCCCACTCTTGCTTCATAAGGTAAATGAATTAGTAAATGTTCCATGGAATCAAAGAAACTTGGTGGAAATATCTTTTCCAATTTACACAAAATCACTGGAATGTTCTGTTCCATTTGGAGCATGTTTCTTTCTACCAAAGTCGTTGAGCACAAGTCTCGGAAAAATTGACTTAATTTAGTCAATGGCTTCCAAATCTGATCTGACAACAAAGAAAAAGCAACTGGAAGCAAACTCTCCATAAAAACGTGACAATCATGACTCTTAAGTCCAAACAATCGTAATTGATTCATGTCCACACATCTGGCCAAGTTCGAAGCATAACCATCTAGCATTTTTAAATGCTGCACCCATTCACAAACCATCTTCTTTTGCTCTTTTGTAAAAATGTAATTAGCCTTTGGTTTCATGATCTTACAACTGGGCAAATCAATAAGCTCCAATTCTGGTCATTGACAATATTCTTTTAAGTCCATTCTTGCCTTCACATTATCCTTTGTTTTGCCCTTAACATCCATAACAGTGTTGAATATGTTATCGAAGACATTTTTCTCAATATGCATGACATCTAAATTATGTCTAATTAAATTGTCCTTCCAATATGGTAACTCCCAAAATATGCTCTGCTTAGTCCAATTATGATAAACACCATACCCATGGTGTTTGCACGACTGAATTTCAGTTATTTTACTAAAGGCACTAACAATCTCACTTAATTCATGTTTAGATAATTTTGGTGGAGGCAACTTAGTCACAATAGTTTTCTTCTTAAATACATTTTTATTTCTTCTAAACATGTGATCAACGGGCAAGAATTGACGATGACAGTCAAACCACGAATTTTTTCCCCCATGCTTCAAAGTGAATGCCTTTGTCTGATCCATGCAATATGGACATGCTAATTTACCAGCAGTCATCAATCCAGACAACATTCCATAAGCAGGAAAGTCATTTATTGTCCACATCAATGCAGCCTTCATCATAAAATTTTGTTTGCTTGACACGTCATACGTTAAAACACCCACCCATAAAATTTTCAGTTCATCGATTAATGGTTGTAAATAAACATCAATCTTGCTCTTGGGATTATGAGGACCAGGAATAATGCATGTTAGGAACATGTATGGGCAGTCATACACATTTCTGGAGGTAAATTATATGGAGTGACTATCACAGGCCAACAAGAATAAGGAGAAGTAGATTGATTGTAGGGCGTGAATCCATCGGCACACAAACCAAGCCTAATATTTCTAGGATCATATGCAAATTCAAGATATGTCCTATTAAAATACTTCCATGCTTCACCATCGGATGGGTGCGACATGTCTCCCTCTTTCCTATTGTTTTCAGCATGCCATCTCATGTGTACAGATGAGCTCATAGAGGAATACAATCTCTTGAGCCTAGGAATAAGAGGTAAATAATGCATTCTTTTCACCGGAATTTCGTTGTTATTCCTATTATTGGTTTTACGAAGTTCGTATCTTTTAGCACCACAAAACCTACATTATCTGGCATTATCATAGTATAACATACAACTATTTACACAACAATCTATTTTTCTTGAAGCAAGCCCGAGTTTAGCAACCAATTTTTTTGTTCTATAGTAATTTAGAGGAATTCGTGATCCTGGTGGAGCAACCTCTCTTAATATATCCATAAATGAATCAAAGCATGCATGCGCTACATTATAATCAGATTTGAGGCTTAACATTCGAACTGCCAAGGATAACTCAGAATGAGTTTCGCAGCTAGGCCATAATGGCTGACTTGAAGCATTTAATAGATCATAAAACTCTTCGGCCTCTGGATGTGGAGCATCCTCAACACTCCGTTCAAAACGACTCCTAAAATCCCCAAAGTCTGTTCCAGCTGCATCACAAACCATATTTTGATATCTATCAACCACGTCTTCGTCCTCTAATATAGGACTATTAGCAGTATTCACACTAGAGTTTATATCTACACTAATTGGATCAGGCTCTTCCTCTCCATGATCTGTCTGTTACCAATACCTAGGTTTGAATCCTTTTTTATACAAATGAATTTTCACAATCTCAGGTTTCAACAATTTCCCACTATAACATATCAAACAGGGACACCTAATTGTTCCTTCACTTAAGTAATGGGAAGATCGACATGCATAATTCACAAACTCTTCAACTCCACATACAAATTCTTGTTTAAGTCCTCTACGACCCGAATTAGTCCTATTATACATCCATCTACGATTTTCTGGAACTACCATTTTCTGCAATGATAATTTTACACTTAAATCAAAATACAAAAATGCAAAATGCACAACATATGTTACATAATTAATATATTTTAAAATTATACATGTATAAATATTTCAATCAAAACAACTAGTATTCTCCACTAATGTGGTCAATTTAGAAAGCCAAAAATGCAAAAGTGTTCTCCAATAAAAGTCCAAATCCGATGCATACATTAAACCAAGCCTAACTTTTAACAAAAGACTAAGCAAAAGCAATGCGGGTTAATTAACACCAATCAAAAAGAAGAAAGGGTGAATCAAAGAGTAGATCAAACTTGTTAGAGACTGCCACACCGCACCAGTTGGAGATCTCCTCCTCAAGGTGTCACAAAATGCAACGTGATGCTAGCTTTAACAAAAACACAAGCTGGATTTATACAAAGTCTTCAATGCCTTCTTTCGATCCTGCTTTGATCATATCCTGGATTTACCATGAAAATAAGAAGTTGGGGTGAGAATTTGAAATTCCCAATAATAGATTTATACAACATAATCTCATAATAAATCTAATTACTGTATATAAAACAAGTTACTTAATTATTAAATAAAAAAGTGGCATAAGTCAAAATAATTCGTCTTTTCATTTCTGATATAAACCATTTATAAATAAAAACAAGAAATGTTTATAATACCTTTCTAATAAGAGTCACCTTGATGTGATTTTTAAATATAAGTTAAGCTAGAAATCTCATTTGTACCTGAACTAGCCATAGCCTTCTTTAAAAAGGAGCACCATTCTATTTCGTTTATTACATTCAATAGATTCCCAACAATTGCCACAATTCCAAATATTTCCAATCATATATGTTCATCAATTAATCTTTACACTTATCTATTAGGATAACAATTGATTTACATGTATTACGAATAAATTTTATTAAACACTCTTACTAAGGTCTCATCACACTTATAAATGCATACAAGAAAGGTCCCCACACTTACGAAAGCTAGTTTTTCCCAAAACAACATTTTGGCATTTTTTTCAATTTCAACCCTTGACCTTTGCTCAGTAAAATGTGCATAACTTGAGCTACGTATGTTGAAATGAGGTGAATTAGGTGTCCTTGGAAAGCTAAGAGAAAGAGCTACAACTTTCATGAAGAGCACAAAAGCTAATTCTCATTATATCTTGAGACATGGGCCGTGTTTTTTGACACGAGCCGTGTTGTTTGACACGGCCACACCCGTGTCCTGCTCTGTCTGCACGTTTCCACTAGATTTGAACTGGCAGAGAGCGACACAGCCCAACCCGTGTATTCGGACATGGGCCGTGTTCTTGGGACAGAAGTTTTGCAGAACCGTAGTTATGGTTCCATTGACCAAAATCTTGGATTTTTGCCACTCCAATCCAGTTTCTAGGTGAGTTTAAGTCCTAAATAAGTTCACAAACATGAAGGGAACATAAAACACCAAAAGATTTCACTAAAAATGGATCAAAACACTATAAATCTCATCCTTGGTTATTCAAAACCTAAAACTCCAAATTCTCATTTCAAATGGAAAATCAAGGTATACAAGTAATGAAAAACTGTTCTCATGCCTCTAGTAAACCAAATTATGTTATTCTCAAGTTTTCTAACAAGATTCAAGACAAAAC
The DNA here is from genome assembly GCA_029884605.1 of Ormosia emarginata. Taxonomy (NCBI): domain Eukaryota; kingdom Viridiplantae; phylum Streptophyta; class Magnoliopsida; order Fabales; family Fabaceae; genus Ormosia; species Ormosia emarginata. Next base: position 22,680,279 of record JAQQTP010000077.1, on the reverse strand, counting down.
AAGCAAAAACAACTCAAAACCCTAATTCCTACATCAAGTCACAACTTAAGAACAAGATGAAAAGAATAGGAAAGTGAGTCAAGAACAAGATTTTTCCCCTACCTCAAGGTCTTGAAGATGACGAAGGTTGCTCATGGAAGCTTTTATCTTGAAAGGGGAAGTGAGAAAGGGGAAGGGAGGGAGGAGAGATAATTAGATAAAGAATGCCATCTGAAAAATGAAAATGGCAGAAGGAAGAAGATGAAGTAGATTTAATTTTGCGGCGAATTTTTTGTGGCTGAAAAATCTGCCGCAAATGTACTATTTGAATTGCGGCATAATTTGCGGCGGATTTTTCTCAAAATTATTTTAATATTTTATTTAGAGTTTTTTATTATACTTATCAAATTTTGCGGCGAATTTTTTAGTCGCAAATTTAAATTTAGATTTGCTATGGATTTAGCAAACTGGATTGTTTTAATATTTTTTGGAATTTTAATTATACTTGATCTATTTTGCGGCGGATTTTTCCGTCGTAATTTTTTTTAAATTGCGGCTGAATTTGCTGCAGATTTATCCTCCGCAAATTTTTTTTATCTGAAAAAAAAAAATTTACGCCGGAAAAGTCATCGAAGAATTTTAGTGGCGAAAAATCCGCCGCAAAAATCTGCCGCAATTTTATCCGCCGCAATTGCGGAGGATTCGAATCCGCTGCAAAAAATCCGCCACAATTTCGGCGGATTTGAATCTGCCGCAAAATCGTTGTTTTCTTGTAGTGATCTTTCTATCTTCTTCTCCCTTCTTCCTCAAGCTCCATCATGGTGATAACTATGGAGAGATAAACTTTTGTAATCAATTCAGAGATTCTTGAAGAAATTATGGTTTGGATTCTTGAGATCTTAGTTCTGTTTTTGTGTTTGAATTACATTTGGATTCCTTTTCTTCTTCTTCTTCTTAATCTCTAATGCATGAATGGTGATTCTATTTATGGTTGATCTAATTAAGTCTTGATTTAAGATTGAGAATTGTAATAAGATTTAGGATTGAGTGATCTGAATTAATCACGGAATTACAGAGGTTAGGTTACTGATTTGTGCCTAGGTTAATTGAATTCAGACATCAAATTAACATAGATCTAACACGGATTGTACGATTGCAAATTTGTGTGTCAATTGTTAATTTGAATTCTATATGAGTATTTAGTATGAATTATGGATTTGATGCAGAGATTTTAGTTAAATCCAAATTAACCATTCAAATGCACTTCAAATGTTTGATGTATGATCTATGATAGAATCAACCCAATTTCAGATAGGTTTCTAAATTGATTGCTTTTTTAATTGAATTTCTCACTTTAATTATGTTATTTACATGTTTTAAGTTCTCAAACCCTCCCCTAATTTTGGCTTGATCTGATCAAATTGCATTTAAAATCATTGAGAGACGATTCGGTGTTGTTTCCTATGCTACAAGCTATAGGCATAACTCGGTTACAATTTTGAATGAGTTCGGTGCTCGTTAGAATTTTGGAGTCGTTGCTGGGAATTGTTAGCTGCAATTCGATCATATTAAATGACTATACTAACTCTTGTTCTTACTAACAATTAACTCTTGTTGATCATTCTGCTGCATTGCATTGCATTCTGGTGCATTGGTTATTGTTACATTGGCTACTATTACCGTTGATAATTCTTTTACTACCCTTATTAATAATTGCATTGCAAGATTTCCTTGTAAGTGTCATTCAATCATTTTGGACATGTTCCTAACTGCCTAAGACTGTTTTATACCCAGCTAGCACTTTTTCACCTAGTTCTGATTTCTTCTGGTGCAGGAGGAGACTAATGTTGATCTAACTGTAGAGTTTGGAGCTGAGACTTGGTCCCCAAGGTTAAATCATCATCCCCTTGAATTTTAGCTAAATTCCATCATCTGATAGGGTTTTTGAGAAAACTAGGAGCATAACGGTAATTACAGTAATTGTTTTGGTAACTCAGAATGTCTTGAATTTTAGCCAGTTGCTAGAAACAAATCCAATAAACCTGGCCAATATAGCAACATTGGTTATGCTTTTTTTTCCCAAAATCCATCGTTTAGACCACTTTTTCAATTTTTGAAATATTTTCTTTGCATGATAATTTTCTAAATTAGTATAGTTTTCATTATGTGGTGGTCCTATGATTTTTAAAATTCATTTGATGTGTTTTTTTATTTTTTTCTAGCCATTTCTGTAGTGTAGATTTGTGTAATTTTGTGTTTTTGGCATTCTGACACCTCCATAGCCTTGATTGGTGCATAACTAGGTCTAATTCTGATAACATGTTTGATTTTAATCCTGAAATTGATAGAACCTTGCATAGGTTGATTGAAGCTCGTAGGTTAAGTGCAAGAATTGCTTCTGAACTTGATTTTGATCTTGAATTTGAGAGTAAACCTAAGATCTTAAGTAATTTTGCAACTATGGGTGATAACATGCAGAATATGACCCTTTAGAAACTTGCTGCTCCTGATGTCACTTATCAACCATTAGGCATTCAGTATCTTGATGTAGATGCTGACTTTGAATTAAAGTCTGGACTAATCCACTTGTTGCCCAAGTTTCATGGACTTGCAGGTGAGGATCCCCATAAACATTTGAAGGAGTTCTATGTTGTGTGCTCAACCATGAGACCTCAAGGTATCCATGAAGAACACATAAAGCTGAGAGTATTCCCCCTTTCCTTTGCTGATGTAGCCAAGGACTGGCTTTATTATCTTTCACCAGGTTCTGTGACTTGCTGGAATGATATAAAGAAACTGTTTTTAGAGAAGTTTTTCCCTGCCTCCAGAGTTGCTGCAATTAGAAAAGACATATGTGACATCAGACAGATTTTAGGTGAAACTTTGCATAAGTACTGGGAGAGATTCAAGAAGTTGTGTTCAAGTTGTCCACACCACCAAATCAGTGATCAGTTATTGATCCAATACTTTTATGAGGGACTGATGCCAATGGTCAAAAGCATGATTAATGTTGCCAATGGAGGAGCTTTGGTGGATAAGACCCCTACTACTGCTAGAGACTTGATCGCTAACATGGCTGCCAATACACATCTATTTGGGACAAGAATGGTAACTCCAAGCAGAGGTGTAACTGAGATCCATATGGCTCAGGTAGACTAGAAGAGGATGGAAAACAAGCTTGATGAGTTAACCTCACTGGTGCGACAATTAGCAGTGGGACAACATGTACCCATTTCTGTACAAGAGCCTGTAAGGGTGTGAGGAATTTGCTCTTGTCCATCTCATCCTACAGATACCTGTCCAATACTTCAGGAAGATAATTATGCCACCCAAACCTATCCTGTTGCTGCAGTAGGCATTTTCCCTAGTAGACCCCAATATTAGCAATCACAACAGTAGCCCAGACATGATCCATTTTTTAGTACTTATAACCCTGGCTGGAAGGACCATCCCAACATGAGATATAGGAATTTTGGTCAGCAACAACAACCCCACTAACAACAGCAGCAACATCAATTTAGATACCAAACTGTAGGCCCTAACAATAAATACCAACCACCTGTATTCAGACTGCAACAACTTGTGTAGCAGTCTATACAAGTCACTCCAGCCTAGCCATCATTAGAAGATTTGATGAAACAGATGGCCATAAACAATATTTAGTTCCAGCAGAATGTGAATGCCACCATTCAGAATCTACAGATTCAGATTGGGCGGTTAGCAACCACTGCGAGTGAGCTGAAAAGTCAAGGATCGAGCTAATTGCCTTCGCAAACAGTCAATAACCCAAGAGACAATGTAAGTGTCATTACCTTGAGAAGTGACAGAGAAATTGATGGTCCAAGTATACCACAACCAGAGCTACCAGTATAGCAACCAGAGATTAACCAGAAACAACAAAATTCGCAGGAAATGAATAGCTCAATCCAGAAATTCGTGACACAGAAGAAATATGCAGATAATTCAGATCTGGCCATTCCACTACCTTTCCCAAAAAGGGTCACACAGTCCAAGCAAACAGTGCAAGCAAAAATAGAAAGAGAAGTCATGGAGACATTCAGGAAGGTGGAAATCAATATCCCCATCCTTGATGCAATCAAACAGATTCCAATATATGCCAAATTCCTCAAGGAGTTATGTACTCACAAGAGAATACTTAAGGGTACTGAGAAGATTAGTATGGGCAGAAATGTTTATGCAATGATTCAGTCAAGCATGCCACAGAAATGCAAAGATCTTGGAACTTTCACAATCCTTTGCACGATAAGCAACTCCAGATTTGAACATGCAATGCTAGATTTGGGTGCTTCTATTAATGTCATGCCTATGTCAGTTTATAAGTCTTTGAACATTGGCACTTTGTAACCCTCTAGTATAGTGATTCAGTTGGCAAATAAGATCACTACTCATCTTGCAGGAGTGCTAGAAGATGTGTTAGTTCGGGTGAATAAGTTGATTTTCCCAGCAGACTTCTACATTCTGGACATGGAAGATGGGTCTTCAACAAACCACGCTCCATTAATTTTAGGCAAACTATTCCTTAAGACAGCCAAGACCAAGATAAATGTGCATGTTGGCACCCTTTCTATGGAATTTGGTGACGATGTTGTATAGTTTAACATTTTTTATACCATGAGACATCCCCTAAAGGAGCATTCAGTTTTCCATATTGACGCGATTGAGATGCTGGTTGATGATGCTTATGCTGATATGTATATTGAATTCCTGATATTGCTGACTTTTTGGATTCTATTACTTGTGATACATATGCTGGCTGTGATATTGAACCATATGTTGCATGTGTTGAGATTTATGCAGTTATAGGTGATGATGTAGTTACTGACTTGAATAATGCAGCATGTGAAAATGAGAGTCAGAATTATGCTGAATTTAATGCTGCTGAGTTAGTTGTTTCAAATAGCTTGCTACCTTCCATTGTGCAACCTTTATCCTTAGAGTTGAAGACTTTACCAGACCATCTTAAATATGTATATTTGGGAGATGGTGAGAAACTACTAGTGATTGTCAATAAGAATCTGCAACTTGAACAAGAAGAAAAATTGTTGCAGGTTTTGAGGCAGAATAAGCAGGCCATCAGATGGACACTTGCATATATTCCTAGTATTAGTCCCTCAATATGCATGCATTGGATTTTATTGGAGGAAGGTACCAAACCAGTAAGGCAGCCCCAAAGGAGACTGAACCCCCTGATTCTGGATGTGGTGAAGAAAGAAGTGACCAAGTTGTTGCAAGCTGACATTATTTATCCTATATCTGATAGTAAGTAGGTGAACCTTGTGCAAGTTGTTCCAAAGAAATCCAGGGTCACTTTAGTTGCAAATTAGAATAATGAGCTTCTACCCACAAGAATCCAGAACAATTGGTGGGTCTATATCGATTATAGGCGGCTTAACCAGGCCACTAGGAAAGATTATTTTCCCTTGCCTTTCATTGATTAGATGTTGGAGAGACTAACTGGAAAGTCACATTACTATTTCCTGGATGGATATTCGGGCTATTTTCAAATTCATATATCCCCAGAAGACCAAGAGAAGACCACTTTTACATGTCCATTTGGCACATTTGCATACAGGAGGATGCCCTTCGGTCTGTGCAATGCTCCGGACACCTTTCAAAGGTGTATGGTAAGTATCTTTTCTAAATTTTTAAAGAGTTGCATGGATGTGTTTATGAATGATTTTACTATCTATGATTCTTCCTTTGATGCATGTCTGGATAGTTTAGCTCGGGTTCTGCATAGATGCATTGAGACTAACCTTGTTCTGAATTTTGAGAAATGTCATTTCATGGTAGAACAATGTATAGTTTTAGGCCATGTAGTATCTAGCAAGGGATTGAGGTAGATCCTACGAAAATAGATGTCATTTCATGCCTATCTTACCCCATATATGTGCGGGAGGTTCGTTCTTTCCTTGGTCATACAGGTTTCTATCGACAGTTCATAAAGGATTTCAGTAAAATTCCCTTTCCACTGTCCAACTAACTATAAAAAGATGTAGAGTTCCACTTTGACTAGAGGTGCAAGTTTGTATTTAATCACCTGAAGTGAGCATTGACTAGTACACCTATCATCTAGCCACCAGATTGGACACTCCCATTTAAGCTCATGTGTGATGCCTCTAATTATGCATTGGGAGCTGTCATTGCATAGAGAGTCAGCAAAGTATCTTATGTCATCTCCTATGTTTCGAGGACTTTAGATGTTGCACAAGCCAACTGCACAATAACTGAAAAGAAACTTTTAGCAATTATTTTTGCTTTAGATAAATTTCGAATATATTTGCTTGGTTCTAAGATGGTTGTATTTTCAGATCATATAGCTTTCAAGTTTCTCCTGAATAAGCCTGATGTAAAGCCCTGGTTGATTAGGTGGATGTTGCTACTCCAAGAGTCTGATATTGAGATTCGTGATAAGAGTGGAGCGAAGAACCTGGTGGCTGATCACCTGAGTCGGATTGAGAGAGAGACAGATTCTTCTCCCATCCATGATGCCTTCCCTGATGAGCAGCTATTCAAGCTGCAAGGTAACATCTATTGATTTGTAGATTTGGTTAATTTCTTAGTTGCTAGAGCACTAGTTGCACATTTTACTAAGGCACAGATTACTAAACTGAAAAGTGAGTCAAAATATTATGTGTGGGATGACCCTTATTTGTGGAGATTTTGTACTGACCAAGTTATTAGGAGATGTGCACCTGATAATGAGTTCCATTCTATTCTTAGCTTTTGTCATACACTTGCATGTGACGGCCATTTTGGTCCCCAACGGACTGCTAGGAAAGTTTTGAACTCTGGATTATATTGGCCCACTCTATTTCATGATGCATATGTGTTTTGTAAATCTTATGAATAATGCCAGAGAATAGGGAATATTTCTCATAGAAATGAGATGCCTCAACAACCTTTGTTGTTCTATGAGATATTCGATGTATGGGGTATTGATTTTATGGGTCCTTTTCCTGTATCATTTGGTTTTTTTTATATTCTGCTTGCTGTGGTTTATGTATCTAAATGGGTGGAGGCTAAGGCCACTCAGACTGATGATTCTCGAGTTGTTGTGGATTTTGTTAGGTCTCACATCCTATGCAGATTTGGCATTCTGAGGGCCATCATCAGTGATCAGGGTTCACACTTTCGCAATCAGAACATTAAGGCTTTATTGAAGAAATATGGAGTTATGCATAAAGTTTTCACACCGTACCACCCCTAAACAAACGGGCAAGCCGAGGTTTCCAATAGAGAAATAAAGCAAATCCTTGAAAAGACAGTTCAACCAAATAGGAAGGATTGGAACAAAAGGCTTGAAAATGCTCTATGGGCTTATAGGACCGCCTACAAGAAACCAATTGAGATGTCCCCTTACTGGATTGTCTTTGGAAAGGCATGCCACCTTCCTGTGGAGATTGAACACCGAGCATATTGGGCGGTAATGAAGTGCAACATGGACCTAGGCCAAGCAGGATTGCAAAGAAAGTTGCAACTACAAGAACTTGAAGAAATACGCCTAGAGGCCTATGAGAGCTCCAAAATTTACAAGGAGAAGACCAAAGCCTTCCATGATAAAATGATTGCTAGAAAAGAATTCAAAAGTGGTCAAAAAGTTCTCCTTTATAATTCCCATCTTAGGTTAATGCCCGAAAAATTAAGGTTTAGATGGGATAGACCATTTGTGTTACTAATGTTTTTTCTTATGGTGCAGTTGAGCTTCAAGATATGACAATAAAGAGAACGTTCAAGGTCAATGGGTATAGACTTAAGCATTTTCATAAAGATTGTCAAGAACACATCGTGGAAGTGATGGTTGTACTCGATACCATTTGCATAGATGGATAATGAGGGAGGCCCTTACCACACTTTTACTTTTCTTGCCATGAATATTTTGGTGATTTGCATTCTAGATTTTTCTATTGCTTTACATTGAGGGCAATGTAAAATTTAAGTGTAAGGGGGATGGAATAAATTTTATGTTGTTTTTAGTATTATTTCTTTAAATTTTTTTTGTGTATTCTTAATTGTTTTCCAATGTTGTTTTGAGATTTGTGAAGTTTATGAGTTTGAAGTAATTGAAATTCAAGGTTCATAGCATGATTGAATAAATTTTCTTCCTTCTTGAATTTGACATGCTTGGTTTTAAATGTTTGATTGGTGGATTGAGTTTGATAGATGCATATCTTGTGAGATTTTGAGCCTATTGATGGATGTATTTAACATTTATGCCATTATCTTCTTTCTTGTGTGATTTTCACTCATAGCAATTAATCACTCTAGAACTTACTTTAATTCTTTTTTAGGCTACATTTTTCACTTGCATGCATGAACATGATTGAGGCATTCTTTCTTGAATTTGCTACTTTGGCCAAATAGCCAACCTTGCATCATTTCTCTTTCATTGACCCCTTTGAGCCTATTTGCTTATTTTTTGTCTTAGCTCATTATATGCCTTATGTGAAAAATCATGTTTTTACCTTATCTTAGGGAATGAGAGAACATTAGTTCATTTTCATTTGAGGAGCTCTTTTGCTTGTGGAAAATTAATAGTTCAAGTGTGAGGGTTGTGCACATTGATGTGCAATATGCAATGTGATTGGTGGAAAAAAATAAAATAAAATAAATAAAAATCATAAAAAAATAAAAAAGAAAAAGAATAAATACAAGAAAGGTTATGAAAGAATAGAAATCGGAAAAAATAAAAAAAAATATAAATAAGAGAAGGAATATGTAAAGAGAATGTGCATAATATGGAATTGAGGGTAAAATTTCATACTTGTCACTTGCCAATTGAGTTCCTCCCCATTGTTTTTTTTATTCTTTTGGGTACTTAGTTTGTTAGATCTATATTGTTTCCTTCCCTTACCTTGGCTCCATTACAACCTTGAATAAAGTCCTCTTGATTTGTGTTTGCATGTGTTCGAGTAGTGGAAAAGTATAAGATAAGCAAGTTTATGGTAATGCAATTGTTCATGAGTTGAATTGAGCAAAATACCTACCTTTTAAACACTTGAGGGATTGAGAGTGTATCTTGTGAGGATCTATCATTCTTGATTCATGTTTTTCAAATTGAAGATATCTTACTTATTGGTTTGAGATGTGAAGAAATGTTACCTCATGAATGTTTTGATCCCTTGAAACTTTGGTTGCTCTTCTTGCTTGTAAACTTTTGCATATTTAATATCATTGGAAATTAATCTTTTAGAGCTTTTAGCTTTTGAATTTGTTTTGTTTTTCCTTGTTCCCTAGTTTTGGTCTTATGTGAATTGCCCAGGAGTGCAAAAAGCCAAGTGTGAGAGAATTTGATAATCACACATTTTATACATTAATAAACCCTCATTTTTAGTCATTTACACTTTCCATGTACTTAATTGATTGAGCTTGGTCATGTTTTGTAAGTTTGGGCTCAAATTGAGCTTAATTGATCTTTTCTAGCATTATTGAGATTTTATACTGTTTCTGTATTTCGACCATATCTTGAGTTCTAGATATTTAAAAATTATGTATCTTACCTTGTAGGAAAGATGAGAGAGAGCTCTACAACTTTCATGAGAGCTCCAAGGCTAAATCGGACATCTAGTGGGGCTAATTGGACCTAAAAGTCAGAACATGGGTTTTATTACTGGAACTCGAACAATGTGCACTAGCCAGGGCATAACTTAGGCTATAGATGTGATATGAGCCTGAAACTAATGGCATTTGGAAGCTAAGACATATATCTTCAATTCATATGAAGACCACTTTTCCAAACTATGACATTTCAATAGAGTTTTCATCCCTTGAAGTCAGCCAACGGAATCAGAGACCCTTTGAGAATGATTTGTCCATAAATTGAGTTGTAGACTTCCAATTAACATGGAGTTTATGCCCAATTTCTCATAATTGACCTAGCTTTTTACCCATCAAGTTTTCAATTATGTAAAGGCCAAATTAGGGGTTAGTTATAGGGGGTGAGGGCAGAAATCTGAGACAACCTTTCATTCTACACATCTTTCCTTCTTTCTACATCTTTTTTTCTTCTTCTCCTTTCTTCCTCAAGCTCCTTCATGGTGATAACTATGGAGAGCTAAACTTCTATAATCAATTCAGAGATTCTAGAAGAAATTGTGGTTTGGATTCTTGAGATCTTAGTTTTGTTTTTATGTTTGAATTGCATTTGGATTCTCCTTCTTCTTCTTGATCTCGAATGCATGAATGATGATTCTGTTTATGTTTGATCTGATTGGGTCTTAATTTAAGATTGAGAATTGTGATTGGTTTTATGATTGATTGATCTAAATTAATCACAAAATTACAAAGGTTATGTTACTAATTTGTGCCTAGATTAATTGAATTCAGAGATCAAATTAACATAGATCTAACATGGATTGTGCGATTGCAAATTTGTGTGTCAATTGTTAATTGAATTCTAGATGATTATCTAGTATGAATTCTAGATTTGATGCAGAGATTTTCGTTAAATCCAAATTAACCATTCAAATGCATTTCAAATGTTCGATGAATGATTTATGATAGAATCAACCTAATTTCAGATAGGTTTCTGAATTGATTGCTCTTTTAATTGAATTTATCACTTTAATTATGTTATTTATATGTTCTGAGTTCTCAAACCCCTTCCCCAATTTTGGCTTGATATGATCAAATTGCATTTAAAATTCATGAGAGACGATCCAGTGTTGTTTCCTATGCTACAAGCCATAGGCATAACTTGATTACAATTTTGAAATGAGTTTGGCGCTTGTCAGTGTTCACAACATATTTGAGCAAATCTTCCTCTAAAGTGAACAAAAGTATGTTCATCAATCTTAATCATGGTGCCTAGCTTTGAACCTGCTCTCCAGAGAAATTTTTGGTTATACAACTCAATAGGCAAATCAGGAATCTTGACCCAAATTGCCATTTTCTTAACCTCTTTATCCATTAGTTTAAATAAAGGCCTCCATCGTTGAACAAGGAGGTAATGATCTGCCACAAGCCAAGGCCCTTCAAAGAGGGCATGTCTATAGTCCTCTTTGGTAAACTTAACTAGAAAAAAGTCTTCATTTAGTTCAAGCACTGAGATTTCACCTTTCTTCTTCCATAGGTATTTTAGCTTAGCATCCATGAAATGTATACCAAGCCTTTTGCACAATAGCTTGACAATCAAGGTGTACTTCCATTGCCTACACCAACTATCATACTCTTTAAGCAAAACTTTCACAATAGGATTCAAATCAAAAGGTGGAATCTCTTCCTCCATGCATTCGCCATTTACATCTTTTGGACATAAGTAGGGGTGGGAACAGGCCAGGCCAGACCAGGCTTTGCCTTAAACAGGTCTGACCTATATCCCAATTATAAAGCCTAAGCTTGGCCTGTTAGCCTGTAATAGACCGATTTTTAAGGTTTGACCTGACCTTTTTAAAAGTCTGACTTAGCCTGAAAGCCTATTTAAATGCCTACTTTGCAATGAGGCCTTACAATAGGATAACATGCCTACCTTTAAATAGGCTAACAGACCTTTACATAAACTAACAGACCTTTACATAAGCTAACAGACTTATCTTTAAATAGGTCAACATGCATTTACATAAGTTAATAGACCTATATTTAAATAGGTCAACATGCTTTTACATAGGCTAACGAGCCTAAGCCTTGAAATAGGTCAATGAGCCTACTCAAGGCTAATAGATTTTTGTTATAACTTAACACTCACCTTCTAATTTTATAGATACTCATCACTTTCTTACTCTAGTCTTTGGTCGATGTGGGACTTAAATATATACCAAGTTACAAAATTATTAGAGGCATATAGTTGCAAAACATGAAAATCAAACCTACGCTCCTCTAATTGCAACATGAATGTAAGAAAGACTAGAGCTGTAATGAATTAGCATCATGATAATAACTACATGTTCTATAATGAATTAACAAGAAATATAATATCATAATATCAGTAATTGATGAAGTTAATATATTACCCCAAGAATTCCACAAACAACTAAATGAGTTAGACATGAAACATAGTCCAGTAACTTTAGTAACTTTTTGTCAGGTTCCTGCAACTAGAGACAAAATAATTGCACTATTTAACTATAAGAAAATTAAAATAATAAACTTATATATGTTATTAACAAATATATAAACAAGAAATCCAGAAATAAAGTATGTTATATCTTCATGTTTTACAACTATATGCCTACAATAATTTTGTAACTTGGTATATCTCCAAGTCCCACATCGATCAAAGACTAGAGTAATAAAGTAATAAACATCTATAAAAGTAAGAAGTAAGTGTTAACTTATTATTTTGATTTTAATAAATATATTACATTAAATATATTAATAAATATGTTATTTCTATTCTAACTTACTAACTTAGGTTATAGTTACTAATTTTTATTAAAATCTAATTAAAAAATATATTAATATATTATAATAATTTATAATTATTATAATAATATATATTATATTATATATAGTTAAGCATGTTAGAATTATCACATCCAGGCTTAAAAAGTTTATTAAATGACATGAGACTCAACTTTTTTAGTTAAACAAATTTTTAAAAAAGTCTTAACCTAACTTATTTAATAAACAAGTTATGTCAAATTAGACTTCAGACAAATCAAACCATAGATCCCTGACGGACAACCTGACCTATTTCCACCCCTACATAATTCTCCAATCACAACTTTGACAATATCATCTGGATTGATGTAATCTTTATACACACTAATTGCATAGCCTTATCCTTATAGGAAGGCTTAGTGGAAGGCTCAGAGATAACAACATTCTGCACGCCATTGATATCTCCCATATAACGGTCCTCCTGACTACCCTGATCAGATTTCTGAGTGTCCTCCATTTAGGAGACCTCCATAGCCTTCGAGATCTCCCCTCCCTCATTCTTCGTTTTCACTTTTTCGTTCACTTTGCCACCAAATCTTCTTCCTCCTTTGAAGCCACCGTAGTCTCCAGAACATTTTCTCCTCTCATACTCATTTTTACACTTTCATGACTTGAAAATTTGTGGCATAGAGAGGTAATTCAATGATTAATAGATTAATAGAAAATAGATAGATAATAAATAATAGATTTCTTATGTTTATTTTTTCGGTGGATCAACCCCTTTTTAACTTATTAACTAGTAGGTCAAGTAGGTCGGTCATTTTTTGATCTATTCTCAACTTAATCATCAACCCGCGGTGGGCCGTTTTGGCATTTCTAGTCAATGGTTTTGAACCCTCTCTCCTAGTACATGTGCCGTACCGTTTTAGGGCGAGAGTAGTGATAAATAGAGACAACTGTAAAATTTTATTATTTAAACATTCACTCAATTGACACTCTTCTCATTTCGACATATAATATATTTATTTTTTACTTTATAATTCAGTATATTTTAACACTTATTTATACATATATAGACATACGATATGTATATAGAATTTCTTATAGCAGATATTAAAAAAAAAACATTTTCCGACAATTGCACTTCATTGTCATACTATAATTACATTGGAACTCAGTTGTCATGTACACACTGTTCTTGGCTAGAAGAAAAAATGGTACTGCATCCGGCTAAGAAACATTGCTATCTTGTACTGCAAAATTCTGCTTTAAGTAATCAATTCCACAGATAGGGGACAACCTTTGATGAATGACAAGCCCACTACTTCACGTAGTTGCATGCAAAAATATTTCCTCGCCCATCTCTTTGTTAATTTTCTTAATGGGATTTAAAGTGATTGAGAATAATATTGAAAAAAAAAAGTGATTGAGAATAGAATATATCATAACTTTCTATCACTGATAAAATGTAAAAGGAGACAGATACTGTTATTTTATTATAAATTAGAGAGAAAAAAAGAGAACTGCTAGAACTGTATATGCAGCTACTGTCTCAGAAAAATATAAGCCAGAGTAAAAAAAAAATGGTGCTTAAAGTGTGAGTGTGTGACGTTTTTTCACTTTTTGTAGAATTCTACCTTGAAGGCTGGCTTTAAAAGGGATAAAAAAGAAAGTTGTTTCTTACTGATTAATTTATTTTATAGACTACTTATTTTTAATTAACTAATAACAACGTAATTTATTTACATGAAATGTTAAAATTATTTGACTTAATTGACATTATTGTGATGCAAGAAACGATTACAAAATCACCATGATCAATAAAATGAAGTTAATTATTAAGGTTTATATATACAACATTCATGGAGTCGCTGAGGGTTATTCCGGTTGAGGGACTCATGGCGTTCCCTCATTATTTTTTTTTGTTTGAAATTACTTTCATTTTATATGTAATTTTTTTCTAAAAAGATCTTATGTTCTATACCTGGAGTTCGAACTCAAATTAATATAAAGAACAATTACTTTTTACAACTGGGTGATCACTAACCAAAAACTTGATAGGAAAAAAAAATTTAAACTGCTCTCCAACAATAAAGTTCTTTGTCTTTGTCCCCCCTCAATATAATGTTTTTTTTTTCCGTTCAATATAAAGTTCTACCAATATAAAAATAAAAGTTCTACCCCTCCTATTTTCATGCTATCATTAATTTCGGCATGTGAAACTATGTCATTGATCATTAAATATCATTTTTCAATTCCTTTAAATGTAATTCTTTCTTAAAAAAAGTTATGTACAGCACACACGTTATTTGGTTTATTGCACTTGGTTAAGGTTATGAATCAACCTGTATCTCTCCCCATACAAGTGTCGTACTGTTTTAGAATAAAGAGAGTACTGCCAGAGACTTGCACTTCGTACTACAATTACAATTGCAACTCAATTGAGTACACCCCATTTTTCTTTAGGGGTACAACTGTACAAGTAAACCCCATTTTGGTTAAAAAAGATAGTACTACTCCATCTTGGTACAACATTAGCATCTTGTACTGCATAGTTCTGATTTAAAGAATCAATTCCACTGAAAGGGGACAGCTTTTGATGAATATTGACGAAGCCCACTTTGTTAGATTAAATATCTCAGAATCAATTCCACTGAAAGGGGACAGCTTTTGATGAATGACGAAGTTCACTTTGTTAGATTAAATATCTTATTTGATAAAATTGTAATTTATTTATTAATTTAATAAATAATTAAATTAAATTAAAAAATTAAATTTTTATTTGGTAAAAATAAAAAGATAATTTTATAATTATAATAATTGTTAATTTGATAAAAATTAATAATATTTAAAAAATAAGTTTTTATGCAAAACTTTAAATTTGTTTTTTATCAGAATTTCTTTTACTCTTATTATTATTAAAATAAAAAAAATAAAGAAAAGACAAAAGAATAAAATATAAGTTTTAAAATTTCTCTAACGTTCTTAAATTATAATCTATCAATTATATATGAATAAAATTTAATATTTTCTTATATTTTTGTTTATGGAATAATGAATTATAAGATCTTTATATTTTGATATTAATTTTTTATATTAATTTTTTTAAAAAATTATAAACTAGCATGTGATATCAAATAATGATTATAAAATTTATAATTCTCTATTGATGATGATTATTTTTTTCAATTTATATGAATCTTAAATGTAAAAACTTGACATTTTTTATTATGTTATTCTGTTACACTGTATAAATTAATTTTATGATATATTATTAATTCTAAAGTGAACGGCTACTTCTAATTGAATATTGATCGAAACTTGTTCTTGTGCGATCACGTCGCTGCACGTTAAGTTTCTGCACATTTCGTAATATTGTTTTCGTAATAATTGCATCACGTTTCTGCCAATCCTAAATGAATGAATTCGAGTTACAATCACGTCTGCACATGTCTGTGCAAATTGTATGATTGTTTTGATTATTTGATTATTCATACTGTCCCTTACGATTGTTCACGTCTACATCACGTGAATTGTTTTAATGATTGCAACGATAAATCAATATTATTTATTGATTGCAATAAATTAACGAATATTATTTTAATGATATATTGATATTTATGTATAATATTAATAATTTAAAATAATATTATGTAAGATTTGTTAATTACTAAAGTGATTAAATTTTTAAGTTTATTTAATCTTAAATTATATGAAAGTTATTTTAAAAAATATGCATTACTTGATTTTTATGTATAATATTATTAATTTAAAATGATATTATGTGAAATTTGTTAATCATTAAAGTGATCGAATCTTTAAGTTAATTTAATTTTAAATTGTATAAAAATTATTTTTTCAATTATCCATATAATGGTGCTATGAATGATATGATAACTATTTGTATATGAGTAAATTGAAATTCATTGTTATAAGACATTTATGAATTGTCCAAAGATTGATTAACTACTCTTATAATAAATGAACATGATTGTTAATAGTGTAAGTGTACTATTAATTTTATTTATATATATAAAGATAATAAATATTTCTAGTTAGTGTTATGGGTGTTCTTGGATCAGTCTTGATCAGTTTTGAGACAAAAAACCATTTGATCCAAACAAGTTAAGTATCATCGGTTTGATTTGGATTAGATAAATTCTAATAACCAAATCGATCCAATAATCAGTTTGGATTGAATTGGATGATTCGGTTTTTAACCAATAACATAATGAAAATGCAATCCAAATGAAGGCATATATGGGTTTTGGTGGCTGGAGTTGCTGGTTGATGGTGACTCGCGGTGGAGGCTCAGGTGCACAGTGGTTGGAGTTGCTGGAGGCGGATATGGAGGCAGATCTACTAGTGGCTCGCGGTGGAAAAGGATCTGCTGGTGGCTTGCGGTGGAGGCGCAATGGAGCGGATCTGTTGGTGGCTCGCAGTGGAGGGGCGCAGTGGAGCGGATCTGCTGGTGGCTCGCGGTGGAGGCATGCAGTGGAGACAGATCTACTGGTGGCTCGCGGTCGAAAATGAAGTAAATGGGAATGAGGGGGAAGGGGGTCGAAGTGTGGGGGGGGGGGAGAAAGAGGGATGATCTTTGAAAGGAGTTTGATACAAAATGAATGTTGAAAAAAGAGGAAGGGATAGTAGAGCAGGTAAAAGAGACATTATGGGCATTTAAGTAAGTTTAGGTGTATATTTAGTGTAGTAATCGGTTTAATTCAGTTTGGATTGGTTCCATTTTATGGAACTGAAAATCGAACTAAACTAATTGGTTCTTCAAAATTTCCATCTAAATCAATCTAGTCCATTTCGATTTTTGTCGATTTTCGATTTTTTTGGATCAGTTTTTTATTTTTTTTATTAATTTAGATCTGAACACCCCTAGTTAGTACATATATCATTTTCAAATTATACAAATTTTATTAGCATCATTATGTTAAATATGGTGTATTGATAGATCACCCAAAAGAGAACATTGATATACATTGAATACTTAAGTGATTTGTTGTCTGAATCTATATAGTATGTTAATTTATGACTCAAAGTATTACTGTTAGACATGTAATCATTACAGTACATATTGCTATGCATTCACATCTCTCATATGTTCTAATTTTTAATGGACTTAATTTTTCTTAATGGAGTGAGAAAATCTAGTTTTACCTTGAGGTAATAGATTTGGATTTGGCTCTTCGAGTAGAGAAAATAAGATACTATTACTATTTTAAGCATTGATTAAGAGAAAGTTCATTATACAAATTAGGAAAGATCAAACAGATTGAGTCTAATGTACATGCGAATGAGTATAGTTACCAATATTAAATCAGTTCTTCCTAAAACTGAGATTGCTAAAGAAATGATGAAGTTTATGGAAGAGTGCTCCTAAACTGTTGACAAGTCTCTTGCTGGGACATTAATAGATACTTTAACCACCATGAAATTTGATGGTTCTCATACTATGCATGAACACGTCATTGAAATGACAAACATTGCAATAAGACTTAAGTAATTGGGAATGAAAGTGGAGGATAATTTCCTTGTGCAGTTCATTCTAAACTCATTACCGCTTGAGTATGGTCCATTCCAAATGAACTATAATACCATGAAAGATAAATGGAATGTGCATGAACTGCACAATATGTTAGTTCAAGAGGAAACCAGACTTAAGAATCAAGGAAATCACTCTATCCATTATGTGAACCATCAAAAAGTTGGAAAGAAAGCTTATATATATTTCAAATCAAATTTAACTGAAGTTCCCCATAATACTTGGTGGATTGGTTCTGGATGTACAACTCATGTTTCTAATACGATGCAATGATTCCTTACAATCCAAACCATATGCCTGAATAAGAAGTTTGTCTTTATGGGAAATAAAGTGAAAGTTCTGGTGGAAGGTGTTGGGACTTATCGTTTAATCCTAGACACTGAAGATCATTTAAATTTATTTGAAACTTTTTATGTACCTATTATTTCTAGAAATTTAGTTTCTTTGTCTAAACTTGATGTTGCTGGATACTCTTTTAAGTTTGGTAATGAATGTTTTAGTTTATATAAGCATACCTATATGTTTGGTTTTGGTATACTTTGTGATGGTTTATATAATTGAATATTGATAATTTATATGCTGAAACTCTTATGACCTTGCATCATAATGTTAGTACTAAACGTAGTTTACTGAATGAACGTCTTGCTTACTTGTGGCATAAACGTTTGAGTCACATTTCCAAAGAAAGAATGGAAAGGTTGGTAAAGAATGACATCCTTCTAGATTTGGATTTCACTGACCTTAATATTTATGTGGAATGTATTAAGGGAAAACAAATAAAACATACAAAGAAAGGTGTCACGAGAAGCACTTGACTTTTTGAAATTGTACACACCGGTATATGTGAACCTTTTTTATATTAATTCTTTCGGTAAAGAAAAATACTTTATCACCTTTATTGACGATTATCCATGTTATGCATATGTCTATTTACTACATAAGAAATCACAAATAGTGAATGCCTTGAAAATTTATGTAAATGAAGTTGAAAGGCAATTTGACAGAAAGGTAAAGATCGTAAGGTCAGATAGAGGTGGTGAGTATTATGGAAGATTTGATGAAACTAGACAACACTCAGGTCCATTTGCTAAGTTCTTAGAAAAATGTGGCATATGTGCTCAATACACAATGCCATGTATACCACAACAAAATGTTGTATCAGAAAGACGTAATTGAACTTTAATGGATATAGTTAGGAGCATGTTAAGTAACACGTCTTTACCCTTGTCATTGTGAATGTATGCTTTAAAAATCGCCATGTATTTGTTGAATAAGGATCCTAGTAAGACAGTTCTAAAAACACCTTTTGAACTATGAATAGGTAAGAAACCCAGTTTAAGGCACCTGCATGTTTAGAGCTGCCAGACAGAAATAAGAATCTATAATCTACATGAAAAGAAATTGGATGCAAGAACAATCAGTGGATATTTCATTGATTATCCAGAAAAGTCTAAAGGGTATAAATTTTACTGTCCTACCCAAAGTACAAGAATTGTTAAAACTGGAAATATCTGGTTCATTGAGAATGGTGAAACCAGTGGGAGTGAAGCTTCACAAAATGTGGAGATTAAGGAAATTAGGGTACAAGTTCCTTTAACTTGTGCTCCTACTTATGAAATTGTTGTTCCTCATGTTGTTGAATAGAATAACAATCAAGAAGAACAACAAATTAATGATCCCGAGGTTAATAATGAACATATAGTAGAACAACTATAAGAAATAACATTAAGAAGATCTCAAAGAGAAAGAAAATCTACTATTCTGAATGACTATGTGGTGTATCTACAAGAGTAAAAAAATGACTTAAGAATTAATGACAATGATCCAGTTTCATTTTCATAAGTCATTTGTTCTGAAGTGGATTCAGAGGTGTAGTTGAGCTAGGCACGTCACGGTGATTTCCTCCTTGCACAGCAGTAGCAGAGCGTGTTGAATCAAGGGGGTTGATACCTGCAAAAGGACTCCAATGCTCAAGTAAGGTCCTGCACAAGTAGGGTTTATGTAATAAGATACTGATACCTATTTAAGGTGACTTAGCCTGGTATTTATAGAGTATGAACGGAATCGTAATGTAATTAGTATTAAGTGCATGTATTTAGGATTCATATCCTATTAGGGATCATCCTCCATTCATTGTTGGAGATGATCCATATAATATAGGAACGTAGATACTATAGTTATCAGCAGTTGAAGGTGGTTATGGGTCCTATAATTTCATAAGATCATGATTGGCAGTTATAGATATTTTTAGGATATATCTACTGCGTAGATCTAGTGCTCTTGGTATTTTGGCCCAATGCCGTGGTCCGTAGTTCTTGGTTTCGAGGTCCTGACAATGTGTCACCAAGGCTTAGTGGTCCGTAGTTCTTGGTTCCGAGGTCCTGACAATGTGTCACCAAGGCTTGGCTGAGATGTTCATGGCAGATCCCGATGGTGCACATACCGGGTTGATCCATTAGACATGGTCCACGATCATGGTCCAGAATAATTGCCCCCAACTTGGCGCTTAGATAGGACAACTAAGTGTCAAGATATATAAGTCTCAAAAGGAGCACAAGGCACGTGATGAACAAAAGAGTCCTAGCATTAATGCCAGATCTTGCGATGTAGTACGCAAAGGGCCAAGATCTGTGTTGCCTAGTTACATTTCTAGAATTCGATAGGTTTGTCCGATATTTGAGTAAGAGTACTTAGTCGTCGTTTCATTATCTGTGGTATGAACCAAGCTGCCCCCACTTATAGCTCGTGGGGCTCACTGAGTGTTTTTGTCGTAATCCTTGAATTTACAGTTAGTTGCAGTCTGTGTTGTATTAGGAAGCTGCTACTTTGAATTTATTAGGAATTTAAAACCACATTTAAGGGAATTGCATTTTCATGCTGTTGCCCAACTAC
This sequence comes from Ormosia emarginata, assembly GCA_029884605.1. Lineage (NCBI taxonomy): Eukaryota > Viridiplantae > Streptophyta > Magnoliopsida > Fabales > Fabaceae > Ormosia > Ormosia emarginata. The sequence continues at coordinate 22,659,518 of JAQQTP010000077.1, read as the reverse complement.
TAGCTGTCTTTGTAGCCAATGATGAAGTAGGAGCATTAAAAAATGGCTTTAAACGCGTGATCAGTTTACCTTTTGGATGACCAATCACTATGTTTTATTCCTTCTATAAATAAGGAATTTTTACTAGGGGATCATCGTCTACTTTTTTCATTCTTCACTTGTATTTTAATAGCCTTTTCCAGAGAATGATCTTATGTTTGTCAACCATGAACACTTGGAGAACTTCGTCTGCCTCTAAAACCATTCTCCTCTTCTTTTGAAAATCTTTAAAGACATTTCGTTTTCCATGTCCAATGCTTTTAACGGGAGCTTTTCTTTCTCGACATAATGGTTTGGTGATGATCAAGTAACTGCCTTACATGGCTAGTGTAACGCCCCTTTTTCTCCTTAGTCATAATGGGTAAGAAGAAGGAACGTCACACTATAGTGAAACGACATACAAATGATTACGAAAAATTTGAACATTTTTTTTTGCTTAATATGAATCTGGTTAAAACTTCCGTTTAATGTACATATACACCTGTTTATGAATATATCGCGTGATTGAGTTAAAATTAAAAGTTCCTCTTTCTAATAAAACTTCTGTCAAAAAGGTCAAAGAGAAATCAACGTGGAATGAAACATACGACCATTCACAATATGGATAATTACATACTTTGTACCAGAAATACAAGCCTGTTTAAATTACATTTCCAAAAATATTCAAAAGACAAAATGTGTACCTACCCCAAGAGATACAAATATATACCCACTAATCCAGTAGTACGTCAGACTCCCTCAAAACAAACAGACAGCCATCGGTAGCTATTAATTAAAACCAACCCTAAGACTGCCTAGAACGAGAAGGAACCGTAGATGGATCCTCCTCAGGGTCCTCGTCGTCCGACGAGACATCCATCGGGACGACAGAACAACGGGTAGGAGCCCGGGCAGTAGACAAAAAGGAATCCTCACAAGGGGTATAATACATTTCACCCCACATGTCCCTCACGGGCGTATAGAACTCCAGCCATACAAAAGCATGAAAATCTAGAATATGAGCGTCATAACGTCTTCACGCTAAGGACACCGTCACATCGCCATGGTATACACATCGATTAGTCTGCACGTTGATATGCTAGCAGTCCGGACCTCCAAGAAAGTTGATTCGCACGTAGCCAAAAAGTCCACGGAGCCGAAATGACATCCTCAACAACTTCGATCTCAGTCGTGATAAGGCCAGAAACCCTGAAACTCAGTGGTTTCCTTGTCCTCCTCACGAGCGTCTTCTCGAGAGCACACAATCCAACCAAAATACAAAATAGAGAAATTGCCGAAAGAGGTGAGATTCTCAGCTTTCAGTACCAACATGACAGTAAGAAAATAAACGGCGTCGAACGCCCACATAAGACACAGTTAATACATACAAGTGTAGTAATACCCGAAAGTAATTAACGGGAGTAAAGCAGCAAAGAACAATAGTTAACATTATCCATAGCCAGCTAGCAACATTAGCATTACCAAAAGTCAATTAAATATCGCAGTCATGATAGTAAACACATTATTCAATTATAAATGCTCAATGGACCATGTGACTGACAACTCACAATGCAACAAGGGTACCAAAGTTCCTACTCCATGGAGCTAGACGTAAACATTTTCGGAGTGAATGATCAAGGAGTAATACCAGTATATCAGTAGCCTTAAAATACAATGTGCTTTCTTTCATAAAATTGTTTGCGCAATGGCTCATACATGGTACCTCAACAGTTGATCGCGATATAGGACAGCGTCTCAGACAGGATCGTTGGTGTGTTGCATTGGTCTATCCCACGGCCCCAGTGGAGCTACCACTGTCTATTGTGAGACACCCACACCCCAACGCCCCCAGGGTCAACAACATATGACACCTACGCTTAGTCTACTCGCACCCGCACAAAGGTGTTATTCAAACTCCTAGGCAACATGGCCTTCTCAACAATGTCCAACAGACAACACACATGCATGATGACATAATATCCAATCATGTATGTTCATCAATGATGCATTCAACATAAGCATTGCCTCAATGGCATATAAGCATTAGTCAATGTCCAACATGACATATCAACAATACATTTATTAAAACATTGCCTCAATGGCATATCATCATTCTTATCTTATTGAGCACTAAATCAATAAATGCATAACCCACATAGGGAATCACACTTGCATCAATAATTCTCAGTATCAATATATGTTCCTTATTACACACATACCACAATTTCTATGTCATGGATCCAAGAATTCCATTTTCAAAATCATTTCTTCTCTATCGGTATGAATACATATTCCTATCGATTACACACAAGACGTAATCGATTACCAGATTTCCAGAATCACGATTTCGTACCTTTAAGGCTTGGTAATCGATTACAAGCTCCGTGTAATCGATTACTACGCGTAAACTTGCAGAAAACAGAGTTCTCCAGGTCCTTTAACTCAAACCAAACCAATCATTATCATATTTAATTAACAAGTTACTCAAATATATCTTCAAATCATGCAAGAGGTATCAATAAATCATACAAACCCAACAAAATGCACTATCATGAAGAACAACATAAAAATGAGAGAACTTTGTACACGGATTCAGAAATCAATAACAACACATATACAAGACATTCCCTTACTACCAAGATTGGTTGAAGAGGATCATCTCCCTCTTACCTATTTGGAAGACAACACAAGGTGTTACCTCTTCTTGTCCTAGATTTTCGTTTTCCCCTTCAAGAAGAACACCAATGTGAGTGATTTCCATAATGTCCACTCAAACCATGGAAAAATGAGTTCTTGATCACATAGGTGACCAAGAAAAACGAAAATGAGAAGAAAGTGAAAGAAAGGTGAAGACTTTACCTCCAAGCTCAAAGCTTTGGCTTCAATGGTGGATAGTGGAAGAAGAAGAACCAAAGGATGGTCTTGGAATGGTGGAAGAAAACACGAAATGAGTTTAGTTGTAGCAAACAATGGAGATGATCTCCAATGAGTGTGTGTACGGTGGTGAAGCAAGGAGAAGAAGAGAAGAGTGTTTGAAGTGTGAGAGTGGAGTGATAAAAGTGAGAATGAGAAAAGTGAGTATTTTAGGCTCCCAAAATAGCCATCTGCCATGGGAATGAGTGTGGGGAGTGAAGAGAGAGAAAATGAATTATTTGGGAAATTTCTAAGAAGCTTCCCTTGACAAGCTTAATTAATTTAATCATTCTTTTTGGAATTAAAGCTAATGGATGTGATACAAAGTAGATTTTTGGATAGTAGGATAATGTTTTTAATACATCTTATTGTTTAGTAGACAATTATTACAGTTGATAGAAGTCAGCATTAATTTACTTGACAGATGAAATCTACACAGCGTTTCATTATTATTACTGTTAAATTTCTTGAAAAATGTGAAACCTTGCAAACTGTGTCCGGTCTCGGGTTTAGTAAGATCCCCCGTCGACGTTTCCATAGTTCAAGGCTTTCAAAAAAAATATCTCATTTCTCTGGTTCCACTCAGTACATACGTAAAACGAGAAATATATTAAAATATTCCTCATTCTCAGAAAATTCCAGAAAAATTCAAGAAAATCACAAATATTTTAGAATGAATTCTGATAGTAGAAAAGTAAATTTTGAGGTGTTACAGCTAGGTCAACATGCATCTGGGTGGCATGAGCCTTTCTCTCTCGGCGTACGTGAGAGTGTTTGATCTACCCGCTCTTACCGGGAAGGTCCGTGGTTCCTGCGGTGATGCATGGAGACACTCGAAGATGCTCTACCCTTGCCCTCCTCCTTTCCGAGTGCTTTGGAGGCACTTAGCCTGGTATTTTGGCATGTCCTCTAAGTGCAGTTGGATATGCATAAGGGTCTTTTTGGGGAAAGCTCTCTCAAAGCTACCTGGGGCGGAGCATCCTGTTCAACAGGGAAAAAATCGATGCTGGTTTTGGAGGGACTGTCGACGTTGCAGCGACTCGGGCGGCCACTATCGTCAACGACTATGATGTTAACTTCATTCCCAGGTTCTCTAATGGGCATTCTTGACAGTACATTTTTTTTATGTATTTTTCCTTCTCTTTTTGTTAAGGCTGACAATGTATGGAATGAGAACAATCAATAAAATTATTCTTTTTTTGAATTTTATGTCTTGTATTCCTTTTCTCTGTTATCTGTTATTTGAACTAAGTCCAACGATTAGCTTATAAAGATGTACTCGACCTTATCATGTTGCCCCCAGCTTAGTACTTAGCTTGTCATAACTAAGTGTCAAGGTAGATCTCAATGCCCCTCGTTTAGGGGATCTGTGCTTTGTGTGAAGCTGGAGTCCGCCATGCCTATAAGGGATCAAGTTTTAACTTAGAGGTATTTCTAGAAGGTAGAGCCACCTGAAAATTATGATCGTACCGTAGTATGATATTTGCCAACGTGTGGAAGTTCCATTTTATAACTGGGGTCCACCATCTAGTTAAGAAGTAAGGTATCTTTGTTAGATGACCTGGTGTTCCACTAGGGTTCGTGCAAAAAATCCAAACTCAAATAGTAGAATTTTCGTGACAGTTTAGTTTCTTGAGTGAATTATCACTTCAACTACTTAGACAGTTATGATGCTCACATGGCATGTTTTGATGGGGGTCGTTACTATGTTTTTGTGTGCCATGATGAAGGGTTTTTTGAAAAGTGGAACGACTGGACAGAAGTATCCCCCAACTGTTCTGCCTCTATAAATAGGGGCTACGAGCGTCTTATCCACACTTTATTGGTTCTGAACATTTGTGGTGGTCTGAGAGAAATTTAGGCGAGCTTATACTTCCAAGGGTGTGATTTCGAGCAGTTCGCAACAATTGTTAGTGACTTTTGCTTCAGACCATCAACTTCAAGTCACCTTTTTCTTCCACTTTTGAAGGTATATCTCTCCTTAACCTTTGTTTCTGTCCTTTTTGACACTATAGAAAAAAGGGTTTTGTCTCCTCAGTCCAAATCTATTCCTCTTTTCTTAGTGAAGAGGATGAGGCTGCCCTTATTTCTGGGTCTGTTCTAATGGTGTTACCTCATGGAGCACCCTTTCTGCTACGCTCTAAGCGGTGAAGGAGTCCTACTGAGATTTAAACCTTCATGGGCTTGAAGGCTGTAATTCAAGGATTTGAGGATTGATATGGGTCCTCTACGATTCTCCCCCTTCCCTGTCTGAATCAGTAGGTCAGAATTCTTGATTAGAGGTGGCAAAATGGGCTAACCCGCCCCGCCCCGCATTCAACCCGCAAAAATGCGGGGCGGGGCGGGTTAGCCCATTTTGAAAAATGGGTTGGAAGAGCCAACCCACCCCGCTTTAGTGTTGGCGGGTTAGGCGGGTTGACCCGCATAAAGAAAAAAAAAAAAAATGAAAAAAAAGTAAGTGAGTTGATCCTAAAAAATAAAAAAAATGTATAAAAAATAAAAAAAATCATAAAAATTTAAAAATAGAAAAATTATAATTTATAGAGATTAAAAAAATAAAATAAATAAAATAAATTTAGTATCATACTCATAAAAATATCATAAACACAAATAATAAGACTAATTTGTAACATTTTTTTTAAAACTCAACCCGTCGGGCCAACCCACTTTTAGCACTTAAACGCTTAACCCGCGGGTTATGCGGGGCGGGTTATGCGGGTTGGAAATAAAAAATGGGTTGAAATCTTGAACCCAACCCGCAAAAAAATTGCGGGTTGGCGGACCAACCCAACGGGTTGAACCCGTTTTGCCACCTCTATTCTTGATTATGGCATTAGCTAATGGCCTCAATGGGTGTTTTCCAGGAGTCTAATGGCAAGGAGAAGGGCAGCGAGGCAAAGAAGACTGGCTGTAGAGGAGCCTCTAGTACTCACCCCTATGAGACCCATATATGCCTGGGTCAGTGACGATGTTTGGAAGCACACGTCCATTTATTCTACTAAGGTGACCCTTAGAGACCTCTTGGTATATTTGGAATTGATGGAAAGGGGTCGTAGGGATCAGGAGTTTTAAGTTTTGTGTCCGAAGCGAGATGATAAAGTATGTATGGAACAGGAAGGAGGCTAGCACTTCACATTTCTATATGAAGGCCTCTTCCTTGACTTTGGTCTCCAGCTTCCGTTTATGGATTTTCAAATCATGGTTCTCCAGACTTTCAATGCTGCTCCATCTCAGATTCATCCTAACAGCTGGGGTAATATCCTAGCCTTTGAAAGGTTCTGCCTGGTAATCGGACTTCGATACTTGGAGAGGGCATTTTTTTATTTTTACACTCAATGGACTCTCCAAGGGGGAATGTGCTGTAGAAATCTTAGGTGTCACTTAAGGCGAGGTCTAGATGGAAAGTCTTTGAAGGTTTCTAATACAACTATAAATATTTTAAAGACAAATTTTTTAAGCTGATGGCGACGTCAAATACTGGTTATTTGAACACTGGAGGGGAATTGGCCTTCTGCTTATACTAGTCTCAGCAGGCGTGTGACACCCCCATTGAATTTATTGAAAAAGAAATGAACCATCTTGACGAGGGTGACATTGAATGTGTCGATTTTATAATCAAATAGGAAGCAGAAGTTGGCCAGATCAAATGCAAGGATATCTTAGGCATTTCTGGTGATGATTACCTCTGGGCTATTCTTGGTTGAGGATTTAGTCACTATACGGTGTCCACCTTGTTTTTTCTTCTTTCTTAGTATTTGACTTTGTATGTTTTCAGATTTATTTCATTTTCTTGTCGTGTTGCAGATAATATGGCTGCTAACAAGGGTGTCTTGTCTTCTATTTAGGCACTTCAAACTTTGAAGGCGAGGAAGGAAAAAGTTGGACCTTTTCATTCCTAGGTTGTCATTGCTCCGCTTCCCATTAACTGAGAGCCAGATTCGGATTCCCCTACATAACCCCTCCAGAGGAGGAAGAGGAAAGCTATCAAGGTTATTAGGGATGAAAACTGCGGTAAGATGGCTATTATAGAGGGAGATGGCCAAATGATAGATCATCTACCTCTAATTATTGGGGAAAGGTTACCCGGGGACTTCATTGACAATGTCTTTCTGAGTGAGGATGTTGTTAAACTCATCACTCAGAATAGGGTGCCCGAGGCTCTATCATTGTTTTATACTTTTGCCCTCTAGACTGCTGTCGAAGCCTGGCTTCTCGAGAGAACTATGATGGCATTTAAGAAGAAGGCGGAGGACCAACTGAGAGTGGTAGAGGTCGAAGGAAAATGACAACTAGATCTGGCTCTCAAAGGCAAAGCAGAGGCAGAAGCCAAAGCTGCTGGGCTGGAAAGGGAGCTTGTTGGCTTCAAGCTTTTACTCGCCAGTGAGAAGGCCCAATTTGATAAGGCCAACGCCGCCAACATCACCCTTCAGGCTAAGTATTGGCCATTAGCACCAATATTGGTGTTGAATAGTTTAACAATGTAGTTGCCTAAGTCCAGTATTTCAACCTTGAGATTGAGCTAGCCTTATAGGATCTGAGTCATGATAAAATATTTCAGGATGGATATGATAACTCCACAATGTGTAGTTATTTGTGTCCCATATCTGTATTTCTCTGATTGCTTAAGTCCTAGTTATTATGCATAATTAGAAGGTTTTGTACTAATATTTGTTAGATTCTAATCTGGATGCCTTCCTATATGATTCTGAGCAAACTATGTGTATGATTTGATTGATTAAGTAGATTTGCAACTCTTATTTATTTGGTGATTTCTCTATCGTAGGAAGGGCTCCAAACAAGATGATATATAGAGCAATTGAGCTAAAACTGGAAGAGAAAGTCAAGTGTGCAACTCAACGTATCACGCCGCGACGTGGCATATCAATGCTGTGGCATAGTGCATTCCCTTGATAAGTCAGAGAGCTGCGTAAATTGAATGCCGCGGCACAAACATGTTAATGCCGCGACGTCAATGACCTAAATTGTAACACATCGCGGCATAGACATATTAATGTCATAGTGTGACTCTGTTTTTTGAGCTTATAAATAGATTTTTATCAGATATTTTAAAGGAGTTACGAGAGAGTTTTTAGGTTTTAGAGAGGCTGCGGTCTGTTCTTCATTTCTGGGCCGATTGGAGGCCTAGGGAGGCCTGGTTGGAGGCCATCTTCTTCATGGAAGGAGATTCAAGCTTCAAGGATCACATCTATGGCTTCCTTCCTCTTCTCCCTTTACTTTTCTCTCTTCCCTCTATTTTGAACATGTATTTTTGATGTTATTTTTGTGTTTATGGATTAGCTGAGCTGTATTTAGGAATTACTATGGATATTAATGTTTATGTGTTATTTTAAGTTTATATTAATGTTTGGTTTTGTTCTATGATAACTCCACAAGTTGTAGTTATTTGGGGCCCATATCTGTGCTTTATTGTCTGCTTAATCCTTATTTTGAAACATGAATGGAAGAGTTTAGTATGATTTGATTTCAACGTCTTCCATCATGATTCTGAGAACATGTGTTTGATTCTTGGATATATTGAGTAAATTTGCACTGATTATTGAATTTGAAATTTCTCTTTGATAGGTAAGGTTCCAACCAAGTGAATCATTTCAGATTTGGACCAGCATTGCAAGAGAAAGCTTAATGCAAGGATCAGCTTATCACGTCGCGGCGTGGAATTTGAATGCCGCGGCACGCGCCTCCCCTACATCCAAAGTCAGAGAGCTACACATGTAACACGCCGCAGCGTAGATAGTTGAATACTGCGATGTGACCCTATTTTCTGAGTCCTGTAAATACTGTTGCATCGATTTTTATAGGGAGTTAGGTTATATTTTAGAAAGTTACGGTCATGTTTTAGCATTTTAGACCAGAAGGAAGCAGAAGTGACCAAGTTTGGAGTCTCTCTTCACCTTGGTGGAGGATTGGAGCTTGAAGGATCACTCCCCTTAGCTTTGTTCTTCTCTTTTCTTCTCCTTTCTCTTTTCAATCTCCATGACTATGAGTTTTTGTGATCTATTTTCGTTGGTCATGGCTGGCTAGGCTGTTTATAGGGTTTTACTTTGGATCCTTCTATGGATATTGATTAATCTTGTAATCCTTTGAGTTATATACATGATTTGGTTTTTGTTGAATCATATAGTGTTTAATGCTTTGATTGTTTGATCAGCTTTCAATTAATTTGTTCAAATCTAATGAACCTAGACATAGGAATTTGGATTTGAGATCATGTGTATGATTGATGCATGTTCTATTTCATTCAATTGTTTTGGATGCGATGATTCGTTAATAGGATAGAAATATACCTATTGGCCATGCATAGTAATTAATTGGGAATAAATCGTTCATTAGTAGAGCTTACTCTAGTTCTCATGGAAACATAGCGGATTAGGTAAGTGATACCAGAGTTGATTGACCTAGCATAGGCTTTTGGATAAATCAGATTCCCAAGCTAACCTAGTCACTGCATTTATATTACTCGTAAGGATTACTTGTTAACAATTGAAATAAGAGGTGAAAAAGGATGCCCTATTCTCTAAATCATTATCTCAACTCAATTTAATGTTTTTAAGTTCTTCTTAGTAGTTTAATACAAACCTTTCCAATTTATATGTCCTTGAATAGAAATACTTAAGTTATTGGTTTATACTTAGTACTGAATTTAATGTTTGTCCTTGTGGGAATGATATCTGACTCCTAGCTATACTAGAGGTGCGATCCGTGCACTTGCGGTAAGCAAAAAAGCCAACATTCTACCATGTCTATGCTTAATGTTTGGTTCTAATTGGCTATCAATTGCATGATCTTGGTTGATGCAAATGAACTAGACATAGAGATTTGTGGATATGGACATGGTATGGTTAATGCATGTTCGATGAGTTCAATTGGCTTGGATGAATTGATTCCCTAACTGGATAGAAATATACCTTTTAGCCATGTATTAGCGGGTGTTTGAGAATAGATCGTTCATTAGTGGAGTTTACACTAGGTCTCAAGGAAACATAGTGGATTAGGTAAATGACAGCAGGGTTGATTGACCTAGACATAGGCTTTTGACTAAATCAGATTCTCAAGCTAACTTAACTCATTCATTGATGTTGCTTGGAAGGATTGCATTTCATTAATAGAAGTAGAAGGTGAATAAGGATTTCCTAGATCTCTACACCATTATCTTTATTGCTTTGTAGGCTTTAGATTTAGTTAATATGCATTTCTCCAATTTTATATGTTCTTGAATAGAATTTAGCTAAGCTATTGGTTGTTATTTAGTAATGGAAGCCATATATCCTCATGGGAACGAACTTATACTATGTATCTGTATTACTTGTATGACTCGTGCACTTGTGGCCTAATAAAGGACAAATAAGTTTTTGGTGTTGTTGCCGGGGATAATGGTGTATTTCCGTTTAGTGTAGACTAAGTCCTTGGTAATTGCTGGGGATAACGGTTTAATTTTGTATTGCTAATATCAACAATGAGTTTAGTTAGTTCTAATTCAAATTATATATAATTCAAATTGTATATAATCTATGTTAATTTAAGTCACTTTATGTTATTGCTTTAGGTTCAATAAAGAAGCCGGATGATCCTAATCATATGAGGTCCTTTAAAGAATTCGTGACTCCTCAAAAGAATAAGCCTCATAGCAAGTTTAAGAAGACTACTCGTCCACACAAGTCATTTTGGTGACAAAGTCTGACCATGACTATAAACTAGGCCCATCTTGGGGAGGAAATCCCAAGTTTATGTTAAAGTTGTGTCTTTACTTTGTGCATAACTAGGTAGTATATTGAATTTTATATGTTAACATGTTTATGTTAATAGTGTTAGTCTGTTAATGTAGTAGTTTTATGATTTTGATTGTTTTTATGCTTTTCTTAGGTTTTATGTTTTATATAGGTTTATATATTGATTTTGTTGTTTTGGTATGTTTTTGTTGTACATTTTGTAAAATAGATTTTTGGACAAGTTTTGCTGCTGCTAGAGGCCACTTTGAACCAATTCCAGCAGCAAAATTGTGTCAGCTGCTAAACTTTGTAGTCAGACATCTCACGCCGCGGTGTTGCCATGTTTCACACCACGACGCCTGTGTGTGTTTTCTGCAGAATTCTGTAGACGAGCTATAACGCCGCGATGTTGGCAATTTAGTGCCACGATGTTGTGTTTTGTTTTGTACATATTTCTTTCATTTTTCATGTTATTTCATATTTTAGTATGCTCAGATTAATAGTGTGCATATTTTGAAAAGTTTAGGTCCCAAAGTGCCAATGCAAAGTGAGTACTTTGTCTCACTTTGGTTTGGGGGAGTGTCATTGCATACTAGTTTCAATTTTTAATATTATGCAAATGATGTTATGCATGCTAAATTAAAAGTGGACACAAGAGCTCAATCGGATAGCTTAGAGGTCATATTGGGTCTGGAAGTCAAAACAGAGGTGCTGAAATTAGGTCTAAACAGTCTACAGTAATTGGGTCATATCTTAGGCTGGAGGATGAATTTTTGGATGATTTTAGTGGCATTAGAAAGCTGAGACAATTTTTTAGAACTTTCATGAAGACCACTTTGCTTCATTCTGTCGTTATCCACGAGTTCATCACTGAATGATTTCGGAGATAAAAAATTTCAATAAATTTCCACTCACAAAAGTTCTTTGGCATTTTTCACTCATCCACCCACTCATCCACTCACTCATTAATCAATTCTCGTATCATTTTGTATCCCTAATCCTCTATAAAAGGGACCATAGGTAGATCATTTGGGTAATCTTGGCTTAGCTTAGATTATGCTATTGTGTTATTTGCTGTAATTTTCTTTTGTTCTAAGTTGAAATTATGTTCATTTTTTTCTTCTACTCTCTTTCTTTCTTCATGTTTTAAGGTAACTAAATCTTCATATTGCTTGGGTGAATGAGTGAAGCTTTTGGTAATGAAATAAGGTTAGATTAATTTCTTTCTTGTGCTTAAATGATATATTATCAAGCGGTCATTATACGTGTTGTATTTTGTTTCTAATGAATTTAGAAACCCTCCTTGTAAAGTGGAGTTCTCGATTCATTATAGACAAGTGGTTTGTCACAATGAATGCTTGAACCCATTTACAAGTGTAAGTGTTGGTAAATAATTAAAGAAACCATAATATAACTACGTATATAATTCTAAATGGACTTTGAATGTTTTATTCTCCAATTGGAACCTTCGTTGTGCGTAGATTTCAATTGAGTTATAAAAAGAATTAATCTTGTCCTTAATTTACTATCAAAAGTGGATCTCATAGCCTAAACAAGTTCTTTGATTTAATTGTAAATAAGTTTTATTATCTTTATTGTTGTGACAAAGCCTTCACTTACCTCAAAGAATTTTTCTTCATCAATTCCCTGTGAATCAACCTCGGATTCTCAAGAAATTTATTACTTGAGACAGCCTACACTTGAGTTTGTATCCTTTAATCCGCATCAAGTTTTTGGCGTCGTTGCCAGGGACTTGATTTGAAGTTTTAATTTATTGATGTTCTTTTTCTTTAATAAAATCTATTCTCTCTTCTCCCTCACCGAAGCAAAAGATCGGCCTGCCGGTCCTTCGATTTCTTTACTAACTCTCTAACTCTCTAATTCTCTAACTTTCTAACTTACTAACTTACTAACCTACTAACTTTCTAACTTATTAACTTTTTTGTTTGTCATTTAATTTTGCTATCTAACTTACTAACTTGTACATTATTTTTTTTTTTATTTATGTCATTTATTTATTGTTAATATTTAATGGCTAGTGTAAACCGCCTACTTGTACATTATTTTTTCTATTTTAAGTCATTTATTTATGCTTAATTAGTATCGTGATTTAAATTTTGGTCGTTTGGTTAAAATTAATCCTGGTACTTTATATATTGATTTGTTTGAATCACAATCACACACAATTGACACAATGACTGAAAATGAAAGTGTACATGATGAACATGAAAATCAACCATTGCGAACCATGCGTAAATATTTGCAACCACATCGAAATTCTAGACCATCATGTTTTATCTTTCCACTTAATGCCAACAATTTTAGATTTAAGACAAGTTTAATTTCTTTACTTCCTAATTTTTATGGTTTAGAATCTAAAAGCCCATATTTACATCAAAAAGAATTTGAGGAAGTATGTATTGCTTTCAATGACCAAAATTGTACTGAAAAGATTGTTAAGCTTAAATTGTTTCCTTTTTTCTTTAAAAGATAAAGCAAAAACTTGACTTAACACTTTGAAACCAAGATCAATTAGCACATTGCAAGAAATGCAAGGTGAGTTCTTAAAGAAATTTTTTCCAACACATAAAACCAATACTATGAAAAGACAAATCCAAAATTTTTCCCAAGATTCAAATAAAGCATATTTTCAATGTTGGGACTGGTTTAAAGATTTGTTAAATTCTTGCCCACATCATGATTTTGAAAAATGGCGCACTATAAGCTTCTTTTATGAAGGTTTAACACGTCAAACAAAACAATTTGTGGAAACAATGTGCAATAGTGAGTTTCTTGATAAAGAACCTGATGAAACTTTAGATTATTTAAACCAGTTGGCTGAAATTTCTCAATTTTGGCTTAGTACTAACCTTTCTGAAAATTCAATTAGATCTAATCTTATAAGTGCTAATAAAGGAAAATATCACCTTAGTCAAGAGGAAGATCTAAATGCAAGGTTTACTAGTTTGGCTAGAAAAATTGAAGCAATGGAATTAAGAAAAGCAAAAGAAATCAAATTTGTACAAAATGAAGAAATTTGGGCATTTGTGATGACTTAGGACACTCAACACATGAATATCCTAAAATTCCTATTTTTAAAGAAATTGTACATAAGCAACTAAATGCAATGAATAATTTTAAAAAGCCATTTACTTCTTCTTTTCCAGATACATATAATCTCAGATGGAGAAATCACTCGAACTTCAGCTGGAAGAATAATAATCAGTCACAATTCGTATAACCACCACCTCTTTAGGCACAACAGGACTCTTAAAATTCTCAAGGATATGCACCTTATGTCCCACCATATAGGAAAAACCTTGAAGAAATATTGCATGCATTCATAGAAAAACAAGATACCATTAATTAACAAAACAATCAAATCATGATTGACATAAAAAAAACTCTTACTAAACTTTCTTCTGCACTCACCATTCATGAGAAAGGAAAATTTTCTTCTTAACCTCAACTAAATCCCAAGGGTCAGTACAGTTTAAACGAGGGGAGTTCAGAAAACTAACAAATGGACTAAGTCAAGTCGGTGATAACTCTTAGGAGTGGAAATGTTGTTGAAAATTAAATTCCCGAACCTTGTAAGAAAGATGATGAACCAATACCCCAAGAAAATGAAGAAGTTGAACAAAAGGATATCAAACTCTCACTTGCACTCCCATTTCCTCAAGCATTAAACAATTCAAGGAAATGAAACCATAACACTAAAATTTTTGAAATTTTAAAACAAGTGAAGGTCAATATTCCTCTGTTAGATGCTATCAAATAGATTCCTTCTTATGCCAAATATTTGAAAGACTTGTGCACTGTTAAAAGGAAACTAAATGTGAAAAAGAAAGCATTTTTGGCTGAACAGGTAAGCTCCATTCTTTAGAATAATAATGTGTTGAAACATAAAGACCCTGGTTGTCCTACAATTTCATGCATTATTGGAAAACATAAAATTGAAAAAGCTTTACTTGATCTTGGTGCTAGTGTCAATTTGCTTCCATATTCAGTTTATCAGCAACTCAACTTGGGTGAGTTAAAACTAACTTCTGTAACTCTTCTACTTGTCGATAGATCAATTAAAATTCTACGAGGAATAGTGAAAGATGCGTTAGTTTAAGTTGATAAATTCATATATCCTGTGAATTTTATTGTCTTGGATACTGAACTTATGGTTGATAGTTGCAAGTCAATTCCTGTTATTTTAGACCGTCCATTTTTAGCAACATCTAATACTTTAATAAATTACAGAAATGGAATGGTGAAGCTAACATTTGGAAACATGACACTAAAGCTCAATGTTTTTAACATGTGCAAGCAACCACAAGAAGTCCTTGATGAAAAGGAGGAAGTTGAAGGAATTGAAGCCATTATAGATGATCATCTTCAAATAATGAGCTCTTCTGACCCATTAGAAATTTATTTAGTCAATTCATTTGATTCAGGCATGCAATTAGAAGATGATATCTCTGAAATATGCTCTTTGCTTTATTGTACACAGGTAATGAGTACAAAAGATGAAAGCCAAGATTTGAAAAGCTAAAACCTAGGAATGATAATACCTATGAAGAAGTACCCACACTAGAACTAAAGCCATCACCTACTGGGTTGAAGTACACATTTTTGGGAGAAGAGCAAAGCTTTCCAATGGTAATTTCCTCGTCCCTTACTGAAGAACAAGAAGGTATGTTAACAGAAGTACTTAAAAGGCATAAAAGCGCAATTGGATGGACATTAAAGGACATAAAAGACATTAATTCATTAATATGTACACATAGAATACATTTAGAAGATAATGTTAAAACTTCTCAACAACCTCAAAGGAGATTAAATCCACACATGAAAGAGGTAGTTAGAGCTGAAATCCTTAAATTGCTTGATGTTAGAATTATCTATCGTATCTCTGATAGCTAGTGGGTAAGCCCTACATAAGTTGTGCCTGAGAAATTTGGAATAACAGTGGTTGAAAATGATAAAGGTGAATTAATACCTACGCGAGTCTCATCTAGTTGGCGTATGTGTATTGATTTTAGAAAATTAAATACTGGTACTAGGAAAGATCATTTCCCCTTTCCATTTCTTGATCAAATTATGGAAAGGGTAGCAGGACATCCATACTACTATTTTCTTGATGGTTATTTGGGATATAATCAAATACCAATTACATTGGAAGATCAAGAAAAGACCACTTTTACATGTTCCTTTGGTACTTTTGCATATAGAAGAATGCCTTTTAGCCTTTGTAATGCTCCGACAACATTCTAAAGATGCATGTTAAGCATTTTTAGTGACATGATTGAGCATTATTTAGAGATTTTCATAGATAACCTAACAATTTTTGGAGATTCATTTGAAATTTGTCTTGATAATTTAGAAAAAGTTCTTAAAAGATGCGAAGAAAAAGGATTTGTGTGAAATTAGGAAAAATGTCATTACATGATTACCTTAGGAATAGTGTTAGGTCATGTGATATATTCTAAAGAAATTGAAGTTGATAAGGCTAAAGTTGAATTAATTGCTCATTTGCCTTCCCAAAAAATAGTCAGAGAAGTTCGTTCCTTTTTATGACGTGTAGGATTTTACAGAAGATTCATAAAGGACTTTAGTGCCATATCTAGACCATTATGTAATCTTCTGTTGAAAGATGCACCATTTGATTAGACTCAAGAATGTCAAAAATCTTTTAAAAAATTAATTGGTCTTCTGACATTTGCTCCTATCATGCAATCTCCTGACTGGTCTTTGCCTTTTGAGTTGATGTGTGATGTTAGTGATTTTTCTGTGGGCGCTATTTTAGGCCAAAGAAAGGAAGGTAAGCCTCATGTAATTTGTTACGCAAGTAGAACTTTAAATAGTGCACAAATGAATTACACTACTATTGAAAAAGAACTAGTTGTTATAATTTTTACACTGGACAAATTTTGATCTTACTTAATTGGTTCTTCTATTGTGATTTTCACCGATCATGTTGCTGTTAGATATTTGATGTCTAAGCAGGATCCAAACCAAGATTGATATGGTGGATCTTGTTGCTTCAAGAATTTAACATCACAATAAAAGATAAGAAATAAGCCAAAAATATTATCGCTGATCATTTGTCCAGACTTACAACAAGCTCACCTTTTGATAGCACACCTATCAATGATTCTTTTCTCAATGAATTTTTATTTTCTGTCAATTCGATGCCTTGGTTTGCTAACATAGTCAATTTTCTTGTAACAGGAAAGATGTCGCCCCAATGGACACACCAAGATAAAAGGAAATTTTTAACAGAGGTAAAAAAATTTTACTGGGATGACCCATACTTGTTCAAATAATTTCCTGACCAAATCTTTCAGAGATGTGTGCCCGATAGTAAGCTAGGTAGTGTCATTAAATTTTGTCACTCAGAAGCATGTGGAAGTCACTTTTCTTCAAAGAAAACAGCTGCGAAAATCTTGCAGTGCTGATTTTATTAGCCAACTTTATTTAAGGACTGCTATACTTTTTGCAAAAGTTGTAAAAATTGTCAAAAATTGAGCTCAATTTCAAAAAGAAACATGATGCCTCTGAACCTCAACTTTGTCATTGAAATTTTTTATTGTTTGGGAATTAATTTCATGGGCCCATTTCTATCCTCATTTGGATTTGTGTATATTTTGGTTGTAATTAATTATGTCTCAAAATAGATTGAGGAGATTCTATGCCGAAACAATGATCATAAAATTGTTCTCAAATTTTAAAAGAAAATGTCTTGTGTCAATTTGGAATCCCTCGAGCTATCATCAGTGATGGGGGAACACATTTTTGCAATAAACCATTTGAATCTTTAATGAAGAAATATGGTATTACACACAAAATTGCCACCTCTTATCATCCTCGGACACATGGACAAGTTGAATTGGCAAATAGGGAGATTAAACAAATTTTAGAAAAAACAATTAACCTAAATCGTTAAGATTGGTCTTTAAGACTAAATGATGCACTTTGGACTTACTGTACTGCTTTCAAAACATCTTTGGACATGTCACCCTATCGGTTAGTCTATGAAAAACCTTGTCACTTGCTTGTAGAATTGAAACATAAAGAATTTTGGGCTATTAAAGCTTTCAATCTAAACCTGGATGATGCTTGCAAGATACGCAAATTGTAATTAAATGAACTTGAAGAATTGAGAAATGATGCATATGAAAACTCAAACATTTATAAAGCTAGAACAAAAACTTTTCGTGACAAGTTAATTTTGAGAAAATCTTTTGAAATTGGTTAAAAAGTTCTGCTTTATAATTCTCGTCTGCACCTATTCCCTGGAAAATTGAGATCTAGGTGGAGTGGTCTTTTTGTTGTCAAACATATGTATCCTCATGGGGCCATAGATATTAAGAATCCTAGGAATGGTAATGTGTTTAAAGTCAATGGACAAAGATTCAAACCATTTCTGGAAAACTAAGTTGATGAGGTAGAATTCATCTCTCTTTCTGATCCTTGTTATGAATAGAATTTATTCTAATTTTGTTACCTTCTTTTTGCAGTTCTTTGTGTTCCCAGTTAAGTGGCGGATAACGGTACTCCGTGGCTCTTGAGTCGGTTTATTTTTCAGTTTTCCAAAATAATTGATTCCTTCTCCTTTAAAATAGATGTCATTCTTTCAAACCTAAGAAAATATTTTCCTTCCACCCCTCAAAATGCTCTGACAAAAATCTACAAAGTTAGATGTGAAAGATTGAGATTGTTAATGCACAAGGTATGCCAGAAGATATACGCTGGATAATTGAAGCAAAGGTCTGACTAGCAGGTGAGTCTTCAATTTCATTTGACTCATACATGCCAGGTCTTGGAAGAAGTTCATATTCTAAAAAGAGAAAAACAAAAAGGTTACAAGTTAGTCACAAATATGTATGATGGAATTATAACAAGTGATGTCATTTTTAGGGATAGTTTCCACAAACAGAGAAGAAAAATTTTCTTCATTAAGAATGGACTAAGTAAGGAGTCATTAGATGATATCTTATTGACTCTTGAGACACATTCTTGTGGATTTGTGCATTGTGAACTTCTTAATTTGTGGAATCTTTTCAAGGATGAAGAAAAACGTTACAGTCTTGGGAATTTGACTCTAAAAGACCCCATTTGCCAATTTATAAGAAAATTGGATGGGAAGCTTATCCTCGACTCATAGAAGGCGTTTAAGCCATTACTGGATGTTAAACCAAAGGTAGATGTGAGACATATCCACAACAATCGGTACATATTATCTTCTTCTTTTTCATGTTTTCTTAAAAAAAAAAAAGAATTTTTTTTTGAACAAGGGTGATCCAGAAGGAGTACCATGACTTTAATTAGTTGTGGAGCCCCAGCTTTTGGCTGACCCGTCATTAACTCGGGTGGACCTTTGCACGCTGGTCCTTGAAAAAGGTTTGTGTACCATGCTCTGTAGAGAGCCCCACTCTATAACACAATGTTTACCATCTAGGCACTATGGAGTTGATGGACAAGCAGAAGTGTCCCACTCTTGTTATTAGTGAGAAGTAACCCGTGGCTGCCAAAGCGTATGAGGCATCTAAGCTTGATCCACTCTTTTATTAGAAGGGGCTCTCAGCACCCTGGGATGGGACGTTCTGGATCTTGGACACTACGGGTTTTAGATTTTAGCATCTTTGTTGATGTTACAAGCCCAAGTGTGAGCTCTCCAGGTTCTAGACCCAAGATGAAAACCCACGATGGTTTTAACATCTACTGCACTGGTGACATGCAGTATAAAGATATGCCACTACTGCACTCATGATACGCAGTATAAAGATACGCCATGAAAACTGTACATAAAGGTATGTCATCATTTGCTATTATATTTCTTTTATCTTTGTATGATTTTATTGTATTTTGGTTTTAGACAGACGATCCTTTGAGCAGGGTCCTTCAGGGGTTTCTAGACTTCTTTACCCTGATGGTTTTCTTGAAGTAAAAAAACAAAAAAAATAATAAAAAAAAGAAAAACAAAAAAATTAAAAATTAAAAAAAAAGATTCTGTGTTTCTTAATTTTAAACTTTTCTGACAACAGCCAACCTATTCTTATAGGTGCTATTATTACCCTTTCCATTCTTTTTCCTATTTAAATATTCCATTTTCTCTACTTTCTTCTAACTTATAATCATTCAAAGGGAAGGTGAGTATAGAAATGGAAGGTGTTTCTATTCGTCAATTTAAAAGTATTCGTGTATTTTGTGGGTCTAAGTATGGGAAAGGTTTAGAGTTTGTAAATGCAGCTACCACTCTTAGTCGATTACTTACTGCGAGAAATATTCATCTTGTATATGGGGGAGGTTGCCGTGCGTTAATGGGGGTTGTATCACTTGCTGGACCTTTAGCTCAACAGAACATCACTAGAAAGGCAATTAAGGAGGAACTTAAAGTATCATCAATGCATGAACGAATGAAGATAATGCTTGACAACTCTGATGCATTCATTGCCTTACCAGGTGATTTTGGTACCTTGGAAGAAGTTTTTCAAATTATCTCTTGGGCTCAACTGAACATCCACCATAAACCCATAGGTTTGTTGAATGTAAATAATTTCTTTGATATTTTGTTACTTTTTCTTAACCATACTGTGGAACAGAAATCTATCACACCTTCGGCAAGATAACTTCTTATCTCTGCTTCCACTATTGATGAGTTGATTAATAAATTAGAAGCTTTTGTTTATAAACCTGACCCAGCAATAGCTCAGATAGATTGGTCAGCAGGAAGCAGTGAGGGAAGTAGGATGAAAAGAAAGCCAGATTTGATACTTCGTTTATAGCTTTCCTTTACCTTTGATTTTATTTACTGTACTTTGTTTCTATTTAAATTTGTGTTAGATTTCTCCAATAAGTAAGATCTTCTATCCTTTACTCATGTATATTTTAACATTGAGGATAATGTTTTGATCTGGTTGGGGGGGAAGGATAGTTGAACAAAAAAAAATTTCTTTTTTGGAAAGTATGATATGATTGTCATAGACTTACTAAACCAATGAATGATGGCAGAGTAAGGAGTAATTTTGCTCCTAAGACGCATCTAAATTGGGAAATATGTTTAGTGATATAACTGTCAAAAACCTATTCGTAGTAAAACCAATTAAGGATGGTAGAGTAAGGAGTAAATTTTGCCTTGGAGGTAAGTTTACTCTTGAGACACATCTTAGTTGAGGAAATAATTATTTTGTGTAGAAGTAGCAAATGGATTCTTGGATCTTAGCATAAATTGTCTTCTTTCTTAAAAATCATAAGCTTGGATATGAATGTTGATATAGTGGAATGAAAATGATAGAAATATGCCTTGTGAGATTTTGAGCCTATTGATGAATGAATTGAACATTTGTACCACTCTCTTCTTTCTTGTGTGATTTTCACTCATAGAATTATTACTCTAGAACTTACTTTAAATCTTTTTGAAGCTACATTTTCATATTTATACATAAATATGATTGAGGCATTTTGAAATAGCTACTTTGACCAAATAGCCATCCTTGTATATTTTCCTTTGTGTAACCCCTTTGAGCTTATTTGACCATTCCTTGTTTTTAACTCATTACGTGCCTTCAAAAAAAAAGAGAAAAAAAAATGTTTTTACCCAATCTTAAGGAATAAGAGAGCATTGGCCTTGTTCTTAAACAAGTGTGGGAGTGTGTGTGCAAAATGATAAAAAAAAAAAGAACTGACCACCGTTGCAATCAAAGGATTATCAGAGTCTAGAATAAAGGTGGATGCTTGGAAACAACAGGAAGAAAAAGAGAATGTTCAGGCTTAACAATGAATTCAATTCATCAATTTGGGATCGATCTTCAATAAAACATTAGTCAAATATTGGTCATTGTCCTTTGTGATGAATGTTCTCAAACATCTTCTCAACTCTAACTGTACCATAATGCTCTTTTATTCTTTTTGGTATTTATCTTCTCATATCCATGTTATCCCCTCTCCTTTACTATGACCCCATTACAACCTTGAATAAAGTTCTTTTGATTTTTGCATGCATGTGTTTTGAGTAACAGAGAAGTAGAAGATAAGCAAGCTTATGGTAGTGCAATTGTTCATGGGTTGAATAGAGTGAAATACTTACCTTTAAACACTTGAAAGATTGAGAGTGAATTTTGTGAGGATCTATCATTCTTGATTCATTCTTTTCAACTAAAGTTTCGTTGCTTATTGGTTTGAGATGTGAAGAAATGTTACCTCATTAATGTTTTGATCCCTTGAATTTCTAGTTGTTCTTCTTGTTTCATCGAGTCTTTTAGAGTTTTTAGCTTTTGAGTTTGTGTCATTTTTCTTTGTTTCATAGCTTTCGTCTTATGTGTTTTGCCCAGGAGTACAAAAAACTAAGTGTGGAAGAATTTGATAATCACATATTTTATACATTAATAACCCTTATTTTTAGTTATTTACACTCTCCAAGTACTTAATTGACTAAGCCTGATTATGTTTTGTAAGTTTGGATTCAAATTGGACTTAATTGATTTTTTCAGTACTATTTTGGTCTTACACTGTTTCTGTATTTTGGCCATATCTTGAGTTCTAGATGTTTTATAATTATGTATCTTACCTTGTAGGAAAGATAAGAGAGAGCTCTACAACTTTCATGAAGAGCTCCAGGGAAAAATCGGATATCTAGTGAAGCTAATTGGGCTTGGAAATCAGAACACGAGTTTTGTAACTGTAACCCAAATAGTATGCAGTAATCATTACATAATTCGAGTTTAAGGAACTAAAATGGACTAAAAATTTGGAATCTGAAAGTTAAGACCTATATTTACAACTTTCATGAAGAACACAAGAGCTCAATCGGACAGCTTAGGGGTTATATTGGGTTTGGAAGTCAAAACAGAGGTGCTGAAACTGGGCCTGAATAGTCTGCAGTAATTGGGTCATATCTTGGGTTGTAGGATAAATTTTTAGATGATTTTGGTGGCATTGGAAATATGAGACAATTTCCTAGAACTTTCATGAAGACTATTTTGCTTCATTCCGACGTTATCCATGAGTTCATCACTGAATGATTTCGGAGACAAGAAATTTCAATAATTTTCCACTCACAAAAGTTCTTTGGCATTTTCCACTCATCCAGCCACTCATCCACTCACTCATTAATCATTTCCTTTTTCATTTTGTATCCCTAATCCTCTATAAAAGGGACCATAGGCAGTTCATTTAGGTAATCTTAGCTTAGCTTAGATTATGCTATTGTATTATTTGTTGTAATTTTCTTTTGTTCTAAGTTGAAATTATATTCATCTTTTTCTTCTACTCTCTTTCTTTCTTCTTGTTTATGAGTAACTAAATCTTTATCTTGCATGGGTGACGGAGTGAAGCTTTTGGTAATAAAATAAGGTTAGATTAACTTCTTTCTTGTTCTTAAATGATATATTATCAAGTGATCATTATACGTGTTGTATTTTGTTTGTAATGAATTTAGAAACCCTCCTTGTAAAGTGGTGTTCTTGATTCATTGTAGACAAGTGGTTTGGCTTAATGAATGCTTAAACTCATTTACAAGTGTAGGTATTAGTAAATAATTAAAGGAACTATAATATAACTACGTATATAACTCTAAATAGACTTTGAATGTTTTATTCTCTGATTGGAACCTCCGTTGTGCGTGGATTTCAATTAAGTTATAAAAAGAATTAATCTTGTCTTTAATTTATTACCAAAAGTGGATCTCCTAATCCAAACAAGTTCTTTAATTTAATTGTAAACAAGTTTTATTATCTTTATTGTTGTGACAAAGCCTTTCCTTACCTCAAAGAATTTTTCTTCATCAATTCCTTGTGAATCGACCTTGGACTCCCAAGAAATTTATTACTTGAGACAACCTGCACTTGGGTTTGCATCCTTTAATTTGCATCATTAGGCATGCGTCCAAAATTCGAGTATAGGTCGCCACCTCCTCATCTTCATCGTTTGTGTTATCATTGTGCACCAAACACTTCTCTAAGGGATTTTGTGGATGGCTTTTAGTGTGCACCTCTTTAGCTAGCCTTTCGTCCACATTAACCCTCAAGTAAGAATCAACAATGGCTAATTGCTTAAAAACTTGAGACAAATTGAACTCAGTAACTTCTTCACCTACTTTGAGGGTTATTTTCCCGTGCTTCATATCAAACAAGGCTCTAGCAGTGGGTAGGAATGGCTTGCCCAAGATGATGGAGGTTTGAATATCTATTTCCATCGCAAGCACAACAAAATCGACTGATATGTAAAACTTTCCCACCTTCAAGGGTACATTCTCTAATTTGCCAATAGGATGTTTGATTGATCTATCCGTCAATTAAAAAGAGATGGTGGTCAGTTTGAGCTCCCCAATATCAAGTTTCTTGCAAAGAGAAAAGGACATCAAACTCACACTTGCCCCAAGATCACACAATTCCTTGTTAATATTCATGTTCTCAATTGAGTACAGAATTGAAAGCTACTAATAAGTACGCAAAAGATGTGGTTTTTATCTTGAAAATTCGAATTAATTCCCCCTAATTTACTCTTTTTACTTCTTGTTTCTCAAGTATCTTGCAAAGTTTGATTTAGGCTTATGGTTGAGGATAATTGATCGAAAAGAAGAAGAATCCTTACTTTTATAATGTATTTTTGCAGGATAACACTCAAGGAAGGAGAACTTAGAGCCTGGGAAGCAGATTAAGAGTAAAATTCCCTGGATGGTTAGCGCCCAAACGCTCCAGAAGAAGTGGTCAGGTGCCCTTCAATGTTTCAGCAACCATTCCCTGGATGTTCAACGCCTAGGTGCTCAATACGAAGCGCCTAAGCGCTCAGGATTATGAAAGAAAAGAATGTGTTGGACGTTCAACACCTAGGCGCTCCAAACATAGCGCCTAGGCGCCTATACCAGAGTATAAATTCATCTTTTTTTACCTAAATGAGGGGAACTGCATGGGGAGCCGTTTTTGGAGCAGAGAAGAGCCCTATTGTGAGAGCCCTAGGGTGGATTTGAAGAGAAGAATAGTGGGAACTCAGATTTTCTTCAATCTTCCATGGAGTTTTGCATCTTTTTCCCTATTATTTTAGTTTCTACATTTATTTCTATGTCTAGCTAAACTCTCCCTTGTTAGGATTAAGTGGATTTTGATGGATCTTGATTATTTTTTTTATCTTGGATTCAATTAATATAAGTTGTTATTTCTATTTTGAGTTTATGATCTCTTCTCTCAATACTTTCTAAGGATTGATTCTCTTTAGAACAATTTTAGAATTATATGTTGAATGGAAATTTGATGTATAATTATGCTATGAGATTATGAACCTTGCTTATCTCTAGGCTAGGAATAGTCATTGATTTGCTCATTACCTTGTTGAATTCTAAATCCTAACGCTTGTTATCTCTTAGAATCGCCTAAGGAATTAGGGTTTTTAATTGGAAACAAAGGGTCAATCGCCTAAGGAATTAAGGTTTTATTAAATTAGAGAATTCAGTAACAAAATAGGAATATTAGCTTGTATTAGTTCCAATTGATACGCAACAAGTGAAATCAAATGAAGCTTGATCCCAACTCTTTCATTAATTGATTGTTTTTCATCTCGCATACCAAGTGTTTGATAAATTACCAACTATAAAAACCCAAAAATATTGTCATTGCTTTTGTTTCTTTTGATTTTGTTATTGTTATTGGAACTCAATTAAATCCAAATCTTAGTTTAAATAGTAGTTAACGTCGTATTTTGGTATTTGGTGATCGATCCCCGAGAACGATATCCAGTATCTCACTGATTTTATTACTTGATGATCTAGGACACTTGCTGTGGTCCTATCAAGTTTTTGGCACTATTGTCGGGGAGCGATTTTACTAATATCGGTAATATCGAAGGCAGCTACTAGTTTAAACATTTTTCTTTTCGTTTATTCATTGTAGTGTTTAGTTTCTTTAGTTTACTTGTTTCATTGAGTTATTTTTGTTCTGACATTGTACCTCTATTGTATGCAAGGCAACATTCATCCTGACAACCTTCTTTTTGACTCTGAAATAGAAAGAATCGCAAAAGTTTTGAGAAAGCAAACTAGAGAACGAAGAAGGAATTTGGGTGGCACTCAAGTAGTTGTTGAAGGCATGGCAAACAATGGAGAAAATCAGACCCACAACATGGATGGAGAAAATATAAATCTTCCACCACCACATCTACCTGTTAGGACTTTCATGGATTACTCTATTCCTAACATGGATGGATGTGGAGCAAGTATAACAAGACCTCCACTTTAAGCAAATAATTTTGAGTTGAAGCCAACTTTACTCCATTTAATTCAAAACAATCAGTTTGGGGGATTTGACAATGAGGACACACATGCACATATAGCGGGGTTCTTACAAATTTGTGACACTGTGAAGCTCAATGGGGTGAGTAAGGATGCCATTCGTCTGAGATTGTTTCCTTTCTCAGTGAGGGATAAGGCTAAGAGCTGGTTGAACTCATTAGTAAGAGGAAGCATAACTACTTGGGCTATCTTGGTCCAAAAATTTCTAACAAGGTATTTTCCTCCATCTAAGGCTGCGAAGTTGAGAAGCAAGATTACTTTGTTCAGATAATATGATAGGGAATCTCTCAGTGAGACGTGGAAGAGATACAATGAAATATTGAGGAAATGCCCATACCATTTTTTTGACCTCTGGATCCAAGTGCAAAGCTTCTATAATGGCATGCTACCTCAAACTAGAGCAATGGTTGAGGGTGCAGCAAGTGAGGCCTTGAACTATAAAACTCTGGAAGAAGCTTAGGACTTGTCTGAAACGATGGCCAACAATGATTACCAAAGAAATGGGGAAAGAGCAATGGTGAAGAAAGGATACTTGGAGATTTATTTTTGGTTCACTTCTCAAATGCTTGGGGTCAAGGACGAGAATAAGTTTGGGGGAGAAAAATTATTTTCATGCCATAAATAATGTTTGTTTGAATTACCCATGTTTTTGTTGGTCCTTATTTGCGTGTTACCAATCATGAAAAGGGAACAAGGTTATTGAGAGAATAGCTTTGGGTAAGTTTTCCTTCACTACTGTTTTGAGGGTCGGGTAACTTTCTCTATGCCAATGACATGTAGGTCAGAACCCAAAGTGAGTTTTGAGCCTTGATGCATGAGCGGGAACATATCCACCCACTCATTTTTCTTGATTATGTGCATTTTACTCACAGGAACATTTTTCAGAACTTGTTCTCTCTCTTTTTGAAATTGTTGGCCTGTATGCATTCATGAGGCATGATTGAGGCATTGTTTGTTTGATAGCCTTCTGGCCAAAAAGCTAACCTCATATATGTTTCCCTAGTGAAGCCCCTTGAGCCTGAACACCATTCCATTCTTTTTAGCTCAACACAACCTTTAAGTGTAAAACCAGGAAAATAACCAATCAAGGGAGTAATAGACCATAATGTTTTGGGGATGAAAAAGTGCAGAGGTTGACATTAGGGAATGATGGGTTGAATTGATTTTATTGTAAAAGAGGGTGTTAAAAAAAAAGAGGATCAAAAGAATATAAAAGAAAAAAAAAAAGGTTAATCTGAATAAATATGGATGTGGGGTTTGAAAGATGGAGCAAGGGAGTTTGTGTTAGTTCATTGGGTTTCTTGAGAAAATTTAGATCTTTTTGGTCTATAGCTCTTTTGGTTGAACCTAACTATTCCCTATATTTATTCCACCTTTAACCTTAGCCTAGTTACAACCCTGAATAAAAGACCTCATGACTTGTGGAATGCATGCATGTAGATAATGGATCAGTAGAGAGGAACCAAGCCTATGGTAAGGTGTTCTTATGTCGTGAATGAGTGAAAATACAAGCCCAAACACTTGAGTGAAGAGAGCAAATTTGCTAAATTTGTTCACATGTGAATTTGTGTGCATATAAAGCTATTCTGCTCTTGGTGCTGTGTTGTTTGAGGAAAACAATCCTTTGTGTTATTTGTCTTGGTGATCCGAGCTCTGTATCTATGATTTGCAGCACTAGTTTTTCTTTCTTTGCCCGAGGACGTGGCAAAGGTTAAGTTTGGGGGAGTGATGAGCACGCAAAAGATGTGGTTTTTGTCTTAAAAATTTGAATTAATTGCCCCTAATTTACTCTTTTTACTGCTTATTTCTGTAACATCTCGGGACTACCTGCAGGATTGACGAGTGTCTCCACAAACCAACACGGGTCTTTTTAGCATGCTTTGTCATCACTCACACGCATCCTAGGAAACTTCCCAGGAGGTCACCAATCCCACAATTGCTCCAGGTTAAGCACGCTTAACCATGAAGTTTTTATGTTTTAGGCTCCCGAAAAGAAGTTGTAACTTGTTGATATGGCTACGCCTAATCAATTCCTTTAAGCCATCCTCAACTATGCAGTCCCATACCTGCACAGTCTCTGAATCCCTCTTATTCTGGTGCGTATTCAGTTTATTCATGGGACCCTTCGCCTAGAAGTCTACCAGGAGCCTCTCATTGATCTTTCTCTTAGCACTAGCGTCCACTCCCTGCCTTCGTCGTCCCCGGGACGCCACATTTTCTCAAGTATCTTGCAAAGTTTGATTTAGGCTTGTGGTTGAGGATAATTGATTGAAAGGAAGAAGAATCCTCACTTTTATAATGTATTTTTGCATGATAGCACTCAAAGAAGGAGAACTTAGAGCCTGGGAAGCAGATTAAAAGTAAAATTCCTTGGATAGTCAGCGCCCAGGCGCTCCAGAAGAAGCGCCCAGGTGCCCTTCAGTGTTTCAGCAACCATTCCCTGGATGTTCAGCGCCTAGGCACTCAATACGAAGCGTCTAAGCGCTCAGGATTACGAAAGAAAAGAACCTGCTGGACGTTCAGTGCCTAGGCGCTCCAGACACAGTGCCTAGACGCCTATACCATAGTATAAATTCATCTTTTCTGACCTAAATGAGGGGAACTGCGTGGAGAGCCGTTTTTGGAGCAGAGAAGAGCCCTCTTGTGGGAGCTCTACGGTGGATTTGAAGAGAAGAAGAGTAGGACTCAGATTTTCTTTAATCTTCCATGGAGTTTTACATCTTCTTCCCTATTGTTTTAGTTTCTACCTTTATTTCTATGTCTAGCTAAACTCTCCCTTGTTGGGATTAAGTGGATTTTGATGGATCTTGATTATTTTTTATATTGGATTCAATTAATATAAGTTGTTATTTCTATTTTAAGTTTATGATCTCTTCTCTCAATATTTTCTAAGGATTGATTCTCTTTAGAACGATTTTAGAATTATATGTTAAATGAAAATTTGATATATAATTATGCTATGAGATTATGAACCTTGCTTATTTCTAGGCTAGGAATAGTCATTGATTTGCTCGTTACCTTGTTGAATTCTAAATCCTAACGCTTGTTATCTCTTAGAATCGCCTAAGGAATTAGGGTTTTTAATTGGAAACAAAGGGTCAATCGCCTAAGGAATTAGGGTTTTTAATTGGAAACAAAGGGTCAATCGCCTAAGGAATTAGGGTTTGATTAAATTAGAGAATTCGGTGACAAAATAGGAATAGTAGCTTGTATTAGTTCCAATTAATATGCAATAAGTGAAATCAAATGAAGCTTGATCCCAACTCTTTTATTATTTGACTGTTTTTCATCTCGCATACTAAGTGTTTGATAAATTGCTAACTATAAAAACCCAAAAATATTGTCATTGCTTTTGTTTCTTTTGATTTTGTTATTGTTATTGGAACTCACTTAAATCTAAATCTTAGTTTAAATAGTAGTTAACTTCATATTTTGGTATTTGGTCATCAATCCTTGAGAACAATATCCGATATCTCGTTGATTTTATTACTTGACGATCCGATACACTTGTCATGGTCCCATAAGCTACCTGGATCCTTAAGCATAGGTGGAAGCTTGTTTTGAATGATTGCACTACATTCTCTCATCAAAGCAACAATTTCATAGTCTACAAGCTTCCTCTTATTGAAGAGAATCTCTTTCAAGAACATAGCATAAGAGGACATTTGGGAGAGAGCTTCCGTAAAAGGAATATTAATGTAAAGCTTCTTAAGTACCTCCAAAAATCTTCTAAATTGATGATCAAGCTTCGCCTTTTGATAGCTTTTAAGGAAAGGCAAAGGTGAAACATATGCTTTTAGAGGAACATACTTTTTAGCGCTTTTTTCATCTCTTACTTTATCATCGCTCTTCTTTTATTTCTATTCCTTTTCATGGGTTTCCTTATCTTCAAGCTTGTCGTCCTTTATGGGGCCTTCAAGTTAATTACCATTTCTCAACGAAATGGGTAGAACTTGCTTCCTTGGGTTAGTTTCTGTTTGACTTGGTATTTGCCCTTGAATTATGTTGAACAAGCTTGCTTGTTGGGCTATTTGAGTTTCAAGCATCTTGGAGTGAGTGACCATTTGATCTAGGCAAGTATTGAGTTACTTGATGGACTCCCCATGTTGTTGCACTTGTGCTTGAATGACTTGATTTTATTCCTTTTGAGTAAATATGAAATTTTCCATGATAACTTCTAAATTGGACTTCGTACCTTGAGAAGATTGTTAAGGTTGTTAGAATCCAGGTGATGGTCTGTTGTTGGATGGAGCCCCTTGATTTTGTTAGGTACCATATGAGAATTGGGGTGGTTTCTCCATCCGGGGTTATATGTGTTGGAGAAAGGATTTCCTTGAGTCTTGAAATTGTCATTTTGGAGATAATTCACTTGCTCTAAAGACGAGTCTTGAGATTACATTTCTACTGCATTGCATTCCGATGCCAAATGCCATCCTCCATATGTTCAACAAGTTATGTTAGAAGTATCGTCGACATTGACATTCAGCTTCTCAAGTGACTTAGTCAAGGCATCAACCTTGGCATTCAACAAAGTTATACCATCAAGCTCTATCATTCCAGCTTGCTTCTTTGAAGATAATCTCTCATTTGGCCACAAATAAATGTTCGAAGCGACCTCATTAATCAAAACTCTTGCATCTGTTAGTGTCTTTGTCATCAAAGCACTGCTAGTTGCGGCATCAAGAGTTGCCTTTGTAGAGAAAGTCAACCCAGCATAGAATGTTTGCATAACAACAAAATCTTGTTAATCATGATGTGGACACTAACGAATGAGATCATTGTACCTCTCCCATGCTTCATAAAGCGATTCATCTTCCTTTTGGGAGAAAGTAGTGATGTCATGACAAAGCTTGATTGGTTTTCCAATCGGATAATACTTTTCCAAGAAAGCTTGCTCCATTAAGTCCTATGTGGTAAGTGAATTTGGGGGCTTTCCAGTGAATTCACTTTTTTGCATTCCCACTAAGAGAAAATGAGAAAAGTCTAACCCATATAGCATCAGTTGAAACCCTATTTATCTTTACCTTTCACATAGCTCCAAGAATTCTTCCAAATGTTGATTTGGGTCCTCAATTATTAACTGCTAAATTATAATTGTTGGACCATCTGGATTAATGACATCTTGATCTCGAAGTTGTTGGCCTCTACCTGTAGCCTTACAATAGAAGACTAACGAGCGTTAGCATTGGGAGTCCCATATTCCCTCAGCCTTCGCTCTTGATTAGTGACATAGTTATCATTGTTCGCCATGTGGTCTTCCTCAACTCTCAATGTTTTTTTTTCCATTCTAATATTACAAAGTGTCCTCTCGATCTCAAGATCAACAGGGATAATAA
Source organism: Ormosia emarginata (assembly GCA_029884605.1). Lineage (NCBI taxonomy): Eukaryota > Viridiplantae > Streptophyta > Magnoliopsida > Fabales > Fabaceae > Ormosia > Ormosia emarginata. The sequence goes on along the minus strand of JAQQTP010000077.1, from coordinate 22,628,250 downwards.
GATCTTCTTAACTCATCGTTCTATAGATAACAAAGAAATAACACCTGAAAATTCAAAGAATAAATTATATAAAATAAGATGAAAATAAAATAAAATGCTTAAATCAACCAAATTGTCGTTTGTGTTAATATCAACATGATCCCCGACAATGGCGCCAAAAACTTGTTGTGAATCTTCAGCAAGCGCGCGGATAATACAAGTAGTAAAATAAAGATCGTTCCCTTGAGGATCGATTGATTACTAACTCTTATGGCGACTTTTAATATTTAAGCGAGTAAAAACTATAGTGAAAGCTCAATTAAAATCAAGACTAAAATCAAAGCAATAAATTAAGTAAATAAATTTGGAAAAGTTAAAATTCAATCGAGATTTAAACGCCTAGGATTAGGAATTCACTACATAACCCCCTATGATACATTGTAATCTTATCTTTGCTAATGTTTAATTATGTTCTTGAAGGTGATTTGTTCTAAATTGTTTAAAGCCCAATTTCTTGGCACTAAAACATGTTAAAACTCCACCAATTCCATTCTTGTGACAAATAATCCAAGTTCCAACTCATTAGGTTTTATGACAATCGTTTACACCTCAAAGGATTTAAGCCCATGTCTAGGTCTCAATTCCTAAGTTCAATTCTTAGATTATCTAGCAATTAGATTTCATCTTTCGATCCTTCACCTAAAGCCTAAGATCATGTAAATATGGTCGGCAATATACCACAAGCATTAAGCATACTAAGAATGAATCAAGAACAATAATATTCTATCAACAAAGAATTAAATTAACAATTTAACATAGAAAAGTAGAGAGTTGCATCATAATCCTAGAAAAGGCATTTAGCAACTCATGGCTAACGTAGCACAAACAAGAACAAAAGTTAAAGAAACAACCATGATTCTATCAAAAGAGAAGATGTAGAAGATGAAAAAGAAGATGTCTTCAATGGTTGAACTTCAATTGCTCTTGCATTTGTCTTCAAAAGTCTACCCTTCAATCTTTGGTTGAGGAAAAGACTTCCCTTTTGCCTCTCAAAGTTTGCCATTGCAAAAGTTCTCTCAAGTTTAGGGATTCGCTTCTATTTATAATGTTTGGGTGAAAAATTATCGTTTTTAAGCACAGGAGACCTCACACGGTTGTGTCTAAGCTCGACATGGCTATGTGAGCATAAAAAATAGCATAACTTCAACGTAGAAGGGAGACATAACCATATGACATAGAGACACAACTGTGTCTCTTAAAAAAATCAAACAAAAGCATTTTTCAAGTTAGACATGACCCTATCTAACTCCTCAATTGCTCACAGGGTCCGGTCTAACTCCTTAATCGCTCCGAAAATGTGGTGTCTTTGCCTACTTTCACTCTAAATGTGATAAATCTCATTCAATATACAAAAACGAAGACAATGATATAGATCCATCTAAAATTCACTAATAAACATAAGTAAACCACCGCAATTTATCCACTATAAGGTTATAAAGTATAGGCTTATCAAATGTCTCCAAGGTGTAAGCTCTTTTGTCAATGCTAATAACAATGCAGTAGGGGCCTTCCCAATTAGGAGATAATTTCCCTTGGGAGGCATTCATACCTTCAATGTCAGCTCTGTGAAGAACTAGGTCGCCTGACTAGAATTTTTGGGGGACGACCTTTATTTTATATCGTTGCGTTGTCCTTTATTTGATGGCGGCGTCGCATATATGAGTAACATGCCTTATTTCTTCTAGAAGGTCTAGATCTTCCCTGATCAATCTGGGGTTATTGTCAAGTGAGAACTGTTGGAGATGCCAGCTAGGTTCTCTTATCCCCACCGAGATCATAGGCTCATACTCATAAGTGAGTTTGAAAGGAGTTTCTCTTGTCGTAGAGTGAGACACAGTCTGGTAGGCCCAGAAGACGTAGTCTAGTTGTTCAACTCAATTTTCGTTAGCTTCATCCAACCTTCTTTTGATTCCTTAGACAATAACCTGGTTGGAGGCTTTAGCTTGTCCGTTCATCCTAGGATTCTCAACAGTGTTTCAATGATGTTTGATTTTTAGGTCGGCTTTGAATTCCTTATCCTTGAACTACGTCTCGTTGTCTGTCATAACGAATTATGGAATTTTGAACCTGGTGATAATGTGATGCCAAGTGAACTTTTAGATTCGGGAAAAGGTGATAGTAACCAAAGATTCTACCTCAATCCATTTAGTGAAGTAGTCCAAGGTGGTACCAAGAACTCCAGTTGTCTGGGTGCTTAGGGGAACAGACCCAGAATATCTATACCCCATCTGTAAAATGGCCATAGTACGAATGTCATAGATAGTTCCTTAGGTGTAGCTTGATAATGGTCTGAGTGTCGTTAGCATTTGTCACAAACTCGAATCTACTCAAGAGAGTCAACTTCCATCGTTGGCCAATAGTATTCAGCCCTAAGTACTTTTAAAGCTAAGGCTTTGCCCCCAAGTGGTGTCTACAACTCTCCTCATAGACCTCTGATAATGACATATTTTATACATTAATAAACCTTTATTTTAAGTCATTTACACTCTCTATATACTTAATTGATTGAGCTTAGTCATGTTTTGTAAGTTTGGGCTCAAATTGGGCTTAATTGATCTTTTCTAACATTATTGTGATTTTACACTATTTATGTATTTCAGTCATATATTGAGTTTTAGATGTTTAAAAATTATGTATCTTACCTTGTAAGAAAGATGAGAGAGAGCTCTACAACTTTCATGAGAGCTCCACGGCTAAATCGGACATCTAGTGGAGCTAATTGGGCCTGAAATTCAAAATACGAGTTATATCACTAGAACCCAGGTAGTGTGCACTAATCAGGGCATAACTTGGGCTGTGGATGTCATATAGGCCTGAAATAGGTGGTAAATGAAAGCTAAGATCCAAAGCAACAACACTTAGTAGACTCAATACTTTTATGAGGGATTGATGTCAATGGACAGAAGCATGATTGATGCTGCCAATAGAAGAGCCTTAGTAGACAAGACCCCTGTTGTAGCAAGAGATTTGATAGCAAACATGGTAGCAAACACCCAACAATTTAGCACATGAATCATTACCTCAACTAGAGGAGTTAACGAGGTTCAATTGTCTCATGTAGACCAACAGAGAATGAAACACATACTTGATGAATTGACTTCTTTGGTGAGGCAGTCAACAGTAGGATATGAACCACCTATGCAGATAGCTGTAATTATGTGTGGAATTTGACCTTGTCCAGCTCATCCTACAGATGCGTGTCCAACACTTCAAGAAGATAATTCTACCACCTAAGCATGCCCCGTTGCTACAGTAGGCATTTTTCTATATAGACCCCAATATCAGCAGTCACAGCAACAACCCATATATGATCCATTTTTTTAGTACTTATAACCCTGGCTAGAGAGACCATCCTAACCTGAGATATAAGAATTCTTGTCAGCAACAATAGCCCCACCAACAATAGCAGTAGCAGCAATTTAGATACTAAGCTGCAAGTCCTAGCAACAAATACTAACCACCTGTATTCAGACAACAACAACCTATACAACAGTCTATTAAAACCACTCTAACCTAGCCATCATTGGAAGATTTGATGAAACAGATGGCCACAAACAACATTCAGTTCTAGTAGAATGTTAATGCCACCATTCAGAATCTACAGACTCAGATTGGGCAGTTGGCAACCATTGTGAGTGAGCTGAAAAGTCAAGGGTCGAGCCAATTGCCTTCACAAACAGTCAATAACCCAAAAGGCAATATAAGTGACATTACCTTGAGAAGTTCCAGAGAAGTTGATTGACTAGAAATAACAAAATTTGTAGAAAATAAATAGCTCAGTCCAGAAATTCGTGACATAGAAGAAATGTGCAGAGAATTCAGATTTGGCCATTTAACTGCCTTTCCCAAATAGGGTCACACGGTCTAAGCAGACAGCGCAAGCAGAAATGGAAACATAAGTCATGGAGACATTCAAGAAGGTGGAAATCAATATCCCACTCTTGGATGCAATCAAGCAAATTTTGAAGTATGCTAAATTCCTCAAGGAGTTATGTACTCACAAGAGAAGACTTAAGGGTACTGAGAATATTAGTATAGGCAGAAATGTTTCTGCAATGATTCAACCAAGCATGCAACAAAAATGCAAAGATCCTGAAACTGTCACAATCCCTTGCATGATAGGTAATTCCAGATTTGAACATGCAATGCAAGATTTGGATGCTTCTATTAATGTCATGCATATGTTAGTTTATAAGTCTTTGAACATTGGCACTTTGCAACCCACTAGTATAGTGATTCAATTAGCAAATAGGACAACTATTCATCCTACAGGAATGTTGGAAGATGTGTTAATTCAGGTGAATGAGCTGATTTTCCTAGCAGACTTCTATATCTTGGACATGGAAGATGAGTCTTCAACAAACCACGCTCCATTGATTCTAGGCATACCATTCCTCAAGATAGCCAAGACCAAGATAGATGTGCATGTTGGCACCCTTTCTATGGAATTTGATGAAGATGTTGTGCAGTTTAACATTTTTTATGCATGAGACATCCCCTAGAGGAGCATTCAGTTTTCCATGTTGACATGATTGAGATGCTGGTTGATGATGCTTATGCTGATATGTATATTGAATTCCCTAATGTTGCTAACTTTCTAGATTCTGTTACTTGTGATACATGTGCTGGCTATGATATTGAATCATGTGCTGCATGTGCTGAGATTTATGCGTTTATGAGTGCTGATGCAGTTGCTGACTTGAATGATGCAATATGTGAAAATGAGAGTTAGAATTATACTGAATTTAATGTTGCTGAGTTAGTTGTTTCAAATAGCTTGCTACCTTCCATTGTGCAGCTCTCATCCTTAAAGTTGAAGACTTTTCCAGACCATCTTAAATATTTATATTTGGGAGATGGTGAGAAACTGCCGGTGATTATCATTAAGAATATGCAACCTGAACAATAAGAAAATTTGCTATAGGTTTTGAGGCAGAATAAGCAGGCCATCAGATGGACACTTGCATATATTACTAGTATTAGTCCCTCCACATGCCTGCATAGGATTTTATTAGAAGAAGGTACCAAACCAGTGAGGCAGCCCCAAAGGGGACTGAACCCCCTGATTCTTGATGGGGTGAAGAAGGAAGTGATTAAGCTACTACAAGTTGGTATTATTTATCCCATATCGGACAGTAAATGGGTGAGCCCCGTGCAAGTTGTTCCAAAGAAATTTGGGGTCACAGTAGTTGTAAATCAAAACAATGAGCTTCTACCCACAAGAATCCAGAACAGTTGGCGGGTCTGTATTGATTATAGGCGGCTTAACCAGGCCACCAGGAAAGATCATATTCCCCTTGCCTTTCATTGATTAAATGTTGGAGAGGCTGGCTGGCAAGTCGTATTACTGTTTCCTAGATGGATATTTGGGCTATTTTCAGATTCATATATCCCTAGAAGACCAAGAGAAGGCCACTTTCACCTGTCTATTTGGCACATTTGCATACAGGAGGATGCCCTTTGGTCTGTGCAACGCTCCAGGTACCTTTCAAAGGTATATGGTAAGTATCTTTTCTGAATTTTTATAGAGTTAGATGGATGTGTTTATGAATGATTTTACTGTTTGTGGCTCTTCTTTTGATGCATGTCTGGATAGTTTGGCTTGGGTTTTGCATAGATGTATTGAGACTAACCTTATACTAAATTTTGAGAAATGTCATTTCATGGTAGAGTAAGGTATAGTTTTAGGGCATGTAGTACCTAGCAAGAGTATTGAGGTATATCTTGTGAAAATAGATGTCATTTTATGCCTATCTTCCCCCACATGTGTGCTAGAGGTTCGTTCTTTCCTTGGTCATGCAAGTTTCTACCGGCGCTTCATAAAGGATTTCAACAAAATTGTCTTTCCACTGTCCAACTTGCTGCAGAAAGATATGGAGTTCCACTTTGACAAGAGGTGAAGGATGCCTTCAATTACCTGAAGCAAGCATTGACCAATACACCTATCATCCAGCCATCAGATTAGACACTCCCATTTGAGCTCATGTGTGATGTCTCTAATTATGCATTGGGAATTGTCTTTGCATAGAAAGTAGGCAAAGTACCTCATGTCATCTCTTATGTTTCGAGGACTTTAGATGCTGTATAAGCTAACTACACCACAACTGAAAAGGAACTTTTCGCAATTGTTTTTACTTTAGATAAATTTCGATCATATCTGTTTTGTTCTTGTTCGCTCTTTTGCTTACCGCAAGTGCACGGATCACACTTGTAGTATAGCTAGGAGTCAGATATCATTCTCACGAGGTAATAAGTTAATTTTAGTGCTAAGTATGAACCAATAGTTTAAGGATTTCTATTCAAGGACATATAAATTGAGAGAGAGTATGTGAATTAACTAAAAAATCTTTAAAACTACAAAATTGGATTAAGTTAATGATTAGAGAATAGGGAATTCTTTTTCATCTCCTACTTCCATTTATAATAAGTAATCCTTACAAGCAATATACATGAAGTGATTAGGTTAGCTTGAGAATCAATATTTGTTGAAAGCCTATGTCTAGGTCAATCAACCATGCTTCAGTTACCTAATTCACTATGTTTCCATGAAAATTAGCATAAATCCACTCATTAAGATATATTCTCAATCAATTACTATACATGGATAATAAGTATATTTCTATCCTATTAACGAATCATCGCATTTAAACTAATTGAATGAAATAGACATGCATCAATGATACATATGATCTCAAATCCAAATTCCTATGTCTAGGTTCATTAGATTTTAACAAATCAATTGAAAGCTGATCAAACTATCAAAGCCTTAAGTTTTATATGATTGAACAAAACCAAATTATGTATATCTATTCAAAGGATTACAATATTATTCAAATTCCATATGAGGATCCAAAGAAAAACCTTATAAACAGCTTAGCCAGCCATGAATCCTATGAAAATATCACAATAATTCATGTTCGTGGAAATGGAAAGAGAAGAAAGTGAAGGAAAGAGAAGAGAAAGCTCAATGGGATGATCCTTCAAGTTTCAATTCTCCTCCAAGGTGAAGATGACCTTCAATCTTGGTCACTTTTGCTTCCTATCAGTGTAAAATGTAAAACCCTGGCCGCAGCTCTCCAAAAATAGTCTAACACCCCATAGAAAATTAATGCAGTAGTATTTATAGTGCTCAAAAAATAGAGTCATACCGTGACATTCAACTTCTTACGCTGCGACGCGTATACAATTTAGGTCACCACGCTGCTGCATTCATATGCCTACACTGTGACATTCAAAATGCATAGCTCATTGCCTGAACAGGGGAATGCCCCACTCCGCGACGTGACAAGTTGATCCTTGATCTTGGATTTCTTTTGCAAAACTGGTCTAAATCTTCTAAGTTTCACTTAGTTGGGACCCTACCTGTCATAGAGAAATCATCAATTCATTAACCAATGCAAATGTACTCAATCTATCAAAGAATCAGAAACATTTTCTCAGAATCATGATGAAAGACATCGAAAATGGAATTATATGAATATGAAACTAAAATCTTCTATACTTGCATCAAATCAAGGACTAAGCAGTCAATATGGCATATATATGGGGCACAAATAGCTACAAATTGTGGAGTTATCACACCCCCAAATCTAGATTTTTGTTAGTCCTCGAGCAAAACAAAGTACATTTATGTAGATCAACTTGTTAACTTGCGTTCAAGAACTTTTAACCTTCCACTTTCACTTAAATTGAACTAGTGTATGATGACTGCTTAAAACCTCACAGAATGTACCTGCCTCACAATCAGTTTCGCACATACACAATCCTCATCATGCTAACATTCACAGTTTCCTTTTATATAAGACACATTTCCCAAAATCATGAAAACAAGACTTCTATTCAATTCTGACTTACTCGGATGAGTTTATGAACATACAAGTGAATATTGAATAGGTGAGACCCAAGGGCTGCTAGAAATAGGATATATTATGCCAGCATCCAGCCACTTGATTATTTCCTTTCTCATCACTTCCTTCATAAATGGGTTTAACCTCCTTTAGTGTTCCACAACACCACTTTGATTATCCTCTAACAGGATCTTATGCATGCACATGGAGGGGCTAATGCCTTGGATATCGGTAATAGTCCATCCAATAACATGTTTATCTGTCCTTAGCATATAGAGAAATTTCTCCGTTTGATCATCTGAGAGGGATGATAATATGATTACCGACAGGGTGGAGGCTGCGCCTAAATAAGCATATTGTAAATGATTAGGCAAAGGTTTAAGTTCAAGCCTTGGAGGTTCCTCAATGGAAGGCTTAGATGCCTCTTTACTTGCATCGGACTCCAAGGTTTCAAACTTGGGTGACCGATATTGTGTAGGAACCGCATCTAGGCGCTTGATAAAATCTGACACATCGTCCCTAGCATCTTCATCATTATCAGTTGATGAAGTCAAAGCCGAAGCAAGAGAATCTTCAGGAATATTGGCTTGGAATGCGTCGTCAATGATGTTATCCAATATCCTAACATAAGAACACTCTTCCTGATCTTGAGGAAACTTAATTGCTTTAAAGATGTTGAAAGTTACCTCTTGATCTTGAACTCTCATAGTCAATTCTCCTTTTTGCACATTTATGAGTGTTCTCCCTTTGGCCAGGAACGGCCTGCCTAGGATCAAAGGGACCCTATGATCTTCTTTCATATCCAGAATCATAAAGTCCATAGGGAATATGAACTTGTCCACTTTCACTAGGATATCTTCTAATATTCCCTTTGGATATGTATATGAACGATTAGCTAATTGGAGGGTCACTGATGTGGACTTGTACTCCCCCAAACCTAACCTCTGGAATATGGATATGGGCATAAGATTAATGATTGCCCCCATATCACACAACGCTTGGCCTAGGAAGTTCTCTCCTATGGCACAAGGGATTGTAAAGCTTCCCGGATCTTAATGTAACTGGGCATCTGTTCCAAAGCTTCAACAAAAGGGATGTATATATGAAGCTTCTTGAAAACTTCCAAAAACTTCTTAAATTGCTCATCCATCTTATGCTTGATTTGCTTGCTTGGAAAAAGGCAAAATATGTACATAAGGCCTAGTCAAAACCTTCTTGTCCTCAACTTTCTTTTGGATAATTTCTTCATCCTTTGTAACTTCCCTATCTTTCTTTTCGTCCACCTTCTTGTGGACTATCTCTTCATGGTCAGGGCATTGTGCTTCCTTATCCTCCAACAATTTTGTCCTTAGGTTTCCCACAATGTCCTTCCCACTCCTCAGTGAGATGACCTTACAATGCTCATTTGAGGCACCCTTCGGATTATTTACTGTATCGCTTGGGAAGATGTCTGGGGGCCTATTGTTGATGGCGTTAGCCAACTGCCCCACTTAGGTTTCTAACGCTCTCATCGAAGTCATTTGGCTTTGAATCATTGAATCATTCTTCGATAAATGAGCATCAGTCCTTGCCATATAAGAATCAATTTTGGAAATGAAAGCATCATTCTTAGTCATTAACTGCATAAACATGTCCTCTAAGGCAGGCTTCCTTTCTTGCATTGGTTGTCTTGGCTGGACTGGGAATCCAAGAAGATTATACTGGCGTTCATGCCCAAGTGCATTAGATGAGGAAGAAGGTCCTTGGTTGTCCCTCTATGAGAAATTTGGATGGTTCCTCCATCCTGAGTTATACTGGTTAGAATATGGGTTGTTTGGTTGTGGCCAATAATTGTCGACATATTGCGCAGTTTCTATATGAGAAGGGCTTCTGTTACTCGAGTGAGTGTTGCCGCACCTTTCACACAGAACAAATGGGCTCTGGAGTGAATTTTGACTCATACTATCCATCCTACTTGTTAACGCGGCCATCTGAGTCGACAATGAGGTTATTGCGTCCACTTCATGCACTCCAACTATTTTTCGTGGAGTGTTACCTTTCGAGGGCCATTAGTAGCTATTAGCTGCCAATTCTTCCAAGAGCAAGAAGGCTTCATCGAACGTTTTGCTTAGCAATGAGCCTCTAGCGGCTGTATCCACTATCGGGCGATGCTGCTGCAACAAACCTTTATGGAAAGAATATACCTGATGCCATGGTGGAATTGCATAATGTGGGCACCTTCTTAGCAAATCCTTATACCTTTCCTAGGCTTTATGTAAGGATTCCGATTCAAACTGGGTGAATGATGTAATATCACTCACCATCTCCACAGTCTTGGCTAGAGAAAAATATTTATTGAGGAACTTGGTACTGGCCTCAGCCCAAGTAGTTATAGAGTTTGGTAGCAGAGAGTGCAACTAACTTTTGGCTCTGTCTCGGAGTGAGAATGGGAAGATTCGCAGACGAATGGCATCTTCAGAAACGTCACTGTGTTTAAACGTGTCGTATATCTCCATAAAGTTTGAAAGATGCGCGTTGGGATCCTCATTGGGCAAGCTGCTAAACTATACAGAAGTTTGGATCATTTGAATAATGGTCGGCTTTATCTAGAAGTTATTTGCCTAGATGGCCGGACGTCTGATGCTGGATTGCAGATTATCCATCTGAGGAGTAGCAAACTCCCTCAATGGTCTACCATGACTCTCATCCTTCAACTCTAGCGTGACATCTTCTGCCATCTTATAATAACCTGAAACAATTAAAGAATAATAACTTAAATTAATATGCACAAAAGAAACTTAAACTAGAATTACTTAAACTCGTTGTTAATATTAGCTAAATTGAATTTAAGCTGCTATTCCCTGGCAACGACGCCAAAAACTTGTTCACTTTTTTGCTTACAGCAAGTGCACGGATCGCACTTGTAGTATAGCTAGGAGTCAGATATCGTTCCCACGAGGAAATAGGTTGATTTCAGTGCTAAGTATGAACCAATAGTTTAAAGATTTCTATTCAAGGACATATAAATTGAGAGAGAGTATGTGAATTAACTAAAAGATCTTTAAAACCACAAAATTGGATTAAGTTGATGATTAGAGAATAGGAAATTTTTTTTTCACCTCCTACTTCCATTGATAATAAGTAATCCTTATAAGCAATATACACGAAGTGATTAGGTTAGCTTAAGAATCAATATTAGTTGAAAGCCTATGTTTAGGTCAGTCAACCATGCTTCAGTTACCTAATTCACTATGTTTTCATGAAAATTAGCGTAAATCCACTCATTAAGATTTATTCTCAATCAATTACTATGCATAGCTAATAAGTATATTTCTATCCCATTAACAAATCATAGCATTCAAACCAATTGAATAAAATAGACATGCATCAATCATACATATGATCCCAAATCAAAATTCCTATGTCTAGGTTCATTAGATTTTAACAAACTAATTAAAAGCTGATCAAACTATCAAAGCCTTAAGTTCTATATGATTGAACAAAACTAAATCATGTATATATACTCAAAGGATTACAATATTATTCAAATTCCATATGAGGATCCAAAGAAAAACCCTATAAACAGCTTAGCCAGCATAAATCCTACGAAAATATCACAATAATTCATATTCATAGAAATGGAAAGAGAGGAAAGTGAAGGAAAGAGAAGAGAAAGCTCAATAGGATGATCCTTCAAGCTTCAATCCTCTTCCAAGGTGAAAATGACCTTCAATCTTGGTCACTTTTGCTTCCTATCAGTGTAAAATGTAAAATCCTGGCCGCAGCTCTCCAAAAACAACCTAACTCCCTGTAGAAAATTAATGCAACAGTATTTATAGGGCTCAGAAAACAGAGTCACGACACGACATTCAACTTCCTATGCCGCGGTGCGTATACAATTCAGGTCACCACGTTGCGACATTCATATGCCTACACCGCAGCGTTCAAAATGTGTAGCTCTTTACCTGAACAAAGGAATGCCCCACACCGTGACATTCATATGCCACGCCATAGCGTGACAAGCTGATCCTTGATCTTAGATTTCTCTTGCAATACTGGTCCAAATCTTCTAAGTTTCACTTGGTTGGGACCCTACCAACCATAGAGAAATCATCAATTCGTTAACCAGTGCAAATGTACTCAATCTATCAAAGAATCAGAAACATTTTCTCAGAATCACGATGAAAGACATCGAAAATGGAATTATATGAATATGAAGCTAAAATCTTCTATACTTGCATCAAATCATGGACTAAGTAGTTAATATGGCACATATATGGGGCACAAATAGCTACAAATTGTGGAGTTATCAGTTCTAGAGTGGTTGTGTTTTCAGATCATGCAACTTTGAAGTTTCTCCTGAATAAGCCTAATGCAAAACCTCGGTTGATTAGGTGGATGTTGCTGCTCTAAGAGTTTGATATTGAGATTCGTGATAAGAGTGGAGAGAAGAACCTGGCGGCTGATCACTTGAGTCGGACTGAGAGAGAGACAAATTCTTCTTCCATCCATGATGTCTTCCCTAATGAGCAGGTTTTCAAGCTACAAGGTAACATCCCTTGGTTTGCAAATTTGGTTAATTTCTTGGTTGCTAGAGCACTACATGTACATTTCACTAAAGTACAGATTGATAAACTGAAAAGTGAGTTAAAATATTATGTGTAGGATGACCCTTATTTGTGGAGATTTTGTAGTGACCAAGTCATTAGGATATGTGCACCTGATAATAAGTTTCATTCTATTATTAGCTTTTGTCATACACTTGCATGTGGCAACCATTTTGGTCGCTAATGGACTGCTAGGAAAGTTTTGGACTCTGGATTATATTGGCCCACTCTATTTCATGATGCATATGTGTTTTATAAATCTTGTGAACAATACCAGAGAACAAGGAATAATTCTTGTAAGAATGAAATGCCCCAGCAACCATTGCTATTTTGTGAGATATTCGATGTACGGGGTATTGATTTTGTGAGTGCTTTTCTTGTATCATGTGGTTTTGTTTACATTCTGCTTGTTGTGGTTTATGTATCTAAATAGGTGGAGGCTAAGGCCACTTGGACTGACGATTCTTGAGTGGTTATGGATTTTGTTTGGTCTCACATCCTATGCAGGTTTGGCATTCTGAGGGTCATAATTAGTGATCAGGGTTCATACTTTTGTAATTGGAATATGGAGGCTTTATTGAAGAAATATGGAGTTACGCATAAAGTTTCCACACCATACAACTCCCAAACAAATAGGCAAGTCTAGGTTTCCAATAGAGAAATCAAGCAAATCCTTGAAAAGACGGTTCAACCTAATAGGAAGGATTAGAGCAAGAGGCTTAAAGATGCTCTATGGCTTATAAGACCTCCTACAAGACACCAATTAGGATGTAACCTTACCAGATTGTCTTTGGAAAGGCATGCCACCTGCTTATGGAGATTGAACACCGAGCATATTGGGCAGTGAAGAAGTGCAATATGGACTTAGGCCAAATGGGATTGCGAAGAAAGTTGCAACTATAAGAACTTGAAGAAAAATGTCTGGTGGCCTATGAGAGCTCCAAAATTTACAAGGAGAAGACCAAAGCCTTCCATGATAAAATGATTGCTAGAAAAGAATTCAAAAGAGGTTAAAAATTTCTCCTTTATAATTCTTGTCTTAGGTTAATCCTCAGAAAATTAAGGTCTAGATGGAATGAACTATTTATTGTTACTAATGTTTTTCTTTATGGTGCAGTTGAGCTCCAAGATGTGACAACAAAGAGAACATTCAATGTCAAAAGCCATAGACTTAAGCATTTTCATAAAGATTGTCAAGAGCACAACGTGGAAGTGATGGTTTTGCTCGATGCCATTTACACAGATGGATAATAAGGGAGGCCCTTACCTCACTTTTATTTTACTTGCCATGAATATTTTGGTGATTTGCATTCTGGATTTTTCTATGCTTTACATTAAAGGCAATGTAAAATTCAAGTGTGGGGAGGGGATGGAATAAATTTTATGTTGTTTTTATTATTGTTTCTGTAAAAAAAAATGATGTGTGTTTTTAATTGCTTTCCAATGATGTTTTGAGATTTGTGAAGTTTATGAGTTTGAAGCAATTGAAATTCAAGATTCATAGCATGATTGAATAAATTTTCTTCCTTCTTGAATTTGACATACTTGGTTTTGGATGTTGAATTAGTGGATTGAGTTTGATAGATGCATATCTTGTGAGATTTTGAGCCTTTTGATGGATGAATTTAGTATTTATGTCATTCTCCTCTTTCTTGTGTGATTTTCACTCGTGTCAATTGATCACTCTAGAACTTGCTTTGATTCTTTTTGAGGCTACATTTTTCATTTGCATGAATGAACATGATTGAGGTATTCTTTCTTGAATTAGTGACTTTGGCCAAATAGTCAACCTTGCATCATTTCCCTTTGATTAACCCCCTTGAGCTTATTTGTCTATTCTTTGTCTTAGCTCATTATATGCCTTATGTGAAAAATCATGTTTTTACCTTACTTTAGGGAATAAGAGAGCATTGGTTTATTTTCATTTATGGAGTTTTTTTGCTTATGGACAATTAATAGTTTAAGTGTAGGGGTTGTGCAAATTGATGTGTAATATACAAGGTGATTGGTTAAAAAAAATAAAAAAAAACGAAAAGAATATGTAAAGAGAATGTGCATTATGGAATTTGGAGTGAAAAAAAAATTACATGCTTGTCATTTGAGTTTCTCCCTAATGCTCTTTTATTTTCTTGGGTATTTAGCTTGTCATATTCATATGTTTCCTTCCCTTACCTTGGCCCCTTTACAACTTTGAATAAAAACATCTTGATTTGTGTGTGAATGTGTTTGAATAATGGAGGAGTAGAAAATAAGTAAGCTTATGGCAGTGCAATGTTTCATGGGTTGAATTGAGTGAAATACTTACCTTTTAAACACTTGAGGGATTGAGAGTATATCTTGTGAGGATCTATCATTCTTGACTCATGCTTTTCAATTTGAAACTACCTTGCTTGTTGGTTTGAGATGTAAAGAATTGTTACCTCATGAATGTTTTGATCCCTTGAATCTTTTCTTGCTCTTCTTGCTTGTAGACTTTTGCATTCTTGGATATCTTAGAAATTGAGTTTTTTAAAGTTTTTAGTTTTTCAGTTTATGTTGTTTTTCCTTATTCCCTAGTTTTGGTCTTATGTGTTTTACCCAGTAGTGCAAAAAGCTAAGTGTGGAGGAATTTGATAATCACATATATTATACATTAATAAACCCTCATTTTTAGTCATTTACACTCTCCATATACTTAATTGATTGAGCTTGGTTATGTTTTGTAAGTTTGGGTTCAAATTAGGCTTAATTGATCTTTTCCAGCATTATTTAGATTTTACATTGTTTCTGTATTCAACCATATATTGAGTTTTAGATGTTTAAAAATTATGTATCTTATCTTGTAGGAAAGATAAGAGACAATCTATAACTTTCATGAGAGCTCTAGGGCTAAATCGGACATCTAGTAGAGCTAATTGGGTTTGGAAGTTAGAACACGAGTTTTGTCACTGAAATCCGAGCAGTGTGCACTAATCAGGACATAACTTGGGTTGTAGATGTGATATGGGCCTAAAACCAGTGACAAATGAAATCTAAGATCCAAATCAACAACTCTTATGAAGACTCCTAAGATACACTAAGTCGTTTTGGGAATGCAATTGAAGCTAGAAAATAGAGACAAGTTATTGACGAGTTTATGTCACTTAAATGGGCCCAACTTGAGTTATAGGCCTCTAATTGACATGGGGTTTAGGCTCAGTGATTCCTAATAGACCCAACTTTGTAACTAATAAGTTTTTAATGATGTAAGGCCAAATTAGGGGTTAATAATAGAAGGTAGAAGCAGAAATCCGAGAATCATCTCTCCTTCTACACTTCTCACATTCTCTCTAGATCTTTCTCTATTCTTCTTCCTTCTTCCTCAAGCTCCTTCATGGTGATAACTATGGAGAACTAAACTTCTGTAATCAATTCAGAGATTCTTGAAGAAATTGTGGTTTGAATTCTTGAGATCTTGGTTCTATTTTTGTATTCGAATTGCATTTGAATTACTCTTCTTCTTCTTCTTCTTCTTCTTCTTCTTCTTCTTCTTCTTCTTCTTCTTCTTCTTCTTCTTCTTCTTCTTCTTCTTCTTCTTCTTCTTCTTCTTCTTCTTCTTCTTGATCTTGAATGCATGAATGGTGATTCTGTTTATGTTTGATCTGATTGGGTCTTGATTTAAGATTAAGAATTGTGATGAGATTTAAGATTGATTGATCTGAATGAGTCATTGGATTATAAAGGTTAGGTTACTGATTTGTGCCTAGGTTAATTGAATTCGGAGATCAAATTAACATAGATCTAACATGAATT
Organism: Ormosia emarginata; assembly: GCA_029884605.1. Taxonomy (NCBI): domain Eukaryota; kingdom Viridiplantae; phylum Streptophyta; class Magnoliopsida; order Fabales; family Fabaceae; genus Ormosia; species Ormosia emarginata. The sequence goes on along the minus strand of JAQQTP010000077.1, from coordinate 22,612,007 downwards.
GTGCGATTGCAAATTTATGTGTCAATTTTCAATTGAATTATAGATGATTATCTTGTGTAAATTATGGATTTGATGTAGAGATTTCAGTTAAATCCAAATTAACCATTCAAATGCACTTCAAATGTTCGTTGAATGATCTATAATAAAATCAACCCTGTTTCAGTTAGGTTTCTGAATTGATTGCTCTTTTAATTGAATTTCTCACTTTAATTTTGTTATTTATATATTATGAGTTCTCAAATTCCTCCCCCAATTTTAGCTTGATCTGATCAAATTGCATTTAAAATTCTTGAAAGATAATCCAGTGTTGTTTTCTATGCTATAAGCCACAGGTATAACTCGGTTACAATTTTGATTGAGTTTGACGCTTGTCAACCTCAGCCAGTATATATTATACTTCTTTTGGTGTAAGGCATTTAAGGAGAACTGGTGAGAATATCGTAGATGGTGTATCAGACCGCGATTTTGATTAACTTGGAGGTTCTTTTGGGTCTTCAGGACGAATACCGAACTGCAAATATTCCATAATTGGGGTGATCTAAGTACAGTCTTGTTCTTCAACTTGAAAAAAGGATATGTCCGTAATGGAAGGTTGTGAGAGGGTCCCTTGTATGATTGAACGATTGTTGCTCAAGCTCTTTGTACTGGCTAATTTGGACAAGAGGTCTGCCCTGGAATTCTATTCCTTGGGTATGTGCTCCACCTTAACTATCTGAAAATGCTTGAGGAGCCCTTGTACTTTGGCCAAGTATTTCTGAAGAATGGGCTCCTTAGCTTGGTAGTTACCTTGAATCTAGGAGATCACGAGCTGGGAGTTGCTGTAAAGTGTAATCTTTGGTGCTCCCAAGTCTCTGGCCATTACTAGTCCGACGATACATGCTTCGTATTCTGCCTGATTATTTGAAGTAGGGAATTCAAACTTTTGGGAGGTCTCAATGGTTACTCCTTCAAAATTTTCCAAAATTACCCCAGCCTTGCTCCCTTTGGGGTTTGAGGAACTATCAACGAATACGATCCACGATGTTCCCTCAGGATCACTAAGGTCTGAGGTAAGTTCAGTAAGGAAATCTAAGAGTGTCTTTGCCTTAATTGCTAGCATGGGCTCCTAAGCAATCCCAAATTCAGAGAGCTCGATGGACCAAGCAATGATCCTTTTTGCTAAGTCTGATTTATGCAATATATGGTGAATAGGCTGATCCGTCCTCACTACCATCGAATGGCATTGAAAGTACTGTTTAAGTCTTCTAGCTATGATGATGATGGAAAAAACAACCTTATCAATTTTCTGATAGCAAAGCTCGGGACCTTTTAGTACCTTGCTCACAAAATAAACTAGTTTTTGTCCCTTAACTATCTCCCGGATAAGCACTGAACTCACGGCCACCTCATGGATTGAGAGGTACATGTACAATGTCTCACCGGGTTCCAATCTTGTTAATATAGGGGGATAGAATAAGAGGTTTTTCAAAGATGTGACCGCATCCTCACACTCCTAGGTTCACTCAAAACTTGTCCCTCTTTTTTAGCAACTTGAAGAGGGGAAGAGATTTGTGAGCAACTTTGGCGGGGAACCGTGTGAGGGCCGTAATCCATCCTGTTAGTTGTTGTACTTCCTTGACATTATGAGGGCTATGCATGTCGAGCATCGCCTGACATTTGTTTAGGATCACCTCGATTTCGCTATGAGTCAGCATGAAACCCAAGAATTTACTAACCTGGACCCCAAAGGCATATTTCTCTGGATTAAGCCCCATGTTATGCTTTCTGAGTTGCGCGAATACTTCCTCGAGGTCCAAAGCATGTGATCCGGATTGTGGGGCCTTGACTATCATATCATTGATGTATACTTCAAGCATTCTTCCCACTTGATCTTCAAAAACCTTATTCATCACTCTTTAGTAGGTGGCTCCTGCATTCTTTAAACCAAAGGGCATAACCCTATAGCAGTAGCTCGCTCTCTCAGTTATAAAACTGGTTTTGTATTCATCTTCGAGGTACATAGGGATCTGATTGTACCTAGAGTATGCGTCCATGCAAGACAGCAGCTGGAAGCCGGAGGAGCCATCGACCAGTTTATCCACATTGAGAAGCAGATACAGATCTGTGGGGCAAGCCTTGTTTAAGTCTGTGTAGTCCACACACGTCCTCCACTTCCCATTTAATTTTTTCACCAAGACCGCATTGTAGAGCCACATGGTATAAGAAATCTCCCTGATGAAGCCGATGCTGAGTAACTCCTTCACTTGCTCATCGATCACTTGTTGTCTTTCTAGGCTAACTTTTCTCTTTTTCTGGAAAACTAACCTCACATCCTCCCAAATAGACAGGCGATGGTAGATGAAGGCGGGGTCAAGCCCAGGCATGTTGGAGGATGTCCAGGCAAAGATGTCTTTATTTTTCTATAAGAGCTCTATTAGCTAGCGTTTCTCTTCTTCTTCTAGGTTTGCTCTAATTTTAGTGACTTGATTTGACTTGTCACCTAATCAGAATGGTAGCAATTCTCCCTTTGGCAGGGGTCAGGTACCCCAGATTCCTTCATGTACATCTAGTTCAGTCATAAGGATATTAACTTGATCCACAGCTGGGCCATATATGCTTATTTTTGCTTTCCTGGGGGTCCTACAGATTTTAAGACTTTCATTGTAACATTTGCGCATTGCGATCTGATTGCCCTTAATCATGACCACCTCATTGCTTTTATTGAGGAATTTCATGGCCTAGTTGGCGGTAGATACCACAGCTACAATGTCATTCAACTAAGGTGACCCAAGATAATGTTGTATACTAAGGGACAATCCACAACTAGAAACCTAACCTTGACGGTTCTGTAGAGGTTGTTGTCACCCAAGGTTAAAAAAGTTTCAAAGTATCCTACAGGGGAAATCTTTTCACCTGAGAAACTAGTGAGTTCGCCTTCATCAGGGGTTAATGCTAAAAGTGGGAACTCCAATCTCTCAAATGTGTCCATGAACATGATATCTATTGAGCTTCCATGATCGATGAAAATGCGCCAGACTTCAGCATTAGATATTATTCTAGAGATGACCAATAGGTCATCGTGATCCCAGATGATGTCACCGTAGTCCTTGTCCAAAAAGGATATGGGTGGCATTTCTAGTTCTATATCTTGTGATTTGGGCATAGAGCTAGAAACGCTTAACACCGCCATACGAAGTGCCTTCTTCCGGGAACTGTTAGATGATCCCCTGCCTGTAAAACCTCTGGAGATAATGTTAATAAGTCTTTCCCTTTGGTTTCTGTTGCCTCCACCTTGGGTGTCTTGGTTCTTTTCCTACTGATTTTTAGTATCACGGCGAGATGGACTCCAGGATTTTATAGTAGGGCTGGGGGTTCTTCTCCTCTATCGCGGAGTCAAACTTTTTCTCTGACTACGACTACGTCTTCACTCCTGTCATGGAGTTGGATACTACTGATGTACTACTGCAGTTGTCCTGCCCTTATTAGGGATTCAATATCATCGCGTAGCTGGCAACAATCTTCTGTTTCATGGTCGTAGTTCTTATGCCATGTACAGTGATTGGTGTGATCCTTCTGAGCCTATTTCTTCAAAGAAGGTGGTCTCTTAATATCCCAGTACTCGGTCTGAAGCACCTCCCTCAGAATTGTCTCCCATGAGGTGTTTAAAGGAGTGTAATTAGAAAATTTAGGTCGAGATGAGTCACCTTTAGAGGAGTTCCAAGGCTGGTTGGAGTTTTGGTTACCTTTTTAGTGGGTGGGCTCACTTTTTTCCAGACTCTACTTAGCCTTAGTAACTTCCTCCAAGTTGATGTATTTTTGGGAACACAAGTGAAATTCGTCCAAGGTCTCCGACTTTTTTTTTTGCCAAAGATTAGAAGAATTGTGAGTCAGTCTGGAGGTCGCTCCTAGCATAGTGGAGAGCAATCATGTCGTCCAGATTCTCCACACAAACACAGGCAGTACTAAATCGCTTAATGTATTCAAAAAGGGTTCGTCGCATCCTTAGTGAATCTCAGAAAGAGAATCAATGGATTCAAACTGCTCCTTACTAGTAGTGTAGTATAGTAAGAAGTGTTGTTTGAGGTTTGTCATCTGGTAACAGATTTTGCTCGTAGGGTGACGAACCATTGGAGGGCACCCTTCTTTAAAGAGAGGGGGAATGCGTGACATAGTAACTATGGGGATCTCCCATGGAATCACATAGATTAGGATAAACGTTTATATATTCTTGAGGATTCGTTGTCCCATCATAGAGCTCCACATTGGTCGAAAACTTGAAGTTTTTTGGGACTATAAACTCCATCAATAGATTAGAGAAGGGTTGTTCTTAATCGTCGAGGCCTGGGAGGTTATTTCCAATAACTTCAACGTTGTCATGCAGCGCTCTTCTTCGGTTGTTGCCTGCATTCTGCCTTTTGCCATCATTTTCCTCGTGTACGGACCTCTCCAGATTTTCTAGCCGATGGCATTGTGCATCTAATTGACATCATTTGTCATTGATTTATGCTTGGAGGTGGTTTCTGGTCATCTCGAACTGAACAGTGTCCTCTTAGTGGGACACGCGATCTGCTTCATTATTCTGGGGTCCTAGGCAATCATGCATGAGAATCCTAGACCTTTGAACAATATGGTTAGCTCCTTCCCCAAGGGGACCGAGTCTATCTCTAACAGAGATCCTCCGCGATGGGTGAGGGCTCTCAGCAGAAAGTGAAGTCTCATGCCTTTCGCTAAGAGTCTCGACGAAAGGAGCCTGTTGTGAATTTTTCGCAAGCGCATGGATCTTACAAGTAGTAAAATAAAGATCATTCCCTCAAAGATCGATTGATTACTAACTCTTACTGTAACTTTGATTATTTAAGCAGTTAAAAATAATAGTAAAGCTCAATTAAAATTAAGACACAAATCAAAGCAATAAAGTAAGCAAATAAATCTAGAAAAGTTAAGATTCAACTAAGATTTATAGGCCTAGGACTAGGAATTCATTATACTATCCCTTATGATAAATTGTAATCCTATCTTTGCTAATGTTAAATTATGTTCTTGAAGGCAATTTGTCCTAAATTGTTTAAAGTCCAATTTCTTGGCACTAAAAATGTGCTAAAACTCCATCAATCACATTCTCATGGCAATTAATCCAAGTTCCAACCCATTAGATTTTATGATAATCGTTTGCTTCTCGAAGGATTTAAGCCTATGTCTAGGTCTCAATTCTTAAATTCAATTCTTAGATTATCTAGCAATTAAGTTTCATCTTTCGATCCTTCACCTAAAGCCTAAGATCATGTAAATATGACCAACAAAATACCACAAGCAATAAGCATACTAAGAATGAATCAAGAACAATAATTTTTCGTTAACAAAAAATCAAATTAACAATTCAACATAGAAAAGTAGAGAGTTGCATCCTAATCCTAGAAAAAGGAATTGAACCACTCATGACTGATGTAGAACAAACAAGAACAAAAGTTGAAGAGATAACTATGATTCTATCTTAAGAGAAGATGAAGAAGGAGAAGATATCTTCAATGGTTGAACTTCAATTACTTTTGCACTTGTCTTCCAAATCCTAGCCTCTCAAAGTCTGTTGTCGCCAAAGTTCTCCAAAAAGTTCCCTTTAGGTTTTGGGATGTGCTCTATTTATAAAGTTTGGGGGTAAAACTGTCTATTTTTCACTCCAGGAAGCCTCACATGGTTGTGTGAGTACATAACACGGTTGTGTGCCATAAAAATAATGTAACTGCACCATAAGTGAGACACAACTGTGTGACCAAGAGACACGGTCGTTTCTCCCACACATAAGTGTTTTCCAAGTTAGATAGAGTTGTGTCTAACTCTTTAATCGCTCACAGGGCCCCGTCTAACTCCTCAATCGCTCATATGACCAAAATGATCCTTTTTTGCTCTAAAAGCGTGATGTCTTTATCTACTTTCACTCCAAATGTGATAAACCTCTTTTAATATGTAAAAATGAAGACAATGATAAGGATCCATCTAAAATTCATCAATAAACATAAGCAAATCGCCATAATTTACTCGATTTAAGACTATAAAATATGAGTTTATCAGTGCCCAGCTCCTCGCGGTGGAAGTTTCAACATGCGATGGTGGTGTGATAGGCTAAGGATTACGTTGCACCACTGAATCTTGTCCTTGTCCAAGGGCAGCGAGCGCAACACCTCCTCCTCTTGAATTATGCCTCATGCTTACCATGGTTGAATGGGAATAGAAGTTTATCAGTTTCCCACAGACAACGCCAATGTTCTGAAGTGGATTCAGATGGGTACTTGAGATAGGTATGCCATGGTAATTTCCTCCTTGCGCAACAACAGTAGAGTGTGTTGAACCAGGGGGTTGGTACCTGCAAAGGGACTTCAGCGCTCAAGTAAGGCTATGCACAAGTAGGGTTTATACAATAAGATACTGATACCTGTTTAAGGTGACTTAGCCTGGTATTTATAGAGCATGAACGGAATCGTAATATAATCAGCATTAAGTGCAAGTATTTAGGATTCGTATCCTGTTAGAGATCGTCCTCCCTTCATTGTTGGAGAGGATTCCTATAATATAGGAACGTAGATAATGTAGTTATTAGCAGTTAAAGGTGGTTATGTGTCTTATAATTTCGTAAGATCATGATTAATAGTTATAGATATTTTTATGATATATCTACTGCACATATATAGTGATCTTGGTATTTTGGCCAATGTTGTGGTCTGTAGTTCTTGGTTCCGGGGTCCTAACAATGTGTCACCATGGCTTGACTGGGATGTTCATGACGTATCCTGATGGTGCGTGTGCCAGGTCGATCCATCAAACATGGTCCCAAATCACGGTTCAGAACACCATTAATAGTGATTATGCTGATAAATGGTTAGATGCCATGAAAGATGACCTTAAATCAATGGAACATAATGGTGTATGAGACCTTGTGAAATTACCTGAATGGTGCAAGAGAGTTGGGTATAAATGGGTCTTTAGAACTAACTGTGACTCTCATGGCAACCTTAAACGCTAATGGCCTGTCTTGTTGCCAAAGGTTTTACTCAAAATGATGACATTAACTATAAGGAAATATTTTCACCAGTTTCCAAGAAAGATTCTTTCAAAATTATCATGGCAATAGTAGCTCATTATGATATAGAGCTGCATCAAATGGATGTGAAAATTATCTTTCCAAATAGGAATTTAGAGGAAAATGTTTATATAGATTAACCAATGGATTTTTCAGTTGAGGGGAAAGAACACATGGTGTGTAAACTTAAGAAATCAATATACGAACTTAAGCAAGATTCGCGACAATGGTATCTCAAGTTCAATGATACTATTGTATCCTTCAGATTTAAAGAAAACACTGTTGATCGATGTATATATTTGAAGGTCAATGGGAGTAAGTTTATCTTTTTGGTTCTGTATGTTGATGACATCTTGCTTGCAACTAATGATCTTGGTCTATTAAGTGAGATTAAGAAGTTTCTCTCTAATAACTTTGAAATAAAAGATATAGGAGATGTAAGCTATGTGATTGGAATAGAAATATTCTGTGATAGATCACATAGATTGTTTAGTTTGTCTCATAAAGCCTATATCAATAAAGATATAGAAGATGGATAAATGGCCAGCAAGTATGATTTCAATTCAGAAAGGGGACAAATTTGATGTTATGACATGCTTTGAGACCATTATTAATGAATTATAATTGTAGAATTTTATTTAGGACTTGGAATTGTCGACAGTATTGCCAAGTCACTAAAGTTTATTGTCTACAACAATCTTCTTTTCTAAAAACGACAAATATTCTGAAGGTGCTAAACATATGGAATTGAAATACTTTGTCATAAAAAAAGAAGTTCAAAAATATAGAATGTCAATAGAGCACGTTGGTACTAACTTTATGATTGCTGACCCTTTGACGAAAGGGTTACCACCCAAAACATTTAGTGAATATGTTGAAAGTATGAGCATTATTGTATATTATATTAAGGATTATGTTTTATGTACTTTGACACTTTGAGCTCATGAATGAATATATTTCTGTCTTACCTATTTTCTGAGTTTGTATACATGATTGAATATGAATGATGATAATAGGTTCTGTCTTTAATAACGACATTATTGTTAGACCAATTATGTACTTCTCATTTATAGGTCATGTTAAGGAGATGACTAATTCTGTGATACATGCAAGGGATTATGTCGATTAGATGATATATGACCGTCATGACTCATATTAGTTTTATTCTTGGTCATGATGAATGATGTATCCAATGTAAAGAAGAGTATGACTATATATATGAATTCATATTATGTTTTGATTGACTTATCAAACTATAGAGAAGGTAATGTCACATGAGCCAAGTGGAAGAATGTTAGATTAAATATCTCATGTGATAGGCTTGTGACTTATCTTATTAGTTTAATAAGTAAGTAAATTAAGTAAATGGGTTAAACTCTTATTGGGTAGAAAAGAAAGGACAATTTTGTAATTATAGTAACTTCTAACTTGATGGAAGTTAGCAGTATTTAAGGAACAATTTCTGCATAAAATTCTAAGTTTGTTCCTAGCCATTAGGGTTTATTCTTCTCTCACAATTACTAAAGTAGAAGAAGTATAAATAAAAAGTAAAGAAATAGAAAGTGAGTTTTGGAATCTCTCTAACATTCTTGAAATACAGTCTACTAACTATTCATGAATAAAGGTTATTGTTTTCTTACATTTTTATTTGTGGGAATCATGAATTTTAATATCATTATATTTTAATGATAGTTTTTTATATTAAGATTGTTAGAAAACTTACAAACTAACACAGTTCACATTTTTGCATGCAAAATTATTTGTTCTACCCATATCTTTCTCTTAATTTCTGAAAGAGATTTAAGTTTGATTGACAATAGAATATTATCAGAAGTTTCCATTACTAATAAACAAACAAAAAGTAAAAAGGGGATAAATACTGTTATTTTTATTTCATCTAGAAGGCCGATGCTGGCTTCACCTCGTATACCTAGGTGGTTGATTATTTTAATGAGGATACATAAAAATTGGGATTAGTCAAAGATAGCTTATCCAAATCCAGATGGAACTAGATGTATCATCAGATTTTAAGGTGGAGAATCTTGATGTTGCTAATTCTTTCACTGCAAATAAGCTAGCATGTTTCTGATTCTATATTTTTATATTTGTACAATGTAGTTTGGCTAATTAAAATCATATGGTGTGGTCATTTTTCTTCCTGTGTGTAGTATGTTCTTCTGAGATTTTCTTAGAAGATATGTTACCTAATATTGGAAGATGGACTTAGACGGGTTATTATGGGATGATCATAGTCTGTGAAGCTCGACAAAGTAGCAATTGCCCTAAGGAAGTCAAATTGGCAAGAGGATGGTGGTCATCTTTTCGCCTGCAGCAAGGTCTGAGGGAAGGAGGTACCATTATATTTAAGCTAGCTGCATCAAAGAAGAGAACCCTGCACACGTCTGTCATTGTAGATTTTGGTTGTTTTATGCTTGTTTTGACTTTTGTATGGGAATTCTGGTTTTTGAGGGAATTTCTCGTTTTTGCTATAAATTCTAACGATTTTGATGCAAGGTGTGGTGTAATTTTTTGCTAACTTCTATTGGTGGTTTTTTGCTGACTTTTTGTTTCTACTTGGTGGCTTTTTGATGATATCAATTACATAATATGACAATGGCAGTAAGTTATAGTTTGGTGTTCCAGACATGTATCAATGAATAATGATAATATCAATGAATTATAACAATATCATGGTTTTGAATTCTTTCAATTTTGGTTTGCTGGAAATAGGCTAATTATTTGTTGGTTTGTTGTATATAGGTTGTGTACAGTTGTACTTCATAGTTCGGTATTCATTGTTTGATTGATTATAGGTTTTGATATCCAAGCTTTAGGTTCATAACTTCTTGTTGGTTTGCTAGAAAGTCTAGCAATATACTTTTGCTTAAGTTAACATTAAGAACATGCATATATGTTCTGTACTTCATAATTATGTATTCCAAGCTTCAGGTTCATTAACTAGTTTGAGCAATCTTGCATATAGGTTCATAGTTCTGCATTCCAAGCTTTAGGTTCATAGTTCTATTTTCCAAGCTTGAACTTGAACAGAACGTGCATGTAGGTTCATTAACTAACTTGAGCAATCTTTTAAGTCAGCAATATGTTTCCTTATTACTTGCATACAGTCAACAAACTTTAGGTTTGGGGTGAGTGGCATCAAAGAAAGAAAGGGGGATGAGTGACAAGTTTGGAGTGAGTGCCAGTATGTTTTAGCATAGCTTAACATTAAGATCCTACATATAAGTTCTGTTTCAGAGCTCATCCCAACGGCCATATGCAAAATAGGGGTGAGTGGTAGGTTTGGGTTTGGGTTGGAGAGGGAGTTCATATTCGAATTTCTTCTATGCCCTATTATAAGGTTCTTTCCAAACATGTTTTACAGCTCTAGATATGGACTAGCATATGTCTCCGTGAATTTTATGGATATTTTTTAAATTTCTTTTATTTCATTTCTACTTGGTATGTCTTTTTCTCTATTGTTTCTTTATATTTTTATCAAAATAATTTTGACAAGATATTATTTTTATGAATATTTATTTTTGTCTCAGATAATTCCTTTTTAGAGCACAATATTCTTTAATTTTATTATGTTCAGTCATTGTAAAGGAAAAGGTGAGTAATTCCTATATATATTTAAAAAAAAAAAAGCAAACAAGCATGGCCTACAAGCTTAAAATTCTAGATCTCTCCATTATATTTAAATTGAATTTTTAAATTTATCTATCTAGTGACATGCCAGCTTAAGTTAAGTGATTGAGAGGCCTATGTAATGTCAAGGGTTTGAACTCGTAGAAACATACTGTCAAGAGATGCAACCATAATATTTTGAATAGAATTAGTGTCACACTTATAAGGTGTTAGAATACTTGGACAAGAACAAAAGAAAAAGGTGTGGTGATTAGTCATTTGATATTAGAGTTAGTTTATTCATTATAATATAATAAGTAATTATAATATAATTAATTTTAATTGATTTAATTGTCATGTATTAAATGAAAAGTTACTTTTAAACAACATAGATTTAAACAAGCAAACAAAATGAAATACACATATGAGAAAAAATGATAAAATATATTAAAACCCAAACAAAATGATTTTTTTTTTTTTTTAAAAAAAAAGGAGGAGATGAACTGAAACCTTACTTGATTAACAAATAAGTTGGATCTAAGGACCATAATATACATTTAAAGTGAAAATATATTCATGTAATTTTGTACAGATTTAAAATTAAATTGAATCATATAAAATAAACTATTTTTAAGTATTGTCTCTCTAATATAACTCATTTTAAATATAAATAAATAAAAATTCTTGTTCATACAAGAGGCTTCTCAATGAGACTTTAACAGTGAAGATCTGTGCTATGTTAGCAATAACTAAATACTAATCACTGATTTGTAAATAAAAAGAAACTAATCACTAATAAATTAAATGGGAAAAAAAATAGATGTATGAGAAAAAAAAATATACAGCATGAAAAAAGCCTTTACTTTGGTTGTTGAGCTAGCTAACCTTTTTGTTAATAGAAGATGATAAATAAATGAATAATATTAAACACACATATTTATATATATATTATTTTATATTTATATAATTTTTATTATTTAATTACAGTTAATTTTACTTTATTTTTTGTTTACTTATACTATAATTCTTTTATCTCACATAAATGTAAAATGATGTAAAAATAGAAGGTAAGAGTGTTTACGGGTCTGACCCGACTCGCGAATCTGATCAACTCGAATTGACTTAATATAATATATTCGGGTTAGTTCAGGTCATCAGGTTAGTTCGGGTCCAACCTGATTAACCCGACTTCTAATTAGTTTAGGTGACGGGTTGAGTAATCCAACCCAATAAAATAAACGATGTTGTTTTGGGTATTGCTTATAGGAATGTTCATTGGTCTGATCCGACCCGACCAATCCAAACCGATTGTTTTTGTTTCCAAACCACTGATTTCATTCCCAATTTCGCTCTCCTTTCCCAAATCCTCTACCCGATTATCCAACTCGAACCAACCTGATTATCATTAGGTTGGTTCGGGTCGGGTTACTCGAAAAAATTTACACAAAATCGATCTGAACTGACCCGACTCTAATTAATTAGTTTGAATAATTTTTTTTTAAAATTCAACTTAACCCGACCAGTGAACACCCCTAATAGAAGGTGTACATCAAATATTTTTCATCACAAAAAGTCCCACCCAACTAAGATGAAGAATAAAATAACTCTTATATTGTTACATTAAATAGTGTGTACAGTTATTTTCATATCCTATCCAATATTATTCATTATATATATTTTTTTCTATTAATTTCTTTCACTTAATCACATCTATTAAAAATAATGTGAATAATGCTTACCATGATTATTTTCCAGAATAAAAAGCACAAGTTCTCCTGTAGTTCGGTTTCTTTGGTTTTTGGGCTTCTGCCCCATACTTCAAAAAGAAAAATAAAACAGGGAAAGCCATTTTAGATACAAGGAGGGCACCGGAAAAGTATAAGGGATAGTGCAACGCGGGTGAATTGTAAAGTGCAGTAAAACGTGGAAAACCTTTAACCCACTAAAACAAATGGGAAACGTTTCTCGTCTAACTAAATACTCCAACTTTCATCTACTGTATATTTTTATATGTATGTTTGTTGACTTTTTCATATGTCAATGTTTTTTATTTCTCGCTTCTCATTTCCTTTTGTTCACCAGAAACCTATACTGATTAACCACTTATTCTTAATGTATTAACTAGTTATTTGATGATCACATATTTTATACATTAATAAACCCTTATTTTTAGTCATTTACACTCTCTATGTACTTAATTGATTAAGTCTAGTTATGTTTTGTAAGTTTGGACTCAAATTGGACTTAATTGATTTTTTCAGCACTATTTTGGTCTTACGCTGTTTCTGTATTTCGGTCATATATTGAGTTCTAAATGTTTGATAATTATGAATTTTACCTTGTAGGAAAGATAAGAGAGAGCTCTACAACTTTGATGAAGAGCTCAAAGTCTCAATCAGACATCTAGTAGAGCTAATTGGGCTTGGAAGACAGAACACGAGTTTTGTGTCTGAAACTTGAACAGTGTACAGTAATCAGAGCATAACTCGGGCTGCAAGAATTATCTTGGGCTGAAATTTGGACATTTGAAAGTTAAGACCCAGTTCTAAAACTTTCATGTTGAACACAAAACTTGATTCGGGATCCTTGATGGTGATATTGGGTCTAAAAGTCAAAACAGAGGTGCTGAAATTGGGCCTGAACAGTTTGTAGTAATTGGGTCATATCTTAGGCTGTAGGTGAATTTTTGGGTGATTCTAGAGCCATTAGAAAGCTTAGACAATTTCCTAGAACTTTCATGAAGACCACTTGGCTCGAAAATGACGAAATCAATGACTTAAGCAATGAATGATTTCGGAGACAAGAAATCTTAATGATTTTTCACTCTTATCCTCACCATTTGACATTCTCCACTCATTCATCCACTCATCCCACCTACCCCTAATCAGACCCTTTGTCATTTTGTATCTCTAATCCTCTATAAAAGGCACCATTGGCTGACCATTTTGAGCACTTGGTGTTAGGCTTAGTTTGTACAAGTTAAGGTTATGCTTGTTTATTGTTTTCCTTTGTTGTAATTTTCTCTTGTTCTAAATTGAAGTCATGTTCATCTTTCTCTTCTTCTCTCTTTCTTTTTTCTTATCCATGAGTAACTAAATCTTTATCTTGCTTGGATGAAAGAGTGAAGCTCTTGGTAATGAAATAAGGTTATATTATTTTATTTCTTGTGCTTAAATGATATATTATTAAATGAACATTATATGTGTTGTATTTTGTTTCCAATCAATTTAGAAACCTTCTTTGTTAATGGAGATCTTGATTTATTGTAGACAATATGATTGGCACAGTGAATGCTTGAACTCATTTACAAATGTTGGTAGATAATTAAAGGAATCATAATATGATTGCATATATAATTGAACTTTGAAGGTTATATTTTCCGATTGGAACCTCCGTTGTGTGTGGATTTCAATTGAGTTATAAAGAGAAATAATCTTACCTTTAATTTGTTACCAAGAGTGGATCTCCTAACCCAAGCAAGCCCTTAAATTCATTTGTAAACTTGTTTTATTACTTTTGGTGTTGTGACAAATCCTCTTCTTACCTCAATTAATTTTTCTTCATCAATTCCCTGTGGATCGACCTCGGACTCCCGAAAAATTTACTACTTGAGACAACTTACACTTGGGTTTGCATCCTTAAATCCCGCAGTCAAGTTTTTGGCACCATTGCCGGGGACTTGATTTGAAGTTTTGATTTATTGAGGTTTGTTTTTTTTAATAAAATCTATTCTCCCTTCTCCCTCACCGGAGCAAAAGATTGACTTGCCGATCCTTCGGTTTCTTTACTAACGCTCTAACTTTGTAACTATCTAACTCTAACTTACTAACTTGCTAACATACTAACTTTCTAACTTTTATATTTATGTCATTTATTTTTGATTTTTAATTTTGTTTATTTTCGTCATTTTTTTTCGTCAGTGGGGGAAACTCTCCCTTTTACTTTTCTATTATTTATTTTTTCGCAATCTAACTTAATGAAATAATAATTCTTCTTCTCTTCTCTTTTGTCGGCTCTGTGGGGCTCTGTCACTTTTCGATTTTCATATTTAAATTTACTTTCTGCACTTTATTTTCTGTATTTTAATTTTCTGCACTTTATTTTCATTTTTATTTTTGGGTGGTTGGTTTATTACCCCATTCCTGTTAATATTTAATGGTGGGTTACACCGCCAGCTTGTACATTATTTTTGTTTATTTATTTTAAGTTATTTATGTACGTATGCTTAATTGGTATCGTGATTTATATTCTGGTCGTTTAGTCAAAATTAATCCTAGTACTTTATATATTGACTTGTTTGAATCACAAACACACACAATTGACACAATGGCTGACAATGAAAGTGTACATGATGAACATGAAAATCAACCGTTGCGAACCATGCGTGAATATTTGCAACCACCTCGAAGTTCTAGTCCATCATGTTTTATCTTTCCACTCAATGCCAATAATTTTAGATTTAAACCATGTATGATTTCTTTACTTCCTAATTTTCATGGTTTAGAATCTGAAAGTTCATATTTACATCTGAAAGAATTTGAGGAAGTATGTATTGCCTTCAATGATCAAAATTGCACTGAAGAGATTGTTAAGCTTAAATTGTTTCCTTTTTCTTTAAAAGATAAAGCAAAATCCTGGCTTAACACTTTGAATCCAAGATCAATTGGCACATGGCAAGAAATGTAAGGTGAGTTCTTGAAGAAATTTTTTCCAACACATAAAACCAATGCTATGAAAAGACAAATCCATAATTTTTCCCAAAATTCAAATGAAGCATATTTTCAATGTTGGGAACGGTTTAAAGATTTGTTAAATTCTTGCCCACATCATGGTTTTGAAAAATGGCGTAGTATAAGCTTCTTTTATGAAGGTTTAACTCCTGAAACTAAACAATTTGTGGAAACAATGTGCAATGGTGAGTTTCTTGATAAAGAACCTGATGAAGTTTTAGACTATTTGAACTAGTTGGCTGAAAATTCTCAATCTTGGCATAGTACTAACACTTCTAAAAATTCAATTAGATCTAATCTTGCAAGTGCTAATAAAGGAAAATATCACCTTAGTCAAGAGGAAGATCTAAATGCTAGATTTGCCAGTTTGGCTAGAAAAATTGAAGCCATGGAATTAAGAAAAGAAATCAAATCTGTGCAAAATGAAGAAATTTGTGGCATTTGTGATGATTTAGGACACTCAACACATGAATGTCCTAAAATTCCTGTTTTTAAAGAAGTTGTACATGAGCAGGTAAATGCAATAAATAATTTTAACAAGCCATTTACTTCTTCTTTTTCAAATACATACAATTCGGGATGGAGAAATCACCTGTATTTCAACTAGAGGAATAATAATCAGTCACAATTCGTGCAACCACCACCTCCTCAGGCACAACAAGACTCTCAAAATTCTCAAGGATATGCACCTTATGTCCCACCATATAGGAAAAACTTTAAAGAAACACTGCATGCATTCATAGAAAAGCAAGAGACCATTAATAAACAAAACAATCAAACCATGATTGACATAAAAGAAACTCTTGCCAAACTTACTTCTGCTCTCATCATTCATGAGAAAGGAAAATTTCCTTCTCAACCTCAACCAAATCCCAAGGGTTAGTACAGTCTAAATGAGGGGAGTTCAAAAAACTAACAAATGGACCAAGTCCAGTCAGTGATAACTCTTAGGAGTGGAAAGGTTGTTGAAAAACAAATCCTCGAATCTTGTGAGAAAGAAAATGAGCCAATTCCCCAAGAAAATGAAGAAGTTGACCAAAAAGAGACCAAACTCTCGCCTTCATCCTCATTTCCTCAAGCATTGAAAAATCCAAAGAAATTGGACCATAACACTGGAATTTTTGAAGTTTTGAAACAAGTGAAAATCAATATTCCTCTGTTAGATGCTATCAAACAAATTCCTTC
This sequence comes from Ormosia emarginata, assembly GCA_029884605.1. Lineage (NCBI taxonomy): Eukaryota > Viridiplantae > Streptophyta > Magnoliopsida > Fabales > Fabaceae > Ormosia > Ormosia emarginata. The sequence continues at coordinate 22,595,414 of JAQQTP010000077.1, read as the reverse complement.
TTATGCCAAATATTTGAAGGACTTGTGCACTGTTAAAAGGAAATCAAATGTGAAAAAGAAAGTATTTTTGGCTGAACAAGTAAGCTCCATTCTTCAAAATAATAATGCGTTGAAATATAAAGACCCTGGTTGTCCTACAGTTTCATGCATTATTGGAGAACATAAAATTGAAAAAGCTTTACTTGATCTTGGTGCTAGTGTCAATTTGCTTCCATATTCAGTTTATCAGCAACTCAACTTAGGTGAGTTAAAACCAACTTCTGTAACTCTTCTACTTGCAGATAGATCAATTAAAATTCCAAAAGGAATAGTGGAAGATGTGTTGGTTCAAGTTGATAAATTCATATATCCTGTGGATTTCATTGTCTTGGATACTGAACCTCTGGTTGATAGTTGCAAGTCAATTCCTGTTATTTTAGGCCGTCCATTTTTAGCAACATCAAATGCTTTGATAAATTGCAGAAATGGAGTGGTGAAGCTAACATTTGGAAACATGACAATGGATCTCAATGTTTTTAACATGTGCAAGCAAACACAGGAAGTTCTTGATGAAAAGGAGGAAGTTGAAGGAATTGAAGTCATTATAGATGATCATCTTCAAAAAGGGAGTTCTTCTGACCCATTAGAAGTTTGTTTAATTAATTCATTTAATTTGCTTGATTGTACAGAGGAAATAGAATACAAAGGAAGAAAACCAAAATTCGAAGAGCTAAAACCCATGAATGATAATGCACATAAAGAAGTACCCACATCGGAACTAAAGCCATTACCTGCTGGGTTGAAGTACACATTTTTGGGAGAAAAACAAAGTTTTCCTGTGGTAATTTCCTCGTCTCTTACTGAAGAACAAGAAGGAAAGATGTCGCCTCAATGGACGCACCAAGATAGGAAGAAATTTTTAACAGAGGTGAAAAATTTTTATTGGGATGACCCATACTTGTTCAAACATTGTCCTGATCAAATTTTTTAGAGATGCGTGCCTGACAGTGAGGTAGGTAGTGTCATTAAATTTTGTCACTTAGAAGCATGTGGAGGTCACTTTTCTTCAAAGAAAACAGCTGCAAAAATCTTGCAGTGTGAATTTTATTAGCCCACTTTATTTAAAGACTGCTATACTTTTTACAAAAATTGTGAAAATTGTCAAAAGACAAATCCAATAAAATCCACAGTCAAGACAATTTTGAGAAAATCATTTGAAATTGGTCAAAAAGTTCTGCTTTATGATTCTCGCCTGCACCTATTCCCTAGAAAATTGAGATCTAGGTGGAGTGGTCCTTTTGTTGTCAAACACGTGTATCCTCATGGGGCCGTAGATATTGCGAATCCTAGGAATGGTAATGTGTTTAAAGTCAATGGACAAAGGCTCAAACCATTTCTGAAAAAACCAAGTTGATGAGTTCTTTGTGTTGCTGGTTAAGTGGCGGATACGGTACTCCGTGACTCTCAAGTCGGTTTGTTTTTCAGTTTCCCAAAATAACTGAATCCTTCTTCTCCTTTAAAATGGATGTCATTCTTTCAAACCTGAGAAAACATTTTCCTTCTCTCCCTCAAAATGCTCTGAAAAAAATTTACAAAGTTCGATGTGAAAGATTGAGACTGTTAATGCACAAAGGTATGCCGAGAAGATGTACTGCTTTGGATAATTGAAGCAAAGGTCCGACTAGCAGGTGAGTCTTCAATTTCATTTGACTCATACATGCCAGGTCTTGGAAGAAGTTCGTATTCTAAAAGGAGAAGAGCAAAAAGGTTACAAGTCTGTTACAAATGTGGACGATAGAATTGTAACAAGCGATGTCGTACTTTGGGGATGCTTTCTGCAAACAGAGAAGATAAAATTTTCTTCATTAAGAATAGACTGAGTAAGGAGTCATTAGATGATATCTTATTGACTCTTGAGACGCATTCTTGTGGATTGGTGCATCGTGAAATTCTTAATTTGTGGAATCTCTTCAAGGATGAAGAAAAACACTACAGTCTTGGGAATCTTACTCTAAAAGACCCTGTTTGCCAATTTATAAGAAAATTGGATGGGAAGCTTATCCTCGACTCATAGAAGCCGTTTAAGCCGTTACTGAACGTTAAACCAGAGGCAGATATGAGCCATATCCACAACAATTTGTACATATCATTTTCTTCTTCTTCTTCATGTCATCCTTCAAAAAAAAAGTTCAAAAAAAAAGTTCAAAAAAAAGTTCAAAAAAAAATTCAAAAAAAGGAGAAAAAAAAAAAAAAAAAAAAAGAAAAAAAATCTTTGAACAAGGGCGATCCGGAAGGAGTACCATGGCTTTAATTAGTTGTGGAGCCCCAGCCTTTGGCTGACCCGTCATTGACTCGGGTGGACCTTTGCATGCTAGTCCTTAAAAAATTTCGTGAGTGTCTACTGCACTGGTGACACGCAGTATAAAGATATGCCACTACTGCACTCATGACGCGCAGTATAAAGATACGCCATAAAAGCTGTACATACAGGTATGTCATCATTTGCTGTTATATTTCTTTTATTTTTGTATGATTTTACTGTATTTTGGTTTTGGACAGACGATCCTTTGAGCAGGGTCCTTCAGGGGTTTCTAAACTTCTTTACCCTGATGGTTTTCTTGAAGTCACCAAAAAAAAAATTCATTTACCTTTGATCTTTGATCCTGATCCAGCAATAGTTCAGATATATTGGTCAGCAGGAGGTAGAGAGGGAAACAAGATAAAAAATGAGCCAGATTTGACACTTCGTTTATAGCTTTTTTTTACTTTTGATTTTATTTATCGTACTTTGTTTTTGTTTAAATTTATGTCAGATTTCTCCAACAGGTAATATCTTCTATCCTTTACTCATCTATATTTTAACATTGAGGACAATGTTGTGATCTAGTTGGGGGGGAAGGATAGTTGACCTAAAAATTTTTTTTTTTGTTTTGTTTGGGAAGTATGATATGATTGTCATGGACTTACTAAACCAATTAGTAATGGCAGAGTAAGGAGTAATTTTACTTCTGAGACGCATCTTAATTGGTGACAGAGTAAGGAGTTTTTTAGGTAGTAATTAATTAGTATTGATTTGTGGAAGTAACAAAGTTTTTGTCTTTTGATTTCCTTTGAAAGATTCAAGCGAATGCACTCTCACATCCTTGGAAGCAATTGAAATTCAGGAATCATACCATGATTGAATAAATTATCTTCTTTCTTAAATTTCACATGCTTAGTTATGGATGTTGAATTGGTGGATAGAGAATAATAGAAATATGCCTTGGGAGATTTTGAGCCTATTGATGAATGGATTGAATATTTGTACCATTCTCTTCTTTCTTGTGTGATTTTCACTCATAGAATTGTTACTCTAGAACTTGCTTTGATTCTTTTTGAGGCTACATTTTCACATGCATACATTAATATGATTGAGGCATTTTAAAATAGCTACTTTGACCAAATAGCCATCCTTGTATATTTTCCATTATGTAACCCCTTTGAACTTGTTTGACCATTCCTTGTTTTTAGCTCATCTCATCTTTCAAAAAAAAAATAAAAAAAAATGTTTTAACCCAATCTTAGGGAATAAGAGAGCATTGACCTTGTTCTTGAACAAGTGTGGGGGTGTGTGTGCAAAATGATCCAAAAAAAAAAATTTTGAACACCGTTGCAATCAAAGGATTATCAGAATAAAGGTGGATACTTGGAAACAACAAGAAGAAAAGGAGAATGTTCAATAACAATGAATTCAATTCACCATTTTGGGATTGATCTTCAACAAAACATTAGTCAAATGTTGGTGATTGTCCTTTATGATGAATGTTCTCAAACATTTTCTCTACTCTAACTGTACCATAATGCTCTTTTATTCTCTTCGGTATTTATCTTTTCATATCCATATTATCCCTTCTCCTTTACCATGACCCTATTACAACCTTGAATAAAGTCCTCTTGATTTTTGTATGCATGTGTTTTGAGTAGCGGAGAAGTAGAAGATAAGAAAGCTTATGGTAGAGCAATTGTTCATGGGTTGAATAGAGTGAAATACTTACCTTTTAAACACTTGAGAGATTGAGAGTGAATTCTGTGAGGATCTATCATTCTTGATTCATTCTTTTCAACTGAAGTTTCCTTGCTTGTTGGTTTGAGATGTGAAGAAATGTTACCTCATTAATGCTTTGATCCCTTGAATTTCTTGTTGCTCTTCTTGCTTCATCAAGTCTTTTAAAGTTTTTAGCTTTTGAGTCTGTGTCATTTTTCTTTGTCTCCTAACTTTGGTCGTATGTGTTTTGCCCATGAGTGCAAAAAACTAAGTGTGGGAGAATTTGATGATCACATATTTTATACATTAATAAACCCTCATTTTTAGTCATTTATACTCTCTATGTACTTAATTGGTTAAGTCTAGTTATGTTTTGTAAGTTTGGACTCAAATTGGACTTAATTGATTTTTTCAGCACTATTTTGATCTTACGCTTTTTCTGTATTTCGGCCATATATTGAGTTTTAAATGTCTGATAATTATGAATTTTACCTTGTAGGAAAAATAAGAGAGAGCTCTACAACTTTGATGAAGAGCTCAAAGTCTCAATCAGACATCTAGTAGAGCTAATTGGGCTTGGAAGACAGAACACGAGTTTTGTGTCTGAAACCTGAACAGTGTACAGTAATCAGAGCATAACTCGGGCTGCAAGAATTATCTTGGGCTAAAATTTGGACATTTGAAAGTTAAGACCCAGATATAAAACTTTCATGTTGAACACAAAACTTGATTCGGGCTCCTTGATGGTAATATTGGGTCTGAAAGTCAAAACAGAGGTGCTGAAATTGGACCTGAACAGTTTGTAATAATTGGGTCATATCTTGGGCTGTAGGACGAATTTTTGGATGATTTCAGAGCCATTGAAAACTTAGACAATTTCCTAGAACTTTCATGAAGACCACTTGGCTCGAAAATGACGAAATCAATGACTTAAGCAATGAATGATTTCGGAGACAAGAAATCTCAATGATTTTTCACTCTTATCCTCACCATTTGACATTCTCCACTCATTCATCCACTCATCCCACCTACCCCTAATCAGCCCCTTTGTAATTTTGTATCCCTAATCCTCTATAAAAGGCACCATTGACTGACCATTTTGAGCACTTGGTGTTAGGCTTAGTTTGTACAAGTTAAGGTTATGCTTGTTTATTGTTTTTCTTTGTTATAATTTTCTCTTGTTCTAAATTGAAGTCATGTTCATCTTTCTCTTCTTCTCTCTTTCTTTCTTCTTATCCAAGAGTAACTAAATCTTCATCTTGCTTGGGTGAAAGAGTGAAGCTCTTGGTAATGAAATAAGGTTAGATTATTTTATTTATTGTGCTTAAATGATATATTATTAAATGAACATTATATGTGTTGTATTTTGTTTCCAATCAATTTAGAAACCTTCTTTGTTAATGGAGATCTTGATTTATTGTAGATAATAGGATTGACACAGTGAATGCTTGAACTCATTTACAAATGTTGGTAGATAATTAAAGGAATCATAATATGATTGCATATATAATTGAACTTTGAAGGTTATATTTTCCGATTGGAACCTCCGTTGTGTGTGGATTTCAATTGAGTTATAAAGAGAAATAATCTTACCTTTAATTTGTTACCAAGAGTGGATCTCCTAACCCAAACAAGCCCTTAAATTCATTTGTAAACTTGTTTTATTACTTTTGGTGTTGTGACAAATCCTCTTCTTACCTCAATTAATTTTTCTTCATCAATTTCCTGTGGATCGACCTCGGACTCCCGAAAAATTTACTACTTGAGACAACTTGCACTTGGGTTTGCATCCTTAAATCCCGCAGTCAAGTTTTTGGCGCCATTGCCGGGGACTTGATTTGAAGTTTTGATTTATTGAGGTTCGTTTTCTTTAATAAAATCTATTCTCCCTTCTCCCTCACCGGAGCAAAAGATTGACTTGTCGATCCTTCGATTTCTTTACTAACGCTCTAACTTTGTAACTATCTAACTCTAACTTACTAACTTACTTTTGGTGTTGTGACAAATCCTCTTCTTACCTCAATTAATTTTTCTTCATCAATTCCCTGTGGATCGACCTCGGACTCCCGAGAAATTTACTACTTGAGACAACCTGCACTTGAGTTTGCATCCTTAAATCCCGCAGTCATTATTCATTATTCGGAATTCTTACTTTGATTCACCAGAAACTGATATAGATTAACCACTTATTTCTAATGTATTAACCAATTAATCTAGATTCACCAATTAATAAAATTTATTAAAAATTTATACTGATTAACCACTTATACTTAATGCATTAACCAAAAATCTTGTGCTACGTCTACAGTGTCGCTGCGTGAACAGTTTCAGTTTCAAATTTCAAATTTTAAATTTCAAATTTTCTTAAGTAAATCAATAAAATACAGAAATAAATAAATGTTGAGGTCTTTTAGGTGGACAAATAACGCGATCGAAAACAAATCGAGCTTGGCATACAGAAAAATGGTGAAAATAATTTCAACTCTATTAAAATAGAAATTAACATGTGGCATGGAGAGGTAGTTCAATTATTAATAGATAATAGATAAATAATAAATAATAGATTTCTTCTCTTTTTTTCTTTGTGGATCAACCCCATTTTAACTTATTAACCTAGTAGGTCAAGTTAGGTCGATCATTGTTTGATCCATTCTCCACTTAATAAGCAACTCGTGGTGGGCCGTTTTGGCATTTCTAGTCCATGGTTTTGAATCCCTCTCTCTCCCAGTACGTGTGCCGCGCCGTTTCAGGGTGAGAGTACTGATAGGTAGAGACAATTGCACTTCATAATCAACTGCGATTACATTGGAAGTCAGTTGTAAAAGGCGGAAATGTCTAATATGGTTCATGAATAGATTAATGAGTTTTTAATTATTAATTTCTTGATAAAATAAATTAATGATTAAAATTAAAAGATTAAATTAAATTAACAATATTTAGATTTATATAAAAATTTAATTATATTATTTTTTTATAAATAATTATATATATAAAAAAATTATAAATTTAAATTAATAATTTTTTTATATATTTAAATTTATATATAAATACTGTTAAATTAAAAAATGAGATATTCTATTCCCATGATAGCATTCTCCTGTCAAGTACACAACGTTCTTGGCTAGAAAAAAAAAAATAGTACTGCATCCTGCTATGTAACATTGCTATCTTGTACTGCAAAATTCTGCTTTAAGTAATCAATTCCACTGATAGGCGACACCCTTGATGAATGAACAAGCCCACTACTTCACATAATTGCGAGTATTCCCCACCCATCTCTCTTTTAATTTTCTTAGTGGGATTTAAAGTGATTGAGAATAATATCAAAAAAAAAAAGGAAGAAATGATTGAGAATAGAATATATCATAACTTTCTATCACTGATAAAATGTAAAAGGAGCCAGACACTGTTATTTTATTATAAATTAGAGAAAAAAAGTAATGCTATATTTTTCTATAAATTATTTCTAATAGTTATTCTAATAATAAATAAAGAAAACATTAAATAAAAAAATAAATATATCTAATATTTTAAAAATATAAAAAATATTTAATATTTTTTAATATAATAATTAAAAGAATTAATATAAATATTGAGTAAGAAGATAAAATATTTCTAAAAAAAATAGAACCGTATATGCAGCTACATGTCTCAGAAAAATAGAAGCCAGAGTAAAAAAAAATGGTGCTTAAAGTGTGAGAATGTAACGTTTTTCACTTTTTTGTGGAATTCTACCTTGAAGGCTGGCTTTAAAAGGAAATAAGAAAAGAAAGTTGTTTCTTACTGATTAATTTATTTTATAGACTATTTATTTTTAATTAATAAATAATAACGTATTTATTTACATAAAATGTTAGAATTATTTAACTTAATTGATATTATTGTGATGCATGAAATGATTACAAAATCATGATGATCATGAAGTTAATTATTAAGGTTTATACTGATAGAGCACTTATTTTATTTTATGATTTAGTTTAATCTAGTTTGAATTTCTATTGTTATATTATGTTAGTGTATCTTATCCTATTGTTATTTTAGTTTATTATCTTAGTTTGTTTGCTATCTATGTAATCACTTTATTTATATAATAAAGTTATTATGGTTCTGACTTTGAATTCAGCCAACTTCTCTATTCAAAATGTCTTCATAGTATTAGAGACTATCATAGCAAATGTCTTAATTTAAGTATGACAAACGTCTCATTCACCTTCACCACCTCCATCTGCGGTGAAATGCTTGCATCTATGGAATGTATTATTGCTCCTATAGCACCTAAAAACTAGAGATGTGTTTGGATCCACTCAGTCCTGACTACTTCCATTGGTACCGATTTGACAAACTTGTAAATGCATGGTTAACAAGATATCTCATGGATGCTATTTCAATGGCAAACGTCACATTCACCCCTAAAATTTTTGGTAGATTTATCAATAGAGAAACTGTAATACTCCTAGGCCTTGGTGGCTTTATCAGAAAAACTTTAGCACCTTTCTCAATCTCATCCCCTCGGACATTTGTGTCACTTGACAAGATGTTCAATTAATTTCTATCTTGATGCATATCCAATCATCTTCTTGAGGATCCCTTGATCTTAATCTTACTATAAACGTAGAAACCTCACGTTTAATTTAGTTGACACTCCAATATGCTTTTTACCTTTTGGACTTATCAATTTTTGAGATCTAAACTTGGACTTTATATAACAATAACTTGTTTGAAGAGGATGATAGAGCACTTATCCTATCATATGATTTAGTTTGATTTAATTTAATTTAATTTAAATTTTTCTTGTTATCTTTGTTAATTTATCTTATCTTATTTTTATTTTAATTTATTATTTTAATTTATTTGTTAACTATGTGATTACTTTAATTCAATTAACCTTTCTACTCAAAACGTCTTCATATACAACATTCGAACAAAACGTCTTCGTATACAACATTTGTGGAGTCGTTGACTGATATTCCGATTAAGGGACTCATGGGTTTCCCTTAATTTTTTTTTTGTTTGAAATTACTTTCATTTTACATGTAATTTTTGTTTTTAAAAAAATATTATGTTCTATACTTAGAGTTCGAACTCGAATTAATATAAAGAACAGTTACATTTTACAAGAGGGTGATCATCAACCAAATGCTTGATAGAAAAAAAGAAGAAGAGAAAAGCCTGCAATAAAGTTCTTTGTCTTTGTCCCCCTCCCATTCAATGTATTTTCATGCTATCATTAAACTCGGCATGCGAAACTATGTCATTGATCATTAAATATCATTTTTCAATTCCTTTAAATGTAATTCTCTCTAAAGAAAGTAGTTACGTATAGCACACGTTATTTGCTTTATTGCACTTGACTAAGGTTATGATTATGAATCGGCCTATCTCTCTCCCCATACATGTGTGGTACTCTTTTAGAGTAAAGAGAGTGCCGCTAGACACTTGCACTTTGTACTATAATTACAATTGCAACTCAATTGAGTATACTCTCTTTTTTTGGGATACAGCTGTACAAAGTACACCCCCATTTTGGTTAAAAAAGAGTAGTACTACTACTGCATCCTGCTACATCATTACCATCTTGTACTGCATAATTCTGCTTTAAAGAATCAATTCCACCGAGAGGGGACAGCCTTTGATGAATGACGAAGCCCACTTTACAATATTGCATGCAAAAATATTTCATCTACCCATCTCTTTCTCTTAATTTTCTCAACGGGATTTAAGCTGGATTGTAAAAAGAATATTATCAGAAGTTTCCATTACTAATAAATAAACAAAAAGTAAAAAGGAGATAAATACTGTTATTTTTATTATAAATTACAAAAAAGAACGGTCAGAACTTTATACGCAGTATTACATATTTACAAGTTACCAAAAAAAAAAAAAACTTACATATTTACTTGTGTCAAAGTAAAATAGAAGCTAGGAAGAAAGAAAATAATACGTATTGCCTTAAAAAAGTGTTTCAAGTTTTATAGAATATTACAATTACAATTCGGTGACTGTGGTTTAGAATGGATTAAAAATGAAGTCTGGAATCTGGTATAATAGAATTTATTAAAATCTTAAAATCTAGAAGGTAATCCTTAACTCACTCTGATCTTTACATGTCTATGGAACCAAATGAGGGTAATAATATCAGGGGATAAAATCATTATTTGTCTCTCTAATTTTCTGATTTATTTCTTGTCTATTCCAATATGTTGCGCTCTCTATCTTCCAAATTTTCCTTAAAATCTTTTCAAGCATCTTCATCATCGCTCTCTAAGTATCAAACTAAAACATCTTCAACAAATATCTTTAATGAAAAAATTTGTTTTGAAGACATTAATTAAGATGATTGGGAAACTTTGCTAATTCCAACAAACGTACTCTACAAACTTGAAAGAAGATTCTTCAAAAGTTCTTATTACATTATCAGGACTGTAAAGAAACAAATTATAATTGAGGTCGAAGACAAATAATTTTATCTTCTTTGTCAAGAGACTTTAAAAGGTCAAAACCAAAAATATAATTATCTACATATTGAATGTGTGTATGTAGCTATCAAAGCTTTAATCAGAGAAGGGACTAAATGCATTTGTTCTCCTCTGTCTAAGAGATATTAGACACAATCAATTTCATGACTCCCTTCTTGGAACAGTAGAAACTAGTTTGAGTCATGGTCCAATATATTTTAACTGCTATCCTAATAAGACAATTAGTTTAAAAGACAAAAACATTTTAGATACCTTATTCCTGAACACTAAAGTTTGTGACTTAGACATGAAGCCTAAATCAATCCCACTAGCCTTAATTTATAGGATTCAATATAAAGTTATGAATTCTTGCAACTCTAAGACATTAAAACCAAAAGATGTGGGAGTAACAACGTTATTCCTCACAGACATAACAAAAGCCAACGTGGTTATCCCTAAAACAATCCAGTGGGAAGATGTAGTTCTCCTATCAAAATGGATAATGGATGAAGATGCACCGGCTTTACCCAGAGAATTGCCTGAAATTCAGGAGATCAAACAACACCAATCAGGTAGAGTTGAATTAACCTTCAACAAGAGAAATTCTTTTAGCTCTTCTAGATCCATTAGAACTAGATATGATAAATATGATGACTTCAGATCTGTAGCTTCTAGGAGATGTTTCTCTACCACTCAATCTGCTACACCAACAATCCACCTTTAGGGGTTAGATACATCATCAACTCTTCCTACACCAACATACCAATGGGAAGACGATGATGACTAAAAATCAATTCAATCTCCAACCTATTCATCCCTTAATGATGATGTCCATGTTATTTGAATTCATCATTGATAAAAAAACTATTAGGAAAAACTTATATTCCGCGGAATGGACTCCGCAAAGAGAATGGTTTTGCAAAAAAAATATAAGGGGTCAAACAGAAAAGATATTCAAGAGAAGTTCTACGAATTTCTCAACAAAGTAAAATCAAACATTCCATTTTTCGATTGGGTTCATGCTTACATGATTAAGAATGAAATCAAATATCCTTGGAGCATTGCTCTGACTGAAGATAAATCCGCAAATGTTCTTACTATCTGGCATCGCAAAGATGAAAAGTTAATCAAATCTGATTTACCTCCTTCCAGTCAATATTATCTCCCAAACTTCAAAGACAAAGACAATAATCCTGTCATAGCATATCTCTTTTAAGACAAAAGCAGAAGATGAATCGATCAACCCTAAAGACATAAAAAATTTTATGGAACAAAACAATTATACGAACAAATATCTTCAAGTCTCAGGATAAAATTTCGTCAATAAACCATCAACTTCTGGAACTAAAACTAAAGAATCAAAATTTGCCAAACCAACAGAGAAACCTCTCTTCAAACCATTCAAAGTCACCAAGCATCTTAAAGAAAGCCTAAAACTTCTTAATAATCTCAAAACCACCTAATGATGAATTTATTGATAAATGTAATCAATATATTGAAAAAATAAACTTAGTTGTCCTAGATACGCCGTAGACTCAAGAGTCTAAAGCGACAAACAAACCCCAAGATAAGTTAAAATCCTTGGTCATAAATACAATTAAACAATCTAATTCACAATCTGAACCAGAATCTGAAACTGAAACTAGTTCCATGATTAAGTTTAATCTGGTAATTAGTCAAACACTTAATTGAAAAAATCCATCAAAACTTTATAATTAAAGAGTGACAGCCCCAGATCTGTTGCTTGAGGAACGTGATCCAAACTTCAAAAGTTTCAGTGCAAACAACATCTATGAATGGAATATAGATGGCATGACTGAATATTCTATAATCAATACCCTTCAACACATAACCATGGTGTCAATAACATATCAAATCTCTCTTGATTATCCTGAAGAAGTAATCGTTGGTATTCTTGTATCAGGATTTTCTCGACAACTGAAAGGTTGGTGGGATAACTATATCACTGCTAACCAAAAAATTGAAATTACTGAAGCAATTAAAAAAGATGCTGAGGGCATTCCAATTCTCAGCGATGGAAAACCAATCCCTGATGTTGTAAATACTTTAATCTTTACAATAGCCCAACATTTCATAGGAGATCCGTTCTTATGGAAAGATAGGTCGGTTGAACTCTTTTCAAACTTAAAATACAAAACCTTAGCTGATTTTAGGTGGTATAGAGACACCTTCTTAATTAGGGTACACACTAGAGAGGATAACCAATAACCTTTCTGGAAAGAAAAACTTTTAGCTGGTCTTCCAAAGTCCTTAGGAGATAAGGTCCGTGATAAGATCAGAAGTCAGTCTCCTAATGGAGAAATTCCATACGAGCAATTGAGTTATGACAACTCATTGCTTTCATCCAAAAGGTAGCCCTTAAAATCTATCAAGATGATAAAATTCAAGCACAACTTGCCAAGGAAAAGGCTCAAACCAAGCAGAACTTAGGAACGTTTTGCGAACAATTTCGTCTTCCTTATACTAAGAGGAAAGCAAAATCAAAGCCAAAGCCTCACCAAGCTCAAAAGACAAAATATTATAAACACAGAGCAAACACAAAACCTAGAAGACTTAAACAAGAATTTTAGTCCAAACCTCCAATCGATAACATCAAAGTCCCAAAGAAACCCATAATCTGCTATACTTGTGGCAAACCAGGCCATATTAGTAAATACTGCAGGTTAAAAGGAAAGATAAAATCCTTAAATCTTGAACCATCAATTGAATGACAAATTAATAATTTGTTAGTTGAATCATCTGAAGAAGAATCTGAAAAGGAGTCTTCTGAAGATTTAAACCACATCCAACATGATGATTTATCATCATCTGAAAGAGAACTAAATTCCCTAAAAAGCAATGTCTTAACAAAAGAGCAAGATATCTTATTTGAGGCAGTAAACTCAATCCCAAATCCTTATGATAGGAAAACATACTTAGAAAAACTAAAATTTGTCATGGAAGAAAATTCTTCTAAAACCTTAAGGAACCAATTATTAAAAATAAATATGATCTTACAGAAACCCTTAAAAGACTGGAAAAGAAGTCTTCAAAGAAACCTATAACAAATTGAATCTATAACAAAATAGAGGTTAAAGAACTCAAAGAACAACAACAGTTGTATCAAATCATAATATCCCAATTACAAGATATTCAAATTGAATCTTCATATTCAGAAAAAGAGAAAACTCTAGATAACCAAAGTCAAAAGACAAAAGAAGAAGAATAAAATGAAGAATTTATTGGATTCATCAATCAACTTAAAATCCAGAAATTTTTTATTAACATCAAAATAAAAATTGATGATTTTGTCCTCAATGATGTCGCATTATTTGACACAGGAGCAGATTCAAACTATATTTTGGAAGGATTAATTCCAACAAAATATTTCAAGAAAACTTCTTAACAACTTAGTATAGCTAGTGCTTCAAGGCTAAAAATCAAATTCAAACTCTCTTCAACCATCATAGAAAACCAAAGTTTCCAAGTTGAAACTTCTTTCTTACTAGTGAAAAATCTCAAAAATGAAGTAATCTTAGGAACACTATTCATAAGATCTCTTTTCCCCCCTTCAAATCTCTGATGAAGGGATCACTACCCAACATCTTGGAAAATAAATCGTATTTAGATCCTTAGAAGACCAATAATTAGGAATCTTAATTTAATCTGATATAAGCATAATCAAATAAATTATCTTAAAGAAGAAATTTCTTTTAAGAATATTGATTCAGCTTACCAACTACATATCCAAAAAGAATTCAATCTCTTCTTGAGCAAATTCAAGGATCAATCAGTTCAGATCTTCCAAAAGCTTTCTGGGAAAGGAAGAAACATATGGTGGATCTTCCTTATGAAAATGACTTCAATGAAAAACAAATCCCCACAAAGGCTAGACCTATCTAAATGAATCATGAACTTCTCAAATACTGTCAAAATAAGATCAATGATCTGTTGAGAAAAAGACTTATCAGGAAATGTAAGAGCCCTTGGTCATGCTGTGCTTTCTACGTTAACAAACAAGCTAAGATCAAAAGAAGTACTCCTCAACTGGTCATTAACTACAAACTACTTAACTAAGCACTCTAGTGGTTTTGGTATTCGATTCCCAACAAAAAGACCTTCTCAAATGGCTACATTCAGCCAAAATATTCTCAAAATTTGATATGAAATATGGATTTTGACAAATTCAGATGAAAGAAAGTGATCACTACAAGACAACTTTCACTGTTCCTTTTGGACAGTACAAATGGAATATAATGCTTTTTGGATTGAAGAAGGCTCCTTCGGAATTCCAAAGGATTATGAACGAAATCTTCAATCCATATTCAAACTTCATCAAACTTCATCATCGTCTATATTGATGATGTTTTAATTTTTTCACAATCAATTGACCAACACTTCAAACATATAAATACTTTTGCTGAAGTTATTAAGCGAAATGGTTTCGTAGTCTCTAAATCAAAAATCAATCTGTTCCAAACCAAAATTAGGTTTCTTGGTCATAATATTCATCAAGGAACAATTAATCTAATTAACAGAGTGATTGAATTTGGGGACAAGTTTCCTAATCAAATTATTGATAAAAATCAGTTACAAAGATTCCTTAGCAGTCTTAACTATGTTGTTGACTTTTTTCCTCAAATGAGTAATCTAATCAAACCTCTCCATGATAGACTGAAAAAGAGTCCTCCTCCTCGGTCAGACGTTCATACAAATATTGTCAAAAAGGTCAAAACTCAGGTAAATGATCTCCCATGCCTTTATCTTCCTAATCATCAAGCCTTCAAAGTTGTAGAAACAGATGCCTCAAACATTAGTTATGGTGGTATTCTCAAACAAAAAGTCGCAGATAAAGAGCATATCATTGCATATACTTCAAAACATTGGAATCCTCCACTGCTAAAAAAGAAGTTTTAGCAATCGTTTTATGCATCTCAAAATTTCAATCTAATCTATTAAATCAAAATTTTTTAGTCAGAGTCGATTGTAAATCTACAAAAGATATTTTACAAAAAGATGTTAAAAATTTAGCATCAAAACAAATTTTTGTCTGATGGCAAGCAATCTTAAATGTTTTTTATTTTGAAATCGAACACATCAAAGGCACCTCAAATACCTTACCTGACTATCTTACCCATGAATATTTATAGGGGAAATAGTTACATGCCGAGAACGACATCAACAACCTCTTCTCGAGGAAGAGGTAAAGGAAAGTTAGCCCTTGCTGGGCTAACCAAACAAATAGCAAATCAATCTGGGTCATCTACCCAGAAATAGACTGGGTCTCTTACCCAAACTAGGTCATCCATCTAGAAACAAACAGAAAAACAAACCAAGGTTGATTATGTCATCCCTATCCAAACACTCATGGCTTTACAAGATCAAGACCTAACCAAACTTCCCAGAAAATCGTGGGCAGAAATTGCCTTCGAAGAAGAAGATGAAGATCTTGATGCAATCATTAAAAAATTAAAAAATAAAGCCATCAAGGTTAACACACCAAATAAAGAGCTAATAACACAACCTATCCTAATTTCCATTAAAGAACCCCAAACACATTATATTGCCAAAGATAATTTATGGCCTGTCATTCAAATGGAACATGATTTCTAGGATGCCAACCCGTACAAAGTACATATGAAAATCTTTCCAAAAGACTTTCACTTCAAACCAATTCTTCAAAACAAAACCCAATAATTTTATGGGTTTATTCTTGTTGATTCTGACTTTGTCTCTCTTAAGTATTACATGGACCCAATGGATCAGAAGAACGTTACTCATTCAACTATTCGGATTCTCAAAGTCCTGACACTGTCAGCATATGGGAAAAGTTTGAATACATGACAAAATTTTCCTAGAATTTTAACTCAGTCGATTATAATTATTATGATTATATTCAAGCCTGGAGCAACACGTTTTGGCTTCAGAATAAAACAAATTCTCATTTATGGCTGATCTATTTCAAACAAAATGTTCATTATGACTTGCCACAATCGTTCAACCAGTGGTGGAGTTTCTTCAGACCAATCTCACAAATCCTTCCTCTTGAATTGAATGAGGGATTCCAATATTTTCAGAAGAAGATAGACTTGGCCAATGATCCTTTTCCAGTCGAGTTGCATTTCTTCTCAAAACTATCATTAGCTTGGACTTTTTCTTGGCAATACAAACACAGGAAGTAAGATTATCCTAGCCGATTGCCATTATTACAGAAGCAAGCTTTGGTTAAATGGTGGGCCAAATTTGATGCATCAAGAACATCTTTGGACAACATCATATCTTGGTTAACCCAAAATTATTAAAAGCAGCTAATTCTGAAACATGTCTGTTTCTCAATCAGAAGGCTCAAGTAACAGCAGCCCTTGCTGCCCAACAAGCAAAGAAAATTTTGCAAAAAAATTGTGGAATATTCTCAAACTCCTTAATAAGGATGCAGAATCTTCAACACAACATAAGTCTCTTACACCATCCTCCTCTTTGGCTAAATCTTCATCAGAATACCAGAACGAAAATGATTGTTTTGGTATCAATCTTGACAAAGACTGAACAATAAAGTGTAGGCAGGATATTGTAGCAAAAGTCACTATAGCAGTTACTGTAGCACTTTAAACTTTTTACTACTTTAATAATTCCGGTCATGTTACATGTACTGTTTAAACAATAGTTTTAAGTCTATTTATAGGACTACCATTCCATGTTGAGGGGCATCCTTTGAACTATCTTTTACTTTACGAATTTAGAGTGAGAGAGTCTCCCTTTGTAAGCATTCTCCCTCTTTAATCAATAAAGTTCAATCTTTTCTTAATCTCTTTTCTTATTTTCTTCTCATTTCCCTCACTTTGGAATAAAAAAAAAAAAATAGATATATATATATATATATATATATATATTATATATATATATATATTATTTATAGGACTACCATTCCATGTTGAGGGGCATCCTTTGAACTATCCTTCAGAATACGAGTTTAGAGTGAGAATCTAGAGTGAGAGAGTCTCCCTCTGTAAGCCTTCGCCTTCTTCAATCAATAAATCTCAATCTTTTCTGAATCTGTTTTCTTCTTTTCTTCTCATTTCCCTCACTGGAATAAAAAAAATGGATATATATATATATATATATATATATATATATATATATATATATATATATATATATAGAGAGAGAGAGAGAGAGAGAGAGAGAGAGAGAGAGAGAGAGAGCCTAGAATCCTATTTTCATTATATAGCCTAGAATCCTATTTTCATTATATAAAGGAACCTGGAACATACCCCTGGGAAGTGATTCAGTAATTAAACCCTCATGAATCAGTTCCATGCTAAGTTTGTAAGGTTTTATAGAAATAATTTTGAGGAACAAACATAATTTTATAGAACATGATAATATATCATATTTTAAAAAATAGAAAAATGATGACATTTATATCAATCTATTGAGTTTAAACATATCTATCTCGAGTTTTGAAACACCTATTTTTATACCACATTCATTATTGTATTTATTGGATTTCCATCCTTATCACTATTTAATGTAACACCTCAAACTTTCTATGTATTAAACAGTAATTTTGATGCCAATTAAATCTACTTTTTAGTGATTTACGTGTCTTTAAAAAACTATTTTGAATATTCTGCTGCATATTTGATCATTTTGAGTAATTTGCTTCAGTGTCGGAAAATAATAATTTTTCGGTAGGAAAAATCTACGTAAATTAATTTTCTTGTTTAGTCTTAATTAATTTACGTAATCTGATTTGATATTTGTGAGTTTTGTAATTTTTGTGATTTTATGTGTGATTTTAGAATTTTTACTTGTTTGTGGGCCCCACGAGGTGTATGTGGGCCCAAGTGGCCATACGTGGGCCCAGGTGGGTCCTGCAAAATGAAAAAATTTTCTACGTATAGAAAAATTTGTACTGTTTAGACGGAGACAGGGGATCTTACTAAACCTGAATCCGGAAACAGTTTTAGAAAATTTCTTTCATCAGTATTTTGTCTTGTATTTAATTATCGACGATAAAAATACGGTAATTATATTTTTGTGAGGTTATAATGGATAAAAATAAAATTTTATATTATTAAAATATTATTAAGATAACATTAGTGGTTTGGATATCCACTATTAATTTAATTACAGTTAGAAATTTAATCTTGATTTAATTAACGGTGGAGATTTGATCTTAAAAAGTAAATAGGATCAATTATAACCATTGGATTGAAATTAAATCAAGGGTAGAGATTTAATCTTCTAAATGGCTATGACCATTATCAACCCTTGGATGTAAAATTAATCAATGGTGGAGATGGATCATTAATGACCATTGGATTTGGATTTAGATCAATGGTGGAGAATTGGTCATCAAAAATGATTTCAACCATTTTGGACCCTTGGATGAAAAGTTTGAAGGTGTAATCTTGACCATTCATCTTTGGAGACACATCTAAGAGATGGGGTTTAAAGAGAGAAGATCCAATGGTCCATAATAAGTCTTCTACCTATAATGCTTTTAATTAATACCTATTTTACCTATAATGTTTTAAATTAATATCTAAAATGACTAAAAACAAAATGGCTATCAAATTGTCATATTTTTGCATGCATGAAGAGGGGGCACGGTTGAAGAAGCAAGGAAGGAAGGAGAGACAAGATAGAATAGGCTTTTTAGGCCAAAGAAAAAGGATAGAAAAGGTTAAGGAAAATTGCCAAGTGTTAAGACAATTTCCTATTGATCATCAATGCATATGTTTTTCAAACTTCACTTTTTCTTCTCCCTAATAGCATGCTACGGCAATGCACTTCTTTGAAGACTAAAAACACTCATTTCTATATTTCATAATATCATTTCTTCATTCTTCCACTTAAGTTTCAAGACCAAACCAAAGCAAACTCCATTTCTCTCCCAAAAACACACCATTCGGCCAAGTCTCCAATTCTCTCTTCCATCACTTTTTAATTTCATACAACCTAGTTTCTTGAATCCTTTCATCATTCTAAGAACCTTTGTAGTTCACACCAAGTTTTAATTCTTCCATCTTGAAGGACTTTTACCAAGATCAAGTTCTAGAGCTTTTGTTAGTGAAGTGTAAGAAAACTTCATTTATTCTTTTCTTTTTCATGTTCTAAACCATGTTTGATCCATGGTTCTTTTTGTTCAAGCTTGATATACTAATTTTCTTGTATTTGTTTCATGTTTAAGAACTTGTATTGGTGGAGATCTTGCTCCAAAGACAAAGCAACAAGCTCTTTGGTGGTTCTTCAAGAGGTAAGAGGGAGATTCATCTCACCAACCAAGCATGGTGGTAAGGGATGGTTTTTATATTTGATGGATGGTGAATCCATGTGAGGATTCCTATCCATGGTCATGTAATAATTTGTGTGTGGGTTATGTGCTTTAATTATTTTTGCTTATGCTTGATATATTTTGCATGATTTACTTGTGTTTGCATGCTTAGTATAATTTTTAATTGCTTATATGGTAAGCTTATGATGTGCATGATGATATATGTTGAATATATTATGATGGATGTATGTTGAAATTAGCAAAATTTTGGCTCCAAAGGCCATGGAGGAGGTCACGGTTTTGAGCTTCCAAGACTAGGGTTTTTATTGAAAATTTTCAAGAACAATGAAGTTAATTTTTAGTCCTTGAACTAAAATAAATTTCAGCCAAGACACTAATTAAATTAGTGTTCACAAAAATAATATTTTCATAAATGATAAAATTGGATGATTTGAGAAGTAAAGAAAATAAACAAGAGGGTTTGTTTTATAAAAAAAAAGTGTATACGGTTTTAAGTAGTATTTTCATGAAGTTATTTTGTGTAGAAATAAGAATGAAATTTGTTTAAGTTAGAAGAAAAATATTTCATGGTTCCAATGACCATCTATAAGGTTTTGATAATTTAGAAAAAATGTTTTGATGCAATAAAATATAAGAATTTTCAAATAAGGATTTTGGAAAGGAATTTAAGTGTTGAACTTTAAATTATCTTAAGAAGAATTAATTTTTAGAAGTGATTTAGAAATATAAAAGAAAACGTTTATAACTTAAACGTAGAATTTGATTTAATGTTTAGAAGTGATTTAGAAATATAAAAGAAAACGTTTGTAACTTAAAATTACTAACGTAGAATTTAAATATTTGATTTTGGAAAATGTTAGGAAATTTAAAATTTGAAATTAAATCAATTAAATAAGATTTGGTAAGATTAAATCAATAAAAAGTAATTTTGAGAAAATATAGTACGGAAAGGATTTTTAATTAAGAATAGGAATAGAATAATGTAAGAAATTATATTTTTATAAGAAATGTTCAAAATAATATTTTTAAAGTTAAGGAATATTTTATGAAGGGTAAAAACGGTGAAAAACGTTTTACGTAACTCAAAAACGTAATTTTTAAGTTACGCGATTTGAAAAACGTTAAAATATTTCTACGCGATTTATAACGCGTTTAAATATTTTACACGATCAAAATGTTGTGGAAACATTGCTATGCGATTTAAAAATAAAAGATTATTTTTTTACGCAATTTTAGAATACAATAGAAAATAGTTTCGCAATTTTTAAACGTAACAGAAAATGTTACAAATTATTAACGTAACAAAAATATTTTGCGAATAAGAAAAAGACGGTAATGTGATTTAACTGTTTATTATACAGTAAACCTTACAGTTAAAAACAATATATGAATGCTGTATAAGAAATTGAGAAGTTTGCCTGTAATTGGCATTAATCCATTTTACGAACGAAAAACAAGATTTGAATCGGAATGAGAAATTATGTGATTTACCTTTGGTTGGTAATTGGTGCATTACACATGCATTGAAAATGGTCCAACGGACTGAATATGGCTAATTGCCTGGAGAAACGTCACCTCTTGAGTGGGTGCGATATGCGTAGTGTAGGTCACCGGTTGACCTTGGGGGCATCGGGGTGCGGGTTGCTCGCAATGGGCGGTTGGTAGCTCTTCTCCGTACCGCCGTGAGTTAGTTAGACCGATGCAACACACCGATGATCCGGACCGAGACACTATTCTTAATCAAGATCTGACAAAGATTGTCGTGTATGTGCTAGATGTGCAAGATATAATTATAGCACTTGGTCTGAGGCACGAGATACCGGCAGATCTTTTCGATCAATTTCTCCGACTTGAGTATTAGCTCCATGGAGTAGGTCATTGAGTCTACGTGCGCATGCATGAAACTGAGCATCTATATTTATGTGATGGTGTTTGTGTAATTATTTTGTGTTTTAAACAGTGATAGCAGCATGATGGTAATTATTATTCTTGCACTATGATGATGGCATAATTGTGATCGTGATATGATATTTTTGGTATAATATGTTGTTTGTATTATCTCTGTGCTATTATGCTGGTATTGGCGTAGGTGATCTCACCTCTTTGTATGTATATCTGTATATTGTATTTATATTGGGTGAAGACGTTGAGAAAGATACGGTACTAGAAGGAGAAGAGGAATTACTTCTCACATCAGGAACCGCAGAGTTCTAACAGTATGACGTCAAGAGCCAGTTTCTTCGGATATGTACGTTTACAATTTCACGGAGGAGCTGGAGAATGGAGGACAAGTCCCGATGAGCGAGGACTTATTTACGAGGGGTACCTGACTGTTAGTATTAGTAGGCTGTATCGTGGGGATCCATTTTTCTGTGTGACAATCTTTGTTCATGTTGAATTTCCGTTGCATATCAGGCGACATTAGGACACTAGAAATTATGTCCCAACGGAAATCAGCATAGTGTCGTCAGTCCGAACACCTGTCCGTAGGGCTAATCGTCACAATGGATTCCTACCTGCTGAGGAACCTGAGGAGGACCCATCTGAGGGGTCTTCTGCTTAGTTAAACTTGGGCATGTTTGAACTCTGATATAAATAATGTCTGTAATTATTTAAGTGTGTTTGTTGTTTCAAGAAAACGGTCTGTAATATAAATAATCCTGACAATACGTGTGTAATGTGTAATGATGTAAATTATGAGTGATGACTATTATGTATAATGATGTACTTTATGTGTGAGATTGTTGTATCATAGTTTTATTTTCCGCTAAGTTTATTTTATTGTTATTGTCATCAAAGAAGAAGAAAAAAATTTACAACTCGTATTTTATTATAACATCATACTTTATAACTTGGGGTAATTTGGTAATAGAGTAACATAAATGTGATATCCTACGGTGGGTGTTACATTTAACACCTTCAAATCAGTTATGGTTATAATTATTGACAATATCAAGTATAATTGTCTATCACTAAAAATAAGTTTTTCAAGAGGTCCAATTCAACATGAGAAAGAGATTGTCTTTGATTTTTGTTTATATTCATAGAAAAAGAGACATATTGTCTTCATTGAAATTTAAGAGACAGTTGTGTCAAATGGAATTAAGTATGCTTTCCCAAATGTGTTATACTTAGTTGTGTTCCATTACATCTATATTTCTCAACAACATAATAGGCACTTTAATTGTTAGATTTATTACTAGAAAATTGGTTTTTTGTGACTGATTTTCGATTGCTAGATTCGTAAAATCAGTCGCTAAACACTTGGTCACTAATATTTAGCAACCAATTTAAGTCAATTGCTAACTTTAGAGATCGATTTAGTGACTGATTAATTAAAATAATTGATGGCTAATTTTGGTCATCTTTTTAAAAAATTTATTTAGAAACCGATTTTTAGAGACCAAAAAAATCAATCTCTTTAGTCTCTAAACGCTGATTATATTTTATATATTTTTTTATAAAACTAATCACTAATTCAATCTCTAAATACAAAATCAGTTTCTAAAGCGGTCTCTAAATCGGTCTTTAAGTTTCAAATATATTATATTTTTTTAAAATCAATCTCTAAATTTCATTTTTTTAAAAAAAATTGGTCTCTAATTCAATTTCTATTTTGTTTTATAAATTTGTAATCATTTTTAATTTATTAAAATCTAATTTTTAAACCACCTAATGAACAAGAATACATCCACAATTAACAATCATATATATATATATATATATATATATATATATATATATATATATATATATATATATATATATATATATAGAGAAATAAAACACATAAATTAAAATAACAAAATATTATGCATTATCTAGAATATCTCATTCCTAAAATATTTAAAAAGTAAAAAAGTTCAACACAAACTAAACTCTAATCATAAAAATTCAATCCTCCTCATCCTCACCCTCATTTCTTTCCTCTTCTTCTGATACCCCAGAAATGGCTGTGAAGGCTAGAAGTTCATCTTCGTCATCATCTCTCGTAGCAATTGATTTGTCGTCTCAATTTGTCAGTTGTTCGACTTAATTTGTCTCTCATTATTGTCCAATCTGGCCTAAAGCTCATCTCTCTCTCTTCTTAGTTCTTCAAATTCTTCCCTTCATACCAATTGAGATGATGAAGAACTTGAGTCAGGATATTATGGTCTTTCAGCAACTATGGTTGACTCCAATCCAAGACCATAGATTCTACCTTTTTTTTCACTCTAGCCACCTCGTGAAACACATTAAACTCATTTGGAGGAGGAGCTCCTTCCTTAGTTGCTCTTTGGATTCTCTGTTGCATTTGCTCTTCAAATGCTCTTTATCAACACCAGTATTACACTACAGTTAAAATATGCAAAGGCCAATTACAAATCTTCAAACTTAAGACATATTCTCCTTTGAAAACATAATGATGACTTTTAGCATGCAAAAAACAAAAATTTCAACAAGTTGGAAAATGGGCCAGCATAAGAATAAACATGGTTTCAATCACAAGTTCCAAGTAGGTTCCTATGATGTATCAAAAGACAAATAAGAGGAATCTAAGCATGGTATTGCAAGCACACAAATAAAAGAGATTCAACCTTATATTTAGAGTCCTCTTTAAATGTCAAGACATCAACATGTTCATCTTTCCACCATCCATGTTACATTCTCAATTCACATATAGGCTTATATCCAAAGAATACAAAACAAGAAATGACATATGAAACCCAGACTAATCAAGAAATTTAAGTCACCTACTGTAAATTAAAGAAAAACCTTGACTCAAGCATTTCATCAAACAACATGAATATAATTACTGAACAACATGATTCAAACCCAAGAGAAGAAGTTAGATGGTGGAACATTTATGCATAGTAAACAATTCATCATACTAAAAGTCAAGGCATCAAGTATATATGATTTTATTAACCTTAATCATAACTTGTTACATTTATGTAAGTCCAGCATACTAAAAGCCAAGGCATAAAGCAACTATTAAACATACGTGTAAGTTACTTACTATATGAGCAAATCTTCTGTCAACTCATGTATGATTCTTATGTTGATGTGTGTGACAAAATAAATTTGAAGGAGAAGGAGTAACACTAGTCAACTGAGTCTGTAACAATTGCAACAAAAAAATAAAATAACATAAAGAACATATTAGCTACATAATAAAGCAACATATTAGTCAATTTAACCATATTAGATAACTTCTCCAATAATGCAAGATAATAATAAACTTAACCAGATTAGCTTTATATATGTTGAGATGAGGTAATAGAGTTATTGGTGTGCATTGAACCTCTAAATCCTCCACAATCAGATGCCCAATTTACTTTTACTTGTGCATTTTTCTTCTTGAAAGCCTCACTTTCCTAATGTGCACACAGTCTATCCCATACCTGATCTCCAAGCCAACTTGGTCTCTCTATTTTCTTACGAACTTTTTCTAGAACATTCTTCAACAATGTTGCACCTTGTTTCTCAAAATTTTTTCAAGCCTAATAATGATTAGGTGGACTGACAGAATACTTACTCTACAATAAATACAAGTAATCAAACTAAATACGATAAAAAAAAAGTCTATAAAATCTTTAATTTTAGTAATAACATTTTGAAAATTACAATAAACTCAGCAAATAAAAAATCTCTTATTGTATTAGATATCCTTTTCCATGATGGCCATGGCTCAAAATAATGGCTTTTAAAGATGTCACTAATGCCATTTACCACAAGGTACAAGGCAAGAATCTACAAACAATACAATTGATTAGTTACAATATATCAAGCATACTCATGTAATTAAAAAAAATATTACATACCCATCTCCATCAAGATATAAAAATAGTTTGTGCCACTCATATGTGCATTTGATGATCCTGAGTATGACTTGATCCAGGTGCAGATCCTTCATCTATTGGAGAGATAGATGATCCAATAATGTGAGGAGACTTCTGTGTTGGAGGCACTACATGATGAGATGATAGGCCAAAATAAGATGGTTGTGTAAGAGGTGGTGAATGTGTAACTGGCATCGAAGGTAGTGGAATAAAATGGGGTGACTTGGGTGATGCAATAGTAAAAAGGGATAATATGGGTGATGAAGTAATAGCAGGAGATGGAGAACTAGTGGAGGCTAAATGTGGGTGAGAAGTAGAGGGCCACATCAGCTATTGCTTTTTGGGCGACCCGTAAAAGTCTTTCTTTTACCTCGATCTCTCTC
The DNA here is from genome assembly GCA_029884605.1 of Ormosia emarginata. Classification (NCBI taxonomy): domain Eukaryota; kingdom Viridiplantae; phylum Streptophyta; class Magnoliopsida; order Fabales; family Fabaceae; genus Ormosia; species Ormosia emarginata. Next base: position 22,569,450 of record JAQQTP010000077.1, on the reverse strand, counting down.
TATATCTGCAATGAATCTTAATGTAATGTAAATTAAAATGTATATCAAATAAATAATAATTAATATATTCCAAATACAAAACATAATTAATTTATCATTTCAAAATACAAAGACTAATCATCATCATCATCATCATCACTGCCATCATCTTCGTCATCAAGCAATTCATATTGTTAAAGATCTTCATCTTCATTGTCATTTTCAGAATCATTGTCAAAATCAAATTCATCTTCCTCCTCATCCTTTTAATTCCCTTCTACCTCATCTTCCTCCTCATCCTCCTCATCATTGCCTACATTCGCTTCTACCTCATCATAATCACCTTCTTCATCTCTTAAGTATCCAAGAAGCTCATCATTTATTATAAAATTCACATAGGTTGTAGCATCTCGATTTGCAACCTTTACTGTATATCGATCATCAATAGTATCTCTTGGTTTGGTTTTAATGACAACCCACTAATCAACATTTTCTTTTATTTTTTTAGGATAAGATGAATAATACACTTGACTTGCATTTTGTGCAAATATGAAGGGGTTGTATTTTGAATACCGTCAAGTACATCGAACCTCCATGATTCCATATTGTTTATGAACCTTCACACCACGATTAATTACAACAACAAATCATTAACAATCAAACAACACTAACTATTTACTTGGTTCTCCTAGGTATTTTACTTCCAAAATATCTTTAATGATGCAATAATAATAATTCTCTTCTTCTACTTGGTCATCACCCTCAACACAAACCCTATAATTGTTAGTTTTTTTTTATCGATACTCCATTCTTTTGTATGAAACTTATAACCATTGACAAAGTAGATAAACCGTGTATTAACCTTTCTCTTTGGACCCCATGCTAAGTGGTAAAAAAATTAGTTTTGTACCAAGTTATTTCTATTGTGAACCTACCAATGACAAAGGTAAAATTATTATAATTTATAAATAACAAGTATTTATATCATTAACAAAAAATGCATTAAGACACTTACGTAACTTCAAAACTAAATTAGAAATTCAGATGCAATCCTACCATCAACATCAATGTGACTGATGTTTGGATTAGCTATTTCAAATACAACAATAACTAAGCATTTTCCCACTAGGTGGATTAGTTGTTTCAAATGTTGTTCAAAATATCTAATAACATCCATACGAATATTACATATAAGATTAGCCAATTAATGTAAAGTGAACAAATCAAGAATGAATTAGTTCACTTACGCAATAAATGGTTGAACCTCATCACAATTAAGTAGGATATGTAAATGTGCAACAGCTAGTTCCCTATCAATTAAATATCCAATATTACAAGTTTCAACTGAGTGGCCAGGATGATTGAAAAATGATAAAGTGAATTAGATTGTCTCATCTAAATATTCATCATAATCTCAAGCAACTCTATTTCTCATTGATTGCACAAGAAATTCAAAATAGTAAAAACAAAAATAAGAAGTCTCTTGGCATAAATATGCCTGACATATAGACCCTTCCATACGTGATTTGTTTTTAAACATTCGTTTCAACCTATTCAAGTACCTGAAACTAATATGATATTATTAATCACTAAACTGTAAAATAAAACATTAACACATTTTAAAATGTAATATAGTACGTAATTACTTCTCAAATGGATACATCCATTGATATTGAACAAGGCCTCCTACGTTTGCCTCATATGGAAAACAAATAGGTAAATGCTCCATTGAGTTAAAGAATCTAGGTGGAAAGACTCGTTCTAATTTACATGTTGTAATGACGATGTTTTGCTCCATTAGCAACAAATTAGGCACCTGTAACACTATTGAGCATAAGTCTCTAAAGAATTTACTTAACTCTGCTAAAGGCTTCTATACTGGATTTGGTAGTCCACCAAAAGCAATTAGTAGCAACCACTCCATAAACACATAATAATCATAGCTTTTCATTCCAAATTGCTTCCCCTCTTTCATGTTCACTGTAATGTCCCAATACTAATACTATAGTATATCCAAAATGTACATAAGTAAATAGGATTAGGCACGTCACTACTAACCTATAAACATCAAATTACCTTAACAACAACTATATATATTAATATATAGAGCCTTAAGAGGGAAATGTAACATGTACATGAATATTATACATCTGAAAAGTCTATTCTTTATTAATATAACAAGTCCAACTAACTAGTACATCAGTATCTTAATATATACAAACTAAGCCTTAAAGGGCATATGTACAATACAACTTTATATAAGCCATTGCAACAATTATAGAAAACAGGCAATGGTCAAAAGAGTTGATAAGTCTACACTACATCATCAACTTCACTTCTCCATGGGTGAATCTTGCACTAGAATTATTATGGAAATAATGCAAAATGGTGAGAATTCAAAATTCTTCAGTAATTTTAATACATACAATGTCATCATAGTAACTTCAACTACTTCGGGAAAGAATTAAATCTTTTAATATCATATAGAAAAGAGGTAAAAGCCAAAACTATTCTTTTCTCTTCCCAAGGCAGAAAATTCAATTATTACTATGGTTCAATATCTCAAAATCAACCATTTATAATGAATCATCACAGTACCAATAGATTATAGAACTCATCAAGTATATAAATCATATGAGAGTCACAATTCATTATCTTTAGAATATTTACATACTCTCTTTATGTAAACGTTTATAATTCAAACCCATAATCTATATATATAGATAACATCTTTTTGATGATATAAATATGCTCACACAAGTGTAAGTCTTATGTTAATGCTCATTTAGTGCTAATGCTAATGCTCATGTAATGTCATATGTTAATGCTCATGTAGTGCCCTCTTTCTATGCATATTCCTAGGAACCCAATTCCTTGTATTACCGGAAACCCTAGTCCTATAGATGAGGAAACTATTGGGTAGACTCATAATAGGAATTTAGGATCCCCTTCCCCATCGAGGATCATTCTCTATAATTCCCATCTATAATAAGAAAACTACTGAGAAATCTCATACTGAGAATTTAGGATCCCCTTCCTTATTGAGGATCATCTCCTACAATTCTTTGGCCAAATGATTATACACATCATAATAAGGTTACAATACTTAAGGTATAGCAAGTATGAATCACTACTACTCAAGACCCATATCAATTAGTGCCATTTATCTTGAGCACACACCACATCAATTTAACACAAGCTGAACTTTAATAATATAAATGAGCAAATCACAATGAACATCCAATACTAGCTCAACTTTAGCAAATAAATGAGCAACTCATTCTTTTAATACACTTCATGAGATATGATAAATGTATAATGCAAATGTATCTCATTATGCATGAGTCTAGTGCACAATGCCTTCATTTCACAAGTGAACTCAATAATATCATTGCTCTCCAATGAACTAGATGCATTCCATTGTCACTCCATAATTAATTGAATGCACAATGTTATCATCCTTCATAGATATGCTAGGTATATGTTAACATCATAAAATACCCCTAATAGTGTATTAACTCACACTATATAGAATAAATATGCAATCTAATCAAGCAAAGAACTCTATTTTCTTAAAATGGAAAACATGAGAATTTCTGTCTTTGGGCCATTAATTGCCCAAAACCCACCGATTAATCGCCCAATGGTAGCAGGAAACCAACTTGTTTTTTGTCATTGACCAATCAATCGGTCACTCCTTGAGCAATTAATCGCTCAACATATCTCGTGTTTTCCACTGACCGATTAAGCAGTCACTTTCTGATTGATCAATCTCCCACCCAAAATTTCCTTCTGTCAATGTTTGATTAATTGGTCACATTCTGGGCAACTAATCGCCTAGAGGTAGAATCTAGTAGGCAATTTTTGACCTTTATAACCAACTTGTAAATGGTTTTAACATCGAAGCATGGTTCCTAAACATATTAAACTCACATAGGCATTTACAAATCAACATCATAAGGGTCTATAAACAATGAACCACTCATCAAACCTATATTCATAACCTCAAGAGTAAAGAATTATATGGATGCTCATAAGTTCAAAATCCATAACCATGCATGTGTTAACACTTTGACATACAATTTCTCAATTCTAACCAAGTTTACCAACAAAAGTCTTGGAAATAAGAGGAGTAAGAATAAAGAAGCATCAACCATATGTTCATGGAGTATCAAAGTTATTCTTAAGTTTAAAACCATAAACATAAACATACACATATAATCTATCTTTAATAATCAATTCTTCCATACTAAGTTCATCTATATAAACTCTTGGTAACAAAAGAGAAAAGAGTGGAATGAAGAAGCATCACAACCCCTATAACCATCATACACTCATTTCCTACTATATTCATCATGCACCATGCATCATCAAGATGTAGAAAAAGAAAAAGAGCTAAGCATAGTCAAGCACCCCTACCTTAACTCTCTATGATGATGCCTAAACCTTTATCTTTCTTTCCTTCCTTTTGCTTCTCCTTCATTGCTTGATTCTTCATTTCCTCATCTTTCTTTATTTTCTTCTTTTCTCTTTTCCCTTTTTCCCTTGTTGCAGCCATGTGAGAGAGTGAAAATGAAAGAATAGAAAAGTCAAAGCTGAAGATAGAGATAAGGAGGGCGATAAAAAGGTTGGAAAGATAAGGATGAAAGACTTTTGTGTCAACTGGAAGTGTTGTATCTCTTAAGGATACTATGATTTTCCATTAACAAGTTTTTTATTTTCTGTAAGTGTTAGGGAAAATTCTAGAACTTCTTCCAATTACTAAATCCATCATTTAAAGATTATATTTACACATCGTTAATAGCCACTAAGCTATAGTACTCTTCCAGTGTGGTTAAAAATAACAAACTAGTTCAATTGGTCCACAAAAATTTACCACATCTCATTCTAAGTATTTGTGATGTAGAAATAAATTTTTCATATTTATTTCTATTGTCTAAGCAGTTTATGCTAAGTTCTGAGTTAATATGAGTTATTTCTCACATTTAGTGTTATAGCATTATATCCAAACTAACTCAAAAAGTCACTAAAATTAACAAGTAACTTATACAAGTGTTACTGAACTTCTATAACCATAATTAAGACTAATAGGTTAAGCAGGATGTTACATTCACACATCTATACAAATTAAAGGCATAACCATCAGGCATTTTTAACTCGTTAACACATTTACACATAGCCTTTCTTTACTACATGGACAAGGCAAACTTTGCATTAGGTTTCATAACTTTTCCATTAGGTGATTTTTGCAACTCTAGTTCCTTCTGCTTACAATACTCTTTCAAATTCATTCTTGCTTTAACATTATCTTTAGTTTTGTCTTTAATATACATCACTATATTAAACACATTATCAAAAATATTTTTCTCAATATGCATCATGTCAAGATTGTACCTGATCATATTAGTTTTCCAATATGGTAACTCCCAAAAGATGTTTTGCATTGTCCAATTATGAGTAACCTCAAACCCAGCACATGTACTTGGACTCACCTTAGTTATTTTGAAAGATAAGAAACATCTTCCCATACCTCAGCCCTAGACAACCTAGGTGGAGGTTTACTTCTCTCAACTTGATTCTTATAAAATGCATCCTTATTTCTCTAATTTACATGATCCATAGGCAGAAATTGACAATGATAATCAAACCAATAACCTTTGTCACTATATTTCAAAGCGAAAGCCTCTGATCGATCCATACAATATGGACATATCAATTTCCCTACTGTACTACAACCCGGCAACATGTCATACGCAGGAAAGTCATTTATTGTCCCACATTAATACAACTTTCATCGTGAATTTTTTTTTTGAAATATCATGTGTTAGGACACCTTCTTCACACAACAATTTCAACTCATCTATCAAAGGTTGCAAATATACATCTATTTTACATTTTGGATTATGTGGCCTAGGAATAATCAAAGTCAAGAACATATAAAGAGTGGTCATGCATAGTTTTGGAGGAAGATTGGAGTGACAATTGTAGGCCAACAAAAGTAAGGTGTAGTTGACTGACTATATGGTGTAAAACCATCAGAACATAAGCCTAATATAACCTTTCTTGGTTCACTTTTAAATTCAAGATATGTTTTTATCAAAGCATCTCCATGCTTCTCCATATGATGGATAACATAACACTCTTGATTCTTGTCTATTTCATAATGACATCTCATATACAAAGAAGAACTCATTGATGCATATAATCTCTTCAGCCTAAGAATGTGAGGTAAATAAATCAACCTCTTTACAAGAATCTTCTCCGTTTTCCCCTACCAATCCTCTTAATGTTATATTGAGGCACATCACAAAATTTGTATTCTTTAACTTCTTTTTCATTGTACAACACACAACCATTAATTTAACAATTAATTCTCTTTTCAGGAAGACATAGTTTGGATACTATTTTTTTGGCCTTATAATAATCTCCTGGGATATGATTATCAGGAGGATGTGTCTCTTTCATAAGTGCTACTATTTGATTAAAACATTGTTGAGAAATGTTTCCCTCCAATTTAATATTCAATAATTTAACATCAATAGATAATTCATTGTGATCATCACATCCTAGGCATATCATAAATTTTTTGAACATCTATATTTGGAGACTCCTCTACTTATTAATTATAATGCAACCTAAACTCTAGATCAACAGTATCATAAACCATAGCCTCAAATATATTCAAATGTTTATTATTACATATTTATGTAGTTGTAAAAGTGTTTGGATGATTATTAAAAGCTCGAACTAAAGTTAGATCATTTTCTCCATCATATGTCCAATATCTGTAATCAGGTATAAACCATTTTTCTCTAAAGATGAACGTTTACATCCTTAAGAGTCAAGTATTTGAGGTTTCTACACCTAAAATAAGAACATCTAATTTTTTTCATTTGCCAAATATGCTTGTTGACATGCAAAGAAAACAAATTCATCCACCCTATTTAAAAATATATCAGTATATCCCTTTCAACCTAGTAAAGGTTTATTATATATCCAACTACGATATTGACAAATTTCAATGTTATGTAACATAATCAAACAAAACATTTAAACTACATTTAACCAAATTTGTAAGACATTTTTTCATTTAAAAAATTCCACTCTTTATATTCAATTAAACTTAAGTAACATTTAATCATACCCCAAGCATCAAGTTTCTAAAACTAATCTAAAAATAAAAATTAAGCATTAAATTAGGTTATAGATTAAGCGTACCTATTTTCACAAATGTCTTAAGGTTAAACCTCAAATGTGTATATGTAATCATCAATATGAAACATGCTATATTTAGTTGCAGAAGATGGCAAACAAGATTACCTATGCATATCAAAATAATTTTTTTAAAAAAACAAAGGTAGAAACTCATTCAAGAATAAACAATTCAATGAAAATTATTAAAAAAGAAAGAAAAAGGTAGTGGTCATACTTATCAGTGTTGGTGGCAGGACATGAACCTTAAAACAAGCCATTGATCTCAACTTGGACAATGTGGTTATCCTTGCAAGTCATAATTTATATACCAAATAAAAAAGGGTGAATTTATGAGATAAATTAAAACTAATTACACAATAACAAGAGTTAAATTACATACTAACAAGATTTAATTAACTAGTACATGAACTACGTACTAACAAGATTTAATAAGAATTAATTGCAAGATCCTTTAGACTTACATTCCTATTAACTAGTACATGAACTTAGGAGTAATTTTAGTAATCATTTACTTATATTAAACCTTAAGCTCATGGCACGAAGCAATCACCAACTTAAACATTTTATAAATGATTTCTTTTAATCTATATAACTAACTCATTCTTTATCGATAATAAATGCCACCAAACAAATATTAACAACACATGCTTAATATCACATTAAAAAAAAACTATACATGCTTAATCAATCTCTCACATTTAAGCAAAAATATTCTACTACCAGTTTCAAAATAAAAATATTAATCAATTAATCAACTTAATACCAAAGATTTTTTTTTTAAAAAAAAAAACTATACATGCTTAATAAATCTCACACATTTATGCAATAATATTCTGCTACTAGTTATAAAATAATAATATTAACCAATTAATCAACTCAAAACCAAAGCTTAAAAAAAAAACAGGTGAAATTTTGCAGTAAAGAAGAGAGGAAGAGGAGCTGAAAAGTAGAAAATAGAACCTGGTAGAAAAGGAGCTGGTGGGAGTGGGTTGCTGGTGGGTTGACCTCAGCAAGGTTAGGCGACACAACGTGAGTTAACAGAGATGATGCAGGAGCTGGGGTGATGTGGGACATGGTGATAGCTGCCGGGACGATCAAATTATATTGATCTGTAAGCCGATTCACTAAATTACTTGTAGTGAAAGGCACAACCGGGTCAAATTCTTGTATCACTCTAATTAAGCAATCAAGTTAAGAAGTTAACAAAGGGGGAAAAAGTTGCATAATTAATTAAACGTAAGCAATTAAAAATTGTAAATAGAATTAAGTAAACAACTAATCTAAGGAAATCAATTAATCTTGAATTTAATCCATCATTAATCACTAGAAATCCATTTAATTGCTAATCAGGTTCTTGGTTTTAGAACACATCAAGAAACCTTAAGATGATCTATGAATTCTCTACTAGATAAGCATCTAGAATTTAATTAATCAAGGTTAAATGAATTAAGCACTCATCTAATCCTAAATTAACCTAAAACTCAGAACTCAACCAAGCTTAATAATCCATCAAACACCTTTGATGCATTGTTTAGTCTATGTAATCCTCATTAAACACATGGTAATTATACAATAATCCCATCAACATCCAAATCAATTAAGCAATTCAATCCAGATTTAACAAAATTAAAATATGTAAAAGAGAAACTTGATTAACAAGTAAAAGAGAAACTTGATTAATAATTAAATGTAAAATAATCAAAATAAGATCTCAAAATTAAACATCAAGATTGTCAATCCCTAGGATTTATTAAAAATGGTCTAGCCCTCCATGGATGGAAGAAAAGAAAAATATAAAAGAAAAAAAATCTAGAGAGAAGGGAGAGGAAGAGAGATGAAGAGAGAAAGTGCAAGCAAGAATAACTAGGAAAAAAATTAGGGTTATGCTCGAGGGTTGATGTTGCTACTAAAATAACTATCTCTAAAATTAAAAATCCAAGTTTGCCCTTTAATCCTCTTTTCTGTTAACTTTAATTAGACACACAATTTGCTTAATTTGTGCTTAGGATAAGAGAATTATGCTCACAATATTCTTAACAGCTCTTTGGACCAGTTAGCTGACTTCAAATGACAAGAACAAAATCAAAATGTCACAATTTTAATATGTGGTCTTCATAAGAGTTGAAGATCTGTGTCTCATCTTTTCAATGGCACTAGTCTTAACTCCATATGACTCTTACATCCTAAATTATGGCTCAATCTCTGTATATTGTCTAGGTTCCAATGACAGCATCTCTATTCTGACTTCCATGCCCAATTTGAACCAATAGACATCTGATTTAGCCTTTGAGCTCTCCATCAAAGTTTTAGATATCTAGAACTCAAGTTATGCCTAAAATACAGAAACAATGTAAAATTTCCAATAATGCTGAAAAATATAATTAAACCCAATAATGAGGGTTAACTAATATATGAAAATTGAGTTTATCAAATTCTATCACACTTAGCTTTTGTACTCCCGGGTAAAACTAGAAATTCAACATTAGGGAACAAGGAACAACAATAGAAACTCAAAAGTTAAAAACTCTAAAAGACTCACTTTCCAATGATGTTCAAGCATGCAAAAGTCTATAAGTAAAAAGAGCAATCAAAGCTTTAAAGAATTAAAATATTCATGAAGTAACATTTTTTTACACCTCAAGCCAACAAGGAAAGTAACTTTAATTGAAAAGCATAAATTAAAAATGATAGAACCTCACAAGATATACTCTCAATCCCTCAAGTGTTTAAAAGGTAAGTGTTTCACTCAATTCAACCCATGAGAATTTGCACTACTATAAGCTTGCTTGTCTTCTACTTCTCCACTACTCAAAACATATGCACACGCAAATCAAGAGGACTTAATGCAAGGTTATAATGGGGTCAAGGTAAGAAAGAGGAATAATATAGAGATGACAAGTTAAATACCAAAAAGAATAAAAGAACATTGGGGATGAGTTCAAATAATAAGCATAAAAGCTCAACTCAAATCCATGTAATGCAAATTCTCTTTACATATTCTCTTCTTTTTTTTCTCTTTTTTTAAAATTTTTTTTTCAATTGGTCACTCTTTCCTTTTTCACCAAACTTTTTGCATACTAATTAGCACACTCTCACACTTGTTCAAGAACTCTTCCAATGACAATGCTAATCTTCTCCTATTTCCTAAGGTTAGGTAAAACATAGTTTTCCATTTAAGGCATGTAATGAGCTAAAAACAAGGAATAGTCAAATAAACTCAAGGGGGTTATTCAAAAGAAAATATGCAAGGTTAGCTATTTGGTTAAAGTAGCTAATTCAAGAAAGATGCCTCAATAATGTTCATGTATACATGTAAAAATATAGCCTAAAAAAAATCAAAGCAAGTTATAGAATAACAAATTTCATGAGTTAAAATCATACAAGAAAGAAGAGAATGACACAAATGCTCAATCCATTCATTAACAGGCTCAAAGTCTTACAAGGTATGCTTCTATCAAACTTAATCTACCAATTTATTTTCCATTACCAAAATAGTTAATCTCAAGATGAAAGACAATTTTATTCACTTGTGTTATAAACTTTTAACTTCAATTGATGCATGCTCACAACTTTCACAAATTTCAAAATTTTATTGGAAAACAATTAAAAATACACTTTCTTATATATTCAAAATTTAGTATTTTGAAAACAATATATATATATATATATATATATATATATATATATATATATATATATATATATATATTCAAAATAGAAAAAACAAAAAAACAAAATTAAGAAACAAAACATAATCAGAATTTGAAAATAGAAAATAATATTTTGAAACAAAACAGAAAATAGAAAAAAAAGCAATAGAATAAAAATAGAAACAAAAATAGTAACAACAAAATTAAAATAGAAAAATAGAATTTAAAACATAAATAATAAATAGAATATAAATTCCTCACCTATACTTAAATTCTACATTATCCTCAATATAAAGTTTATAAAACATCAAATCACCAATATCACATAAATATCATCAACAAATTTAGGACAAGTAAAATAAAGGAGAGAATGAAGAAACATCATTATCAAGTGATGTAAATGGTTGCTTGCAAGTGGACCTCCTCCTGTGTCCTCTTGAGGCAATGTCCATTGACTTTAAAAGCTTAGTTAGTTGCCTCACTTGTGATCTCCACTGCACCATAATAAAAAATCTTAGTGACTATAAAAAGACCTAGCCACCTAGAACGGAGCTTACCAAGCATGAGCTTGAGGTGAGAATTGTAAAGGATAACTTTTGAACCAATCACAAATTCTTGTCTTGCAATCGTTTTATCTTGGAAGCCTTTGGTCTTCTCTTTGTAGATCCAGAAATTTTCATAAGCTTCCAAACAAATCTCTTCAAGTTCTTGGAGTTGAATTTTTCTTTGGGATCCGGCTTGGTTCAGGTCAAGGTTGCACTTCTTTATCGCCCAATAGACCTTGTGCTCAATCTCCACCGGAAGGTGGCATGCCTTGCCAAAGACTACCCTATAAGGAGACATGGCTAAAGGAGTCTTAAGGATAGTCCTAAACGCCCACAATGCATCCTCAAGCCTCTTTTACTAATCTTTTCTATTTAGTTGTAATGTTTTTTCCAAGATTTGTTTCAACTCCGTATTCGAAACTTCGGATTGCCCATTGGTTTATGGATGGTAGGGAGTTGAAACCTTACGCATCACACCATATTTCTTCAACAATGCCTCCATGTTTTTATTACAGAAATAGGAGCCTTGGTCACTAATTATAGCTCTTGGAACTCCAAACCTACAAAAAATGTGAGATCTGACAAAGTCTAAAACAACATGAGAATCATCAGTCTAAGTGGTCTTTGCCTCCACCCATTTAGATATATAATCAACAATTAACAAAATGTAAACAAAACCAAAGGAATTGGGAAAGGGACCTATGAAATCAATGCCCCACACATCAAATATCTCACAAAACAATAATGATTGTTGAGGCATCTTATTCCTTACGGGAAATGTTACTTGTCCGTTAGCATTGTTCACAATTCTTACAATAACTGTAAGCATCATGAAACAAGGTAGGCTAATACAATCTAGAGTCTAAAATCATCCTAGCAGTGTGTTGCGGTCCAAAGTGACCACCACATGCAAGGGAATAACAAAAATGCAAAATAGATTGAAACTCATAATCAGGCACACAACGTCTAATCACTTGGTCACTACATAGTCTCCACATATAAGGATCATCCCATACATAATATTTAGCCTCACTCTTAAGCTTATCAATATGATGCTTCTTAAAATAAGTAGGTAACTCAGATGCAACTAAATGATTCACTAAATCAGCATACCAAGGGTCCTTATCTCGCAGCTGAAAAAGTTGTTCATCTGGGAAGGTCTGTCGAATAGGAAGAGTGTCTACTGCCTGTGGGATCCGGATCAGATGATCTGTCACAAAGTTCTTTGCTCCACTCTTATCTAGTATCTCAATATCAAACTCTTAGAGCAACAATATCCACCTAATCAATCATGGCTTGACCTTAGGTTTCTTTAGGAGATACTTCAGAATTGCATGATCAGAAAATGCCACAACTTTAAAACTAAGCAGATATGATCGAAACTTATCTAATGCCAAAACAATGGACGAAAGCTCATTTTCTATAGTTGTGTAATTTGCTTAAGAAACATCCAAAGTCCTCGAAGCATAATAAATCACATGAGGTACTTTGCCCACTCTTTGTGCCAAGATAGCTCCTACTACATAATTCGAAGCATTACACATCAGCTCAAAAGAAAGTGTCTAATCAGGTGGCTAGATAATAGGGATACTGGTCAAAGCCTGCTTCAAATGGTTGAAAGTTTCCTTGCATTTCTGATCAAAATCAAACTTCACATCCTTTTGCAGAAGGTTGGACAACGGAAGGGCTATCTTGTTGAAATCTCTAATAAAGTGCCTATAGAAACCTGCATGACTAAGAAAAAAATAAATTTCTTGCACGCATATGGGTTATGATAGAGAAGAAATCACATCTATTTTTACAGGATCTATCTCAATGCCCTTACTAGACACTACATGACCTAAAAATATGCCATGCTCTACCATGAAATGACACTTTTCAAAATTCAAAACAAGGTTAGTCTCACTGCACCTATACAATACTCTAGCCAAGCTATCCAAACATGAATCAAAAGAAGAACCATAGACAGCAAAATCATTCATAAATACCTCCATACACTCTTCTAAAAGATCAAAGAAAATACTCACCATGCATCATTGAAAAGTGTCAGGGGCATTGCAAAGGCCAAAGGACATCCGCCTGTAAGCAAAAGTGTCGAAGGGATAGGTAAAAATGGTCTTCTCCTGATCCTATGATGCAATATAGATCTGAAAATAACTAGTGTAGTCATCCAGAAAACAGTAATGCGATTTCCCAAGCAATCTCTTTAATATCTGATCAATAAAAGGCAAGGGCTAATGATCCTTTTGGCTGGCTTGGTTGAGCTTCCTATAATCTATGCAAACTTTCCAACTATTTTGCACCTGGTAGGAATTAGCTCATTATTATGATTTGCTACTACTGTAACCCCAGATTTCTTCGAAATGACTCGCACCGAGCTCACCAATTTACTATCAGAGATAGGGTAAATAATGTCAGCTTGTAATAGCTTAGTCACTTCCTTCTTCACCACATCTAAAATCAGCGGACTCAGTCTTCTCTAGGGCTGTCTCATTGGTTTAGCTCCCTCCTCAAGCAAGATTCAATGCATGGACGTAGAAGGACTAATACCAAGAATGTTTGCAAGTGTCCATCTGATGGCTCCCTTGTGCTTTCTCAGAATCTGTAGCAATTTCTCTTCTTGTTTAGCATAAAGGTTCTTAGTTACAATCAATGGAAGCTTCTCATCATCTTCCATATATGCATATTTAAGATGCACAGGTAGAGGCTTCAACTCTAATCTATGTGGCTGCATTATAGAGGGAAGGAATTTGGTGGTGGAAACCATTTTTGCAAACTGAATTTTTGCATAATCAGCAGCTGCTGCATAATTTGTGAAAACAGACTCATTATTTTTCAAAAATGCAAAAATTTTAGCACATATAATACACATTACAGCACTATCACAACTAGTACATGAGTGACAATGAACATAATCATGAAAATCAGAAAAATTAGGAAATTCGGCACACAACTCATCATATGTATCCTCAACTAATTTAGCAAGCAAATCTATGTGAAAAATACAATGTTCCACCATAGGATGCTTCATTGCATCAAAAATGTTAAAATGCACTAAAATATCTTTAAACTCCATGAAAAGAGTTCCAGCATGCACATCAATTTTGGTCTTTGCAGTCTTAAGGAATGACCTCCCTAAAATGATTAGAGCCTTGTTGGATAGTGATTCTCTCTCCATATCTAGAATATAAAAATTTACAGGAAAGATTAGCTCATAAACTATCACCAAAACATCTTCTATCAAGCCTAGTAGGTATGCATTGCTCCGATTTGTTAATTAAATCATAACACATTTTGCTCGCAAAGGTCCAAGTCCAAGAGAATTAAAAACAGACATAGGCATCACATTTATTGAAGCTCCTAGATCTAACATAGCATTCTCAAATTTGCAATTGCCTATAATACATGAAATTGTAAATATTCCTAGATCCTTACATTTTTTAGGAATTGGTTGAATAAGGACTGAAACATTTACCCCATACTGATTCTTTCATTACCCTTTAGTCTCCTCTTGTGTGTACATAACTCCTTCAGAAACTTAGCATATTTCGGAATATGCTTAATTGCATCTAGCAACGGAATATTCACTTCCACTTTTTTTATGGTCTCAAGAAGTTCTTTATCTTTCTATGCCTCATCTACCTTTCTGAACTGAACGGCCTTCTATGGAAATGGAAGAGGTATTGCATGATTGGATTTTTGTTGTTATTTTATATCAACTTTTGATTTCTGCACATCATGTACTGGATCAGATTTCTGGTCTTCACTAGTTTCTTGTTTTGCAGAATCTGATTCTTCTACAATATCAGATTTCTCTGCTAATTTTTGTTTCTGCTACTTGCTTGCTGGTTAAGGGTTAGTTGACATTTGCATAAGCTTTCCAGTTCTCGACATAATGGCACTAACACTTCCTTTTAGGTTTGGAAATTTTTGAGAAGGAAGTTAGTCAGAGCCTTGTGTTTTCAACTGACTCAATGAAGAAACCAATTGTCTAATTTGAGTTTCCAAGTTCTATATGGTGGCTTCTGTTCTTTGCTGAAACTGGATGTTATTGGTAGCTATTTGCTTCACCAGGTCTTCCAATGTAGGCTCAGATTGAGTAGTTACTGGGCGTTGTTGCTGCATAGATGGCTATTGTAGCTGCTATCTAGCAAGCTACTGAAATTTCTACTTACTTGATCCAGAATTATGTTGAAACTGTTGTTGCCCAGCTAGTTATTAATATTGTTGATGGTACTGTTGTGGCGTTGCTGCATTCCCATATATAAGATTCAAATAACCCCTCTAGCCAGGGTTATAAGTGCTAGAGTAAGGATCATATCTAAGTTGTTGTTGTTGTTGATACTGAGATTTTTTAGGAAAAATGTCTGCTGCAGCAGCAGAATAAGCTTGGGGTATAGAATTATCTTCTTGAAGTGTAAAACACATATCTATAGGAAGAGATGGACAAGAACAAATACCACACAACCTTGCAGGCCCTTGCAAAGGTATTTGTTGTTGTCCCATTGCCAATTGCCTTACCAAGGAAGTTAACTCGTTACATTTGTGTTCTATTCTTTGTTAGTAAGCATGAGACATATGAACATCATTCATTCCTATGGTGGAACTAATCATCCTAGTACCAAATTTTTGGGTGTTGGCAGTCATGTTAGCAATTAAATCCCTGGCAGTAGCTAGAATTTTATCAGCTAAGACACCTCCACTAGCAGCATCAATCATGCTCTTATCCATAAGCAAGAATCCCTCATAGAAATACTGAATCAGTAGTTGGTCACTTATCTGATGGTGTGGACAACTTGAACACAATTTCTTGTATCTCTCCCAATACTCATGATGAAGAGTTTCTCATGATATCTGCATTATGTCAAATATATCTTTCCTAATGTCAGCAGCTCTAGAAGCAGGGAAGAACTTCTCTAGAAACAGACTTTTCATATCATTCCAACTTGTCACAAAGTCAGGTGGAAGATAGTAGAGCCAATCCTTAGTTGCATCAGCAATGGAGAATAGAAATACTTTAAACTTGATGTGTTCTTCAAGATGCCTTGTGGTTTCATGGTGGAGCACACCATATGGATTTTCTTCAAGTGCTTATGTGGGTCCTCACCTGTAAGTCCATGAAACTTTGGTAGCAAGTGTATCAATCTAGATTTCAATTCAAAATCGGTATTTAAATTAGGATATTTAATGCACAAAGACTAGTAATTCACATCAGGTGTTGCTAGTTCCTTAAGAGTCCTATTATGCATATTATCAACCATGTTTACAGTGTTATTTGTATTCTTAGGTTCAGTTTCAATATTATCAGTCATAGTTGCTGTGTTACTTATATTTTCAAGTTCAATTTCAATTTCAATGTCACTTTCAATTTCAGAAACTATCCTTTCACTAAGCCTACGAGCCTTATTAAGTGTATCTAAGGTCTTCTCAGTATCATGGTCAATGTCAAGCAAATGATTACTAGAAAACTTGAACATACAATATGCAAAAGTGCAGAAACACAAGATATATAAAATAGACTGCACAACACTAAAATTTTACCAAAATAACACTAGCTACCCTATTTGCACTATTTTAAAAATTATAGGATCACCACGAGGTGAAAACTACTAAAAAATGGCACTAAAAAATCTTCAAAAAATGAAAAAGCGATCTAAACGTTGGAGTTTGGCCGAGATAGGGTGTTGCTCATAGAAAAGCAGTGAGCCTTGTAGAACACATCATTTTACTTCAACTGACCAATTCTTAGGCCATTCTGAGATAGTTTGTCCTTACAAAAATATGAAAAATAACCTAATTCTACTTAAAACATTCGAAAACAAAGCAAACAAGGGTGTTAGGGGTTAGGCAAGGTCTTGATATGATCAAATAGCATCAAAAGACATCTAATAATGTACTGTACTTGCCTACCAAAATGCAGCTCAATTAGATATGGTTTGGGTCATACACTTATTCTTGCATTTGTAGACCACAATTAAGCTGAAAACTACCTAAAATAAGGGAAATTAGGGTTAGTAGTTATTTAAAATCCTAATATGATTTATTAAACTTAGAATGATCCCCGACAACAGTGCCAAAGTTTGATAGCTGTTGAGATTATTAAATTATATTAATTTGTAAGTCAATTCACTAAATTACTTTTAATATAAGGCACAATCAAGTTGAGTCATTGGATCTCTCTAATTAAGCAATCAAATTAAGAAGTTAACAAAAGAAGGAAAAAGTTACAAAATTAATCAAACATAAGCAATTAAAATTATAAACAGAATTAAGTAAGCAATAAATCCAAGAAAATCAACTAATTTTGAATTTAATCCATCATTGATCACTAGGAATTCATTAAGTTGCTAATTAGATTCTTGGTCTTAGATCACGTCAAGTAGCGCTAAGATGATTCATGCATTCTCTACTAGATAAGCATCCAGAACTTAATTAATCAAGGTTAAATGAACTAAACACTCATCTAATCCTAAATTAACCTAAAACTCAGAATTAAACCAAGCTTAACAATCCATCAAACACATTTGATGCATTGTTTAGTCATTGTAATCCTCATTAAACAAGTGGTAATTATGCAATTATCACATCAACATCCAAATCAAATAAAGCAATTCAATCTAGATTTAACAAAATCAAAAGAGGTAAAATAGAAACTTGATTAACAAGTAAAAGAGAAACTTGATTAACAATTAAATATAAAACAATCAAAACAAGATCTCAAAATTAAACATCAAGGTTGTCACTCCCTAGGATTGATTAAAAAGGGTCTAGCACTCCATAGATGGAAGGAAAGAAAAACAGAAAAGAAAGAAACCTAGAGAGAAGGGACAGGAAGAGAGAAAGTGCAAGCAATAGCGACTATAAAAAAATTAGGCTTATGTTCAAGGTTGCTACTCCTACTTAAATAATTGTCTCTAAAATTAAAAATACAAGTTTTTCCTTAGCTTAAGGTTAATCCCCTTCCTCTTAACTTTAATTAGACACCTAAATTACCTAATTTGGGCTTAGGATGAGAGAATTATGCATAGAATATTCTTAACAGCTCTCTCTACCCGTTAGCTGACCTTAAAAGGTGAGAACACCATCAAAACGTCACAGTTTTGATAAGTGGTCTACATAAGAGTTGAAGATCTATATCTCGGCTTTCCAATGGCACTGGTCTCAGCTCCACATAACTCTTACAGCCCAAATTATGGTCAAATCTCTGCATATTGTCTAGGTTCCAGTGATAACATCTCTGTTTTGAATTCTAAGCCTAATCTGACCCACTAGACATCTAATTCATCCTTCGAGCTCTTCATCAAAATTGTATAGCTTTCTCTCATATTTCCTACAAAGTAAAATTCATAATTGTTAGATATCTAGAATTCAAGTTATGCCCAAAATATAAAAATAATGTAAAATTTCTAATAATGCTGAAAAATACAATTAAACTCAATTTGAACCTAAACTTATAAAATGTAGCTAAAATTAATCAATTAAACAAATAAGAGGTCTAAGAGACTAAATATAAGGATTAACGAATATATGAAAATTGTGTTTATCACGAGGACACTAGGACCGATCGAAGCACGCAAGGTCGCACAAGGTTGTCTGGTAGAGGTGGTGCAGCGCGATGTGGGGGATAGAGAGAGATAAGGGCTTAGGGTTCTCGATGGAAATGGGGAAGAAGGGATTGGGGTGGGGGGTAAAACAAAAGTAGCGACTGAAACACATTTCTTTTAAAATAACAACCGAACAATTAATTGCGACACCTAGTCTTTTTTTATTTTTTTTAATTATTCAGATTCAACATAGCGATCGAAAATTCGGTCGCTACACCTAGTTAATTTTTTTTAATTATTCTGATTCAAACTATCGACCAAAAGATCAGTTGCTAGTCCTGGTTTTTATTTTTATTTTTTAAAATATTTAGATTCAAATTAGTGACCGAAACATTAGTCACTATGTTCAACAATTGTTCAACCTTTTTTTATTTTTTTAATTATTCAAATTAGCGATTGAAAAATCAATCTCTAATTAGCGACCAAAAAATCAATCCCTAATTTTTTTTGTCTCTAATTTTATTATTTTTTTAAAAAAATATTATCAAAACTGTAATTATTAGTGATCAAATTTTTTGTCACAAATTTTTTATTTTTAAATTTTTTGGTTAATTATTTATGATAGAAAAAAATAAATTTCAGATTAGTCATTTAGTGACCAAAAAATCGGTGGCTAATATAAAAAAATGTTCTTTTTTTATTTTTCTATTTTATTAGACAAATTGGTATGTTTCTAAATAATTTAGCGACTGATTTTATTTTGATTGGAATTTTTCCCCTCCCTTGATTTCAGTCACTATATCAGTCACTATTGTGACTGATTATTTTCAGCCACTAAATCAGTCTCTAAAAACTATTTTTTTAATAGTGATTCAATAAATGATTTGGGAATCCAAAACACTTTTTGGTATGATTAAACTTTAAATACTTTCGAGTATGCAAAATTTTCCACCACATCAACATTACAATCTATAACACAAGTGTTATCAAAACTTAAATATGTCACTTCTTCTCCAAGGACTATTGATAGCATGCATTCGTTAATCTTAGCTACTACTTCATTCTTAGTTGTAAGTATTGCTCACCATGGCAAATAATCTGGATTCATGATGTTGTTTAGGAAATTAGGATAGGTACTGTCCACTATAATTGGAATGGCATGATTCAAGTCATTAATGAGGATAACTTTTGGGAGTTCAATTATGCTTTCACCATCTTTGTAGTCACCAATAGTGTCATCTCCAATGCTAAAACCATAGTTATTAAATCCAGCTTGGTGATCAACTCAGTTGAGGTACTAGGTCAATGGGTCATTAGTTCAGCTAGTAAGTCATTGATCAAACTGCATAAAATAAAATAAATATATAACTATTTAATGTAATTTTTTTCGTTCAATAAATATTTAATACAACTGAAAATTACATACATGTAAATAGTTGAATTTGGGCAAAATGTGAATTAGCAGTTGATTTATATTTTTGTTGGGCTAAAACCCATTACTTGAGCCAAACAAAGCGTTAATAGGAGATAGATTCTTATTGGGCTGACCTATTAGCCCAAACCTAATCCTAAAAGACCCTAGCACCCCAAACCTAATATTTCAATTTTGGCATTTGCTTCCCAGTGCCGCACAACCACAAAGACATAAAGTGAATATGCATAGTGAAAGATAGGAGAAGCAAACGACCTTGCCACTTCCTCTTCCTAACTTCCTCTTCCCAATGTTCAAGTCTGATATTGATATACACTTCACCATAAGCCACAAGTTGTAAGGGTCCTGGTGTCCTAACAATTGGCCAAGTTCCACCACTATCTTGACTCGTTGCCTCCGTTTTTGTCACCATGGGCTCAAGATGACGACTGAGGGTTGCACTCTATGTGACATTTTAGTGAAGATTGTCAAACCTTCCAAACACAACTAATTCTTAGTTGACCGAGTTTTCCATAACTTCCTAGTTTGCTCCAATTCACACTAGTTCACACTAGGGTGTTCAAATCCAAACCAATAAAAAAAAACCAAAAACTGATCCAAAAAAATTAAAAACCGACAAAAACCGAAATAAACTGGATTGTTTTGGATGAATTTTTTACAAAACCAATCGGTTTGGTTCAATTTTTGGTTCCATTTTATAAAAAAAATCCAAACTGAACCGAATCGATCACTATACTACATACATATAAAATTACTAAAATACCCATATTAATACCCCTTCCCCCTTCAAAGATTTTCGAAACCCACCCATTTCCCATCCCCTCTCTCCCACTTCCCCACCCATTTCTCGTCCCCATCCGCCTCGTCTTCGCGCTTCCCCATCCCCTTGTACTGCGCTTCCCCATCCCCCACCCTTTTCCCCCATTGCGCCCCATCGTCCCCCAGGCTTGTACCGCGCCTTCCCCTACCGCGCACCATCTATAATGCAGATCCAACGCCCAACCAGCGAAACCAGTCACGTCATGAGCTGCGCAACTCTATCTCGAACCGCCGCTGCAAGTACCACTCGAGCCAAGCCTGCGTAACACCACTTCACCATCCCCGTCGCAGTCCCTTCCTAGATCGGCACCTCCAACCTTGCATCACCAAATTGCCCAGATCTGAGCCCAAACCACGTCGTGTAGCACCACAGATCCACCTCGCGCCGCTCGAACCCAAACCAATGTGAAGCTCGCCCTCCTGTCGCTTGAGCCGGAGCCGACCAGATCTGACCGATCCGAGCTCCTCTGCATCGTATCGTTGTGCGTAGGTGCTCTTCTGTTCTATTCTATATATCTGAGTTGCAAAATTGGAATTTAAAGCTTGAGATTAAGAAATTTTCTGATGTTCATGCTCATGATTTATGGTTATATGGACTATATAATGTAGTTGTAAAGTATCATGTGCGAGGCTTTGTATTCTGGTTCATTTCTTTAGTATGGTCTCATGGTCTTTACTTGGTTGCACACGTAGATTGTTTGATAAAATGCCAACTTGAGTGATTAAATGAATTACACAGGTTCTATTTTGTCTTTCTTTCTTAGAGTTTGATGATTTGCGAATTTGCTCAATACCTCTACATTTTAGAGAGCTTGGTTAATTCATCATTGTTGCCCTATATTATTTAACTTGAGTTTGTATAGACACAATTGGTTCATTGAAATGCTTAAATTCGTCATTGCTTCCCTGTTTTATTCTACTACATTAATGTTTTGGACTGAAATAGAACTTTGACAGTGAAGATGGAAGAGCAAGCTGGCAGAGGTCAAAAAGCTTCCAGTGGAAAGCCACAATACGTTATCTATCCACAATCTTTTTCATGAGTTCTCTGCATATGCTGTCAAGCTTCCCAAACACTTAAGACATCAATTAACATCTTCTTTTATTTGCCTACTTTATTAAGCTGGAAAGAACTTCATATTGTGGTTTTTTTTGTGAACTAAAAGGTTCTATAGTTTTCTGAGCTTTTTTCACTTGCCTGTTATCTCACGCATAGGGGTATTTCTAATATCCAAGATCTTTAGGTTCACTTTACTAATGCATTTATAAAGATTCTGTATATTTGTATTTCTAATATCCTATATATGTAGTTTGTTTTTCCCCTTTGTTCTGTTCCAAAGCACATTCCCCTTTATTGCATTTTGTTATTGGACAAAAACTGAATCATCCAATCTAATCCAAACCAATTAAAATCGATTTGGATTGGATCGGTTTAGTTATTGGAATTCATCCAATCCAAACCTAACCGATGATACTTACCTTATTTGGATCAGATGGTTTTTTTTGCCTCAAAATCGATCCAAGAGCACCCCTAGTTCACACTGGGTTGATAGCATTTTAATATGAACAATTGCTCGAATCGGGCAAATGACTGATTCACCTGTCTATTAGTCTGACCAGCCAGTTCGAGTCGATTTTAATAACAATGGCTAAAAAACCAATATAAAAACCATTTCAATTCTCCAAGCCAAGGTTTTTAAATTTCTTATTATGCGAAGTCCTAAAGGGAACCATAAGTGCTCAACGATAATGGGCGTTGGACCCAGACCGCAGTTTTTCCTCGTTAAATTCACAAAGTCAAAACTACACAAAGGGCATTGGACCCCGAAATAGACAAAGGGATGCAACAAAACTAACTTGATTAAAACCCCAAAAATCGGAGTAGCACTACCGTCTATACAAAAACAAAACCCCACGCAAAGGGCAAGAATAAAAATCAAAATTACTCCGTGGCGGGATCTGGACCGTGGAACACGGCGGAAGAGCCTTCAGCACCTGGACCCTCAGCAGCGAATAAGGAAGCACGAGACGACCATCTCGGACTACCTTCTCGGAGTCTAGGGAATCCAGAACCAGATCAACCCTGGGGTTTAAGAGCTGAACTTGGTTGATGGCATTTTGGAACTGCTCCTCCTTGATATCGGTACAAACAGTAATAAGTTACCCGACATCTCCTCGCAAGGAAGTAACTTGGGCATCAAGTCGTTTGTTCCCAGCCCGAAGACCTTAATTCTCAGCTTTCAGTTCAGCCATACACCTTTTAACCTCTGTCAAGTTAGCCTCATTTTCCTTCGCCGCATCCTTCAGGGCGGCCACTTCACTCTCCAGCTCTCGGGCCCAGGCCTCAGCATCGTTTTTGGCCTTTATAGCCTCTTCCTTTGCAATAAGAGCTTGGTTTTCACCCCGCTCTGCGGTAGCAGCCTTTTCTGCTAACTTCTGCTCATTGTCTTCAACCATATGCTCCAAGTCCTAAGTCTCCAAGGCAAGACAGAGCCCCAAAGTCTCGAACCAGAATAAGGTATCCTTCTTGCCACGTGGGGCTAGATGAGCTTCAACTTCTTCATCTAGGAGCTGGAAGTCGATGAACTCACAGGGATCTAGATCTTCACAGTATAGATTGATTGGCTTGGTGCTGATTAGATCGGTGTCTTCTTCAACCGCGACCCTTTTACCCCGGTCGTTTGACTGACCCTCGCCAGCCGCTTTTCTCTTACACCTCACAAGCACCGGGGGGAATCCTCTATGTGGATTGATAATCACATATTTGATTCATTAATAAACTTTCATGTTTAGTCAATTGCACATTCTATTTTCTTAATTGATTGTGTTTGGTCATGATTTGTGAGTTTGGGCTCAAATTGGGTCTAATTGAATTTTTCAGCATTATTGGCCTTTGACATTGTTTCTGTATTTTAGTCATAACTTAAGTTCTAGATATATGATAATCATGAACTTTACGTTGTAGGAAAGGTAAGAGGAAGCTCTACAACTTTGATGAAGAGCTCGAAGTCTTATTCAGATGTCTAGTAGCCCTAATTTTGCTTGGAAGTCAGAATACAAGTTCAGAGACTATTTGATGTTGTTTTGGTCATAACTTGAGTTATAGACCTCCAAATTGCATGGGGTTTGGGCCCAAATGTTCATAACTGACCCAACTTTGTAATTAATAGGTTTTTAATTATGTAAAACCAAAATAGGGGGTAGTTTAGTAGGTGGCAAGTCAGAAATCGAGGCACCTCTCATTTGACATTTTTCTTTCTTCTCTCTAGAACTCTCTTCCTCCTCCTTCTCTCTAATTTTCGTTTTCTTCTTCCTTCTTTTATTTTTCTGAGTTCTCCCCTTCTCATGGAGGGGTAGAGCCTTTAGATCAATTCAAGAGATTGAACATGTTTGATTGTTAATCTTGAAATTTTGTTTTTAATGTTTAAGTTCATCTATTAATCAAGTTTCTCTTCTTCTTTTTCTCTTTGTTAATTCTGGTTGGTTAATTAGAATTTTCATATGTTAATTGCTTAATTACCATATGCAAAGAGATGAACTCAGAAATTAAACAAGGCATTGAAGGTGTTTGATGAAATGTTTAACTTGGTTGGATCTTGACTTTTAAGTTGATTTCGGTTTTGATGAGTGCTTAACTTGTCTAATCTTAATTAATTGAAATCTAGAAGTATTTCTAGTAGAAGATCCATGATCATTGAGAGGCTTCTTGATGTGATCTAAGACCAAGGACTTGATTAATAATTGAATGGACCTTTCGTAATCAAGGATGAATTAAAATCAAGTTTGGACAATTTTCTTGGATTGGTTGCTTTCTTAATTTTGATTAATTCGAATTCTGTTTGTTGTTTGTTAATTCTGTTTGTTAATTCTGCTTCTTAATCTCGCCTAACCCCCCCATTTTAACTTGACTTGATCAAATTACATTTTATAATCCTTAAGAAACGATATGGTGTTACTTCCTATGCTACAAACCGTAGGCGTAACTTAGTTATAATTTTGGTGAGTTCGG
The DNA here is from genome assembly GCA_029884605.1 of Ormosia emarginata. NCBI lineage: Eukaryota > Viridiplantae > Streptophyta > Magnoliopsida > Fabales > Fabaceae > Ormosia > Ormosia emarginata. The sequence goes on along the minus strand of JAQQTP010000077.1, from coordinate 22,544,257 downwards.
CGCTCGTGAGAATTTTAGCCCCGTTGCCGGGGATTGTGATTTGCAATCTGATCATATTGAGCACCACTGCTGCTACTGTGTTCTGGTATATTCTGACTTAACTATTGTTACTGCATTCTGGTATATTCTGATATGTTTTGTTGCATTCTATTGCATTTTTCTGGTTTCTGCTACATTTTTGCTAGTTACTGTGGTTACTGTTGCATTGAATTTTGTTGTTGTGCATTGCATTCTGTTTCTCTACATGGTATGATTTCATACAACTGCATTGCATAATATCACATAATTGATAATTCTGCTGCAACACTCACACAATTATCCAATTACCTGTTGCATTTCAATTTTGCTAGTTAGTTACTGCTCCATTGGCTTTTGCTGCTGTTAACCACCCTTTTGCTGACCTTATTACCAATTGCATTGCAAGACCTCATTGTAAGTGTCATTCACTCATTTTAGACATGTTTGTAACTATCCACCACTGTTTCATACTCTGCTAGCTCTCTTTCCCCATTTTTTGATTTTTTTTGGGGCAGGGGAAATTAGATCAATTTTGGCTGTGGAATTTTAAGCCAAAACTTGGTCCCTAAAGTTAAATCACCATTCTGAGCAAGGTGATCTTCTAAAGATCTACCACTCAGATTTTAGCCAAATTCCATCATCTGATAGGAGTTTTGAGAAAACTGGGGATATAGCGATAATTTCAACAATTGTTTTAGTAAGTCAGAATGACCTGAATGTTGGCCAGTTGATAGAGAAATATCCAAATCACTCAGCCAGGTAGGGTTATCCTGGCTATGCTCCGTTTAGCCAAATTCCATCGCTTAGACCACTTTTTCAATTTTTGAAATATTTTCTTTCCATGGTAATTCTCTAAAAAATCATAGTTTTCATTCTGTGGTGGTCCCATATTTTTAAAAAAATCATTTGATATGTTTTTTATTTTTTCTAGTCATTTTTATAGTGTAGATTTGCATGGATTTTAGATTTTGGCTTTCTGACACTTTTTAGCTCTGATTGGTTGCATAACTAGGTTTGACTCTGATAATTTATTTGATTTTGATCCTGAGATTGATAGGACTGTGTATACATTGATAAGAGCTCGTAGGCTTAGTCAAGTAATTGATTCCTCATTTTATTCTGATACTGAATCTGTCACTGAATCTGTCATTGAAGTTGAGAATTTAAGTGATATTGCAACCATGACCGATAACATACATAATAGAACTCTTAAAGAGTTTACTACCCCTGATGTTACTTATCAACCATTATGTATTCACTATCATGAGATTGATGCTGACTTTGAGCTAAAGTCTGGACTAATCCATTTGCTGCCTAAGTTTCATGGACTTGCAGGTGAGGATCCTCATAAGCATCTTAAGGAATTCCATGTTGTGTGCTCAACCATGAGACCTCAAGGCATCCATGAAGAACACATCAAGCTAATGGCATTTCTCTTCTTCCTTGCTGATGCAGCCAAGGACTGGTTTTACTATCTCTCACCTGGTTCTGTGACTACCTGGAATGATATGAAGAGGTTGTTTCTAGAGAAATTTTTCCCTGCCTCTAGAGCTGCGGCAATTAGGAAGGACATTTGTGACATCAGGCATATTTCTGGTGAAACCTTGCATGAATACTGGGAGAGGTTCAAGAAGTTATGTTCAAGTTGTCCACACCACCAAATCAGTGATCAATTGTTGATCCAATACTTTTATGAAGGACTGATGCCAATGGAGAGAAGCATGATTGATGTTGCTAGTAGAGGGGCTTTGGTGGATAAGACCCCTGCTGCTGCCAGAGACTTGATAGCAAACATGGTAGACAATACTCAACAGTTTGGAACTCAAATGATCACCTCAACCAGAGAAGTTAATGAGCTTCAAGTGTCTCATGTAGACCAACAGAGAATGGAACACAGATTGGATAAGTTGACATCTTTGGTGAGGTAACTAGCAGTGGCACAACAACCACCTATGCAAATGGCTGCCACTGCTTATGGAATTTGTTCTTGTCCATCCCATCCTACTGATGCTTGTCCAACCCTTCAAGAAGAGAATTCTGGCAACCAAGCCTATCCTATTGCTGCAGCAGGCATTTTTCCTGGTAGACCCCAATACCAACAGCCCCAATAGCCCAGATATAATCAATTTTTGAGTACTTATAACCCTAGTTAGAGAGACCATCTCAACTTCAGATATAGGAATTCTGAGCAGCAACAGCAGCCCCACCAGTAGCAACAACAGTTTAGATACTAAGCTGCAGGCCCTAGCAACAAGTACCAACCACCAGCATTCAGGCAAGCACAACTTATGCTGCCACCCATGCAATAGCCCCTCCAGCCTAGCCATCCTTGGAAGACTTGATGAAACAGATGGCCTCAACCAATATTTAGTTCCAATAGAATGTCAATGCCATAATTCAGAACCTGCAAACTCAGATTGGGTAGTTGGCAACTACTATTAATGAACTGAAAAGTCAAGGATCAAGCCAATTGCCTTCACAAATAGTCAATAACCCAAGAGGCAATACAAGTGCCATTACCTTGAGAAGTGGTAGAGAAGTTGATGGTCCTAAACAACCTGAGATACAATCTGAGCAACAACCAGTTCAGCATCCAGTTCCACATCATAAGTAGCACCCTGAGCAGAAAATAAGTGGCTCAGACCAAAAATCTGTAGCATAAAAGAATTGTGAAGAAAAATCAGATTTGGCCATTCCACTATGCTTCCCAAATAGAGTCACACAGTCTAAGCAAGTAGTACAATCTGACATGGAAAGAGAAGTCCTGAAGACATTTAGGAAGGTGAAAATCAATATCCCCCTCCTAGATGCAATCAAGTAGATTTCAAAGTATGCCAAATTTCTCAAGGAGTTGTGCACTCACAAGAAAAGACTTAAGGGTACAGAGAAGATTAGTATAGGCAGAAATGTGTCTGCAATGATTCAGCCAAGTATGCCACAGAAATACAAGGATCTTGGAACATTCATCATTCTTTGCATCATCGACAGCCAGCACTTCACTCATGCAATGCTGGATTTGGGAGCCTCCATTAATGTGATGTCCAAATCAGTGTTTGAATCCCTGCACATTAGAGAGTTGAAGCCCACTGGAATTATCATTCAGCTAGCAAATCGAAGCACAACTCATCTGGTAGGAGTGCTTGAGGATGTTTTGGTAAGGGTAAACGAGCTAATCTTTCTAGCAGATTTTTACATTCTGAATATGGAAGATGAATTTGCATCTAGCCAACCACCATTAATTTTAGGTAGACCTTTCTTGAAAATTGCTAAGACTAAGATTGATGTGTATGCTGGTACCCTTTTCATAGAATTTGGTGATAACATTGTTCAATTCAATATTTGATGCAATGAAACATCCATTAGAAGAGCATTCTGTCTTTCATTTAGATGTCATTGATCTGTTAGTTGATGATATGTATTTTGACATACTTGCTGATTTTCCTGGGATTGTGGGATTTCTAGATGGTGTTGCTGTTTCTACTAAATATGCATGTGTTATTTCTGAAATATGTGATTTTGTTGTTGATATTTCTGTTGTTTACAATTTTGCTGTTGATAATTTTGCTATTGATATTTCTGCTATTGATAATTCTGTTGTTGATAATTTTACTCTTGATAATTCTACTGTTCATAATTCTCTTGTACATGATTTTGCTGCACATGATTCTGCTGTTCATAATTTTGCTGTACATAATTTTACTATTCATAATTCTGCTGTTTATAATTCTGTTATTCTTGATTTTGCTAATTTTCATAAATCTAATTTTTTTGCTTCTGATCTTGTCAAATTTGTTAAATCTGTTTTTGCAGTTTCTGCATGTGCTTATACTATCTATTCTGATCCATATACTGATCTTGTTGTTTCTGATTCTGCTTGTGATAAATCATCTGATGCTGCTATTGTTGTCCTTGATTTTGTTTTCTCTAGTTGTTCTGAATTTGGTAATTTTGGTTGTTTTGAAAATAATAACTCTGTATGTTCCCCTATGAGACATGATCCTGCTATTTTGGAAGTTTCTGCAACCAGTTTGATACCTTCTATCCAAAAACCACCCAACCTTGACCTTAAGCTTTTGCATATAAAGTATGCATATTTGGGGGATGATGAGTAGCTTCCAGTGATTATAGCCAAGAACCTCCTTGCTGAACAGGAGGCGAGATTGTTGTAAGTTTTGAGAGAAAATAAGATGGCCATCAAATGGACACTAGCGAATATTCCTGGCATTAGCCCTTCCACCTACATGCACAGAATTTTCCTTGAGGATGGAGCTAAATCAGTGCGCCAACCCCAGAGGAGACTGGACCCTCTGATTCTGGATGTGATAAAGAAAGAGGTCACCAAGCTACTGCAAGCTGGTATTATTTACACCATCTCTGACAGCACTTGGGTGAGTCCTGTACAAGTCGTCCCCAAGAAGTCTGGCATGACGGTCATGGCTAACTAGAAGAATAAGTTGATCCCTACCAGAATGCAGAACAGTTGGTGAGTCTACATTAATTATAGGCGGCTCAACCATGCTACTCAGAAAGACCACTACCTTTTGCCTTTCATTGATCAGATGCTAGATCGTTTGGCTAGGAAATCCCATTATTGCTTCCTGGATGGATATACTAGATACTTTTAGATTCATATTGCACCTGAGGACCAGGAGAAGACCACATTCACCTGCCCCTTCGACACCTTTTCTTACCAGCGGATGCCTTTCGGCCTCTGCAATACCCCTGGTACCTTCTAACGGTGCATGGTAAGTATTTTCTCTGACTTTCTAGAGGAGTGCATAGAGGTGTTTATGGATGATTTCACTATCTATGGTTCTTCTTTTGATTCCTGTTTAGATAGTTTGTCTAGAGTACTGCATCGATGCATTGAAACTAACATTGTCCTGAATTTTGAGAAATGACATTTCATGGTAGAACAGGGTATAGTTTTAGGTCATGTAGTGTTTAGTGAGGGTATTGCTGTTGACCTCGCAAAAATAGATGTGATTACATGTTTATCTTATCCTATTTGTGTGTGGGAAGTTCGTTCTTTTCTTGGACATGTGGGTTTCTACAGGCTCTTTATCAAAGATTTCAGTCAAATAGCCCTTCCACTATCCAACCTGTTGCAGAAAGATGTGGAGTTCTTGTTTGACCAGAAATGCATACAGGCCTTTGATCACTTGAAGCGAGCTTTAACCAGTACCCCTATCATTCAGCCACCTGATTGGACACTCCTATTCAAGCTTATGTGTAATGCATCTAACTATGTTGTGGGAGCGGTCTTGGCACAGAGAGTAGGCAGAGCTTCCCATGTGATCTACTATGCTTCACGCACTTTAGATGCTGCTCAAGCAAATTACACAACCACAGAAAAAGAACTTTTAGCAATTATGTTTGCATTGGACAAATTTCGTTCTTATTTGCTTGGTTCTAAGGTTGTGGTGTTTTCTGATCATGAAGCTCTGAAATTTCTTCTGAAGAAGCCTGAGGCTAAGCCACGATTGATTAGGTGGATGCTACTCCTCCATGAATTTGATGTAGTGATTCGAGATACGAGTAGAGCAGAGAACCTAGTGGTTAATCACTTGAGCAGAATTGAGAGAGCCTCGGATCTCCTTCCCACTGATGATTCATTTCCTAATGAGCAGTTTTTACAGCTGCAAGGTAAAGTCATTTCTCCTTAGTTTGCGGATATGGTTAATTTCCTGGTTGCTGGTATTTTTCCTGCATATTTTACTCGGGCTCAGATTGATAAGTTGAAGAGTGAGTCTAAGTATTATATGTGAGATGATCCTTATCTTTGGAGATTTTGTAGTGACCAGTTAATTAGGAGATGTATCCCTGATCATGAGTTTGATTCTGTTCTTAGCTTTTGTCATACATTTGCATGTGGTGGACATTTTGGACCTACTCGTACAACTAGAAAAGTTTTGGACTCTGGTTTATATTGGCCTACCTTATTCCATGATGCATTTGTATTTTGTAAGTCTTGGGAACAATGCCAGAGAACAGATAATATTTCTCGCAGGAATGAAATGCCCCAACAGCCTTTACTGTTTTGTGAGATTTTTGAAGTCTGGGGTATTGATTTTATGGGACCCTTTCCTGTTTCTTTTGGCTTTGTTTACATTTTGCTAACTGTTGATTATGTCTCCAAATGGGTGGAGGCGAGAGCCACTCGGACTGATGACTCCAAGGTTGTTATCGATTTTGTTAGATCACATATTTTCTATAGATTTGGAGTCCCGAGAGCTATCATTAGTTATCAGGGTTCGTATTTCTGCAATCGGAGCATGGAGGCTTTGATGAAAAAGTATGAGGTCTTGCACAGGATTTCTACACCTTACCACCCCCAGACTAATGGACAAGCCGAGGTTTCCAATAGGGAGATCAAGCTGATACTCCAGAAGACAGTTTAACCTAACAGAAAGGACTGGAGCAAGAGGCTTGAGGATGCTTTATGGGCTTACCGGACTGCTTATAAGACACCGATCGGGATGTCTCCGTATCAGATTATTTTTGGAAAAGCATACCATCTACCAGTGGAAATTGAGCATCGCGCATTCTGGGCAGTGAAGAGGTATAACTTGGACCTAGATCAAGCAAGCATGGAGAGGAAGCTACAGCTACAGCAATTGGAGGAGATCTGCTTGGAGGCTTATGAAAGTTTCAAACTTTATAAGGAGAAGACCAAAGCCTTCCATGATAAGATGATTATGAGGAAAACATTTGAGATTGGCCAAAAAGTTCTCCTCTACAACTCCCACCTCAAGCTCATGCTCGGGAAGCTTTGATCTAAATGGCTAGGTCTATTTGTTGTCACTAACATTTTTTCTTCTAGTGCTGTGCAGATCACAAGTAAGGCCACTGCGAAAGCTTTCACAGTCAACAGCCACCGCCTCAAGCTATTTTATGAGGGAGCTCAAGCTCAAGCAGACGATGTGGAGGCGATCACCTTACAAGAGACCATCTACCCCACTTGATTAGGTTGTTTCTTTCTCCTTTCTCTTATTTTGCTTGTCTCATATTTGTTGATGTTATTATTGGTTTGCTACTGATTTTTGAGTTTTACATTGAAGGCAATGCAAATTTTAAGTGTGGGGGAGAGATTTAGCATATTGTCTGCTATTTTTCGGTTTTCTTTGTTTTTGTTTTGCTATATTTTTATTGTTTTTAATTTTTTTGTTTTCTATAAATAAATAAATAATAAAAAATAATAATTTTTTGTTTTTTTTTTATGATGTTTTGAGCTTTGTGATGTTTATGAGTTTGAAGCAATTGAAATTCAAGGTCATTGCATGATTGAATAAATTTTCTTCCTTCTTGAAACTGATTTGCTTGGTAGTGGATGTTTGAATTGGTGGATTGAGTTCGATAGATGCATACCTTGTGAGATTTTGAGCCTATTGATGGCTGGATTTAACATTGCACCATTCCTTTTTTTCTTGTGTGATTTTCACTCATGTAAATATTCACTTTAGAACTTGCTTTAATTCTTTTTTAGGTTACATTTCACTTGCATGCATGAACATGATTGAGGCATTCTTTCTTGATTAACTACTTTGGCTAAATAGCCAACCTTGCATCATTTCCCTTTGATTAACCCCCTTGAGCCTATTTGTCTATTCTTTGTCTTAGCTCATTTTATGCCTTTATGAAAAATCATGATTTTACCTTTCCTTAGGGAATGGAAGAGCAGTGGTTCATTTTCATTTGAGGAGTTATTTTACTTGTGGGCAATTAATAGTTCAAGTGTGGGGGTTGTGCAAATTGATGTGTAATATGCAAGGTGATTGAAAAAAAAATAGAAATAAAAAAAACAAAAATAAAAAAAACGAAAATAAAAAAAATGAAATGAAAAATGAAGAGAAAAAAAATGAATGCAAGAAAGGTTGTGAAAACAAAAGGAAAGGAATATGTAAGAGAATATGCACTACATGAATTTTGGGAGAGGCAAAAATTTCATGCTTGTTACTTGTCAATTGAGTTCTTCCCCATTGCTCTTTTATTTTCTTGGGTGCTTAACTTGCCATATTCATATTGTTTCCTTCCCTTACCTTGGCCCTATTACAACCTTGAATAAGTCCTCTTGATTTTTGTGTGCATGTATTTGGTAGTTGAGAAGTGGAAGATAAGCAAGCTTATGGTAGTGCAATTTTCATAGGTTGAATTGAGTGAAATACTTACCTTGTAAATACTTTAGGGTTGAGAGTGTATCTTGTGAGGGTATATCATTCTTGATTCATGTTTTTCAATTTGAAGCTACCTTGTTTGTTGGTTTGAGTTGTGAAGAAATGTTAACTTATAAATGTATTGATCCCTTGAACCTTTGGTTGTTCTTCTTGCTTGTAAACTTTTGTATTCTTCAATGTCATTGGAATTTAAGTTCTTTTTGTTGATCTCTTTTGCCCTTGTTTTGGTCTTTTGTGTTTTGTCCAGGAGTGCATGTTGGTGGTAAATCGCAAGTGCACGATTTTATCCAGTAGTAAAATTATCATTCCACTGGGACTGATGTTGATGATTACCAATTACGCACAATTATGATTATCTAAACAAAACCAATGATGCAAAACAATGGTGATAGAATAAGATCGCAGAGAATAAAATCTGGAAAATAATAAAGAAGATCAACTTTGGAATTTAATAAAGGAAACAAATTTAAAGACTCTAGGATTCAGGTTTCACCATGGTGGTAATTAACAAGTCTATAATTTTTCCCCTCTTATCAAACTAGGTTACTTTTGAATTCGAATTATCCTAAAGAATTATTATTTCCTTTCAGAATACAATAACGTATCCCATCTAATCTAATCCTTATTTTCACAACAATTGGATTAGAGAGGACCCTTTAAGAACAAGATAATTCAAAGAAAGCCTCAAGAGAATTAATCTACTATCGTGCTTAAAAACTCAAGTTTAGTTTCTAGAGTTCTGAAATCAAGGTTCACCTTTCAGTTCTTCCCCTAAAATCAAAGAATCATGCAAACATGTGGCCAAACATATTCACAAACAGTTGGTGTGCTAAAAACTGAATCAATAGAAACTAGCATTAAAAAGGTAGGAAATTCATACATCAAACATTGTCAATACACCATCGGGTTACTTCCAAATCCTAGAACAAAGAACTGCTCAAACATGTTCGTCAAAATACAATCCATAAGAATGAAAAAGAACATTCAGAAAACCAGATTGAAATGCAAAAAGGATAAGAAAAGAAAAACTCTGATTGAGTCCTATTGTTTCTTCCGATTTTCTCTTGTCCAATCCTCCCATTTCTTCCGTCCAATGGTTACTTATATCCTCTCACATCTCCTCCTTCAGATCCCCTTTTCATCTCCCCCTTTCAGTTCAGTTTCCTTTCTCAGTGAAATAGCAATAATACAAATTTAAGTGTGCTGATGCTCCATGATCCACGGCCGTGGCAGCTGCCATAGGCTGGTCGTGGATCTTGCTGACTTGTTCTTAATCATGTGTAAACTAACGCTCCACGATCCACGGCCGTGGCAGCTGCCACAGGCTGGCCGTGGAGCTTACTGACTCGCTCATTTCTGGTCAAAATACTCCACGGCGTGGTAACTGCCACAGGTAGGTCGTGGAGCTTACTGTTTTGCTTGTTTCTTCCCAGCAACAGGTTCCATAGGTGTGGTAGCTACCACAGGCAAGATGTGGTTCTTTTTGCACCTCCTCTTTTAGTTTAGCACTTCAAATTTTGGTGCTTCAAAGTCACAAATCCATTCACCTATGAAATATAAAAACAAAACGCACTCATCTGAACTAAAGGAATAAAAACCTAAGATATAAACTAAAAATCAACATAAAATATGCAATAATTAAATGCTAACTAAGACAAAATTATATGCATGTTTCACACACATCAATGCAAAAAGTTAAGTGTAGAAGAATTTGATAATCACATATTTGATTCATTAATAAACCCTCATGTTTAGTTAATTGCGCTCTCCATTTTCTTAATTGATTGTGTTTGGTCATGATTTGTGAGTTTGAGCTCAAATTGGGCCTATTTGAATTTTTTAGCATTATTAGCCTTTGACACTGTTTCTGTATTTTGCCCATAACTTGAGTTCTATATATCTGATAATCATGACCTTTACCTTGTAAGAAAGGTAAGAGGAAGCTCTACAACTTTGATGAAGAGCTCGAAGTCTCATTCAGATGTCTAGTGGGCCTAATTTTGCTTGGAAGTCAGAATATGAGTTCAGAGACCATTTGATATTATTTTAGTCATAGCTTGAGTTATACACCTCCAAATTGCATACTGTTTGGGCCTTAATGTTTATAACTAACCCAACTTTGTAATTAATAGGTTTATAATTATGTAAAGCCAAAATAGGGGGTAGTTTAGTGGGTGGTAAGTCAGAAACTGAGGCACCTCTCATTTGACATTTTTCTTTCTTCTCTCTAGAACTCTCTTCCTCCTCCTTCTCTCTAATTTTCGTTTTCTTCTTCCTTCTTTTATTTTTCTGAGTTTTCCCCTTCTCATGGAAGGGTAGAGCCTTTAGATCAATCCAAGAGATTGAACATGCTTGGTTATTAATATTGAGATTTTGTTTTTAATGTTTAAGTTCATTTATTAATCAAGTTTCTCTTCTTCTTCTTCTCTTTGTTAATTCTGGTTAGTTAATTGGAATTTTCATACGTTAATTGCTTAATTACCATGTGTAAAGAGATGAAGTCAAAAATTAAACAAGGCATTGAAGGTGTTTGATGAAATATTTAACTTGGTTAGATCTTGGCTTTTAAGTTGATTTCGATTTTGATGAGTGCTTAACTTGTCTAATCTTAATTAATTGAAATTTAGAAGCATTTCTAGTAGAAGATCCATGATCATTGAGAGGCTTCTTGATGTGATCTAAGACCAAGGACTTGATTAATAATTGAATAGACCTTTAGTAATCAAGGATGGATTAAAATCAAGTTTGGACAATTTTCTTGGATTGGTTGCTTTCTTAATTTTAATTAATTCGAATTCTGTTTATTGTTTGTTAATTCTATTTGTTAATTCTACTTCTTAATCTCGCCTAACCCCCCATTTTAACTTGACTTGATCAAATTGCATTTTATAATCCTTGAGAGACGATCCGGTATTACTTCCTATGCTACAAGCCGTAGGCGTAACTTGGTTATAATTTTGGTGAGTTCGGCATTCGTCATGGATTGGTTCCCTCTCCGTGATCGTGACCTTGGTCGGACGGGGTGATGAGACTGGCACAACGTCAAGGGTGAGGTCTGACGGCTCCAGTTCACTTCTAGCCTTCAAGGCTTTAAGAATGGCCAACACGTTCCCATCCTGAGACATCTCGGTCAAGCTCTCTGAAAAACCAACATAAGCAATTAGATCCATACAACGGTAAAGGAAAAGAAAATAAGCATGAACAACGGCCTATACTACCTAGCACAACCCAAAGCTCCACATCGTCCACGGTATCCAATATATCTTTCGGCCGGATTTTACCGACCTCGCCAACCCACATTTCGAAGAAATTGACACACTCAATCTCCTCGTCATTCAGGTGGCTGATCTCCCTCTTGAATGATTGGGGGGGATGCTCCATGCCACCAGATTCCAGTATAGGCTAAATGTTGGCTCCCTGTCGCTCCCCAACTAAAAAGGACAAGTGTCGTCGGCCTCCATTAACTTAAAGAACTTCCTTAAAGTCCTTGTAACTTTCCAAGTATGGAAAGAAGATCGTTCTTCCTTGCCAAGATCGCACCAACAGCCAAGATTGTTGACGAGCGCGGGAACCATGAATGGAATACCTCATGTGGAAATAGAAAAATGCCCCATCGGAGCATCACAACCCTACCAGCCGACATATTCTCTTGAAAGCCGGGATATTTGTCCAACCATTAGGGTGGATTTGATTGGGGGCAGCATGAAGAGTTCGGAGGACGGCAATGTAGAAGTCGTTGAAGGGGAAGCGAAGCCCAAACCTCGTGAAGAAGTCCTCATAGAGAAACAAGAAGTGTTCGTCTGCTTGACGGGCCGAACACACCCGTTCTCTCCTCGGGGACACGATCAGGAACTCGTCATCCTGGGCTCCTCCCTCGGTAAGTTCCAAATATTCTATTAGTTTGTCCAACTCTGCCCCAGACTCATAGTGAGAGATCCTATCGAAGGCATCATCCGCAACCCATGTATAAGCTAATCCCAAACCTCGGCGATTACGAATCGCCTCCTCCTCGGCCTCTTGATTCGCCGGTTCCCGAGCCTCTGGAACTGGGGCAGGCGCTTCAAGAACGAGCACTCTCTTTCTCGCCATTTGAATTCCTGGAAGACAAACAGAGGTGTAGGGTCAGAACTAGTCAAGTTTAAAGATCCAAACATGGCAACAGGTGAACATAAGAAGACTGAATGCACCCATGCACTGGCCTCCGCACCCACCAAGGTTAAAACCTCGGAATGACACCTCCATCGCACGCAGTGCGATGAAGGAGGTGCTCCCCAGGGTAACACCATCAGAAGATGGGGGAAACAATTTTCCCCACCCTTATTCGCAATAAAGAAAGGGTGTGTAACCATTCACGAAACAAAAATAAACAAAATCAAAGTCAAGAAAAAGGAATTACCTTGAAGAAAATAGAAGTAGAAGGAAGAAATCGAGCTCTGGGAAGTCTAAAAATTCTAGAACCGTTTCACACCGTCGCAACGCTCATCAGAAATCACCTCAGGCCACCAGTTTTGATGAAAATCAGCAAAATGAAACAAAAAGGCTAAAACCTTACTTATAGGGGTTACAGTTGGGGGGCAATTCTGTCCAAGCATTTCAGATTTGAAAATATATTAATCATAGCACACAAAGTACTATGCATATCCACTGAACCCAAGCATGCCACGTGGCCCACGTAGCCGTCATGGCAGTCGAGAGGACAGTTATCCAGTAGACTAAGAGACATGCACCTCAAGATCTAAGAACTCGGAAAACTTGTTCAAACCCCGGAAGCTTGACTACCCCAGTAAAATTCCCCTAAGGTACAAAGACCCCGGATCCAAGTATTTAAACTTGGCACTTCGTTGGTCTCGACTAAGTACCAAGCTGGAGGCAACTTAATATATCGTGTCGTCAAGGTGAGCGTTGGACTCACCCCAGTATAATATCAATACCACGAATAACAGAAGAGAGAAAAATAGAAGACATAAGATTCAAAGCAAAAGAAAATTTTTATTAATTTCTCGTTCCATACATCATCTTACATCAAAAAGAGAGGGAAAAGAAAGTATAGAGACATGAAAGCTTTAAAGAAAAGAGGGACCCCGGAGGAAGGAACCAGCATCATCGTCAACGACATCCCGGGCCATGTCACATCTGCATTTCTGCACCGGCCTCTTAAAAAAGTGGATCGGCTTTGAAGAACCTCGGCAAACCGATATCAGGAACCAGGACGCCAAATCTTCTACATTGTCTCCACCAATAAAGGCCATGATACACTCTCCTTCGATGGACTGGGTGCAACCTTTCATGAAGGAGATCATTCCATCGAAGTCTTAGTCGGTCTCATGATTCTCCCAAGGCACTTCAAAGCACAGAGCAGCTTCAATAGTCCCTCCTACTTACCCGAGAGCTTGTTCAGGACGAAGCAACCATTACATCCTCAGACAAGAACAAGGAGAGTGAACGCCCCAGCTCCGAAGAACCCCGTCCAACACAGCAGGTGACTCAAGCCTCCCTAGCGACAACAAATATCAAACAAGCAATCAGGGTACGCTGGGAAAGTAAGCCATCATTTGTAATAACGCTGAGAAAATGAGATATCTAGTAGAAGAACCATTTACGAAGACATGACAAAGTTTCAGATATTTAGGGTAGAACAAGAAGAAAACCCCTGCAAGAGGCAAAACTATCTAGAAATGCACAAGGAAAGAAGGAACCATTTCTCTGAAAGAAGTCACTTACAAATGGAGACGCAGAAAGGGAAAAGGGAATGCCAAAGTTGAACGCAAACATCCCTTATTTATAAAAAAGAATGGAACGCTCTGATTGGTTCCTAGGAAGGAAGAGCCTGTCAAATCATAAAATCTGTGTTTAAAGCTCTCCCGTTCCTATTGGCTACAAGAGCAGCGGATGGTTGGAAACTACGCGAAGCTAACGCTCCCCATTAAAGGTTCCTTAATTCTCGAGGAAACCAAAAGCAACGATTTCCAAAGAATCCAAAGACCAACAAAGGATGCTGCTGCAAGTTAAGAGACCCTGTAAGCCACACTCGGGGGCAATAGGAGGAAAACCTCGGAACAAGGAATGGTGATGTAAGAAAGGACCCATCGCGGTCTCCAACCACATCCCGACAGGGTACCCCGTACCCAACGATGCACCTCGACCTCAATATGAGACACCACGAAACTTGGCCTTAAAGTTAGGGCGTAGTTTGTTGCGAGCCTAATGATCCTATACCTTGACACTTAGGTCTTATCCAAGTGCCAAGCTAGGAGCAACTGTTCTGGAGTGTGGTATGAGATCCTATTTGGAAGGATTGACTCAACACACGAACCACCGGACTCTACCATCAACACCCTGGCCTAGGCCTTATGACCTCGGACCACGGTATCGGACTATAACGATCGTCAGACCCACGCAGATTCTCACAACTGCCGACTACAACCCTATATGTGGGGACCATAACTACCTACAATAAGGATTGACTACTAAGGAGACATCCTTGACATGTCAGAGACGGACCTCAACAATCGTGGGACAGCCTTGGACCTCAACGATCGTGGGTTGAGACCTCTGCCAAGGCACGATCCTAATGTACCTTTGTCCTATACGGATTGTATGAGAATTTCAGTCACGCTCTACATATACCAGGCCAAGTTAACCAAATAAGGTATCTGTTATTCCATTACATAAACCCTACTTGTGCACTGCCTGACTTGAGCGTTGGAATCCCTTTGCAGGTATCCACCCTCCTGGTTCAACACGCTTGGCAGCAGCTGCACAAGGAAGAAACCACCATACACGTGTCTATCTCAGGTACCTTCTAAATCCATTTTAGAATAAATTTATAACTCAACTAAATGAGTATCATATTCTTAATTGAATTATAAATCGAGAAACAATGCCATTTTATTGATATATTGATTTTTCATATCCCATATAATTGGAAAATATTGTAATATTATCTCATATATTTGGAAAACAATGCAACAATATAACTTAATAATATTAGTTTATATTATAATATTGTTTTTGTAACATTATCTCATATATTTGAGAAACAAGACAACGATATATCATAACAATATTATATATGTTATATTACAATGTTATTATTTCTTTAATTTCATTAGAATATAATTTTTCTAACATTATACAATTTCTCCTTTTGACTATAGAGCTGCAAACAAAGTTTTCCAAATGAATTTTTTCTAGTACCACAATAGCCATAGATAAAGAAAATGCCACTTTGATTATTTGAAATAGATGTCGTGACTGTTTCATAAACATTGTTTTGCTCTACGGTCATGTTAGACAAATTCCTCGAATGCTCTTCAACTAAAGCCAAACTATCACACTGGAGCTCATTATAAGTCAACCTATAGATTGTTTCTCAAATCTTAATTATTTTGCTTGGTTATGAGCAAAACATTAGTCTTTATTATTTAATAACTCTTTTTTGATAAATTTTTAATCTTCTATATTCAGGAAACAATGCAACAAATCTTAATTGAATCATAAATCGAGAAACAATGTAACAATATAGTCTAACTTGATAAATATATATGATGATATTAATTTTTAATATCCCATACAATTAAAAAATATTGTAAGGTTATTTCATATATTCAGGAAACAATGTAAACAATATAACCTAATAATATTATTTTATATTAGAAAATTATATATATAAAATAAGAAATATAAAATTAGAAAATTATTCTCTTCATCTTTCAAGGTAAAGTTTAGTCTCTTTTTCTTAATTCCATCTCATTACGTTTACTCTTCCTTCTCAATTGTATCTGTGTTTGTGATTTTGCTCTGAACAATTTATAACTCAACTAAGTGAGTATCATATTCTTAATGGAGTATTTTGTACCCATGCAACTTACAGATTAATTAGAGAAAAGTTTATAATAAATAATTTGTTTATATAATTTCAGTTAATTTTAATTTTGAAATCTATAGTTTTTTTGTATATTTTTTTATATCATTTATTATATTTTTACTCATTTGAATTTTTTTTGTTCACTCATTTTGTATTTTAGTCTATACTGTTAAGGTATCAATCTTTATATTTTTTACTCATTTGAGTTTTTGTCGCTATAGATTTTTTTCATTAAGGTATTAGTCCATATTTTTAATGAAAGATTGATTGTTATAGCTTTCAAGATTTGATGATATTAAATCCAATCTAAGAATATAAATCTTTTTACCAACATGTTTCCATGTTACTATTCTTACTCCTATCACATTAGTCCCCCGTTTTTTTACAATTAATTTATGTCATTAAACAATCTTATTGGTTAATAATCAATATTTCTAAGCAGTACAATTGTAACTCTTTTCTTAATGTTATACTAAAATGATTGATAATATAAAAATTATATTATCATTTATAGTTATTTTAGTATATCGTTAGATAAAAAAATTCATAGATATAATACAAATGAAATTATATTGAAATTCTTCTCTTAACTTATTACTCATATTTTTAAAAAGTATACAAGACTAAATCTTAATGCAAAAAAATTATCTTCTTTTATAATTATTATTGAATACTTGTTAAATATTGAATATCAAGAAGAAAAAGTTCATTAATGACATCGTCATATCAAATTATATTGCAAAATAAATCCTTAGTTTTTCATTTTTGTTATCAAAGTTACATTAAACTAATCACCAATGCCAAATTCTATCCAAAAAAATAAAATTCTTAAGTCGATAGATATTCCAAAGATAATTGAAAAAATATATATCTACCAAAAATTACAATAGTTTATGTCAATATTGCTAAATAATACTAAATGTATTCTAATTTTTTAACACTCTCTAACTATACATTTAGTTCATATAATTTAAGTAAATTAAATAAAAATAATACATTAATTAAATCAATTATTTGACATTTAATTTATTAAGTTCTTTGACTTTTTTAATTTATTTTCTTCGTAATTTATGTTCTCTCTTTCACTTTGTAATTTTTTGTTTTTACTTTTTATTTCTTTTTTATTTTTATGTATATGTGGTAATTTTTTTATACGTGTCAATATTTTTTTAAGTTGTTACACCAAATGACACACAATAGAAAATTAAGTAATGTATTTGTCACATATCAAAAATTTAATGTATTTACTAATTGACTTGGACGAAATATGACATAATTTTAGGTTATGTATTTTATTTTTATATATTAATTATAATTATTATTAATTATATTGATTAATTGATTATATTTATTGATTGATTATATCGATGTATATGTGTGATAACTCTGTAAAATAAAGTTATTAAACAAGCATTTTCTGATGCATTCATAGACTAAATTCTTGAGTTTTATCTTGTTTTTAATATATATTTACCGAATTTGGTATTTGCTCATTTTCAGGAGCTTGCAAAGAAGCAAAAGGGGAGCTCATGATGGATGAAGGCATTCAAGCCAAGGCACTTCCAAAATTAAGTGCCACGGCTTCACAAATTTTGTGCCACAGCATTTCTTCAAGTATATGCCACGGCTTTTGAAACATTAGATGCTGCGGCACTTAGAGGTGGCAAAACGGGTTCAACCCGTTGGGTTGGCCCGCCAACCCGCAATTTTTTTGCGGGTTGGGTTCAAGATTTCAACCCATTTTTTATTTCCAACCCGCATAACCCGTCCCGCATAACCCACGGGTTAAGCGGGCGGGTGCTTGGTTGGCTTCACGGTTGAGTTTTTAAAAAAAGTGTTACAAATTAGTCTTATTATTTGTGTTTATGATATTTTTATGAGTATGATACCAAATTTATTTTATTTATTTTATTTTTTAACCTCTATAAATTATAATTTTTCTATTTTTTAATTTTTATGATTTTTTTATTTTTATACATTTTATTTTATTTTTTAGGATCAACTCACTTACTTTTTTTTCATTTTTTTCTTTATGCGGGTCAACCCGCCAACCCGCTAACCCGCACTAAAGCGGGGTGGGTTAGCTCTTCCAACCCATTTTTCAAAACGGGCTAACCCGCCCCGCCCCGCATTTTTGCGGGTTGAATGCGGGGCGGGGCGGGGTGGGGCGGGTTGGCCCATTTTGCCACCTCTAGCGGCACTTGCAAAAATTTATGTTGCGGCTCCTCGTAATGACCAGGACGTGAAAATGTAATCACCAAGAGCCACGACACTTCCACAATGTGTTCCGCGGCTTCACTTAATAGCCTGGCATGGCCTTCCACTTACCAAGTGCCACGACACTCCTATAATTGTGTGCCATGGCTTCTCTTTTCGGATGGCACAACGTTGTTTTAAGTGGAAAATTGGCTTTTGATTAAGGGGGTGTTTTGGAGAACGGTTTGAAAAGGGAGAACGCAGAGGAGATTGGACGAGCAACAAGAGAGCCATTTGGGGGGTGAGCAAGGTGTAGATGAAGGATTAAAGAAGCTGGACACAGCTCCATACATCCGTCAAGATGCCTAGTTCTTTCTTTCATCTTCTTTTTTATTTATTATGATGTATATGTTGTTATCTTCTGAGATTGTTTTCTTTGTAAATATGTTATTCTAATTTCCTTTTTTGGGGTTTAATGAATCTTTTATGTAATTTGAATTGATTGTAATCCTTTCCTACTCTTGTGATAATTCCGGTTATGATTTTCTAATTCTATGCTTAATGCACATATTTGACTGGCCATTATTTGTGTTGTCTTAGTGAACCCTTTGAACTAGAAATAAGGATATGGATGTTGGACCTTGGAATTAGAAAATGCATGTTCAATTTAATTCAATTGTATGGATGAGTTAATTTGCCAATAGGATAGAAATATACTTATTGGTCGTGCATAGCAAGTATTTGATGTTTGTTCTCAATGCATGAAATTTTATCAACTCACATAGAAATATAGTGTTTTGATTAAGTTTCATAGTTTTACAAGGCCATCGAAAGATGTTTATAAATGCATAAACACATTGGCTAACATAACCAAATTATGATCAAGAGTAATGAAAGGATTGCATGAAATCAGATAAAATAATAAGTGAAGTTAGACCCTAGTTTCCCAAACCACTGTTTCTTATTTGTTTATTCTCATCCTGTTTAAAATTGTTAATTTATTTTATTTTATCACTTAATCACTAAAATCAATTCCATTTCTTGGAATAGATAACAAGTAGCAATTAATTAATACTTTGCATAATTTTTAATACAGTCCTCGTGGGAACAATAATTGAATACTTGATTATATTACTTGTCGACACATGTGTTTGCGTAGTCTAGCTAAACAGACAACAAGTTTTTGGTGCCGTTACCGAGAACTGTTTTTGAATTTTTGTGTTACTATTAATATCGAGCTGCTTGTCTTTAATTTTAGGTACCTTTCCTCATTATATGCGACGTTCACAAAGTTTTGAGCTTCTTCCGTTTGACCTAGAGATTGAACGGACTTTTCATAATCTTTTGAAGGAAAGAGCTCAAACTTCGAAGAGTACCACCATAGCAAATGAAGAAGACCACACTCAGTCATTGAGAGACTTTACAGCCTCTCAGGTTCAAGACTTACATTCTAGCATCAAGAGGCCAGCTATATAAGCCAAAAACTTTGAAATCAAGTCGATCATCATCCAGATGATTCAAGCATCAGTGTAATTTAGAGGCTTGCCTAGTGATGATCCTAATGCACATCTTTTTAACTTTTTGGAGATTTGTGACACCTTCAAGCATAATAGAGTTTCTGAAGATGCCATCAAATTGAGGTTGTTTCCATTTTCTCTGAGGGACAAGGCCAAGAGTTGGCTTAACTCTCTACCAGCAGGGTCTATTACAACATAAGATGATCTGGCCCACAAGTTTCTTGCCAAGTCTTTCCCTCCGGCGAAGACAATGAAGATGTGCAATGATATCACTTCGTTTATGCAGTACGACTCTGAGTCACTTTATGAAGCTTGGGACAAGTATAAAAATCACATCCGAAGATGCCCTCACCATGGCATTCCGAAGTAGTTGCAAGTTCAAACATTCTATAATAGGTTGTTGGACAATATCAGAGCAACTATTGATGCAGCAGCAGGTGGCACGCTCATGAGTAAGTCTATTGATGCCACCTATGATCTTCTTGAGGAGATGGCTACTAATAACTACCAATGGCCTTCAGAGAAGTTTACGCCTAAAAGAGTGGTAGGTATGCATGATGTTGACGCACTCACTTCACTTTCGGCTCAAGTAACCTCCTTGTCTAAGAAGCTTGACACTTTAGGGGTTAATATTACTCAAAGCCCTTTTGTCTTATGTGATCATTATGAAGAAGCTCATACGAGTGACAAGTGCCCGCCAGTTATGGAAAGTGCTCAATATGTAGGGAATTTCAGGAAAAATAATAATAATAATCTATATTCAAGCAACTACAACCCGGGATGGCGGAACCACCCCAATCTCTCATGGGGCAATAATCAAGGATTTTCCTCCTCTTCTAAGGAAGCACCAAATTACCCTCCCGGGTTTCATCCTCGAGCACGAATGCCAGTTCAAGAAAAAAAGCCATCGTTAGAGGATATGTTCATGTAATTTATGGGGAAGACAGATTCTTATGTGTCCAGGACTGATGCCCACCTTGCTAAGAATGATGTCATCTTGTAAAGCTAAAATGCTTGTTTGAGAAATTTAGAGATCCAAGTCGGTCAATTAGCTAATGCTTTGAACAACAGGCCCCAAGGCATTTTGCCTAGCAACACTCAAAGCAATCCAAAAGGTGATCATCAAGAGAATTGTCAAGCTATCTCTCTTAGAAGTGGCAAGGTCCCTGATCAAAGTGCTTTGAAGAAAGATGAGACCTCAATGAAAGATGATAAGGGAGATAAAGATGAGAAGAAAATCCAAGAAAAGAAAAATGGTGACAAAGAGGTTGACTAAAGTAAAGAAGAAAAGAGGTTTGTACCTCCTATTCCATTTCCCAATAGGTTTGCAAAGCAAAAGCTTGATCATCAGGTCCAAAAGTTCCTAGAGGTCTTCAAGAAGCTGCATATTAACATACCATTAGCGGAAGCCTTGGAACAAATGCCAAGATATGTGAAATTCATGAAAGATATCTTGTCAAAGAAGATGAAGCTTAGCAAATTTGAAACAGTTGCTCTTACGAAGGAATTCAGTGCTATCTTGCAAAACAAACTACCTCCCAAGCTCAAGGATCTCGAAAGCTTCACCATGCTATGCACCATTGGTGAGAAATTTTGTGGTCGAGCCTTATATGATTTAGGGGCTAGTATAAATCTCATGCCTTTTTCCATATACCAAAGACTTGGTTTGGGGGAGGCTAAGCACACATCAGTTATCTTGCAACTTGATGACTGCACCTTGAGCTATCCAAGGGGAATAATTGAAGATGTCCTTATTAAAGTGGATAAATTTATATTTCTGTTGGATTTCATCATTCTTGATATGGAGGAAGATAGAGAAGTCCTCCTCATCCTTGGAAGATCATTCCTTGCAACCGGAAGAACTCTCATTGATGTTCAAAAAGGAGAGCTCATCACGAGAGTGCAAGATCAAGAAGTAACTTTTAATATTTTCAAAGCAATGAAATTTCCTCAAGATCTTGAAGAATACTCTTCTGTGAATGTCTTTGATGGGATGGCATCTAAAATATTTTGTGCGAGTGTTCCATGTGATCCCCTTGAAGCTTCTTTGACTTCTACATGTGAAAGGGAAGATGATGAATTAAGTGAGCTCATGAATTTATTGGATACTTCACTCAGATGGAATAGAAATCCCAAGTTTGAGTCATTGGATCTTTCTAACAGAGTGGTTAATTCATTCAAACCATCAATTGAGGAACCTCCAACCTTGGAGCTCAAACCTTTGCCTTCTCACTTGCGTTATGCCTATCTTGGTGATAAAGCTACTCTTCCTTTTATCATTTCATAATCTCTTTCTTAAGAACAAGAAGATAAGCTACTTAGAGTGCTTTATGAGTTTAAATTAGCCTTGGGATGGTCCATTGTCGATATTTGAGGTATTAGCCCTTCTATTTGCATGCATAAAATCTTGCTTGACGAGGGTAGTAAGTCGTCGATTGAACATCAAAGGAGGTTGAACCTTGTAATGAAAGAAGTCATGAAGAAATAGATTATTAAATGGCTCGATGTTGGTATCATTTACCCCATTTTTTATAGTTCATGGGTAAATCTGGTTCAATGTGTGCCAAAGAAAGGAGGGATGACTGTGGTGGCAAAAACAAATAATGAACTTATTCCTACTAGAACAGTGACCGGGTGGAGAATTTGCATGGACTATAGGAAATTAAATAATGCTACAAGGAAGGACCCTTTCCCATTGCCATTCATTGATCAAATACATGATAGATTAGCTGGATGGGAATTATATTGATTTCTAGATGGTTATTCCAGCTACAATCAAATAGCCATTGCTCCGGAGGACTAAGGGAAGACTACATTTACTTGTCCTTATGGCACTTTTACATTCCAAAGAATTTCATTTGGATTCTGTAATGCTCCGGCCACCTTTCAAATATGCATAATGGCCATTTTTACCAATATGGTTGAGAATTGTCTTGAAGTATTCATGGATGATTTCTCGGTATTTGGTGATTCATTTGATGGTTGTTTGCATAATCTTGCCCATGTGCTCAAGAGATGTGAAGAAACCAATGTTGTCTTAAACTGGGGAAAGTGTTACTTCATGGTAACATAAGGCATTATGCTTGGACACCTAATTTCTAGCAAAGGACTTAAAGTAGACAAAGCCAAGATAGAGGTAATTGAAAAACTTCTACTTCCCAATTCAGTGAAAGGCATTAGAAGTTTCCTCGATCATGCCGGATTCTATCGACGCTTCATCAAAAATTTCTCTAAGATCTCAAAGCCTCTTTGCAATCTTCTTGAAAAAAAGGTACCATTTAGATTTGATGATGATTGTATGCAAGTATTTCTTGAATTGAAAAAGAGATTGATCTCCACCCCCATTATTGCCACCCCGGATTGGAATCTTCCTTTTGTTTTGATGTCTGATGCAAGTGAATATGCAGTTAAAGTCGTCTTAGGTCAAAAGAATGAGAAGATTTTCCATGCTATCTATTATGCTAGTAATACTCTCGAATGCACAAATGAATTATACAACCACTGAGAAGGAATTACTAGCAGCGATTTTTGCATTTGATAAGTTTCGTCCATATCTTGCTGGTACAAAGGTTGTTGTTTACACTGATCACTCTGCCATTAAGTATCTTATTAGCAAGAAAGAAGCAAAACCCAGATTGATTAGATAGATACTCTTGCTTCAAGAATTTGACTTAGAAATTCATGATAGAAAGGGGGCAAAAAATTAAGTAATAGATCACTTATCAAGATTGGAAGGTGAGTCAAGCCAAGGTAATTCAATAGTGATCAGTGAATCATTTCCTGATGAACAACTCTTTCTTGTGAATCACCATGAGTTTCCATGGTATACTGATTATGTTAACTATATTGTGAGTGATGTTTTACCACCTGATCTGAATCACCATCAAAAGAAAAAGTTCTTGCATGATGTTAAGTTTTACTTATGGGATGAGCCTTATCACTTCAGGTAGTGTACTGATCATATAATCAGAAGATATGTGCCATTGGAGGAAACTGAAGATCTTCTTGAGCAGTGTCATGCATCCCTCTATGGTGGCCATTTTAGTGGAGAAAGGACAGGTGCTAAGGTATTGCAAGTGGGCTTTTGTTGGCCTTCGTTGTTTAAAGGTGTTGCTTCTTTCATGACCAGATGTGATAAATGCCAAAGAACAAGCAACATCTCTAAAAGAAATGAAATGCCACTGAACATCATGTTGGAAGTTGAGTTGTTTGATGTATGGGGGATAGATTTTATGGGGTCATTTGTACCGTCCTTCGATCAATTATATATCCTAGTGGTAGTTGATTGCATTTCTAAATGGGTTGAAGCAGTAGCCTTGCCCAAGAATGACTCTAAAGTGGTGGTGCATTTTCTGAAGGAGCACATTTTTACCAGCTTTGGCACTCCAAGAACAATTATTAGTGATGAATGTTCTTACTTCTATAATAAGCGTTTTCAAGAGCTCTTGGGAAAGTATGGAGTCACTCATAGGATTGCCACAGCCTACCACCCACAAACAAGTGGGCAAGCCAAAATTTCTAACTGGGAAATTAAGAGAATATTGGAGAAAATTGTGTGTCCTTGAAGAAAGGATTAGTCCAAAAGGTTTAAAGATGCTTTATGGGCTTATCACACTGCTTTTAAAACTCCTATTGGCATGTCTCTGTACAACCTTCTGTTTGGAAAAGCTTGTCACCTGCTTGTAGAGTTAGAACATCATGCTTACTAGGCTGTCAAAAAGTTAAATTTTGATCTTTAAGCTGCCGATGAGAAACGACTTCTCCAGTTGAATGAACTAGTGAATTTCACCTTCGAGCTTATGAGAATGCCAAGCTTTATAAGGAAAAAGTCAAAACATGGCATGATAGGAATATTGTAGAAAAAAGATTTGAGCTAAGTCAACAAGTACCATTGTATAACTCAAGGCTCAAATTATTTCCTGGGAAGTTGAAGTCAAGATGGAGCGGTCCGTTCATGGTGATTATAGTGTTTCCTCATAAAGCTATTGAGATTGCTCCACCAAATTCCTCATCAAGTTTCAAGGTGAATGGGCAAAGACTAAAGCATTATTGGGGAGAAGAAGTAGCCAGATACAAGTCCTCCATCACCTTGGCTGAACCTTGAAGATTCAGAGAAAGTCCAGCTCATGACTATAAATAAGGCGCTTCTTGGGAGGCAACCCAAGTTCTATACCCTCTCTTTATTTTGCTTATTTTGTTTTTGTATTCATAGTTTAATTTTCTATCTTATTTTGATTGTGTTGGGTGTTTGATTTCTCTTATCTTGAGCTGAGTTTATGGTTTTTGGTTAAAAAGTGTGGGATGCATTTATGGATATGTAAGTCATCAGGAAAAGGGTGATCAAATTAAATTTTTGAGGAACAACAAGGGAGGTTACGGCTCCCAGCTTGCAGGTCCCAATTACTGAGTGGGCAGATAATGCGAGGCCGCACCTTAAGGGGATTCATTGTCGCAGCTGCATGGACCACGCACAGACCATGGTTTCCCATTCCATCCGTTAGGCCGCGGCATCCATAAGCCTTGTGTTATGGCTTCATTTTCATGTTTCATATGCGATTTTTTTAAAAAAAAATTGTTGCATTTGAAATTTGAATTTTCAATTGGGTCTGTGGCCCACTCCGTCCCATATGAGCACGGTTCACGTGCTTCTCTTTCAAAAAGCTGCTTCCTTCATTTCCTATTTCTCCCATTCTCTAATTCTTCATCTTTAAAATTCTTTTTTTCTAGATTCTTCAGTTTCTCCTATGTTCTTTAGTTCCATCTTCCCTTGCATCTTTTAACTCTCCCCCATTTCTTTTCTTTCTTTTTCTCAAGGGTTTTCCCTCTTTCATAGATTCTTTCTTCCTTCCTTGCTATCACGCACCTTCTCATCCCACAAAGGAGAGGCTACGGTGTGGGTGCTTCTATTGGCAAGTCTACCATTGTGTTATAGTTATGTCTTATTCATCCTTTTCTTGCAATTTCTGGTAAGTCTTTTTCTCTTAGCTTTTCTTCCTAGAGGTTGAAATTAAAAAAAAATCATCTTTGGGGTTTTCTCACCCATACACCGTGGGCTGTTGAAGTGGTTCAGGTTCACATTAAAGATTTATAAAAATAAAAATAAAAAAATGGTTCCTTCAATTTATGCGTAGCTTATATTTGATTTGTTTGCAACCATATGCATTGATGCAAGCCTGTGATTTGTCTACTTGGATGTTGATTATATTGATTTTGACTTAGTCTTAGTTATGACTGATGGTGCCAATTTTGGATTGGGAGCTTGCTTTGATATGCATGTATCGTGTCTTATGAGAAAATGACTTAGCATATGATTTTGCAAGCTTGTCACTTGTTTGTTGGGGTGTTTGCTTTGATGTCCAAGTTCGTTTCAGTAGAGCACTTTGCCAATTGTAAATATGCATTTGTTTTGTCTTTCATGTTAAAAAAAAAACTCTATTCATGTTGGTATTAGCATGTATTTACCATTTGCATTGTGATATATTTTGCTACTTTCATGTTTATGACTCATTCATGCAAAGTGTTGTAATATAATGAATGCATTTCACTATCCCTGCAATTAATTTTTTATGTTTAAATTCTCATTATTCTTATGATCGTCATTGGCAAGTTTAATGGCACCTAAGCGCAGTCGCTCTCAAGGGAAATCCTCTTTTGATCGTCACCTCTTTTGATTGTCACCGATTTATATCAGAAGAAGCTCACACACATCAAGAAAAGTCAGTGGTCTGAAAGATTGTAATTCCAGAGCAAGGATTTGCTTTGCCTGAGCGCATTCATGAGTTCCATGCTATTGTAGCTCATCATCGCTGGGGGAAATTATGCGAATGCTATGAAGCTGGTGTAATTCCATTGGTGAGACAATTTTATGCTAATGCAACATTTCATGAGGATAGTGTGGTATATGTCTGCGGGCGATGGGCATCTTTTAAACCAGAAGTTATCAAACAAATTTATGCTTTGCCCGAGCCCTTTGAAGTGTGTAATTACTTGCAGTTTGTACATGGCGAGATTGATATGGCAACTCTGAACAACCGACTTTGTGTGCCAGGCACGCAGTCGAAGATGACGGGTGCTCGTTATATCTTTGTCCCTCGAGCAACTTTGCACGCTGACGTAAAAGCTTGGTATCTTTTTTATCACCTGTCGCCTTCTTCCCACCACTCACTTGTCAGATATTCCTATTGTAAGAGCTTGTCTTTTGTATGCTATTGTGGAACACTGCAACATTAATGTTAGTCTGTTGATCAACAATCAGATCATTGCAACTACCAAATCACGCACGCAAGGCATATGGTTTCCCTCCCTAATCATTGCTCTATGTCGGACGGCTGGTGTTTTATAGTCCTCAACTGAGGACTTGATTCACCCCAAAGGGGACCTCAACTTGTTAATTCTGTCTCAATTAGCCAGTCTATATGAGGCACCACCCCATCCTCCTCAGTTGCATCCCCCAGACGTGCACCTCAGTCTACTTTAGATCGCCTTGACAGCATCGAGCATCAGCTTGCACGGTTATCTATAACCATGCAAACCCAATTTGATTATACGGTGTCAATGACGCGCTTTCAGGCCGAGCATAGCAGAGCGCCTATGGATCAATTTCCCATGTACATGCCCCCGCCAACTGAAGACGATCCTGAGGATGCAGATGGCAGCTGAAGACGATCCTGATTGATGTTCAATTGTGTCCAACATTGAGGACAATGTTGTGTTTAGGTTTGGGGGATTGTTGCAAACCAGTGCATGTTTTGTGTGTTTTATTGAAATATTTGATATGTTACTGATGTAATTAAAAAAATGTGTTAAAAAAAGTGATAAAAAATGTTAAATGTTGATGTGGCTGATTGGATCTATGATATATTTGCTTTTGGATTAATTGTTGATTCTAGGAAAGGATGCATGTCATGTGAATTTTAATTAAGCTTTAATGTTTTGTTAATATGTAAATGCATTTCCCTTTACATGATTGAGAATCTTGGAATAACAATAGTTGTGCACATTTAAAGGAAGCTGTGATTTGCTCTGTTGTGATGAAGACTTAATTTATAAAAGAATGCATGACTCTCTCTTAAGGCAAAATTCTAGGCTTAGCAAGTTTGATGAAATAATTAGGGCATTCTTTGGATTGGTTGAGCCTATCAAGCCTACCCATGTATGCATGAATATCTCTAGCACCCATTTTGAGCCTTGTAAATGTGATTAGCCTTTATGTTTTGTTCTTTACCCACATCATCCTTACCTTTTAGCCATTAAGTATAGTTTATCCACCATTGTCGTGTTGGGAACATATCTTGCAAATGCTTATTTGAGTCAAAAGAAACAAGGGTGTTCTACTATAAATATGTTTTATAACCTAGCAAATTTATGTTTTAAGAGAAAAAAATGAGAAAAAAAATTAAGAAAGTAAATAAAAAAAAAGAGGTTTGAAATGATGGAAAGTTATCTAAAAAAAAGAAAGAGAAAAAGAAATAAAATTTTAGGGTTCTTATGCTAGAAGATGCACCTTGTGCTAATTGTTGCTTGGCTCATTTAGATCTTTTGCAAGATTATGTGTCTCAATATTTGTTTATCCTTCTCTTTATTTCTTTACCCATTATCCTGGCCTTACATTACAAGCTTGAAAGACCCTCTTGATCATTAATCATGGTTGGTTCTACATTAGTAGAGAGAAAGATGAGGAGCATTTTTAAAGGAATTTGAGTTGGAGTTACTTGGGTATCATCATGAGTTTTCTTGGATGTGTATACTAGAGTTAGGAATGGGTTCCATAATCATCTTTTGGGAAATATTTTACATAAAAATTAAAGCATGACAGCATGAGCTGAAGATTAGATGGCATGTATACTTGACATTGAATCAACTTTGAACCATTGAATATGAGATCTAGCATGATGCCACAATATCTTGAGTATTTTGGAATCTGAATTGTTGAGATTTGCATGTCAATATATAGATGCTTGATGTTGAGTCTGAAATGTTAAGAAAATCTTGTTTTGTTTTGCTCGGGACTAGCAAAATTATAGGTTTAGGGATGTGATAACTCTGTAAAATAAAGTTATTACACAAGTATTTTCTGATGCATTCATAGGCTAGATCCTTGAGTTTTATCTTGTTTTCAATATATATTTGACAAATTTGGTATTTGCTCATTTTCAGGAGCTTGCAAAGAAGCAAAAGGGGAGCTCACGATGGATGAAGGCATTTAAGCCAAGGCACTTCCAAAATTAAGTGCCACAGCTTCACAAATTTAGTGCCACAACATTTCTTCAAGTATATGCCACGACTTTTGAAACATTAGGTGCCACGGCACTGGCACAAATTTATGTCGCAGCTTGCCGTAATGACCAGGACGTGAAAATATAATTACCAAGAGCCACGACACTTCCACAATGTGTGCCGCAGCTTCACTTAATAGCCTAGCACGATCTTCCACTTACCAAGTGTCGCGACACTCCTACAATTATGTGTCACGGCTTCTCTTTTTGGATGGCACAATGTTGTTTTAAGTGGAAAATTGGCTTTTGATTAAGGGAGTGTTTTGGAGAATAGTTTGAAAAGGGAGAACACAGAAGAGATTGGATGAGCAATAGGAGAGCAATTTGGGGGGAGAGCAAGGTGTGGATGAAGGATTAGAGAAGCTGGACACAGCTCCATACATCTGTCAAGATGCCTGGTTCTTTCTTTCATCTTCTTTTTTATTTATTATGATGTCTGTGTTGTTATCTTCTGAGATTGTTTACTTTGTAAATATGATGTTCTAATTTCCTTTTTTGGGGTCTAATGAATTTTTTATGTAATTTGAATCAATTGTAATCTTTTCCTACTCTTGTGATAATTCTAGTTATGATTTTCTAATTCTATGCATAATGCGCACATTTGACTGGCCATTATTTGTGTTGTCTTGGTGAACCCTTTGAACTAGAAATAGGGATATGGATGTTGGACCTTGGAATTAGAAAATACATGTTTAATTTAATTCAATTATATGGATGAGTTAATTTGCCAATATGATAGAAATATACCTATTGGTCGTGTATAACAAGTGTTCGATGTTTGTTCTCAATGCATAAAATTTTATCAACTCACATAGAAATATAGTGTTTTGATTAAGTTCTATAGTTTTACAAGGCCATCGAAAGAGGTTTATAAATGCATAAACACGTTAGCTAACATAACCAAATTATAATCAAGAGTAATGAAAGGATTGCTTGAAATCAGATAAAATAATAAGTGAAGTTAGACTCTAGTTTCCCAAACCACTATTTCTTCTTTGTTTATTTTTATCCTATTTAAAATTGTTAATTTATTTTATTTTATCAATTAATCGCTAAAATCAATTCGATTTCTTAGAATAGAGAACAAGTAGCAATTGATTAATATTTAACATAATTTTTAATACAGTCCTCGTGAGAACGATAATTGAATACTCACTTATATTACTTGTCGATACGTGCGCTTGCGTAGTCTAACTAAACGGGCAACAATGTGGTAATTTTTTTTTACGTGTCAATATTCTTTTTAAGTTATTATATCATATGACACATGATAAAAAATTAAGTAATATATTTGCTATATATCAAAAAATTAATACATTTATTAATTGACTTGAATGACAAATGACAAAATTTTAGATCATATTTTTTCTTTTTATATTATATTGATTGATTGATTATAAATCGAGAAACAATGCAATATTATTGATATTGATTTTTCATATCCCATATAATTAAAAAATATTGTAATATTATCTCATGTATTCGGAAAACAATGCAACAATATAACTTAATAATGTTAGTTTATATTATAATACTATTTTTGTTACATTATCTCATATATATTTGAGAAACAATACAACATATATCCAAGCAATATTATGTTATATTACAATATTATTATTTCCTTAATTTCTTTAAAATACAAATTTTCTAATATTGCAACATTATCTCATGCATTCAAAAAACAATACAACAATATATCCTAACAATATTGATTCGTTAATCCCATTAAAATATATTAAAATATAATCTTTTCAATAATCATGATATATTACTCTTTTTTAATTTTGTATTAAATTAAATCATAAATTAATTTTCTATTCAATCAAAATCAATATTCAATAATTTTATGATATTATATTTTTTGGATATATGAAAAGATAGAGAGAGATGTAAATCATAAGATTTAAGTTAGATGGATGAAATAGATGAATACTTCAAGAGTTATTTGTGATAGAAAAGTACTTCTCAAACTTAAAAGTAAATTTTACTACATAACTATAAAGTTCGCGATGTTGTATGGTACTGAATGTTAAGCGGTAAAAAATCAGCAAGAGCATAAGATCAGTGTCATTGAGATAAAGATGTTGCATTAAATGTGTGGTCATACAAGACAATATATGATTAGAAATATGAATGCATTAGAAAGAAAGTAAGAGTAACACCTAACACCTATTGTAGAAAAGATGAGAGAATCTCACCATAGGTGGTTTAGATATGTAATAAGAAGACCTTAGAAGCTCCTGTAAGAAGAGTAGAATAGGTGGAGAATAGCTCATTAACTAAAGGTAGAGGGAAACTAAGAAAGATTATAAGTGAAATGATTAAAAAAAAATTTAGATTTAAATGACATTTCTGAATACTTAGTTATGATATGATACAATAGCGTTATTTAATTTATGTAATCTACTTTATCTAATAAAAAAATACTTGTTTGTTATTGTATATTTTTTGACAGTATTATTTTTGTATTCTTATTAAAAATATAATATTTTTTTCTAAAACTGACCCTCATGTGCTACTTTTCTTGTTCAAATATATATATATATATATATATATATATATATATATATATATATATATATATATATATAGATTTAGATTAAGATTTTTTTATGAAATATATATATATAGATTTAGATTAAGATTTTTTTATGAAATATAGATATCTAGATTAAAACCATAAAACGAAAGGAATTATTATTATTATTATTATTATTATTATTATTATTATTAAAAAATAAAGTTGATGTCACTTACGTTACATACGTTATCCGTTATGTGCACAGCATTATCTCTCTAAAGTTGTACCTAAAAAACGTTGCCATCCTTTGTTTGTATTCGTTCAGCGTTGGCCTTGGCCCACCAAATTCTTTCCGTTGGGGAATCCTTCTCTTCTGTCTTCCCTTGCACCACACGCGTCCACACCCATTCTTATTCCTCATAGTGGGTTTTGGGTATAAAGCCACCCACCCCCTTCACCAATAACTCCCCATTCCATCACCACCCAAATTTTCAATAACTTCTTCAGTTTCTTAATTGCATAACCATAACCATGTCTTCTCAGGTGCTGAACCCTTTTCATGCTTCTACTCTGGGTTTTTGCTCTTCTGTTTTCTTCTGCTCCATCCTTGTGATTCTGGGTCCTTTCTTTTTTCTTTGGTTTTGAATTAAGGGAGAGGATCCACTTACACTTAGTAAGTAAAAAAGACTTACACCCAATCTTATAAATCACAATAATGATTATTTTCCATTTTTTTTATAATCATAAGGATTCTTCTATGAAGTTGAAGATCAGGACTGTTGTCAGTTGTAACAGGTTAAAAATTAAAATGCTTTCAGTTGCTTGTGCATATGCATATGGTTTTCATCAACCATCGGTTACTCTATCAGTGGTTTCAGAACTTGCCCTGAACTGTTGTTTCTAACATATCCGACATCTCTATCTCTTTTTTATGCTTTTTCTTCCTGTGACAAAGAATATGATTTCTTGATGTAAAAGTTTAGATTAGCTGAAAGTATCATCTATTGCGATCATAGAATTCAACTTTATCGCTTGCAAACAATCTAATTAGTAGAAGTTCAAATCTAATATTGTTTGTTAGAAATCTTTAGATTATGGTATAGAGAGTCTGTCCCATGATATTAAAAATTGGTTGCAATGCACTTGTATTAAAAGCTGTGGTTTTGTTTTTTCATTTAATGTTTGTAGGAATGGCCCTCAATTGGTACTTATACTCTTTAAATATGACTCCACATGGCTAGTTCCTTTTGTCTATCTGGACCTTTTAATACATGACTGTCACTAGAATCTCACTTTAACAGTAATGGTGAAACAGATCGTTCTTTTCAGTGCTTGCGCACATGATAGTAGATTAATAATCTCTTATTCCTACCTGTCTGTCTGATGGCCTGCTTTGTTCTCTTCCTCTATGTCTTCCCTTTCTTTCCCTTTTTAAAATGATTCCAGTTCCCCCTTAAATCAAGTATGAAAGCGTTTCTTTTATATGTGGATGTTGGGGTTAAGATGATCATTTATTTTTTTCTCTGCTCTTCTAATCTGAAAACTTTCTCATTATGATTGCAGACTGTTGTCCTCAAAGTTGGTATGTCTTGTCGAGGATGTGCTGGAGCAGTGAATAGGGTGTTGGAAAAACTGGAAGGTATATTTTATTCCTAGAGCAAACTGTCTGTACTCTCATATCCTATATGAAAATGGTTTAGTAATTGTAACAATGGTTTAGTGCTTTGCTTTCAGTCAATTTTTATCAATTAAGATATGCTGTCTGCTTTACATCCTAATTGCCAAAAGTTTTTGGTTTTGAATGTGTGTCAGCTGTTTCCTTATTCTGAAGATTTTTCCTTTCCTCTATAATCTACTTTAAATCTTTGTGTTCCTTAGGTCATTATGACATATGCCCTCACATTACTAAAGTGAGTAGAATGTTAAGGTCATTTTTTAATGTTAAACAGCTCAAAGTTCTTGTTAATGTTCTTCTCTCTTAAACTTCTTTCTCTTTTCTGTTGGGCTGTGATTGTATAATTATGTGGAGTTTCCCGTTCTTAATTAACTCTTGGACATCATCAATAATATCCTGCACAGGTTGTTAAGGGCCTTGTTTTAATGTTGGTTACTAGAATGTAGTCTGAATTTGATGTGGCTTCTACATAGAGCCATTGACAGGTTTTCTTGGGTGATCCCTTGCCCTACTTTATTATATTTTTCTTCATTAGTAAGTTGCGGGTTTGATATTTCTAACCCTATTTTCTACTTCTATATGGTAATGCTCCATTTTGTATCCATGATCTTGTCTTGGGTATTAACTATTATGAATAAGCTCCGTAGGATTTGAGTTGATTTTTTTGAATTTGTCTACTTAGTATAGGCATGTATGTACAAGTGTTTTATGTTTCTTATATATCTAATATAATCCTTTCATTCAAGTTTGAAAAATGTTTGAAGGATTTTTCATAAGCTGTGAATTTTAGTTAGTAGATTATGTGACAAAATTAAATCATGCTGTAGGATTTTTAGGTGATGGAATTAACTTTGCTTGTACTCCCATTGTAGTAGTATGGAATGCGGAGGAAAAGCTTTGTTCGCTGTCCATTATTATAGCTGTAGCTTCATCAAAAAAGTATATTTCCCTTAAAACCCTAATCCAGTTCGATGAACCTACGTCTGCCCTGGCTATAGTGTTATCCTGGGCATAGTTTACCACAAAAGGTCCTGTTTCAATCTTAAGGCCTGTCACCATTTCTTGGAAGTGAGAAGCCATGTGAAAAAACATATATCAATTGTCTGATTAATTACTGACGTTGTGCATGCCATTAACATTTGAAGTGCATTGATCTTGGTTTATTACATTTAAGGTGCATGTATTTTATTTAAGAGGTTAAGAGTTTACTTCTGCTAACCTCCTTTTCCTCTCATGATTATACTTTTGCCACTGAAATTGACATGGAAACTTCTCTTTCTCTTACGCACGGAGCATTTCTTTCTGATGTGCTTTGTTCAGTGCAATTTATCAAAGTATTTAGTGTGTTTCTTGTGCCACCAGAAGAGCTCCCCCACTTCCCTGAAATATGTTGGTGCTGGGGTCTACTATTTTCTTACTTATCTCCTCAATTTTTGTGTGTACTTCCTCTGACTGGATGGAAAATTGGATATAATGAATTTAAAATATATAAGGAAATTATAACTTTTAAGTTAATTGCTTCTATGGTTTTGGTTCCCTTGGTAAAAGAATATGATGGAAGAAAACGTGCTGAGTCAAAATCTTAATATTGATTGCAATTCCTGCATGATAGCCCTATACCAACCAAAGTTTCTCTTGCAATGTAGCATCATAATAACAATGTTAAAATTTGCAGGTGTAGAATCATTTGACATTGATTTGAAGGAACAGAAGGTGACAGTGAAAGGAAATGTACAGCCAGAGACGGTTCTGCAGACTGTTTCCAAAACTGGGAAGAAGACTGCCTTCTGGGAGGATGAAGCACCAGTAGCACCGGCTGAGCCTGAAAACAAGCCTTCAGAAACTTCAACTGTTGCCTCAGCTGAGCCTGAAAACAAGCCTTCTGAAACTTCAACTGTTGCCTCAGCTGAGCCTGAAAACAAGCCTTCAGAAACTTCAACTGTTGCCTCCGCTGAGCCTGAAAACAAGCCTTCAGAAACTGCTGTTGTTGCCTAAGACATCTGTGGTTCTATTCTATTTCTATGTTGAAGTAGGTCTGTTTATCAAATACTATTCGATGCACTTGCAATAACTGTGCATGTCATGTGATATATTTAGTGTGCTGTTACTGGTATCTAAGCTACAATAACTTGTGGCCTATTTTTCATATATGTGATACTTCTGTGTGCTTTATTTGATTTTGTTCTTACTACTGATTTCGTTCTCTCTCTTTTACATTCCTACCATATGATGGCCCCCTTTGGAAGAGTTTATTTTCAGATTATTTGGGCTTTTCTATTGCAGTAAGTGCCTATGAAGTATTCTAGGGAAGATAATTGATGAATAATATTCAAGCCATGTTGTGGTGGTTTAGGGTTTAGGGTTTATGGCCTCCTTTGGAAGAGTTTATTTTCAGATTATTTGGGTTTTCTATTGCAGTAAGTGCTTATGAAGTATTCTAAGGAAGATAATTGATGAATTATATATTAGGTGATGTGCTAAAATGTAATTTCAATTGTGTGCAAAGAGATATCTTTGGTATAAGTAGGAATATACCTGTTAAATCAACTCGAGTTGAGAAAGTGGAAACCTCTGATTAATTGCGGATGTTATTAATTCGATGAGTACATAAGTTAATTTTCTTTGCACACCATGAACACACTTGATAAGGTCCATGCCAAGTCTGAGTTTATACAAGTTTTTAGAGCGTCAGAAAGCCAACATGAAAATGGTTTAGTAGAAACTTTAAAGTTATTAGGTCGATTATATGAATTGAATAATATTGTAAGGCACTATAAAAACCAAAAGGGGTTTGCTAGTGCATATAAGTTTAGTTTTTTATTTGTTCTTTAATTTGAAAACTCTCACATCCCAAAAAACAGATTGAATCCAAGGGATACAAGCCAATAATAACATTTAAGACATTGATTGTTTGTTTTAAAAATCAGTTGTTGAATTAATTCATCAATCTTCTCTTGGAAATGGTCGTGCCTCTGTAAGCTCGAGTGTTTGACAGCTTCACCCTATTTAAAATAAATAGTGAAGATACTTCTTAGAGCATGCATTGATTGTACTTGCATATTAGAATTTCTCCTTTATTAGATGGCACGACAAACTGGAAGGTCTAGTGGTTCCTTTGTTGCACCCTGATCCAGATTCTTGGATTCATCACATATTGCCTAAGTAAATGGCACCAATTGATCTTCATCATCATTTATTTTTTAGTTTCTTGAAGCATCCCTCACTCGATAAATGAAAGATTAATATCTCGAGATACGATTAGGCGTCTAAGTGAAAATCTTCCCAACTTATTTTTATAAACATGAATATTTTCATCATCATTTATTTGTTTGCCATCAAAATTGCTTAGATCTGCTTCTTTGGCACCGAGATGTTTGTCACACGGCTACGAAAAGAATTTTCAATTTCTTGATTTTTTTTATGCTAAATCTCCAAAACTATACCTTTTAAACCTGTCCCTTGCAGCAATTTTCCATGTTCTTCAAAGAAGTTTTGAGCTCAAGGGCAAATTCCTCTAACCTGGAAAGTAGAAAGTCTACCATCCATGAAATCTTGTGACTTGCCAAACTGGGAAAGTTTACCAGCCATGCGATCTTGTGCTTTGCGCCATCCACAAACTTCTTTTTTCATTCAATCAAACCATTCTTCTTCTAAAACTGCTGGATCAATTAATTCCAAATTTATGACATATCTAAAAATATATAATGAGTTATAGGGTTATCTTAAAAAGATGTTGATGAAATTGTCATGATTAAAACTTTTAAAAGTGATCTTGATAAGGGAGATATATTATTCATATTTCATAATAGTTGTTTATGTGTCAGTATCAATAAGATAACTATATGCACTCATATATGATCAGTGCTTTAACAACAACAAGCTCAATAACAATATTGATCACAATTTGGATTAAACAAAATGCTCTAATAATTTTGACATCTAATTAATCTGAGTTTTATAAAATTATAATATGGATTTTTGTTAGTCCATATAAAAAATTCTAGCATTCTCTCATTTGGACAACATAAGTCATATTATATTATTTCAATAAAAAAATCAATCATCTAGATTAATCAAATAATATGTGGTCATAACATAATGTCAAAATCGAGTCAGCACTCTTAACAACTAGTCCAAGATGAGACTATAAGTATCTCAACAATGCAGAAAATCATACTCGAAGGAGTACTGATATCATACATGTAAGATACTCATATTCTGTTGATCTAACAAAATGTGATATATGAGTAATGGGAAAGAGCTTCAAAATTGCATGTCAATATGTGATCAAGGTGTATTTCCCAAAAAAATGGCCCAAGCATCCACCCAAGATGCTTTTTAAGATTTAACAAACATCTCAGCACAATAACAAAATGAGACTAAGTCCAAAATGTCTACATAATATGCCATAAAACAAACAAACAAAATTGCGCAGATAATAGTAATAACAATATTATATGGCAATGGTAATAATAATAGTAATATAATTGTTTAAGGTCTCAAGACATAATAATAAAATGAGAATACAATAAAATCACAAAACAAATTCCCGCTAACCCAAAACATTAAAAGACTTCACTATACCCATACATGTTACATGATCAACAAAAAATTTAATAACTAAACCTTTGGTTAGAGGATCTGCAATTATAAGTTCTATAGGGATATGCTCGATATAAGTCTAAAATTCTTGAATATTCTCTCTAACAAACATATATTTTGTGTCAAAATACTTCAAGCGCTTAGAGTTTTTATTGATTTGAGAGAAGCCCACCATGCATAATTATCACAATAAATAGTAAGAGGCTTGAAAATATTTTCCACAACACGAAATTCAGTAATCAAGTTCTCCAACCATACCGCATGATGCGTAGCCTCATAATAAGCTATATATTTTGTCTCTATAGTAGAAGTAGTTATAAGTGTCTATTTAACACTTTTCCAAGAAATAGCTCCTCTTGCCAACTTAAAGATATATCCCGATGTGAACTTGTGGTCATCTAGACGTCTAAACCACCATAATCAGAATCAGAATAGTCTATCATCTCAAGGTGATTTGATCTCCTATAGGTGAGCATATAATCTTTGGTACCCTACAGATACCTCATAACTCGTTTTGTTGCCTGTCAGTGAGTCACACCAAGTTTGCTCAAGTATCTCCCAAGTACACTAACAACAAAAGCAATATCAAGATGTGTACAAACTTGAGCATACATAAAGTTACCAACAACAGAAGCATATAAGACCTTATCTATTTTAGCAACATCTATATCATTTTGAAGACACTGGGTATTAGAGAGTCTTTCATCCTTTTGAATGGGTGTAACACAAGGATTACAAAATTATATATTAAATCTATTTAGAATCCTTTCAATATAAGCTTTCTGAGACAAGCCAAGAATATCATGAGATCTGTCACGGTGAATCTCAATGCTCAGTACAAAAGAGGCATCACCAAGATCTTTCATATCAAAGTGCGTTGTTAACATCTGCTTAGTCTCATTCAGAAAATCAACGTCATTACTAGTCAACAATATATCATCAACATATAAAACAAAAATGATGAATTTGCTCCCACGAAACTTCAAATAAATGCATTGGTCGATAATATTTTCTTTAAAACCAAAATAACCAATAATATAATCAAATTTCAAGTATCATTGCCTGAAAGTCTGCTTCAATCCATAAATAGATCTTCTCAATTTACATACCATATGATCTTTATCATCTTCAATAAAACTATCAAGTTGATCTATATACACATCCTTATACAAATCACCATTTAGGAAGGCAGTCTTAACATCCATTGGATGAAGCTCCAAATCAAAATAAGCAACCAAAGCCATCACAACAAGAAAAGAGTCTTTAGTGGAGAGCAATGAGAAAGTCTCCTTATAATCAATGTTTTCCTTCTACTTATATCGCTTAGCAACAAGTTTGGCTTTATACCTCTCAATTTCACCTGTAGCATCATGTTTGGTCTTAAAGACCCCATTTGCAACCAACAGTTTTACAACCAGCAGGCAACTCCACCAATTACTAAACATTATTCTTTCTCATAGAAAGAATAGCCACAACTTCCAAAACAAAAATTAAAACCAGATTCCTCCTCATAAAAGACACTTAAATGGTATCTTTCAAAACTAAAACTTGTCCAGTACATAACTTTAAAGAAATCATTCCTATATGTTCTACTTTGACTCTAGCTCTATTTCCTACTGTGATCAACTCCCCCCCATTTGGTCTCCTCTTGCTTCTGAATTCCTGCAATGAGTTTGTAACATGAATAGTTGCACCAATATCTAACCACCAGGTATTTGAAGGAACATTAACTAGATTTGATTCAAAACACACTACAGCTAATGGGTTTCCTTTCTTTTTCTCAAGTCAACTCTTAAACTTCAAACAATCAGACTGTTTATGCCCATATATATCATAGAACTTACAATTTCCATTAAATCGATATTTGGGCTTAACACCAGAAGACTCACCAGGACTAGAAGGTTTCCCAAAAGGATATCCAGGCTTATCATTCCTTTTTTTCTTAAAAGGGGCTTATTGTTCTTCCCTTTTAGCAAATTTCTTCTTCTTGTCACCATTCTTGTGAGAATCAAACTGAACACTATAGGCTTTGCTTTTTTTCATGGTCTGCTCCTCTTGAGTAAGAACAGATACAACCTCATCAATAGCCCACTCCTCCTTTTGAGCGTTGTAAGAAGTCCTAAGAACATCAAAATTAGCCAGAAGAGACTCAAACACCTACCAGGCCAGGAAGTCCTCTCCCAACAACACTTTCATGGACATTTAACTTATTGTACCAGTTCACTACCTTCAAGACATGTTCAAGAACACCACTCACACCATCGTATGTAATCTTTGCCAACAAAGAAAGGTAGTAGGCCTTTTCAGTTTTATCAAACTTCTTAAATTTCTCACCAACAGACTTGAGAAACTCCTTAGCATTATTTGTTTCAGGAATGCTCTCTTTAATGGTCTTATCCATGCTATATTTCATAACCATCAAACAGACTTTATTGGATTGAACTCACTTTTCATGTTTCTTCCTATTTGCAGTGGAAGAAGCATTTGTGGGTCTCTGTGTTGGTGTATGCCCTAGAGGTCAATTTATTTTGTCTGTACTAGTTTACATTGTATTATGCTATTTATTTAATATATATAATACATTTCATTTATTGTGTGTTATTTATGATAAACATAATAAAGTCCTTAGAATAATAAGTTTTATTAATAATCACATATTTTATACATTAATAAACCCTCATTTTTAGTCATTTACATTCTTCATGTACTTAATTGATTAAGTCTGGTTATGTTTTATAAGATTGGACTCAAATTGGACTTAATTGATTTTTTTAGCATTATTTGGGTCTTACACTGTTTCTGTATTTTGGTCATATCTTGAGTTCTAGATGTCTAAAAATTATGAATTTTACCTTGTAAGAAAGCTGGGAGAAAGCTCTACAACTTTGATGAGAGCTCAAAGTCTCAATCAGACATCTAGTGGAGCTAATTGGACTTGGAAGACAGAACACGAGTTTTGTGTTTGGAACAACAAGCAGTGTAATCGATGTCGAGCATAACTCGGGCTGTAGGAATTATCTTGGGCTGAAATTTGAACATTTGAAAGTTAAGACCCAGATCTACAACTTTCATGAGAACACAAGAGCTCATTCGGACAGCTTAGAGGTGATATTGGGTCTAGAAGTCAAAACAGAGGTGCTGAAACTGAGCCTGAATAGTCTGCAGTAATTGGGTCATAACTTGGGCTGTAGGATGAATTTTTGGATGATTTTGGTGCCATTGGAAAGCTGAGAGAAAATGCTACAACTTTCATGAAGACCATGTTGCTTCATTCTGATGGCATCCATGAGATCAGCAATGAATGATTTCGGAGACAAAGAATCTCAATAATCCAACCACTAATTCAATAATCCAACCACTCAACCAATCATCCAACCACTCATCCACCTACTCTTAATCAGTCCCCTTATCATTTTGTATCCCTAATCCTCTATAAAAGGGCACCATTGGCTGATCATTTGGTGCACTTGGTGTTAGGCTTAGTTTTTACAAGTTATGGTTATGCTTGTTTCTTGTTTTACTTTGTTGTAATTTTCTCTTGTTCTAAAGTGAAGCTATGTTCATCTTTCTCTTTTTCTCTCTTTCTTTCTTCTTATCTATGAGTAACTAAATCTCCATCTTACTTGGGTGAAAGATTGAAGCTCTTGGTAATGAAATAAGGTTAGATTATTCTATTTCTTGTGCTTAAAAGATATATTATTAAATGGACATTATATGTGTTGTATTTTGTTTCCAATTAATTTAGAAACCTTCTTTGTATAATGGAGATCTTGATTTATTGTAGACAATAGGATTGGCACAGTGAATGCTTGAACTCATTTACAAATGTTGGTAGATAATTAAAGGAATCATAATATGATTGCATATATAATTGAACTTTGAATGTTATATTTTCCGATTAGAACCTCCGTTGTGTGTGGATTTCAATTGAGTTATAAAGAGAAATAATCTTGTCTTTAATTTATTACCAAGAGTGGATCTTCTAATCCAAGCAAGTTCTTAAATTTATTTGTGAACATTTTCTATTACTTTTGGTATTGTGACAAATCCTTTCCTACCTCAATTAATTTTTCTTCATCAATTCCCTGTGGATCGACCTCAGACTCCCGAGAAATTTACTACTTGAGACAACCTGCACTTGGGTTTGCATCTTTAAATCCCGCAGTCATTTATGCTATAGGACATCAAGTGAATGACTTGATCGTGAGATCATGTTGGATAAAAATAGAACACTATTTTTAAATGTCTCTAAGTAAGTATTATTGTTAATCAGGACGACAATAGTGCATTAAGACTAGTATATGTGTAGACTGATGACCACATCTCACGAGTCATGGATATGAGATATCAAGTCTTCACATGGGTACATATTAAAGTAATGATGTATTAGACTGACCTACCATGAGAACATTGCATGGATCGTTACGTGAATGTCATAAGTGATTCTCATAGTGACAATGGTGTATGTGGTCCTTTGACCTGAAATCACTATGATTCCTACATTAGGAGTTATATGTTTTAATGTCATCAAACGTCATCTGTAATAAGGTGATTATAAAGTTAGTTATTGGACATACTGCGAATCATGCAGAGGAATGGAAGTGACTTAGATGGGATTTATCCCTCCTACATAACAAGAGTGATATCTTTGAGCCCCCTAATTGAGTGAGACTATGAAATACATGGTCATGCTCAAATGAGTTAATATGAGATATTGATCTCATTTTTTATTACCACGTCTGCTCGAGTATCAGGAAACGGAAGATTGAACTATACAAGGGTGACACGTTACATGCCTTGTGTTCAATCTAGATATCAGAACAAAAGGACTAAATTACATGGTAACATTGATCACAGAAAGGTTATGTCAAATCACTGATATTCTCATTACTTGGATAACAACAATGTGTTGCTAGATACCACTCACTACTTGTAATATTAAAATGAGATTTTAATATTGTTGCTAACGTCATTAGAACCTACAGGGTTGAATACTTAGAGCAAACTTAGTTGGAGCAAGGATCCAAGTTGGACTCGGATTCAATTGTGGGTCAGACTCATAATAGATGAGTCTAGGGTTGCACAGCTTACCTTACTGCTGCTCTCATTTGCATAAGGCAGCAGATATTATAAATAGCACTGATAAGAGGCTGTCAAGATAAGCATTACAAACCATAGCCGCGCTTGATAGAAACAATGAGTGAGAGAGTGACAGGTTTCTCTTCTCTTTACAGCTAGCACTGTGACAGAGAGGTCAGACTCCAAGACTGCAGATGTTGGACGTTTTGCAAGTTTGTTCGTGTGGATAACGTAGAGGCATCATCATTGTTATGGTGGTTATGATTTGCTTGATCGTTTTCCCATCTCGCTTCAAGAGGTAAACTCAAAAATCACGAATTATGGTCTTTTCACATGGATCCTTAGTGAGAATTTTTTATTTTTTTCGTTGTGTGATGTATCCGCAATTCCTAACACTCTAAGGTTCATCCTTAATGAGAGCAGCATCAACATTAGAGACAGTAAGGATCAATTTCACATAATCCACTAAGTCCTCATAATTAGTCTCATTCAATTTTGTCAAAGCATTCATTTGCATTGATAAAGTTGAAAGAACGATACATTAGAGGGAGATTTTGTCAAGCATATCAACATGTACAATATTTGAGCAAATAACCATAATGGAGCTTTCTCATGCAATTGTAATCCCGCCTAAGGGTCCCGAATTATAACACATGAGTAGACTCTCACATCAAAATCATGTCCTTAAAGTTAGTACCGAAATGATATCAAGAACTCTAAGGACACAACCTTAATTCCTTTAACAAATCATCAGGAATCATATTAATGAAGACAAGCTGATAGGGTAAGTACATCATCAACATGATCCCCAATGCAACATTATTAACAAAATATTAACAAAATGACACCTCAACATAATTGATCCCGTAAAGGCAAGCCCACAATCATGCAAAGTATCCCAAAATAACACCACAATACTTTATACAACAGCTCTCAAAATCAAATTGCATAAATAACAACAAGATAAATAGCTTTCAAAACATTACATATTAATTTATGCAAAAAAAAGGCACCGAAAATTATTTCAATAACCAAACAACATCAACTCTGAGAGTGCACAATATATATCATGTCCAAAAATATCACAATAACACACAAAAATTTTCAGAGGCAAAAGAGGAGAGCTTCCTTATCTGTTTCCTTATTAAACGAGACGTATGACCTAGTTCATGGTGAATGGGTCGCGCACAATTTTTTCCTAAATTCTCAGTCATTTCATGCAAGTTATAACTCGTTTGAATCAGAAAAATGAGATCTATAATTCCTCTAAGTTAATTTAATAATAAGCAACTCATTATTAAATTGCTTATTATCGGTCAAAGATTCCATTAACCTGCAATAATGGGTAAAGTATAGGATGCACCAATACTCCATAACTAAGGAGAGAGCATAATAAAATTGGCCTTTCTTTTATCTCTAACTTGCGTGTCAGAATATATTTTGCAAGTACACCTGTCACCATGCTTCACAGCATGAAAATGCTCTAGGAATTTGTGATAATTAAAGATAGCAAAATATCTTGTAACAATTACATTCAATCATAAACCAATACACGCATAAAAATTAAATATTAAAAAGCCCAAGCAATTTATGTTGGTTTAGCCTCAAATCTTGAGACCTTAAGTGATTTTTCCACCATCAACCAAGCTTGAACTTAAGTGATTAGGAAACATATACAATACTAAGTACTTCTCACACTCTTAATATGACTCACCTTAGTATTTAAGATTCTGACTTCAAGGGATACCACATTCTTGAACCAATA
Source organism: Ormosia emarginata (assembly GCA_029884605.1). NCBI lineage: Eukaryota > Viridiplantae > Streptophyta > Magnoliopsida > Fabales > Fabaceae > Ormosia > Ormosia emarginata. The sequence continues at coordinate 22,499,565 of JAQQTP010000077.1, read as the reverse complement.
TCAATTGAGGGATAGAGTATTAATATATTCTTCTAAAATATCTTCTTAATAATTATCCTAACATTTAATAAAAAATATTAATTGAAGATATATATATATATATATATATATATATATGATCATTTATATATTACACTCATTTTCAGGTTAAACATAATCTCAATCATTAGATGAAAGTGGATCTAACGATTGAAAAATGAGTGTAAGTCAAGAAAACAAAGAACATTCAATACTTTACTGAAGAAAACACTTGTTGGTAGTAGTTAGAAAATAAATGCAAAATCTATAAGGTTGTTGTCCTTCTATCCCCATATGATCATATATGTTTCTAGAGCTATGTCATGAAAGCCTTTGAGCTAGTTGAGACTCTTCAACCTTTGTGGCATACTATTGTAGAAAAAAAAATGTTTGGATAATTTTAGCTTATCAATTCAAGGGTGCATAATTAGTCATTACCACTTACTTTTGTTTTCCCCTAGGCAACGTTTAAGGTACATCTCTTCATTCAGGGAGCATCTGCTCCTTGTAATTTTAACCATTCACTACTAGAAAATTAGGTTTTAGAGACCGATTTAGAGACTGATTTATTTCGGTCTCTATAGAGACCGAAATAGAGACGGATTAAAAAACAAAAATCTAATTTGCTACCGAAATAAAATCGGTCTCTAATTCGGTCTCTAAATTTTTTAGAGACCGATATTTCGATCTCTAAATAAAAAAATTACAAAAAAATACATAAATACGTAGCGTTTGAAAATTCAGTTGCTAAAAAAAATAAAAATGTATCTTATTATTAGAGACCGATTTTTTGGCCTCTAAATAAAAAATTTACAAAAAAAATAAATAAATATGTAGCCACTGAAAATTCAGTCACTAAAAAAATATATCTCATTATTAGAGACCATTTTTTGGTCTCTAAATAAAAAATTTACAAAAAAAATAAATATGTAACAACTAAAAATTCAATCACTAAAAAAATAAAAATATATCTTATTATTAGAGACCGATTTTTCAGTCTCTAAATAAAAAAAATAGCGACCGCAAATTCGGTGCTAAAACCTATATCATATTTGATTTTTAAAACCCCTCCTCTGCGTCCTTCTCCCAAAACATTCACCCCTATCAGATTTTCCTCTCTCCCTCATTTCCCCTCACCAGCCACATCCTTCCTCTCATCACCGTACCTCTCACCAATCCACACTTTGTCCACCACCACAAAACCCATAGCCACTGTCCCCTTCAACTCCATTACCACCGTACACCACCAACCCACGAACCTCCAACACCGCACACCATGATCCGCACGACCCGTGCACCAGCGCGACCCACGACGCGCCACCCAGACTCAGGCACCAGCGCGACCCGCGTCCCAGCTGTCCTCCGTGAACTCACCTCGCACTGCTCCTACTCACACCGTGCCAGAAAACTACTTCAGATCTCGGATCCATCCCAGCTGTCGCGTCCCGCACGACCCGTGCCTCCTCACCGCACCGCACCGCGAGTCCCAGCCATCCTTCACCGGGTTGCAACCCTCCAACCCACCAGCCACCACGAATCTCCCCTGCCCCTGTGAGCATCGTTTTTCCAGCAAAAAAAACGGAGCCCTATTTCTTTTTGTTACTTTTTTTTTGTTTTTTATTTGAAACCAAACTTTTTTGGTTGCATGCTCTGAAATAGTACCATAGAGGGACTAACTTTGGCTGGACTACTGGTGGACCTTTTGTTGCTAGTAGCTATGATTATGATGCACCGATTGATGAGTATGGTATGTAGTATTTCAACCTTTATATTCCATATTTATTGTTGACACTAGTGTTTCGATTTGGTTCTTTAATCTGTTGTGATTTAGTAGTTCTGAGTTAGTGTTTTGATTTGGTTCTTAATTTGTTTCAATTTAATGGTTCTTTAATCTGTTGCGATTTAATCACAGGTCCAAACTCAGGCCATTTGGCTCTTACTTGTGAATGTGATTTTTCGTTGGTTATTTACTTTACTGTGAATTAGTGAATGTGATACACTGATACATATACATACCTTGATTCCATGATTTTTTATTTAAAGTTACTATTTGCTTCTTTTTTCTGAGTCTTGTATGTTCTGTACTATTTGGGTCTTTGTTCGTGTGAATTGTTGTTGTCTCTGGTTATGACTTGTGAATTGTTATTCCCTGTTCTTGAGTTTGACGACTTTGATACATGCATACATTTTAGTAGATTGGATGATACTTAGCTCCTTTAAATGTCACAATCATGTTATCTATTATGGAAATTGATTGATAACATTATGCAGTCTCTATGTGTGAAGCCCCCTTCACATTTGTAATTACTTTCTTTATCATTTTAACTTTAATTTTCACATCCACTACTGACTGGTTCAGTTTCAGTTAATTGCCTTGCATTCATGACCATAACCATGTTCATTTGCTATTGATTGAGTTAGAATAGGGGTTGTCATCAAATTTTATCTAAAAAAGGAAATGCCATAAATACTGGTGGACTTTTTCTTGTTACTTGAATTCTGAGTTTGTTTCAGACTTAAGATGTCAAGTCATTGCTTCAAGTTATTGAGAGAAAACTTGAAAAAGCTATGAAGTCTGTTGTTGATGCTTCCATTCCTAATGTGTTGAAGGTGGTCAAGATGGAGAAGCCGTAGTAGTATGGGACTATCCTTTTTTGGGTCCTGGACTTGGACTTTGATAGTGTTATTGGCTTCTAACTTAGTGGTCCAGTCTATTAGTATTATGTGTAAATAAATCTGGTGGTTTTATTTTTTTGGGGGGGCCTTGGGTTGTTAAAGATATTTATAAGATTTATTTATTAATTAAGTTATTATTGAAGACTATGCTCTTGTGTTGTTATCTGGTTTCAATTTGACCATGCCTTTTCAATGAAGACTCAGGCTGCAGTGCAAGGAACTGAGCACATTTTAGCCTGACATGAAATTTGGATATATCTTTACTTTTTTCATATTGGGGTTCATTACTTGCTGCATTTTCATTATTCTTCTAATCCTATGTTTGAGGTTGAGGCACAAAGGCACTAGGTTCTGTTTGATGTTCAGCAGGTTAGAATGGAAATCTTTTTTTGTCTTCCTCATTTTACTTCACTTTTTCTTGTGTTGGGTTCTTAACTTTGTGTCTTTTCTCATATGAATTACCTATTATTTTTTACATATCATGGCATCAATATAGTTTGAAGCTGTATTTTACATATAAAGTTTGTTTGTGTTTCTGCTCTGCCTATATATAGCTAAGTTTTTTTTTTTCAAAACACCTTCGAGGTCCTTACAAAATTAGACAACAAATTGATTGTAGCTTCTTATAGAGAAAGAAGTTAAAGATAGATTGTACCTTCAGTGTAGGTGTATATAAGCATTTCGTATGTGAGCACTTACATGTGTTGATTAACAGAAAATCAAGATCAATGGAAGGGAATAGCATAGCTAATCAAATGCTTCAGAATGCACCACAAAGTTGCAAGTTGATTGTTGTACGTGAATGGACGGATACTGTATGTTTAGATTAGAATATGCAACTTAGAAGGTTGGTTTTATTTTTCTGCTATATATGCCAAAGAAGAAAGGGATCTGACTCTAAAATCTAAGCCAACTCAGTTCTCCCTCTATTTCTGCATACAAGGCAAATGGAATCCTTAAAAGTTAAGAGATATTTTTTTTAAAAAAAAATTGTTTCGTGTGAAAATAGGTTGATATTGCAGAGTATATATAGCTTGAGGTTGGAGAGAGTAAAGCTTGCAGTCATTGTATAGAAATTTGGATGAGGAATGGAATCAGAGTTTCAAAGTTGGATATGATTTCACACCAAATGGTTGCTACAGGCCTAGAAGAAAAGATCTCTGAATACTCTGAAAGCAAAGCTACTAAAATAAGATTTTAGAGGTTAATTTACTTTGCAAAATAGATTGTTGCTTCTTAATTCTTATAAACAAACCTGTTAGATATAGACTGTATTTGCCTTCCTTCATTTTTTTTTCAGTTTCATCATTAATGTATTTTGTAGTTATTTCATATGATATGGCATGTCTAACATGCCTCAGGCTCAAGAAATAAGCTAACTACAAAAAATAGGTAGCATGATCAAGTTCTTGCTGTCTTCCATGACCGAGCTGTCATGCCTATGTACTTCATTATTCGGAAGAAAATGGAATTTCTTTGCTGATTTATTTAGAAAAAATTGTATGTTTAGAAACACCTTGCCATTATTCTTTTTCTCAGAGTTTTCTGAATTCCAACCACCATATTCCAACATGTCACATTGCATTTTGAAATTTTAATTCTCCGACATCCTAAAATGCTCTGCATCTGAATCCATCCTAGAAGGCGTTTTACTCCCTCAGGTGGTTATAAATCCTCTTTTCCTTCTGCCTAAAATCCTCATAAACCCTCCAAAGTAAATATCTTTCCTCTGCAGAATCAACACGCTTTACCTGTTCAAACACCAAATTGTATGTTCAAACACTTTTATGTTTACTTTGACTCCCTTGATTTGTATAATTGGTTAAATATCCCAATCAATGCCATTCATTTAAGTTAGGAAGGTTAGGTTTAGACTATAAACTTGATTTACTGCCAACTTGTGGCTGGGGAGCACTTTTTTGCAGTTACGTGCTCATTTTAGCATCCAATGTTTATTCTTAACTTTGTCTTCCTAAACAATTTGACACTTGGCTTGAATTTCAAGATACAATAATATAGGCAACCTGAGTTACCCTCGGTAAATTGAACTTATTATAGGAAACTCAGACAGAAAAAAAATCTGGGAAAAATGATTGAATCCTATTTTAGTTTGGCATGCAAATCTAATATGCTAATTAATTTTTTTTCTTTTGATATAGGTGGGTTGATAATCATTTGGTACATGTTCTGTCACCTAACATATACTGAAATACTTCTGGAGCACTTGAGTCCTTTGACTATATCAGCAGCAATGGTAAGTTGTTTTGTCTTTGCTATAGGTATTTGTTAATTATTTACATTTAGACAAAAATGTGTTTTCATTTATATTTCTGTGTACCAAGTTTTCTGTTATATTTCCTTAGGTTTGTTCCCATAAAGTTTTTTTTTCATTCACTAGATACCTGTTATCAGGTGAGTAAAGAAACTCAAACACGTTAGCTAAGAGATATCAAGTACTCAACATTGCATAATTGTGTTTGGGACATGTTCTTTCCTGATAATATTCATTATTTATTTTTAAAGTTGAGAATGGATCAGCTTCACACACCTCCATTCATCCTTAATTTTGCAACTTCAAATGTGGCCTTGGTGCAGTGGTAGGTAAATTTTGTATTATGCTTTTCTTATAAGTGTGTTTTGTTGTGAGTTGAAGCTCAAAATTAAAGGTATTCATAAGAATTATTTATGAATTAAATAATTATTAAAGACTATGTACGTGAGTTGTTATCTGGTTTGACTTTGAAAATGACTTTTCATTGAAGACTCAGGCTATAGTCAGTGATTGTTTAAATGTAAACACACAAGTCATGCATTAAAGTTGTGTTTGGTGTCTTACAATGATGCTCTATGTATACACAGCGATGTCTTCGATTTGTTTCATGCAATTTTAATTTTGAGACTATATAGTTCTCCATCTCTGCTAGCCTGTAGGTTTCGTTTGTCCTTCTTCTAATCCAGATGCCATGAATCTCTTATGTTCTCTTCTCTGCTCTTTATTATACAGTAGATTATATTGCTTATGGTGGTCTTCAGATTGATGACTGACACATTTCTGGTAGGACCATTCTTTGCTATGTTATTTGTCTTTCAAACCGTAATAAGAAAAAAATGGAAATGAGTTATAGGAAGAAAAAAATTGGGTTGTCTACATACAAAACCTGGAGATTGTGATCTTATATTGATACTCTCATATCTATGTGTGTTCTTTTTACATTAGAAAAGTTTAAGTGCTGATATGCTAAGTTATGGGGTCTGTATAATTTTAATTTTTTTCCTAAGAAATTTGTATTAGCAGGCTGAGAACTTATTTGCTGCAGCCTTGGACAGTGATGATCTACTCTATCTCAAGGAGCAAATGGAAGCTGAGGAGGATGCAGAATGCCTCCTGCGTTGCACTGAAAAATGGGCATTTGCTACATTTAAGATATCCTTTTGTAGTCATTGTAACAGATAACAATCCTTAAGGAGTCGTGTTTTCTTAATGTCTGATCAAAGTCATCATACTTTCTTATTGCCGCTTGAAAACTGTGAGTCTTACTTTCTGAGACCTAGATGGCCATGGAAGTGCGCTGGTAATGAAAATATGTAGAAGTAGGATCTTTCTTCTAGTGTGATGATTTGTCTTTGCCACTGGAAATCATTTACTTTGAAATAAAGGAATATATTGTCTCTCTCATCCTTGTCATTTAATTTATGATTTCACTCTTTCCTATCCTTGTTTGTTCTCCTTTTCACTAATGATTAAAATATTGGATCTATAAATATAAGGTTGCTTGAATTTATTTACATGCATTAGTGCTGATACTCAATGCCTTTTTTATTATTAATAGCTAAAATAGATGTTTTATAGGTGCCTGAATTGGAAATTCAACTTTTGTTATTAATTAAATTTGAATTTTGTCTCAATTTTGTGTATTTTATGTAATTCTGAAGCAAGACAGAATTGATGCTTCTATCAGGAAATTTTTGCCTGTTAAGTGACTATTTTTGTTACTTATAAGTTGGTTAAATAAAATTGACAGAGTATAAGTTTGTTAGAAATCTTAATTTAAGAACTTGAATTACTGAAATAATATTTCAAGCTATATGATTGTAATATAGTTTACAGTCTTAATTTTGATTCAATGAATTAAAATCACAGATGTTACATTTTGAGTGTAATTATCTGATCCAAATAATATTGTAATTTTTTTAAATTTTTTTTATATAGAGACCGATTTAGTGATCGATTTTATAAAATATATAATATATTTAGCCTTTTAGAGACCTAGGTTTAGAGATTGATTTAGAGACTGATAAATCAATATCTAGTTTAGAGACAGATTTAGCGATCAACTTTATAAAATATATAATATATTTATGTTTTTAGAGATAGATTTAGAGACCGATTTAGAGACTGATTCAGAGACCGATTTATCGGTCTCTAAAAAATCGGTCTCTAATGTGCTTTTTTTGAAGTATAATTGACTAATATTTGACCGAAAATTAGAGACCGGTTTAGAGACCGAAAAAATTAGTCTCTATAAAATCGGTCTCTAATATTTAGCGACGAGGCTTTTAGAGACCGATTTAAATCGGTCTCTAAATCGGTCTCTAACTATTTTAGAGACTGATTTTCTTGATTTAGAGACTGAAAAATCAGTCTCTAAAACCAAAATTTCTAGTAGTGGTTAGATATGTTAAAAATGAGATGCATGATAGAGATTAAAAAAGGGTTACTTGTTGAATAGGTAAATTGATGAAGTCTGTAACTGCAAATGAGTCTCTAAAAAAAGAGGTTATTATACAAAGTTTTTGTAAAAAAAAAATTGAAACTACACCTTTCATGTTTTATTATTTTTATTTTAGTTCATTGTCTTCTTTCTTGGGCAAGTTGGTCAATGATGACACGGGTCACACAACCCGCTTTCAATCTTTGCATTTTAACATCATTTTGATCAATTTCAAGCTTTTGTTTCTTCTAGAATTTTGATTTAGGAATGTTTCATGCTATTAAGTTTAAGTATTGATGATGAAATATTTTTGTAAGAAAATTGTTGGGTTGATTGATTTGAGTATAGAAGGAAAGTTTTCAAATTTGATTTTTTTTCCTCTGTAAATTTGTTGATATATGATTGATTATGAGTCAAAACTTTTCATTTAAAAAGAGTAAATATCTCTCTTAAATATATATAGTGATTTGATGAGTTGATTGATTTTTATTAGGATTAAATAACTTTACATATTCATCTCCAACGGTCAAGCAAGTTTTCTGGAGAGCCCTTTGGTTCCAACGGGTGAAAGATTGCAAAATGTTAGTTATACTCAAACCAGAGAAGAATAGCAACTAAAACAGCACCTACTGGGCGAACTAGCAACTACTGGGAGCGAAAACAACAACTACTTAAAAACATACGAGCTGCATATCACATGAGTTTTAAAGTCTCTTAGTTAATTTTTTGCAACCTCCAACGGCTAGCAAATGTTAAGGGAAACAATCCATTATATATAGAAGGCCTTGAAAAGGATCAAGGACAACCCACTTGCTCAAATCAAAAGTAAGGAATTGCTGAGAGTTTGTTATATCTATCTTCTCCTCCTAGTTAGTTCTACACTTGTGTATCCACTCTATAGAGAGAGTTTGTTTTTGGAATCCATTGTAGCTCATTTTATAAGAGGATAAAGGTGAAATAAACTATTGTAAGGTTGCTCTTCTTCGGGTAGAAGCAGAGAGAGGTTTGGTGGTGGTATCCTTGGTGAAAGAAACCATTGTAACTCTACTTTGAGGTTAAGGTAGAGGAAGGTTCGTTGGAGTCCTTTTAAGAGAAAATTCTACAAGTAAAAAAAATCTCAAGCTTTTGTTTGGGGACTGGATGTAGGTTGCAGATTGTGGTCGAACCAATATAAAATCGTTTGTGCATTTCTCTCTACCCTTTCTTCTTTACATTCATTTTTTACTTGTGTTTATATTACAATTGTTTTGTAATATTTAAATTTTCTGTTATTGAACCCTATAGAACCAATTTACCCCCCTCTTGGTTCTATCATATGCAATTTTGGTGATGAAAAATAAGCCAAAAACTGAAAGAAAAAAAAATGTAACAATTTTTCTAGCCATTTTCCACATGATTCATAATCATTTTCGTGATGTTCACACACTTTTGTTCTCAAACCCAACCCCAACATCCTCCATAGCAATAGAGCCTTCATCACAAAATAGCACCTGCACTTGAGCCACCATGCACCAACGACTGCAACCCACCAACCACCACCTTGAACCCATGGCCATACAAACCAAACGCACTAGTCGTTGTTCCTCTATAGACGAGCCATCAATCCCCTTAAGCATGGACCGAACCATCGTAACCCGTTGTGCCAACTCCCATCGTTTCGTCAACCCCCATCATGCCTTTCCACCAATGTCTTAGCCTTAGTGTCCTTGCCAAGCCACACAAAACAGACTAAAAGCTCGCTTCCATTTGCTATAGAGCCAACGCACCACCCTTTATTTCAGTTGTGGAGTAAAATGAAATTTAGAAATCCTATAGGACTAAAACATAAAAAACCCAAAGAATTACATTATAAATTACAAAAACTTATTATAGTCACTTGAGTCAAAGGAATGCCGGAATAGAGCACCATAAAAGCCTCATTTCCCCTAATATGGAATAAAAGAATCTATTTTCTTAGAGTAGGGTTGAATGTAAAAGGTCGAAGACAAATTGTTAGCTATTTTCCATCTAAAAATAAAGGAAAATGTTTTGTGTCCAACTTTTATATACACATCGTATGTTAATATAAGAGAGATATCAAATCATCTTATATGCAACTGTAGCAATCTCACGGGAGACAAATGAGTTTGTGATTGGATTGAAAAAATTTAGACGTATAAAAGTTGGACGAATAACAAGACTGAAAAATAAAAGACTGCCCTTGATAAGGGTAATTTTATAGTGACGTTAAGGGTTTACAATGATCCTTACATATTATCTATCGAGGATGATGTTGGCACTAGGAATCGAAATTAAACTTTTAAGCAAAGTGTTAAGATCCTTATCAGTTATGAACCAACCTCCTCCATTAACAATTAATTTACAATAATTTCTTATCAATAAAAATATAGTTGAAATATTTTTACATAATTCCATGATATTGAAGTAAAGATACTTTTGTAGACAGGTTTACACAAGTTGTGTAGACTAAATTAATCAACAAATGACACTTGTCACTTTTAATATAAAATAATTATGTAACAAAAGAATCTATGTAATTATTCAAATGTTGATTGGTTTAGTCTACATAATTGTGTAAACAATCTTTGTCTACACAAGTATTTCTTCATATTGAAGATATGGATGTTGCTTTAACGTATATTTTGACCAACAAGAAATGCTCCCTATATCTTTCAAGTTATACTTACTCATGTCTTACATAAAATTTCATCTGATATAATTCAAATGGAAATAACACTACAAATTCAAAACTAGATTATCTTAACAATTTACATAACAGTGTATTTGGATGATAGGTAATGAGGGGGATAGAAAGGAAATGAGGAAAAGATAAATAAGTTCCCTTGTTTGAAAATGTAAAATTGCATAGGAAAGGAAAGGAACTAAAGGGGAATAGTTCCGGCTCTCTTCCCCTTAAAGGCCTCATTTTTGTTCCTCCCAAAATTAAGGTAAAATGAGGAGAACTAAAAAATTTTACAAGTTAAAAATATTATTTTACATTTTATCTCTTATCTTATTTATCAAATTTGGTCGAAAATAAAGACTAATTTCATAAATAGTGGTCGGCTTCATCGTGCTTAACAAGAGAAGAAAGAGTTGAGGCAGGTACCTTTCTTATATACTTCATCGTGTAACTCCATTGATTTTTTTGCCATTCTTATTTTGATAATAATGTGGCCATATTCATTTATCAACGACTATGAGCACTCGTTATGTTCATATATATTTCAAATTATGTTTAAGTTTTTTTTTAGCCTTTTTTTGTCAAATTTTTTTTGTCAAGTTCTTGGAAATTGTTATTTTTTGGTAATATCGTTGATAAGGTACTTATTGACATTGCTATTATTTTTTGGTATATTTAGATATGGTGCTATTGCATATGATGTCTATTGACGATGTTATTTAGTTATTGGAAATATTGTTCTTTTGGTAGATATGACGATGCTATTATATGATATTATTATATTTAGTTTTATGGAAATAATGTTATTGCTTTTCCCAACAATTGTATATTTAGTTCTTAGCAATATTATATGTTGTTTTTTTATCCTATGATAATGTGTTTGGGACCTGGACTTCTCTTCTTTGGATAATTAACCAAGATATTTTATGTAAGTATTTTATTATGAAGTTATCTTATATATATGTTTCATATTTTTTAGGTGTGTATGTTGTAATTGATGGTAATTATTGCAAAATCTATTTCAGATGGTAATTATACAACTTATGTTGTGTACGATTGCATTATATGCTATAAAAAAACAATAAAATAAAAAAGAATTGAATTCCATCTAATATAAGGGAATAAAGAGAAAGAGTTCAAGATGAAATAATGAACCTCAAGACTGGTGGATACTTGAACCTCGAGATTGTGTAGGAGCCATTGATGGCACGCATGTGCGTGTAAAAGTCCCTATAGAAGAAGACTCTAAATATCGCAGTAGGAAGGATTTTCCAATACAAAATGTCTTGGTAGCATGCATTTTTTATTTGAAATTTACATATGTCTTACTTAGATGGGAAGGAATAACCTCTGACTCGAGAATTTAAAAACATGCATTGACACGTCAGCATGCTCTAAAATTCAAGAAGGTAACATATAGTGTAAAACATATTCTTTAAATACTTAGTTATAAACATTTTAATGAGTTTGGACTTGGTTTTTTAGGAAAATTCTATCTTGTTGATATTGAATTCATGTTAAGGAGTGGATTAATCACACCTTACAAGAGAGTTCGATACCACTTAAAAGAATATTCAAGGAATTCACCTTGAAATTCTCATGAATTATTCAACCTTCAGTATGCATCATTATGAAATGCAATTGAAATAGCCTTTGGTGTTTTGAAAAAAAAAAGGTTTAATATCCTTGATACAACAGCCTAGGCTTGTTATAGAATCAAAACTCAAAAAAAGATCATATTAGCTTGTTCTATTTTGCATAACTACTTGATAGGTGAAGACCCAAATGAGAATGTTCTACATGAAGTGGATCATGAAATGGCAACAAGAAGAGGATCCAATGAAGAATACCAATGCAAAAATGATGATTATGTTGAAGAAGCAACTAGAGGAGAATTGATTAGAGTCCATTGCAACTAATATGTGGGCTACTTATAATATACACTAAAATTGTAAGTGTTTGTTTAGTGTATGAATTAGACTTGTTTCAATCCACTTTACTTGTACGTGTCAAAGACTTGATCAAATTTCATGGTTTGTACTCATGTGGAATTTATTTTGAGGTTTGTTAGGTACTTTATATATAAACCTTATTAATGATTAAATAATGATTACTTGTATTGCATTATTTTTTATGTATTGTGTTTTGATGTGAATTTACATATATAGAAGGAACCAAAAAAAGTAAGAAAGCCCAAAGGTGTTACTTGGACAACTGCTATGGATGAAGCTTTGATTAATGCATATTTGCATCAGCAAAATTTAGGAAATAAACCAAGTGTCACTTTCACAACTCATGCCTTGGATGCCATTTTTAAAGAGATGAAAGAACAATTTCCTAACAAACCAATCAACAAAGAGAAAATGCAAGATCACATGTAGTATATAAAAAGTAAGTTTAGTGGTTGTTATGACTTGTTTAAGAATGGCCTTAGTGGCTTTGCATGGAATCCGATAATAACTATGTGGAGTGTTGAACTTGAAGTTTGAGAGAACTAATTGAGGTATTTATTATATACACATTCATACTAGTTGTGGATTGATTATTATTATGAAAAAGTTGAATAGTTTTGTATCTATTTTTTATGTTTTATTTTAGTCAAAGCCTGTAATTGTTGAATGGAAAGATAAACCTATTTCATATTATGATAAACTGGTTAAACTTTATGGAAAAGATAGAGCAATAAGAAAACATGCGGAAACTACTTTTGAAATGAGACAATGAAGAGTTGTAAATGGTGGGAATGACCCTCATGACACCACAGATGAAATTGACCATTTAATATCCACTAACAAGGTAATATTGAAAAAATATGGCATAACTGATGAAGAAGTTCATGATTTGAACTCTCTTGGAATGACTTCTCAAATCCATTCTCAGGGTGTAACCTCATCAAAAGGTAGAAAAAGAAAAACCAGAACTAAGGAGAATGATAAAGACTTGGTGGCCGGTGATTACTAAATCAATGGAGAAGATAGTTGATGTATTTGATAAGTGTACAACAAAATTGGTCAAGTGCCACCAAAAGCATACTATATCTGAAGATATAATATGGAAACAATTAGAGGACTTGGATGTTAAGCAAGACATGTTACTAATGGTTTATTATCATCTGGTTCAACACCTTGATGTTATGAGAGCTTTGCTTGGCTGTCCATTTGAAAGACGTAAAAGAATGTTAAAGCATCTTGTGCCACGCTACTCTCCAAGCAATTAAGTTTTGGAGACATCTAATCATGTTTAAATTATTTTATGAATTGTTTTGATGTTTTTCCTTATGGATTTGTATGTTATTTTGGATTTTCTTATATGGAACTTATCTTCGACACAGACTTTTGAATAAGAAAATTATGTTATGAAAAGCTTTTAGGTTTTTCTTTTACTTGAGTTATTTTGTTATTTTATAATTGTTTCTTTTACATTGTTGTTGATGAACTTATCAACCTCCAAGCAATTCATGGGAAAGTCATTTACATAAGAATGTCTTCGGCCTACAAGATTTAATTTTGTGAAAATATAAATGAAAATAACAACAAAATAAAATATTAAGTATCTTTGTTTTTTAAATAATTAAAAGGATAATTTAGGAAGTTAAAAATTATAATAGTTCTTTTATGTTCCTTTATAATTAAACTCTCAAACAAAGGTAATAGAGTTTTGTTACATTTTTTTATTAATCTTTCAAATAAAAAAAAATAACTTTGTTACATTTCTTTCATTTCATTTTTAACTTATTCTCTCTTATTCTATTTTGTTCTATTAATAAGAAAACATCCAAAAGATACTTTAAGTGAAAGACGTTATAAACTACAAATAGTATGCACATATTAGAATTCCGCAAACTGACATTAATAAGCCACTTAGCAGGGAGTATAGTAAGTTGACTCTCAAAAATTGGCTCGCTGCGTAGTTAAGAGAATTATTTTTCTCTCAAGCTGTAAAACCAAAAAGTTTACATTATAAGAATAGTAATAAACAATGTTGGTACAAATATCATTGCAGTGAACCGAAAGTAAAAGGACAAATCTACTAACTAAAACAGTAAAAGGAAAAATACGAAGGGAATATGAAAATATTCACAAATTTTAGCACTTATAAAAATGTAATTATTTCACTAACTGTCGAGTAAATGCCAATCATTTATACTGATACTAACTTTAGATATATGTGTAAGGAGAGTTTTGGCGGTGTCTTTAATTCCTCGTCATTTAAATAACTAATTATGCGATAAGAAATTTATATTTTCTATTTAGTGGCATGTTATGCATTTCTTTTAAGAATAATTTTAAATTTTCCTAATCTATCTTATTAATAATTTTTTTAATTATTAAATAAAAAAATATTAATACTTTTTTATATTTTTAAGATTCTAACTGTATTTAATTTTTTATTTAATATTTTTTTATTAGATAGTAGGAAAATTATTAGAAAGATACTTTAAGAAGATATAGCAAAATTTAGAATAATTCTAAATCTTCATAATCTATCTTTTAATAATCCTCTTAATTACTAAATAAAAAAAATATTAAATATTTTTTATATTCTCAAAATTTTAATTGTATTTAATTTTTTATTTAATACTTTTTTATTAGATAATAGGAAGATTATTAGAAAGAAACTTTAGAAAGATATAGCAAAACTCTTCTTTTAATAATAAAGAAGGTTTACATGTTAGAATTTTCTAATAATTTTTATGGGCTGCAATCAATTGTTATTTTTAATTTTGTGAAAAATAGGCTAATATTATGAGTCACTTGAAGATGTTTTATGATTCACTTGAAAAATAGGCTTACTCAAGAAAAACCTCACAGAAGGTTCTTGTGAATAATAAGGCACATCAGAAGGTGGTGGTAGCGCATGAAAAGGAAGGTAGGATGAAATTTAGGGATGGGAGAACTTACAGAGATGTGGTTATTGCAAACTCTACAAATCAACAGAGGAACTAGGGCCCTTCACTTCATCAGAATAACAGAGGAAGGAAAGTAGCTAGAGGGGATGATAGGAAGGCTTTGAGTTTGAAGAAAAATGTTGACGAGCTTCCAGAGGAGAAGACAAAAGTGGTCAAAGGTGAAATATATGAAGAAAATTTGGGATGGCTGAGGAGAAGTATTGTTGGTGAAACCTTCTATCCAATTGATATCAACATCCTGGCAGCAAAATTGATAAGTGAATGGTCTTCAATATCCAACATTCAGGATATAGGCAATCATAAAGTCCTTCTGACTTTTCCATCCATGGAAGATATAGAGGAAGCTTTAGTTTCAGGGAGTGATTATTTGAAGAACTGCTTTGATGATTATAGAAGATGGTCAGAGGAAGAAATCTGTCTAACCAGGAGAGTATGGCTTGAATGCCTTGGTATTCCTCCCCATGCTTAGTCTCGTGATAATCTCTAGAAAATTGGTGAGTGTTGGGGCGAGGTTGTCTGCTTCAATAGAGAGACTGAATCAGCCTCGTCCCTTGGAGCTTCAAGATTTCTAATTAATACGGTGTATTGGCCTTCCATTGGTGGCTGGGTGTATCTATCAATAGAGAGGAAAGGTTTTGATGTTCATGTCAAGGAAATTGGGAAGGAGGCAATAAGCTAGTGGCTCATTGGGAAGTGCAAGGGGAGGGCGGTGGGAACTTAAAGAAAAATGATGTATTGTGAATGGATCGGTCTCATTTAACAAAGGGTGGAAAACATGACCTGGTTGAATGCTCTTGTGAGAACTTTAATGTGATGAGGGATGATTGTTCTCCTAATAAAACACGTACAGTAACGTTTACTGAAGATAGGGGGACAAAGGAAGTGGTGGTTGCAATGCAAATGGGTCTTCTTGGGCCCAAGTCAAATAACAACACAATTCCAATCTTAATAGTTGTCCTATCTGGGTGTGAAATGGACCCTAGGCCCATTCGGGTTAATGAATCAGAGTGTGCTTCCTCAAATATATTTCCCCTAGGCTTTGGGCCCCGTCCAGATGAGATTAATGAAAACTCACTTAATGGAAGTGGTGCGGCTTGTCCGAATCAAAACGACGGAGAACCAAGTTCTGGAGGTTTCTTATAATCATGCGCAGGGAACGACCAGTGGAGTGGAGACGCAGAGGAAATTGAGGAAACACAAGAAACCTGGAAGGTGGGGAAGATAGCTGGTCTGGTGTCTGAAAATGAAGAAGAAACAATCATAGCTATCCGGAATGCTAGGAAAACGGTGAAGAATAGAAGCAGGAGAGCTTCAAAGAGGAGGATGTCAAAAGAGAGATATTGAGCTCTCTAGATCCAGGTGTGTGTGTTTTTTTCTGTTTTAAATATGCGTCTTTTATGTTGGAATATTAAGGGAATTGGGGGTGGGGGGAATGAGCTGCTGTGAAAAAATTGGTGTCCGAAAAAAATGTCTTGTTTTTGGGATTGGTAGAAACGAAACAATTACTCATTACTGAACAGAAAATTTGAAGTCTATGGGTAGGATTGATTATGGTTGGTGTTCAGTGGAAGCTATCAATGGTGGAGGGGGTCTAATTTGTGTCTGGGATAGAGTTCTTTAAGTAGAGAAATATCTTTAAAGGCCAATGGTGAATTTGTGTAGAAGGTGTTTTATCTGATCATAATTTTCAGTGTGCTATCATATTGGTTTATGGCCCTCACAGCCCTAGTGAAAGAAGCATAGTGTGGCAGGAATTGTTAAACCTTAAACAAATGGTTTTGGTTCCTATGCTCATTATAGGGGACTTTAAGAGGGTCTTTTACCTGAAGAAAGAAAAGCGGGTTGTGTTATGTCTCCAAGTATTTTAGATTTTGCCGAGTGGGTTCAAAATATGGGGCTTGTAGATATATCTCTCATTAGAAGAAAATTCACTTAGTCAAGAAGAAGGTCCAGAATAAATTGGACAGAGTTTTTGTGGAGAATGAATGGTTTGTAATTTTTTAGGATCTGAAACTATGGGGGCTAAGAAGGTCAGTTTTGGATCACTCGCCCTTGTTGCTTGAATTAGAGAACATGAACTGGGGACCAAAGCCCTTTAGATCGCTTGACATATGGTTTTCTCACAAGGATTTCGCTAGAATGATGGAGTTGGAATGGAAGAATCTGGGTGATATATCAATTGTCAAAAAATTGAAGGGGCTAAAGTTTCCTATAAAAAAATGGAATAAGGAAATTTTTGGCCATATTGATAATAATATTAATTGCTTGGAAAAGGAATTATCCGCAATTGATCTTTTGGCTGAGGCTGGAGACCTTGAAGAAGTTGAGGAGGCTAGGAGGAATGCTCTTGTAAGTTACTTGGAGAAATGGTATAGAAGAAAAGAAGATTTTTGGAGGCAGTTATCTTGAGATAGGTACTTTAAGGATTCAGACAAAAACACAATATTTTCATGTCATGACTGCTACCAGAAGAAGGAAAAAATATATTCTTAAGTTAAAGGTGGGAAAAAGAGTCTTTCAAGACCCGAAAAATATAAAAAAAAATGGCAAGAAAGTTTTTTAAGGACTTATACAAACAGGACACTCTACTATTTATTGAGTTACAAGAAGGTATGCTACCTTGTATTAATAAGGGCCAAGCTTTGGCCCTCGAAGTTATGCCAACTATTGAAGAGATAAAAAATATTGTTTGGTGTTGTGATCCTACAAAATCACCAGGGTATGATGGGTTCAATTTGAAATTTATTAAGAATATGTGGAGTGTAATAGGTGAAGAATTTTCAAATTTTATTCTTGATTTCTTTTCTTCGGGCTCTCTTCCAAAGAAGATAAATATGACTTGGGTTGCTTTGATTCCAAAAATGGAGGAGGCTAGCAGTATGTTAGATTATAGACCTATTAGTATGGTTGGGTGTATCTATAAGGTAATTGCAAAAATTCTTGTTGCTCGGATTAAAAAGGTTATGCCAGTTTTAGTAGGCGAGACTCAAACAGCTTTTGTCAGTGGGAGGTAAATCCTTGATGGGGTTCTTATTGCTAGTGAAGCGGTTCATTAGTTTAAGAAGCAGAAGATCTCTGCAGTAATTATGAAGCTTGATTTTCAAAAGGCATATGACTCAGTTAGATGGAGTTTTGTTGATCATGTTTTAATAGTACGTATGGGCTTTGGGGTGAAATGGAGAAGATGGGTGTCTCAATGTATCTCAACGGCCTTTATGTCAATCTTGGTGAATGGCTCACCAACAATGCCTTTCAATATGGAGTGTGGTCTAAGACAAGGAGACCCTTTATCCCCCTTCTTATTTGTCTTAATTGCAAAAGTTTTCAATCGGATGGTGTGGCAAGCTAAGGGAGCTAGATTGGTTGACGGAGTTTGCATTGGGAAGGATAAGGTTGAACTGTTTCATCTTCAATTTGTAGATGACATGATAATTTTCTGTCCTGCTAAGGAACAAATTATCTTGAACTATAGAAGGCTGCTGGATTGTTTTGGTGTCATGTCTGGTTTGAGAATAAACTATACAAAATCTGCACTCATTCCTTTCTATTGCTCGCAGCAGTGGGTTGATGTGGTGAGTAGTAGGATAGGTTGCTCAGTTGTTTCCTTACCAATTAATTATTTGGGAATTCCTCTTGGGTCAAGTTCGAGAAAAATGGACACATGGAGACCGGTATTGGATAGGATTAAAAAGAAACTTGCATCTTGGAAGGCTTGGCTTCTTTTTAAATCAGGTATACTTGTTTTAATTAAGTATGTACTGAATAATCTTCCTTTATATTATCTTGGTCTCTTCAAAATTCTGTTGGTTATGGTTAAGGAAATAATAAGGCTCCAAAGTAGATTCTTTTGGAGTGGTGATATAAATAAGAGGGGACTTCCGCTAATCAAATGGAGTGTTATCCAAAAAACCAAAAATATAGGAGGTCTTGGTGTGAGTGATTTGGTTATTAAGAACGCTGCTATGCTCTTCAAATGGTGGTGGCATTTTTCGGCTGAGTATAAACCCTTATGGAAAAGGATAGTGTGTTCTAAGTATAATATGATTTTGGGTAGGCTGCTTGTTGACCAAAAGATGACCTCTATAGAGGGGGTCCATAGGCTGATGTTTACAATTTTTTAAATACTAGAAAAGAAGTTAGTAAAATAATTTAGTATGGATTTTGGATGAATGTGGGAAATGGTATGAAAACTTTGTTTTGGGAAGACAAGTGGATTGGCGATGTGAGTCTTAAAGATAAGTTTTCAAGGCTTTATGTTGTCTCTTTGCAAAAGAATAAGGTAATTGCGAAGTTCGGGAAGTGGGATGGATATGATTGGAGATGAAATTTTCTTTGGAGACGTGTTTTATTTGTATAGGAGCTGCAACATCTTAATGAGCTGAATTTTCTGTTATCTCAGGCTTCGTTAAATAGAGAAACTGAAGATAAGCTTTTTTGGAAGTTCGATTCTAAAGGTACTTTTTCAGTTAAACCGCTTTTGTTTGCTGAAGCCTCCTTGTCAGGTTCAATGTGTCTTTCTACCAATATTACGAAAGGTGTTTGGCAAGGTCTTGCTATTCCAAGGGTTGAATTGCTTGTATGGTTTGTGTTGATGGGAAGATTAAATACTAAAAGTTTCCTTAGGAAGCTCAAGTTGATTCATAATGGTGATGAAGGGTGCCCATTTTGTAATTTTGACAATGAAAGCATTGAACATCTTTTTTTCACTTGCATTCTCTTGGAAATTATGGTGTTCCTGTCTAGCTTGGTGGGGATTTTTGTGGTCTTCCCCACTTGACTCATGCACTTTCCTTAATTCATGGATGGATATCGGTTTGAATGGTATTCAGAAAAAGATATAGGTGTCTTTATTTTTTGTTGTTATTTGGACGATTTGGTAAACTAGAAACAGGGTGGTGTTTGACAAAATTGATCCAAATGAAGAGCAGATTTACAATCAAGTTAAATTGAGGCTTGGGTATTACACTAAGGGCTGGTGTTCTAGTTTCCCATTTTCCTTGGAGTTTGTTATGTCTAATCTGCAAGATGTTAGAAAATGAAAATTTTCTGGTTCAGTAAGACAACAGGTTGTTAGATGGTCTCTTATGTCTATGGGTGTCTATTGTTGGTGTTTAGACGGTCCTATTAAAAGTAATTTAGGGAAGTTTGTTATTGGAGGCACTCTTAAGGATATGTGTGAGAAGTTTTTGTGTTGTAGTGTTAATTCTATGGATTACTGTGATGTTAATCAAGCTGAGTTTCTGACCATTGTTTTTGTTCTTGAAGTCTCTTTTCAAAAATCATGGCTCTTACAACAACCGGTTTTGATTGTTTCTGGCTCTTTGCTTGCTCTGTCTTGGGTGTGGGATGATAAAAACGTTCCGTGGAGGATGCGTTTCTTTTGGAACAAGTTACAATCTATCAAGAGATGCTTCAAGGACTTACGATTTGTGCATCAGAAAAGAGTTGTTAAGCCTAAAATAATATCATGGATTAATTTTGATGCCAATATTGAAGAACAATAGTTTTGTTGGTTTTATTCCTGATTGCTGTTGGTTTTTGTTGTTTTCTTGATCTTTTGTTATGATGTATTTCTTCCTGTTTCCTGTACATTTGTTTCTTTGTAGGTTCTGGCTCTTCTCTGTTGGAGAGTGTTTTTGAGCTTTGAACCTTTGTTATTTATCAAAAATTAAAAAAAATTAAAAAACTTCAAGATGCTTTAGAGTCCATTAGTTGAATAATTCATTTGTATTGAGTTCAGGGCACCTAATACTTGATTAGTGTGCTTTAATAAAATCAGTGTAGGCTTTAACTTAACAGGCTTTTGATGTGAAGGCCCATTAGGTTATATTTTTATATGGTCAGGTCCGTTCTGCACTCGATAACCTAGTATATTGCAACTCTTCGGCTTGCTCCATTGATAGCCGGTACAAGGGAGAGTTGCACAGGAAGATCTAGTCTTTTAACCTTGCAGGTTTATATAAGGATTTTGAGATTAGTCTCACTATAGCTTCAACTAATAAGATCTAACTGATGTTCTAAGTATCATATAATTATCATTTTTATTCTTACATGACTTCCTCAATTCCCTTCACTTAAAAATAGTATGTCAAAGCTACAAGAGTGGTTAGTGTTGAAGAGTTTGAATAGTTTGAAGGAGTTCACCGTTTTAAACCTCCGTACTGTTAGTTGAAAAAAAAATTAAAAGTAGTATGTTAAAATTAGTGGGTAATTATTTAAAGTTAAATATTCTCTAAAATAACTAAAAAAGAAAACATATTGACTATAAAAATGTACAATGAA
The DNA here is from genome assembly GCA_029884605.1 of Ormosia emarginata. Classification (NCBI taxonomy): domain Eukaryota; kingdom Viridiplantae; phylum Streptophyta; class Magnoliopsida; order Fabales; family Fabaceae; genus Ormosia; species Ormosia emarginata. The sequence goes on along the minus strand of JAQQTP010000077.1, from coordinate 22,478,285 downwards.
ATTATTTTCACTATTACCAAACTTATTGGTTTTACACTTTTACATGAGATTTTTAGGTGCTCATGAAGTAAAAAAAAATTTCTTATTATGTATCATTCAATATATATCACATAATCCTTAAACAAAATGTGTGTCATCAATTATAACATTAAAAATATAATTAAATTAAGAGACATTGATAGTCTACAAAACTAATGTGACACACATTAAATAATCTAGCACAAGAGAAATCTCTTGTTCCAAAGAATACCTAAGAATTTATCAGTAATTAAATTTCTCTCTGTCGTGGTTAATTAATTATATCCTCTCTCTAGCTAATCTCAGACACAAAAGCACTCATCAAGAGAACATGTAGTTTGGTTGACCATGAAGCAAATCTATGCCTATTCTTTACGAGCTACTTTCAATTGAAGAAATGTATGTAAAATTAACAAATTACCTGAAGAACAACGTGCAGCTTTTCTTCCAGTGCACAGTATTCACGTTGAGCTCGATTCAGTGCCTTCAGACACCTACAAAAGACATTTTGCTCTTGAGGCAGGATTTCATGGAATTTGTATTTTTTTTTTATCATTGAATATTTGCTTATAAATATAAGGTTAAAGTTCATGTAAAAGATAGGTATAGGTTTTTATTACTCTTCCTTAGAAGCCATATCAATAGCGCGTTCAAAGTTGGCAAATGCTAGTGCCATACGACGAGCACCCACGCTGACACGCCCAAATAAATGATAATTAGAAACAACAAAATCATTATTATTGTTAAATTTTGAGAATATATATAGGAAAAAAGCCAATAACAAAAGTATGATTTAGCACAAAATTTAAGCAACTTTAATGAATGAATCTAAGGGGATAGAGTCTGATTCAAATTAAGCATCCACTAATTTCATTCAAATAAAGAAATTAATTATGCACAATCATCATTTCAAATGTATTTCATTTGCTTAAAACAAATAAGACCATTTGCCGGCCCTAGTTCTGTGTGGTGTTATTTCTCTTTGTCGTACTTTGATCCCTTTTTAACTGTCCTTTCTCTTGTTTTAGTATTTTTTGAGTGTTTAACTAAAGGGGGCTGCTGGACCAATCAGTCGACGTAGCCCTCTCCATTTTTTCTTTACTTTTTTATTTTTATAGTTTTTTTAAATAATTTTATTATAAATATTTTAGATATATAATTTTTTTATAGATATAAAGATGTCAGTTTTGAGTTTTTTCACTCTACATTTTTTTCAATTTCAGATACAAAAGGAAAACAAAGAATTGGAACTCTTAGCCATATTGCGGAGAAAAAATATTATGATGTTAGGGAATGCTTCTTATGAATATTATGATATATTACATAAACTTATGATGATACTTTTATAAATATCATGTCATCTTATTGTCTACTACTAATTGAAAATAATAATTTTAAATAAAAAGCATAAATTTTAATCAAAAAAAATAAAAAGCATAAATAAGATGACAAATATAATGTCATATCATTATGAGAAATTTTTATGTGCTTCAAGAATAAGAAATTTCTTTTGTTTTGTACTATTAACTGTATCTTATATCAATTATAACATTAAAAATATAGTCAAAATAAGAGTCATTAAGAGCTATGAAATGATACATATTCAATGATATAGAATAAAAAAAATTTCTTAATTCAAGAAAACCTAAAAATATTTCATGCTATCACTTACTTTTCATATCATGGTTATAAAGCTACATAAGCTGAAATGAACCTACAATGTGAATGTATTAGTTAAATAATTATATTCATTGATAATTTGAGTTTGCACAAATGTATATTTACTCTCAATTTCTTACCTAACTTGTGATTATAAAAAAAAAAATAGAATTTATTTTAAAACAAAAATCATATATATTATTACACAAGCACCCGCCCTTTGAAGCGCAGGCTAAAACGCTAGTTGAATTTTAAATCACGGATTCATCACTTGATGTGCAACCACAATATTACGATTGTGGCAAAACATCTCTCAACAGTCAATGCAATCCCAATTAACTATAACTGCAATTTAAAATCACGAATAAACCATTACATTACCTTAAAGAACTTCCTTTCACTTTAAAAATGTACTCCCTCATAAGATCATAGTTCAAAACAGGATCGTTCCTGCCATGCAAAATAATAATAATAATAATAATAATAATAATAATAAAATAAATAAGTCAAGTAAAGAAGTCGAAAGTACAGTATCTGGATCAAAAGTTTGAGGACATCTCGGGCATCAGAGCAAAATTCTGGGATCACATCAGCAAGGTAAAAAGGATCTCCATTACTATCTTTCAACGAGTAGATAAAACTGAAATGATCATCTACCAAATCCTACAGCACCAAGAAAGAAGAAAAAAAATTGTTCAATTCATGGAATGAAACGTTTCAGCATAGAATGCAAGAGTCAAGTACAGAAAATTGAGGGTCCATTGCAACCCACATGTCTAGGAAAAAATTGATAAATTTTCGGTTAAAATATGGTAGTAATTAAGAATAGTTTAGTTAAAGACAACCGATCCAGCCTCGCTGAAGCATGGTTAACCTCAGCTCCTCTTAATCGTTTCACATAATTGAAAGATTATTGTTAGTGGCACGCCTGGGATATCATATGGGCCGACAACAAGGCCTACCTAAAAGATTTTCACCTATATAAACAGGAATGGACTTAGGAATTTTATATTGTGGTGGTAAAATACTATTTTTTTTTCTATTTTTAAGGTACCAAATATTAAATTATATAAGAATTTCTAAAATTTTTTTAAAAAAAATTAAAAATTTTCATGGAGTGATAAAGAAATGTCTTAAGTCTTGGAAGGTCGTGAATCCTGCCAGCCCCTTGGCTCCACAAACTGGCTTGTTTGTTTTAAATTATTTTCAATGCAAACCCGCATTCAAAAGAAGGAACTCTTGAGTTCCTTTTATCTAATGTTCTCGTAAAATATGCAAAATTTCAGTAGAAGAAACCAAAACCAAACATATATTTATAGATTTTTCCTTGAAAGGTGGCTACTCAATATATATGTCATATGCATACGGGGGAATTTAGAGAAAGACCTCTTGCTTCATACAGCGGATAGTGTCCATGAGTTGCTTATTCAAAATCTCCATATCAGCCATTGATGTCAGAGAACCAAACCCTTTCCAAAACTCTGCAGAGAGAATGTTAGAGATGGTAGATGGTGATAGAAATGAAGGATATTAGTAGGCTTTGCAAGTGGAAATTTGATCTCGCCCGTTGTTTTTGTGAAGAAAAGTTTAAGCATTAAATTGAATTCCTAAGAACCCACCTTTCTCTATGTTTGCTAAGTGGCATTATTTTGCACTATTAATCAACACATGGTATTTAATTATTAATTTCATAATCATAAATAAAATTTTTTCCTTGTAATGATAATTCCTTCTTCTCATTTTCCTTTTAACTTTTACCATATAGCCCGGAACTGAGGAATAAATCTTATACTTATTAAAGATATCCGTAGGACAGGTGTTGAAAAGGGTTTCGTTTATCGACCAATTTTTATCGAACTATTTTATTGGATTCAAACTCAATTCAGTCATGACTTGATAATGATTGAGTCAGAACTAAGTCAACTGATATATAAATATATTGTATAAATTTGAATATTATACTTAATTTAATTATAAAATTATATAAGTAAAAAACTAAAATTAAAGTATATTTTATAATATATATTTTAAAATAAATAATATCAATATAAATATATTATCATGTTATACAAAAATTATTAATTTAAATCAAAAAATTTTATTATTTATAACTAATGGTAAAAAAAGTATAAGTTTCAAAATAATGTGTGATACTGAGTCAAATTGAGACGACCTAAAATATGATTTGAATTCAGCCTGAAAAGATATCAAATTTAATTTCTAAAACCCAAATGCATCTTAATTAATTTCAAACAGTAAAATGGATTAGGTCTTGACCCTACTTATTATGGTTACCATATGTTAAAGGGTGAACCAAAAACCGTATGAATGAGCAAGTGAGTTACCATCTCTAATTAAAAGGTGTACCAAAAATCGTACGACTGAGCGAATGAGATATTAAAATAGATAAGTTAAAGAGATTCAAATAAAACCCTAAAAACTACATGGAAAAGTCATTGATAAAGTTTATGTGGTAATAATACACATTTATTGGAACAATTTGAAAAATGGTTCATACCAAGGGGACTTAATTTTTTCAAACATTCAAGTTAAATGTACGGAGTTACAAAGAAATTAAAAATTTAAAAAATTAAATTCCGTAGTAAGATATCAAATGAATTTTTTCATAAGAAAAATATTAATGAAAATTTAAATTTTGAATTATGTAATAAAGTTATGAACTTTTTTCATATATCAGATATTAATAAAGATTCAAAATTTGAATTGTTTAAACCACTAAGACTAGACTAGTGGTGATAAACTTAGATAGTTTGATGAGATTATAAGTTCAAACTCAATGCCACCATTGTACCTATAAAAAACATTGAAATGTTTATAATAAAATAGTAATAGAAATTCAAATGTTACTTTTTTTTAATAATTTGTTGTGCATGACATATGGCATAAGGAATTATGATACATCTCAATTTTTATGAGACATTAATGTCACAAACTAGAGTTATCACTCGACAGAATTTTACAAACTCGATTCTCCTTTTATCCACTGTATATATAATAATTTGAGTACTCTTTAGCTTAGTTTGTTATGCTACTCTTTCTATTTGAATGTCATATGTCTCTTATTTAAATATGATTTTGTTCCTTGAAAGTGAGTTAATTTGTTAGGCTACTTTCTCTATTTGAATGTCATGTATGTCTTTTCTTTAAATATAAGTTTTTCTCTCTTTGAGTTTTAACATTCTTATCTAATTTTTATTTTTTAATCCTATATATATATATATATATATATATATATATATATATATATATATATATATATATATCCTATTCATAATAAACTATAAAATAATTAAAATTTGGTATTCATAATAAACTATAAAATAATTAAAATTTGGTAAAAAAATTCAATATATTTTTACAAATAAGAAATAAGTTTATTTTAGATATTTATACATTTATGATATATGCATAAGAAAAATAAAATATTAATAATATATATAATATAAATAATTAAGATTTCGTAAAATACTTGTGCAAGGCATGGGTAACTCACTAGTATATTATTTTTTTCGCTTGAACACAATGATTAAAAAAGTTATTAAATAATCTCAATTATAAAAAATGTAATTACATTTGACTAAATTACTTTTTATTAAAATATCCAAAATAAATCCATTAATACCCCAGTTCAAAAAAAAAAAATCCATTACTCTCTCATACCCATTTAGTGAAAATATCAAGAAACAATGATAAAGTTGAAACTTCCTTGACTTTTTAAAACAAATATATATATATATATATATATATATATATATATATATATATTATTCAATGTAATACAATATGAAACTCAAGGAAAGACTGTCCAAAATTAACAACTCAGTTCAAAAACTAGGAGAGTCAGTAATGCTCATATTTAAAAAAAAATTGTGTTGGTTTCTCTCCTAATTAACTGAGATACTAATCTTGCTCGCTACAATTTGATAAATACATTTTTTTGAAAAGTAATGTTCATTGTGAAATATATCAATTATCATCATTGCCTTCAACTATTAAATATACGAATTTTATTAACATTCTTATGTACACTCTTCCATATAATTGATGTTAGCAAAATCTTACAGAAGTCAACTCATATACTTTCTCTAATTTAGAGATTTGGACCATACAACTTCTTTAATCCAAAGAGGTTTCTAGATTGAAGAAGGTATATGGGCTGACCACTATATGATGTGGCTAGCATCAAGCGTAGGCAAAAATGCAAAAAATAAAACAACTTGATTATTTAACTGTTGAAGACAAGGATCATGATTGATATATTTCGTAAGGACCATTACTTAGAAAAAAATCATACTTCTCGAATAGTTGTCAGCATTTCTATCTTAGTTCACTAGGAGAGAACCAATACGAAAATCTTTTAACACAAATGAGAGCAATTCATTAAAGATCAAAAGAAATCTTACTTTTTCTGATACTGGCGCTTCTAATCCCTAAACTCATTCATTAAACATGAATAGTCTTCCCTTGAGTACCAATGGTATCACATTAAATAAGAAAAATATATCTACTCCATTTATCATCACAATCACTATCAAAACCTTAATCCCAACTTCAGCCAAATACCCCTAAAATTATTTTTCTCTCAATTAACTACTCTTCAAAACTTGATAGAGGAATGCAAGGAGACACACACTTTCGGTGTCACCAAGGGCAATACTTTAGGGCACTACTAGAAATTTGGATTTTAGAGACCGAATAGAGACCGAAATAGAGACCGATTAAGAAAAAAAATTAATTTGCTACCAAAATAAAATCGGTCTCTAAATAAAAAAATTTAAAAAAAATAATAATTATGTAGTGACCGCAAATTCAGTCGCTAAAAATATAAAAAAAATTAGAGACTGATATTTCGGTCTCTAAATAAAAAAATTTCAAAAAAATAAATAAATGGGTAGCAATCGCAAATTTGGTCGCTAAAAAAATAAAATATTAGAGACTAATATTTCGGTCTCTAAATAAAAAATTTTCAACAAAAAAGTAGTGACCGCAAATTTAGTCACTAAAAAAATAAAAAAATTAGAGACCGATATTTCAGTCTCTAAATAAAAGAAATTTAAAAAACAAGTAAGTAATAAAAAAAATTAGAGACTAATATTTCGATCTCTAAATAAAAAAATTCAAAAAAAAATAGTGACCGCAAATTCTGTCGCTAAACTAATTGAATATTTTATTATTTTTCTGCCAAAATATCTGTACATACTTTTTCTCTCTTGTTTTGTTTTCTGATTCTTCTCTCACTATCATCTCTCATGTCTCGGTCCTCTCCCACTCGTCCTCTCTCTCACTCGACACTCTGTTGTCCTCTCTCGCTCGCGGTTTCAGCTGTCGCTACTCGCCCGTCCGCCATCACTGCTCTCTCATCTGCCGTTGCTTCTCGCTCGTCCGCCCTAGTGCTCGTGCTCGCTCGTTCACCCTTGTGCTCGTGCTCGTTGGTTCGCTCTTTGTTTTATTTTGCTTCTCACTCATTTTTTGCTTTGATCTGAAGTCAAATGTTAGCTTCTGGACTAATCCAAATGGAAATTCATTTGCTGGGTTTCGATTGGGATACCCAATGAAGATGAATTTGTACTTTGATCTTCTTGCACGAAAATGAGCTTGTTGTTTTAGCTAGGAACTAGCTACAAGTGATTTCACTGCTCTGTTACTCACCAACCTTTTTACTTTACCATTCAAGTTTATTTTTTCATAATTTTTTTTCTTTTGGTTTCCTTTATCATTGTTCTTACATATCCATTTCAATGCTGGGGACTGTGATGAATCTGATGCAGTGAATTAATTAATGGTCTGCTTTGTCGTCATTCCTGTGTTTTTTATTCTCTAAATAGAATTTTCTGGTTTGTGTGCTTTATCATTTGTTCATAATCAGTTGGATGAGAGTTTAGAATCCAAGCTATTTTCTAGCCTGAATGAATATGAATGATCCTTAAACTATTGTTGATGGTTGAGACTATTTCAGGCTTGGCATGATTATTGTTTCCAATTGTTATAACTTATAAGATAATGGGTGTTGAGATTTCATTCTTCAAGTATTTGACTTAGCCTTTGTTTGCTTCATTGCAAGGATTCAAGTTTATATTCAGTTTTCTTTGAATATGTCAATGCATTTGTCTTGTGAGTTGATGAATGATTTGAGTGGAAATGGGTCTAGTATTTCAGTTGCTGTTACAGATAGAACCTAGCGAATTTGGTTTACAAATATAATGGAACTAGATATAAACCTGCACGATGTGCAGGACTTCTAAAAACAATTACAAATATATAGATGTAATACCCCAAAATTTGTTAAATTACAGTAATGCTTGAATTGTACTGTTTTATGTTTTCTGTGTGCTGTAAAATTATTTTAATTATTTTGTGACTGTATTTGATTATTGTGTGTGATTTACTTTGAGTCAGGAAAATAATAATTTTTGGACCGGGAAAAATCTTTATCTAATTATTCGGAACTGGAAAATCTTACTAAACTCAATTTCGAATGCTACGTGTATCAATCTTTTAATTTTTAGAATTTATTTATAAAATAAAAATATTTTATATTTTAATATTATTTTATTATCCGATAAACAGTACCTATTGACTTTAAGGCAGTAGCTTTTGCCCAGTGAACAATAGGAATCGAAAAAGTCTTTGTGACTTGCAATTCGGTGAACCAATAGAAATTGGTCAACGATATTGGCTTGAATTTTTTTAAGCCAATAGGAAGGTAATCAACAATAGTAGTTGGACTACTTAGTTAGTAACTAGAAAACCTAACTAAGTTAGCTTAAACTTAACTAAGTTAACCTAGAAAGCTTAAGTAGTAACAAAATGGAACAAACCTAGTTAGCTACTCATTAAAGTCTTAGTTAAATAATGTTCTAGCATGATCAAGAAGGTGGTTAGTCATCCTAAGTAATTAGATGGTTAATCAAGTAACTAAGAAACCTAACTAGATTTACCTAAACCTAACTAGGAAACCAAATGAATCAAGACTTGGTTTGCTCTCCCATTGAGCAATTCAGCTAAGCACTTTCAAGAAGCTTCAAGACATTTGATGACTTGATTCTCTAAGCCAATAGGAAGCAAGTTTGGAGGCAAAGCTTTGAAGATCAACCATTAATCTCATCTAAGGCCATTAGGAGGTCTTGAGTGGTCAACTAAAGTGGCCACCTCCTTTGAAGCTCCACAGCCATAAGGGGTTTAGGAGGAGTAAGGATGACACTTAGCTAGTTTTCTTCCATCTTCATCCATTCTCCAAAGAAAGTTCACCAAAAATTCTCTCATTTCTCTCTTGTGAAGCTCACAGCCATCACACCATTTCCATACCTCCACTCTTCTAAAATTTCATCAAACATCATTTCTTAAACCTAAACATCATCCTAAACATCTTTCATGTTATGAGTTTTTATCAAAATCATCCATTTAAAGCTTGGAAAACAACCTTGAAGTTTCTTTCCTACAAGATAAAAATCATTGTTTCTTGTTTCTAACTTGATTCTTGAAGTTCTAGGCTATGATTGATCCATGATTTTTCTTTTTCAACCTTAGTTTATGGCTTTAAAAATTGTTTAAGTCTGTTATGGTTTCTTTGGGAGCTATACGAAATCACTAGGAGCAAGCTAGAAGGTTTTTGTCTTCCTTAGAGGTAAGAGGGAGATTTAATCTCATCAACCTTGAATGGTGGTGAGAAAATGGATGTGTTTGTGGTGAAAAATCTATAAAGATTCATTCACTTGGTTGTTTAAAGTTTTTCCTATTTGTGATTGATTTTGATGCAAGCATGTCTATAGCTTTGATATATGTTTTGGTATGTGTTTATGGATGCATGATAGTTATCTTGTGTAATAGGATGTGAATAACATGATGAGGATTGCATGAGTGTTCCAAAGAACACATGAAGCTCATGGCTTCACCACCACAAAGAGGACCAAGATGTCCTAAATTATTTTCTAATCATGGATTAGGTAATCTAACAATAATAAATTGAATTAAGGATTTTTATAAGGGATTAGATGATGAGAAACAATTAAATATGATTTTTAAAGCATAGAATGATTTTTTTGCCAACATGCCTACTTAAAATGTTTTTAATTTAAAATTATTTCCTAAGCATAGAATTATGTGAATTAAATAGAACTCAATTTAAATGTATTTTAGAGAATTAAATGAATGAATTTATTATAGTAACTTAATTAGAGAAATTAAGTAAGGATGAGAAATAAAATAAACACTTGAAAAGTACTAATGTATAGCTCACCCTTTGAGTTTTGAAGCAGCAAGTTTCGAGATGTAAATATTGGTTATGACTAAGAAAAGTAATTTTTAAAGGAAACAGAGAAAATATTACTTAAAGGATTTTCAAAAGGAAATGTTATAAATAAAGTTAAAAATAATTATATAATGGAGAAAGTTTCAAATATAATTTAGAAAGTAAAGAAATATTTTACGTAGTTGAAAAATATTAGAAATATCTTACGCGTATTTAAAATAATGATTTTTAAACTACGCGATTGAGAATACGATTTAAGAAAGCTATGCGATTGAGAAAACAATTTAAAAATGTTACACAATTGAGAAAATGATTTAAAAATACTACATGATTTCAAAAACGTCAAAAAATATTTATGCGATTTTGAAAATGTTAGAAAAAGGTGACGCAGTTGTGAAAACGCGATAAACTATCTACGAGATTGAGAATAACAGTAGTTTACTGTCGGGTTAAAGTAGTGGACCCGGATATGTTGAAAAATGGTACTATCAAGTGGTGACATACTATTATAGAGAATAATGATAACATTGTTACTTATGTATTTTGGCTCATGCACATGCATAGAAAAATGTGTCAATTTGGTTGAAATGGACAAGTTACTGACGAGATGAATTACACCGTAGTACGGGCACGATAGGCGTAGTGTTGTTCATGGAGTGAACTTGAAGGCGTTAATGTGCGGAAGATTCCATATGGGGACAGTTGGTAGCTCCTCTGCGCTGTGGTACTGGGCAACACACTAGCGATCTCAACAAAGCATTATTCTTAATCACGATCTAGCTTAGATTGTCTAGAACAATGCCTGTTGTACATGACATTTTGACTATGTAATATTTGGTCGGGGCAGCCAGAGCTACAGGAAGATCTACTAGGTCATTCTCTCTTATGTTTGTGGTTAGCTCCATGGAGTAGGAACGAGTCTGTGTACATTTGTATATGTGGTTTGCATCATGATATGATATTTATATTTAGTCTGAGGTATTAAGTATGTTATGATAATATGAATTGTTGTATTAATTGTTATATCTGTATGTACTGTCGCTTTCTATACTGTCATGCTGGTAGTGATGTATATTGTCTCACCTTTTTGTACGCATTTTCTGTATTATTATTTATTTTGGTAAAGATTGTGAAGAGGAAGAAGAAGAGCAACCTCCTTACTGTCAGTATGAGGAGGAACAGCATCCGAGTGATCAGTGCGAGGAAGACGAGCCTCTAGATCATTCTTACCATTTGGATTGATTTGGTTGTTATGGCTATGTCTGATTTTCTGGGGTTCGTGAAACTGGAGTTTCATGGAGGCTCTAAAGCCTGGCGTCTATAAGTGGATAGAGAGTCTGTTGCTTATGTGGGATGAGTGACCCTGTCCCTTAGTAGAGAATATGAGGGTGTTCTGATGTTCTCTACTACTGTATATGTGCATCTAGAGTTACCCTTATCTATTAGGCGCTATTATGGTGGTTGTTTCCATGCCCCAAGTGAGCTTAGTAGTGTGTCGACAGCCCAGACTCTTGTCCGTAGAGCTTCATGACATCCGAGATTTCTGTCTTCCGATGATCTCCCTGATGAGGATCCTTCGGAGGATCAGAACTTCTAGATGTGCACTTGGGCTATTGTATAGTTTGTTTTAAGTCAAACAGTTTACTGCTTTGTTAAATAGTTTGTGATTTGTATTTATTTGTATACTTTAAAGACAAATTCATATGCATAATTATGGCGTGTATTTAATAACTTGTTTTATTTCATGTTCTATTTATTTTATTTAATGATATAATGTACAAAAAAAAATTTTCACAACTTATATTATTATATGTTAATAAATGATTTACAACTTAGGTAAGGTTTACTATATTCATCATAAATATGACTTCCTAAGGAGGGTGTTACAATAGAGATATCAAGAATCACAAAGACTACATGAGATGATAAGAATAAGAGTAGTCAGTAATTTTTTGATATATGCATTTGTACATTACACCTTTCTATCATGTTGCATTAAGTTTGAAGTTTTAAACAATCAAAATATAGTAATTGATCTAAAAGGGCAAGCATATAAGAGACTTCATATGTGCTTCCCTTTCCCTCATTTCTGCTTCTTTGATTTTCACTCACTTTCCCTCTTGTTTCTGTTGTGCTCGAAAACATAAGCATAGGGCAAGAAAAAGAAGGGGAAAAGGAAGAAAATGGAGAGGAAAAAATTTGAAGAATCGAAGGGCATGAGGTAAGGGGAATGTTTTCGTAAATTTGCTTTGCATTTTCGTTCATCTTGGATGCTGATTTTGGCTTGAAAAAGGAACATGTTTTCCCATCTTGTGTGAGATTTTTCTATTGATTTTCGTTCCTTTCAGGCTAATACTAGTTTGATCTTGGTTTTTGAAGCAAAGAAGTGAGTTTGATATGCTTGATTTTCCATGGTTTTTTATTATTCAAAAATGGATATGAAACTTATATTGGAGCCATGGTTTTGAAGGGAATTTGATGGCTGTTTTAGTGTTGATTTTTGAATCTTGAACATGATAGATTAGTTTTGGTCTTCTATTAAATTCTGGACAATGCTACTGTGTGGTTGAATTTAATTGAGTTTGAATGTTGTTTTTAAAGATTTAAGCATACAAATGGGGCTTGGATTTGATATATATGTACCCATGGTTATTTGGACATGCCTCTTGGTGATAATAGAAATTTTGAGAAGCCAAAATGTTAAGTATTGACTGGAATCCGAGAATGGCATTTTTGCTTGGGTTTGATTTTGACTCTTTTAAATCTTCCATTAATGACTATTTTTGTTCTTGCCTTTGATTGAAATTAGTGATTGATTGGATTGGTAAATTGACATTTTGAGTTGTAAGACCATGAAGGGCTTAGTTTTTATTACATTATGAAGATTGTAATTTTGTTGGAAATGCATGATGCTTTGGCACAATATGATGTAATGGAATCAAATACTTGATTAATGAAATAATCATCCTTATATTATGATTTGAGATCGATTTGAGATATTCATGCATCATGCTTTGATAACAAATGATTGATGAATTGAATTACTTTTGATGAGAAAACTATGATGTGCATACCATTATATGGTGATGAGATGTGAGGCTTTGTGCCATGACATAATTGATTCAAATTGAGATTTTGATAGATCTGTTGAGATTTTGGATTGGAAATGAAAGATTTATGTGTTTTAGTTTTGAATATGAGTTAGGGCTTTGAGATTGATTCTAGGTGCTTGATGAGTTTGAAAATTGGAAATGAGATTGAATCACATTTTGAAATGTCTGAACTTTACTTTGATGATTATTTGTGTCAAGAGTTTAGTAGTTTCTATGATAAATTGGGACTTGTTTGAAATTGGGAATGCTCTTGAGACGACAACAAGTGCACAATGTGTATAAAAGAGACATTGTTTGTAATCTATATAACAATTAACAAGTTTTCTCTTTTCTTTTCCCCTTTCTCTATGAAGAAAGCTGCTTGATTAATTTGTAATCTATTTGGCTTGTTTTATGATTGTTTATAGTTGTAAATATTTCATATTGAACGCTGTGATTATAATTAATTTTGTAATTCTTTACTGCTTGTTCTGTGTTAATGCCGTTGAAATACTCCATTAATGTATTCATTTTGTGACAAAGGCTACTGGTGGTAGAGCATATAAATTTGTTGACCTTTTCAAAGAAAGACTCAGAGTTAGTCCTGATAAAGAAGATGAAATGACTTGTCTTGTAGCAGGAGCATATTTCTTGCTTAAGGTGGATCCAATTTTTGAAATTATCTGTTTCTTTTGTATTTTGTTTAAAAATCATCTTGATAGTGACAAATACTTGCATCTTTTTCTCTTTTTTAATCTGAAAATCTGTGTATCTTTTGAGTTGAAATGTATGTGCAAGTCTATATCTCATGCATTAAAGAAAGAAAATGTATTTATCTGACTTTTCTTCTTTAGTCAGATTATAGTGTTTTCCCTTTGTTTAAGAAGGTAAAGAGCCAATCAATTGCCAAGATTTGCATGTTATTACTTCCACTAGAGTGCAGTGGACAACCATTATATAAAGTTTATACATACTCATTGATGCTCCATTTTATTGGCAAATTGGTTGAAGGAATATGCTTAAAGTTTAATTTAGGAGATTTTTACTGGAATTAGGGAGATTTAGTAGCAGAGCTATAACCATGTTTTCTCCTATATATTCCTTTGTATTTTATAGTCAATTAAAATAAGAAAAATTCAGAGTTTTCCTCTCTAAAAAATAACAAAAAGAATAATAATATAGATTAAATTGAAGTTTGGGTATTACAGATGGATCTTCTAGTGATTATTATAAAAAAGACATTTAGAGACTTTAGAGATCGATTTCGAGACTGATAAATCGGTCTCTAATTTAGAGACCGATTTAGTGACCGATTTTATAAAATATGTGATATATTCAGAGTTTTAGAGACCGATTTAGAGACTGATTAAGAGACTAATTTAGAGACCGATAAATCAGTCTCTAGTTTAGATACTGCATTTGCGACTAATTTTATAAAATATATAATATATTCATGCTTTTAGAGACTGATTTAGAGACCGATTTAGAGACTGCTTTAGAGACCGAAAAATCGGTCTATAAAAAATCGGTCTCTAATATACTTTTTTTGAAATATAATTGACTAATATTTGAGGCAAAATTAGCGATCGATTTAGAAACCAAAAAAATCGGTCTCTTTAAAATCGGTCTCTAATATTTAGCGACGAGAGTTTTAGAGATCGATTTTCTTAATTTAGATACCGATTTTTCGATCTCTAAAAGTCAAATTTCTAGTAGTGGGCACTATATCCACTCAATTTTTCCAATCATAATGATGTTGAGCTCACAATTTTATCTGGTATATCCTCCCCACAAGACTCTTATATAACGTCATTTTCATTGTTGAAATCACTCTTTATATCAATTTCGTCTGCTTTTGATTTCTTTTCTATTCTCCAACTACTCTACCATGCGACTTCTGTCCGTCACAAAATCTACTTCAAAAAAAATGTAAATTTATTTTTTTAATCCGCAATGTCTTTCTTCTTCCTTTTATTATGTCACCATACCTATTCTTCTCATTATCATCATATGAGATGGACTTGTGTCACTACTCAAACTTTCTATTACATTTACTACCTGATAATCTTATTACTAAAGTCATCACCCTCACTACCAGTGGATGACAAAAGAAAAGTTACTTGTGCAATCAAATCCTAGACTCCTCAGAGCTACTTAACCTATCAATGCAAAACTAATATCGTTTAATTTAAAGTTTAGATCTTCCTAATTTAGTAGAACATTAATTATTTCAACAATCCAAACACAACAATATATCAAATTAAATTAAATTTGGATAAGTAGAATAAGTAAAATAAAGAAACATTATCTTGTATGCAATTAAATTAAAATCTTTATTGATGTAAAATTATTTAAAATGACTTTATTATGATTTTTCTATGATAATTTTGGAGAATTAAAGTCACTTTTTGAGTTACCATTTGAAAATAACTTAAATGAAAATGATTCTAAATTTTAATAAGTGCTATTCATTTGGATTTTTTAGTAGATTTTAGAATATAAAGGTTCCTGCTTTAACTCCTAATTTATTTGACATTTTCTATTTTAAACTAGTAAGTTTATTGAAATTTATCATTCTAATGAAATTAATAAATTATTATTAACTTAATTAATTACTAATTATATATATAGTTCACATTTTTACTTTGTTTTATTTTATATTATATTACATTATATTTTACATTATTAATTTATTAAAATTAAAATTAATTAATAATTAATAATTATTTTAACTTAATATATAAATTATTAAATTAATTAATTAAATAATTCATCAACCTCTCCACTGAAAATTTAATATATTTAATATTTCTTATTATTATTTTATCACAGTTTTTAAATTTTTTAAATTAGCACGTTAACATATAATCTCTACTACTAACAAAGGGGATTCCTTTTGGTTTTGTCACAATTTTGAGTTTTCTATTTTGCCATTCTCATTTAATTTAAATTACTATGCAATTATCTTTTTATATGGGATTTGTAGTTTCAACTGCTCCACTACTCACATACGGGAAGTTATCTTCTTACTCTACAGTCTTGAATGTTCAAACACTCTCAGCAAAATCTTTCCTTTCCAGAAAATTATCTTCCTCCTTCACATTACCCATACTCAACTATGATATCAACAATAATAACAAAAATATAAATGCGGGGTTAGTGCCTGCCAATCCACTAGTATTATATTATTCTTTTAATAAGTTAGTATTAGTCTTAGACATGGTAAAGTTATTAATAAAATCTTATAACAATATAATAGAGAATTATTTATTATAACATTACACAAACATGAACAAATAACAAATAACAGTATATCATACACATAAATATACATTCAAATATACACATAACCACATATATTCAAATAAAAATACAATATACATATATATATATATAATATTCAAAATTAAAAATTAAAAAAATTACATACAGGTGAGAAGCTCAAGTCACGTCCCATGCATTACATCCACCCACGTCTAGGTTGCATAGGCCATCAACCCCGATGGCACCCATGGTTAGAGCTCAGGCCCACGTGGCCTTCAAGGGCAACAACACTACCTCGTGGCCCTCGTGGTTGGAGCTTAGGCGGAGGATATGCCGAAGAGGAGACAAGGATAGAGGCACTCAGAGGATAGAGCTTGTGGTCATGAGTTTGAACCTAGAGGATGGAGGCAGAGAGGATGGAGAAGAGGTGGCTATGTGGTGGAGAGGGAGAAAGGACGAAGAGAAGAGAAAGAGGAAGGAGGAGAGATAATCAAAAAATGGTCACAGAAATGGAAGAGAAAAGAGCCTCACACATCTTTGAAAAAAAAACATTCGGCAAGTATATTTGAATTTCTATCAACTTATCCATCAAAAACCTTAGAATATGTAATCGGTTTATTACCCGAGTAACTAGCATCTTATTTCTAACAAAAAATTCGTAAAAAATTGGTCGCGCATCTTCTTAGAAGTTGGAGGAAAAACAAAACTGATACATTTACCAGTGGATAATCTGCTGAAAATGTAAAAAAAAATGTGGCAGTTTACTTTTTCAGTGGATTAATCTATCGAAAATTTAATTTATTTTATTTAATATTTTTTCTCGACGTTTAATTTTTCAGTAGATATTTTTGGCGAAAAATGCCAGATTACCAACAACAAAGATTTTGTCGAAAATAGCCACCGCAAATTGCTGGATTTCTTATAGTGAAATTGAAAGGAATTGTGACCCAACTCTTCAAAATTATCCCATGGCTTCCATCTGAGTGTTTCTGAGAGCACTTCCTTCATTGAGGCTCTGAACTTGGGGTTACAGTGGACGAAGATGGAGGGGAAGGAGATTGGGGTTGAGCATGAAAGTCTTTTCCTGTCAAGAATCATTCCCATCACATGGGAAAGAACTCAACCCACCTCCCTTGGTGGGAATAATTTCATGAGAATATTCATTAAAAAAGATGCCTAAGAGTAAGCTATTGATGGAAGTGTTTTTCTATATCTTATACCAAACATGGGAACATTTTATTCCCACTTCAAGATTCTTAGGAATGTAAAAATAACTTTTGTAACAAACACCCTCTAAATAAAAGACTGGTGATTCTTGAAGTAAAACATTACCAAAATAATTTTGAATATATAGTTTTTCAAAGGCTTACAATTTGATACAAAATAATAAATTGTTCATTATATGTACGAATTGAGGATCAAAATTAATTAAGCACATAAATATGATCAAAACAAGATTAAATGCTCTACGAGTGTGATATACTTGTGGCAATTGATAATATCAGTTGTGCTGATTTGGTTTGATATGTCTGTTAAGCATGTATTGTTAAGAAATTAGGGAAACAATGTTGCTTGGCATTTGTGCCAAATTTAATACCCTTGTTTTCCTTC
This sequence comes from Ormosia emarginata, assembly GCA_029884605.1. Lineage (NCBI taxonomy): Eukaryota > Viridiplantae > Streptophyta > Magnoliopsida > Fabales > Fabaceae > Ormosia > Ormosia emarginata. The sequence continues at coordinate 22,460,372 of JAQQTP010000077.1, read as the reverse complement.
CCAACCCAAATTCTTCTTTACCTCCTTCTTTACACTAAAAAAAACTCATGTGGTTATTCTTTATGTTCTCTCTCTCTCTCCCTTCCCCCTCTCTCTCTCCTCCCTCCCTCTCTCTCTCTCTCTTAGTTCTAAATGTTTATTTTTAATAATGTTTGTTAATGCAATTATGCATCATGTGACAGTAATATGGAATGCATTCTTGTTGCTATTCAGTCTGGTTTAATTTATTTCTCTGCCACAAGTCCAGCATCAATACAACAACAAAATTTTAGCAATCAATCCACCTACTCATCACCCTGCAACCTATATTTGATAGCCACTAGAAGTAAAAAATTTATTCAGCCATGAATCAACACACACATCCCCAAACAAATCCCTAAAGAGCCAACATCAAATCCTCAAACACACATATGATTTAGCCACTTGAAACCTCCCATCAAATTCCCAACAAATTATAAATCAAGACTATCACCAACCTATATGACAATCTTGAAACTCAACACCACATCAACTCACCCAAATGCACCACCATAAACAGTAGACCCAACACACTAATTCCTGCAACCCTACCTCATCACCTTCACATAGACATCACACAACAATTAAGACATCATGCATACCACTATCGGGCAAAAAACCACTAGCAATGGAGATCCAAACATTCAACCCTTGTTTTCCTGCATCCAAACAAGACAACAATGATCCAAACGACCACTGCCTTAGCCCCTACTACTCCTTGCACCGTTACAAACAAAACAACCCCTACACTCCAAACAACCACTATCAAGTCAGACATAATGCAAACACTGCACTACAAACCCCATTGTGAACTGGCATAGCAACCACATCCCTTAAACATTTCATTTTCAACCATGACCACTCCTCCAACACTATCACACCACAGATTGCATCGCCCTACACCCACACAAGTCACGAACCATCCTTGTTTACTGCATCAAAATGTGACTAAAATGCACCGCTAGTGACCCAAGCGTCCCAGCCCTTGTCAGCGCACCTCACATCCACATGACCAAGCCACCTAACCATGAAACCATTTTTCTCATTTCCTTAACCTTTGCGTAGCCAAAGGATTATAGAGAAGGGAGGGGGAGGGAGTGAAAGCAACAGTAATAAATGATGTTGTTTCCCTAATTACTCAAGCAATTGCACGCTTAACTGCCACATCAACGCTAATTTAGCACTGTTTAAGCCATAAAGGAGAGATCCGTTAATTGTTCTAACTGCATCATTAATTGGGACAACTTTACCTACTGTTTCATAAGTTAGGGGACCAAAATGAACAAAAAATAGTTATCAGACCAAAATTAATACTGATTATAAGTTAAAAGGACCAAAATATCATTTTATATACACACGGTGTCCTTACCATGAGGTATCCTTATACCCTTCAAATGTGAGATTAATCTACTAAAATGTGAGATTAATATACATTTGGGTATCGACTTAACCGTAAGCATAAAGTGCTTTTAATAAGTTTCAAATCTCTATCTCTTTATTGTAGGAAAGTCTACACTCGTGCTCTTAGTTTATATGTTGAATATTTGATATTATTTTATCTCTTTTACTAGTTGCACTTTCTTTTTCTCTTAATCTCCTGTGTCAAAAATCTTGCTAAAAAATTACATGTCCATTTGTGAGACATTTTGTTGAATGGAATTTTTTTTTTTAAAAAATAAGCTTGTCTGTAAAATAACTAAGTAAATATATATTTACCATGGATTTAATATAAAATACATTGTAATCTTAACCCATTAAATAATTTTAAGATTGATATATCCTTACTTGCACACTTTATAAAACAAACTTATTTTAGAAACCTTATCCTTGTTGAATACCCAATTCACCTCTTCTCGAATACATAAATCAGTATTGCTTTGCAACCACTACTATCTATTGCGACAAAAATAAAAGTTTAATTAATTTTTCCTTTTGCCAAATATAACTAATTCATTATTGGAATGAAATGGGAAGCTAAATCCAAGTACAAAAGACGGGACATATGCCCTATTAAATACTATATAAATAATGTTTAGATTCATTGTATAGGCTAACCAAATCACGTAATTATGGTAATTAGGATTTGTAATTTTTGTATTTATTGTAATAAGTTTATATAATGTAATATCCGTTGTGTAATTTAGACACACAGTTTTATCATATATCTCTCTTTTCTCTCTTCACTTCCAACATGCCCAAAATAAAACTTCCAACAAGCCTGGAAGTATAACTAGTGGAAAGATGAAAATATGGAGGTGAGTTAGGTGGAGTCCATGCAAATCTTCTTGCATTCTCCATCGTTATTAGGCTTTAGGCTACGCTTCTTTACCAATCGTTCCTCAAAGGTAACCTTTGCTTTTTGTGTACTATTGTTAAAAACATTGACAAGGGTGCACACAGATTAGGGCAGTGAAGTATTGTCCTTAGGAATACTGACATAAGCTAGGTAAATAATGCTCCTGGCATGGTTCATAGAGGAATTCAAAAAGATGCTCACCTTATTACTCGAAATTTTCCAAACTCTCATCAAGATCGTGATAAAGGACCCAAATGCTGACGACTTTTTAGTGAACAATCGACCAATGAGGCATCACTGTGATGTCTCTAATTACTAGGGTAGTTCAGCTTAATTGAGGAGGACCACCTCATCACTTGACTCTTGACTCTGAAGGTTGGTTACTAGAGGATGCCATAACAAGTGGTTAAGGTGGTGAGGAGCACAAATAGCAAAAGGAAAAAATTGGGGGTCGTAGCCTGGTGAGGTCACTTAGAGAGGAGGCAAATTGTAGATGAGGATGGTCGCGAAGGTTAGGGCACTACAAAAAAATGGGTAAATTACAGCAATTTTTTTTGCATATTACGACGGTTTTGACTGTCATTTTTCGCATCAGTGGCGGTGTCCAAAACTGACATAATTGACTTCGCCATTCGGTATAATACGGCAGTTTCCCATTAACCGCCACGCAACCGCCACAATTTACCATGTATATAACGGCGGTTTCGTGGTGTATAAAACGGCAGTTTATGACTACCGTAATTACATAATACCAACAAAAAAATTGTAAATTACGGCAGTTAGAACTGTCATAATTTACATAACACCAACAAAAAAAATTATAAATTACGGCGATTAGAACTGTCATAATTTACATAATACCAACAAAAAAATTGTAAATTTGAATACTACACCAAGAATAATATTTCAGAAATAAAAATGAAATTAAACCCAGAAACTTATTTTTAAAAAAAAATAAAAAGATCATAAAAGAAGTGAGAAGAAATAGTAGTAGGAGTAAAGAAGAGTGCATAAGAATAGTAGATTTAAGTAACAGTGATACAAATGATAGCTAAGGTGGCAATTATTAAACCTTGGTCAAATGCTCTCTGTTGATCCCCAAACAAAGAAAAAAGATGTAGAAACCATTTTACAAAATGTACAAGAGTGTAAACAGAATAATACTCTGCGTGATTGTTGAACAAGTAAAGGAAAATCTATTTTTAAACAATTCAACATGTATTGAAGGAATGCTAAAAATGAACATTAAAATAAAATAAAAGAATAAAGCCATACTTGACTTTATCCAGGCACACTTGCAAGTGCTTGCAAAGCAAATAATGGAATGATAAATGATTTCTGCACAACAATACCCCTTGACTAGCTTCAATACCGTTGCCATTTGCCAAAGTCCTTGCTTCAAATCAGAAACAAAGACATTTCAAGTTCAAAGGTTTGGAAAAAGAGATTAAAACTAATCTTTCATCAAATCAAATTGAGGTTTGCCATGTCAAATCAATATTTCCTTATTTCAAGGGTAAAAATCTATGTACAGCCAACCATTCAATGCATAAATTCATTTCAAGTAGCATTCTAAAAAAAAAAAAAAAGACTGACGAATTGTAAAGTTACAATGGAAAAAACTAGTCAAACATAATGAGCATTCGGAACTCAGAGAGTGAATTGCTAAGTAATTAGTTGAATCATTAGCATCATGGACTTGACATTTCATCAAACAACTGATATTCAACTAAAAACAAACACTAAATTGAAGGAGCAAACTAACAGACCAGAACCAACTTTATTACCATATCTACAAAAATGCAGAAAAATCATCCACATGCAAGAACATACCAGTCATAATATGAATGAACTATCAAGTTATATTTATTTTCAAATGTCAGTACAAGAATACAAGGAAATGCAATGGATTCCCGATGGACCTTGACCCCTGTTTCACGAGCTCTCTCTTCAATTTTCCTATCGCTGAAAGATCTCAGACCCTCTCCACGAAAAACTCTTCAAACCAGAGCTAGAACTCCTCTAAGCAACGATTTGTGACCAGGTGGCTGATGGCGGTGGCGTGCTGCAAGAGACGATTTGGAAAACCAAATTAGGGATTTAGGGTTCAAAATTCGATTGGGGAGGGGAACAGAGAGAACGAGAGAAAGGGGGGAGAAGGAAAGAAAGAGAAACACAAAGAAATTACTATGTGGTTGCCTGCGGTGGCGTCGTGGTGGCTAAGAGATTGTCTGCTGGAGGTGAGGGAAAATGAAAATGTTAAGATAAAAAGAGATAACGTTAGCGGGAGAGCAATAGAGAAAGTGAGGAAGACGAAAACAACAAAAAGCGGTAAATTATTTAATATCTTTATTAAAATTAAAATTAAAAAAAAAAATGGTAGTTAAAACTGCTGTTTATGGATCAAACTGTGGTTTATTAAATTTAAATTATGTCAGTTTTAAAACTATCATATTATACTATATATTATCGCAGTTTTTAAGAACTGTTGTATTAAAACTGTCGTAAATTATTTGTTTTTTTTGTAGTGGGGTGGGGTCGTAGGTGATAGGCTGGACTTGTAGGAGTTAAGGGTAGAGAGGAAGATGAGGGTTGGGCTGAGATGAGAGAGGATGGTGGAGACTATTTCAGATTTGGCTTGATGGTATGTGGCGAATATAGGTGAGTAGGGTGGCAGTGACTGTACGGCGGAATGGCTAGGGATGATAGGGGTATAGGTTTCACTTCCGTAAGATTGTGGCAGATCTGGGCCAAGAGAAATGGTGGGTGGGGGCAATGAAGCGGGGTTCAACTGTCGAGGCCAACAATTTGGATAAAGAGTATGAGATTTATTGATGGTTTTAGCTATAAGTGAGATCTGTTGGTCGAATGGGTGAATAATGGCGAAGGTTCCAATAAGACTAAGGTTTGGAATGGTAACTAACGATGGATTGTGGTGACGACATAGTTGTGTTGAGAGAACGTTAGCATGGAGATGATGAAAAAGGCTAGGATGACACTCTAATGGGAGGAGAAAAGATCGCTAGCCAAAGGCGGAATGAGGTCGTCGTGTGCGGATGATGCTTACCCTAGGGTGACAACGCTAGGAAACCCTAGCAAAGCCACATCTTAGCTGGAATAATAAGTAATGTGGAATAACAATTGTCACAAAAGTATAAGTTTAATTATTATTAATACATCCAATTTTAAAATTAAGGTAACAACTCTTTTTTTTAAAAAAAAAATCATATCATATCCAAACAATTAATGTTTTAAAAACTAAATTGGAGATTGAATCAATAAGACTTTTAAATCATAATTCGATTGATTCAATTGACTAAATTTATAATTAAATTATAATTAAATCGTAATTGAATCAAATAATATTCAAACTTAAAATATAGACAGTTCACGATCCAATCAGTTCAATTGACGGATCCAGTTTTTAAAACATTACAAACAACACAATTATAAACCGACTCAATTTAAATATCACTTTATAATTTCGTGAAATCCAAAATGGTAAAATGCAATTTTAATGTTGCGACTGTAAAAGTAAAAGTTAAAGACTTTCATTTTTAATTCCCTTGTCTAAAATTAAAGTTCATATAAATCATGCATTTTGATAATGGCCAAGCTATGTAAACCTTCTTCTTCAGTTACCATTCTAACATGGCAATGGTAAACTTTCTTCATCTTCCACTACAACCACCGTTCTCCGTTGAGTTCAGTAGAAGGTTCTCGTGCTCAACGTCAAACTCTACTACTCTTCCTTGCTGTGCTTCGTGGGTCACTCTCAAGTGCTCTGCTCATTCATCTCTTTCATCGTTAGGTAACTTTCGGGTTGCTGGAATGGGAAATATCTCAAAGCCTTGAAGATTCTGAGTTTGGTTACTGGGAAAAGGAATATATAACTAAATGGAATTCTGGGTTTTGGGCTTTGCTTCTTTATTTTCCCATCGAAGTTAAAAATTCTGTCATGCTTTTGTGAAATTAATGAATAAGGTGTTGATTAAATGTTAAAAATTCAATCTTTGAAGTTCTCTTGTTTTATTATTATTATTATTATTTCATCAAGTCAAATGAACTTAGTTGAGTTGTGCTTGGTTTTATTGTGAAACTGGTGGACTAGGTCTTGCTTAGTAAGGTTTTGTGTAAATTTTAAATGTTCAGTCATTGAAGTTCTTTTCTTTTGCCGCTTTTTTACTTAACCAAGTCAAATGAACTGTACTGGTTTAATGGGTTCTTCTTATTTTTCTTTTTGATTTTGTTCTATTATTATTTATTCATGTCTTAACTGTTACACTTGAATTCATCCAGGCCAAATTGCAGAGAATTGTGCTGAGGATTTAAAGAATGAGAATGTAATTCCCCTTACCGAGCATGGTTTGTTAATGAGCTCTTTCTGTTACTTCATTTCCAATGTTTGGTTAAAGGGAATGATTAGAATGTTCCTATTTATATGTTTATATGAAGAGATTGAGCCTAGACTCTAGGTCTCTGTTATTTTAAGTATTTCATTTTTCTTTGTTCCTTCTGTCTAGTTATATGTCAAAATGCATTTGGTTTGTATTTTGGTTGATTACTTATGGATATTATGGCATATTTGGAGCTTAGCTAATAACAAATAGATATGGTTAAAATTATATACCGGGAAAAGTGGGGTGAGCAATAGCAGTTCTTTGAATATTTGACTAATTTTCAAGAGTCCTCTCTAACAACCATTATTTTAAATTTTTCTTTTTCCTTTTGCTGCAGTTTCTTTAGCTGAGCTCCAATTACGCTGTGCTTTTCCTTGAATAATCAGCCTTAAGTATCAGACTATAGATGTTTTCATCTATTATAAACTAGATCAAAGACATATGTAAATGAAGTGCTTGAAATATTGAATACTGAAATTAAGGAACAAGAACAAAAAGCTGGCAGCATCTTAGTCATCTGCTTTACCCAAACTTCAGTAAGCAAGAACCAGGATAAGGTTGGAGGAAAACAATTTTGTTTTAAAGGGACTATGTGAGCTTGTCTTTATCTCAATGACCATATATATAATGACTGTTCAGCTTGAAGTGGCGCTTAAATCCTTGTATGAAATATCAGTTTACATTTTTCAATCAAAATCGATTTACATTTTAGTATATATATTTTTTTCTAGGATCAAATGGTTTTATAAAGAAAATAAAATTGAACGACAGGCCTCAATTCTTTTGTTTTTATTCCTTTTTTTTTATTGGTTCTGCATATCAGAGTGAAAAATATTTGAACTATTTGAATCTCTTAGGCAGGATACCATGCACAGCCTTTTATTATTTTGAGCAAACAATTTTTCTACCTAAATGAAAAGCTGTGGTGAATATCGTGCTCAGGAATCCTTAAGAAATAACATTATATTTTAAAGCTATAAGTCGGGAGATAAAGGCTGACTTTCTTGTGAGAGAAATTACATCTTATTCACTTGTTCTCTTTCTGGAACATTTTTCTTTCTTTTTTTGGTTGATGAACATTTTTCTTTCTAAGCCTTGCTCTCTTGTAATTTTGTATTCATATTTAATATATAGCTGTATACCATTCCTTGAAATTTCTTTTCCCAAATAAAGGATGTCTGCTTTGAAAATTTTCATTTGAATCATTCTATTGATCTGTGGAGTAGAATTGATTTTGTTATAGCTGAATGTGAGATTTTACAAGGTCTATAACTAAATTGTTATAAAAATGAATTGCTTTCCTTATTTAGCTCATTATGTTTAACCTTGTAGGCAGATTTGTCCATGCCATTTCTGTAGTATCTTTACACTTTTTGTTGAATGCATTGAGTGTTTGTGTTTCAATTAGTGACAAATCTGCACTTTTCTTTCTAGGACAGTGGAAAGTTACTACATTGACTAGGTGGGATGCACAACATGCTGCTTTGCCTGTTGGTGATGTTACTAGAGTACCAAAGGTAATATTTTTTAATGATCTAAAATATGTAAAAAAAAATCTGACTTTTTAGTTTATGTTATCACTTTTAGTAATATGCAAATGCAATGGTTCCTTTCTTGAAGAGCATAAAAATTAATCTTGAAGTTTGAACTAAGAGACATGCTATTATTGCATGCCAAACACATTTTTGCCAGGCTTTTCGACAACATCTTTAAGTTATGATTTTGTTCTTGATTTAATGACCTCATCCCATTCCCTGCGTAGTTCTTATTGTGTGTTTTTCTGCAAACAGGCGAAAGATATGGAGTTGACTAATTCCTTGGAGTTCATAGACCAATGTACAAATATAATGCAGCTAAAGCAAATACATGCTCACATGCTCCGCTCATCCCGCTTTCGTGACCCTTATATTGCCAGCAAATTGCTGACAGCCTATGCTCTATCCTCTTTCTCTTGCCTCAGATATGCTCAAAGTGTGTTTGATCAAATCCCGCAGCCAAATCTCTATTGTTGGAACACCCTGATTCGTGCTTATGCCTCCAGCTTAGACCCAACTCAGAGTCTCTTGATATTTTTACATATGCTATATTCCTGTTCAGAGTTTCCAAACAAATTCACTTTCCCTTTTGTCTTCAAGGCAGCCTCACAGCTCAAAGTTTTGCATTTTGGAAATGCTTTACATGGAATGGTTATTAAGGCCTCCTTGGCTTCCAACTTGTTCGTACTTAATTCACTAATACATTTTTATGGCTCAAATGGGGCTGTGGATTTAGCCTATAGAGTTTTCAATAACATGCTAGGAAAAGACATTGTTTCTTGGAATGCTATGATAACTGCCTTTGCACAAGGGGGCTTTCCTAAGAAGGCATTGCTTTTATTTGAGGAAATGGAGATGGAAGATGTGAAACCAAATGTTATCACCATGGTTGGAGTTCTTTCAGCTTGCGCAAAGAAGTTGGATTTGGAATTTGGAAGATGGATCTGTTCATATATTGAAAGGAATGAGGTTACTGTGGACTTGACTTTGAATAATGCAATGCTAGACATGTATGTTAAATGTGGGAGTATTGGTGATGCACAAAATTTGTTTGATAGGATGCCAGAGAAAGATATTGTATCTTGGACAACAATGCTTGATGGTCATGCCAAATTAGGAAATTATGATGAGGCTCATGTTATCTTTGATGCAATGCCTCATAAAGAGACTGCTGCTTGGAATGCCCTAATTTCTGCTTATGAACAGAATGGTAGGCCTAAGGAGGCTTTGTCTCTCTTCCATGAAATGCAGCTCAGTAAGAATGCTAAACCAGATGAAGTTACTCTTGTTTGTGCATTGTGTGCTTGTGCTCAGTTAGGGGCAATCGATTTTGGTCATTGGATTCATGTATACATAAAGAAGCATAACATTAATATGAACTGTCATGTAACAACCTCACTCATTGACATGTATGCTAAATGTGGAGATTTAGAGAAGGCAATGGAGGTATTTTGCTCAGTAGAAAGGAAAGATGTGTATGTTTGGAGTGCCATGATTGCTGCTCTGGCAATGTATGGGCAAGGGAGGGCAGCCTTAGATTTGTTCTCAAGCATGTTAAAAGCAAAGATCAAGCCAAATGCTGTGACATTTACCAACATATTATGTGCTTGTAGCCACACAGGATTGGTCAATGAGGGAAAACATCTTTTTGAACAAATGGAACCATTATATGGCATTGTGCCTCAAATACATCACTATGTTTGCATGATTGATATATTCGGACGTGCAGGTCTTCTGGACAAAGCTGCGTCCTTTATAGAGAAGATGCCAATACCACCAACTGCCTCTGTGTGGGGAGCTCTGCTTGGGGCCTGTAGTCTTCATGGTAATGTTGAGCTTGCTGAGCTTGCTTGTCATAATTTGCTTAAGTTGGATCCTGGGAATGATGGAGCCTTTGTCCTTTTATCTAACATATATGCTAAAGCAGGGAAGTGGGAGCAAGTTTCCAGCCTAAGGAAGCTCATGAGAGATGCTGGTATAAAGAAGGAACCTGGCTGTAGTTCAATCGAGGTCAATGGTATTGTTTATGAGTTTCTGGTGGGTGATAACTCCCACCCTTTTTCTCAAAAGATCTACTCAAAGTTGGATGAGATTTTAGAAAAATTGAGGTCCATTGGTTACAAGCCAGATATGTCTGACCTGTTTCAACTTCTTGAAGAAGATAACTTGATGGAGCAGTCCTTGAAACTTCATAGTGAGAAGTTGGCAATAGCTTTTGGACTTATTAGCACTGCATCATCTCAACCAATTCGAATAGTGAAGAATCTTCGTATTTGTAGTGACTGCCATACAGTTGCTAAACTCATTTCTCAACTTTATGATAGAGACATATTGTTGAGAGATCGCTATCGCTTCCATCATTTTAGAGGAGGGAAATGCTCGTGCATGGACTATTGGTGAATGGTGCAACAATTGGTAATGTTTGGATGGAGGATAATGGAGGAAAGTGGGGGGTGGAAGATTTTTCATTTCCCAACTGAGAGAATTTTAAAATTTTCATGAAAATGAATAAGGTGATTTCTTGAAGTTGATGGTGAAGATGTGAGAAATCACTGCTTCTCTGCAGACAACTGCTAAGGTGATATCAAGGCAGATTGATGGAAAATTATATTCTATCTGCTTTTCATGAAGAATATTAACCAAGGCTTTTATATGGGATATCACTGATGTGGCACAGTTTCATCTTCTGATTTATTGATCATAAAGGTTCAACCTTTATCTTGATGACTTTCATCACATCAGTTTCCTGTTTAGGCCACTCTCGCTGGAGTGAATTCATTTGGAAGTCCAACATGTAGCCAATGAGTGAAATGTGGTTTGTTTAACACGAGGAAAACCCTGGAGCAAATGGAAGGTATCCTGTTGTAGATCAGATGTTGTTGAAGTTTCGGTGAAAAACTGAAATCTAATGAGTATGAAGGTATTTTGTGCTTTTTTTTTGGTCCCTTGACCTATGGTATATCTTTTCATTGTTTGCCTCTTCCAGTTTCCTTTCTTCATGATCAAGACTTCAGCTCCCTATCAAAAAATTTTAATGACAAGTGATTAATTAAGTTACTGAATTAATTGATGTTTAATCACTTAAATGACTTGATTAATCACTTGCCAAATACTTTCCTTCGGATCCAACATATTTGTTAGCTCTTCCTTGGTCAATTTTCCAAAATTTTTTGTTCATATGACTTCAAAGATTAAATGATCTGCGAGTTACAGCTACTGAGCCACCCATGCTCTTCATCTCAAATACACTACTGGACCACATCAGCAACCACTTAGTATTTGAAAAGAGTCTGGCCACACCAAAATCACTAACATGACCTTCCATATCACTGTCAAGAAAATGGCTTCCTTCTAAAACTCAAATGCTGATTTCCCCCGCACTTGACTAAGCTACTCTGATTTTTTTTCTTAATTAAATAGAAGTGAATACTTGTTATTTTATGATACAATTGTCAGTTATGGTATTCTTTCTGGATTAGAGAGAAAAGAATTGAAAATCATTTGCTGTTATTTCGGGTGTAGCCAACTTGTAAGCTTTCATATCATGACTCAAGAAGATACATGCCCGCATATCTTAGAACTTAAAAAGTTAAAATGCGTTTGGAATGAAGATTGGTGGTACTAGATGTCCTTCAATAATTGGTGTTAGTCCATAAAAGTAATGAATTTTATTTTATGCTTCTGGTTGAAGTGGATAAAACTTTTTCTAACAAACAAAATTTAGGCCTAGCGAACTTCCCTTCGGTAAAAGAATAATGTGTCATGAAAGGTCTGTGAGTTACTACATCCTTTATTTATAATACTAGCATTGTTTTTCTCAAATCATCATTGATAATTGATCAACATATTCCAAATCATTATGCATCATACTCACCAAACATAATCATAACAATTACATGTAATATTTTCTTTTGGTTTATAATATTATACGCTTCTTTACAAACAATTCATTAGATCAAATGTCTCTTCAAAACAAATTGCCGCACAAAGAATGCAAATAAAGTAGTGTAGACGTCAAGAAAACCAAATAGCCAACCATAATTGGTTAGAGCTGTCCATTTCTAACGTTATATGATGTTGGGATCCAAATCATATCTTAATTGACGAAAAGAGAAGGGAACAAGATTTTGATTTGATTACTGTTTTATGGTAGTAAGAAAAATTATAATAAAAGAAACAATTCTGAGATAGGGAAATAACATATAGGAAGAAAAATCATAAGCAATTTATAAAGGATGGGTTGAGGCGGTAAGTAATATGGAGGATACGAGTTTAAATTTTAGGATAGCAACTCTTGTGGAGAGATTGCATAATATTTGTACTCTAACAGTTGAATGAGAATTAGTCTCATGACGATTCAAATGGGCTGAACTTATTGAGATATTTAGTGGTTTCACAAAAAAAAAACCATAAAAAGAGGTGCATGCATTCCAAGATCCTGAAAACCAGATTGGTCATTGAACCGGTGAAAGGACTGATTTATAGTTCAATGGTTCAACTGCAGTTGAACTGGGACATGGAGTTCAACTAGCCAGCAGTATAGTTTCTATTGAGATGCAAAGCCCAGCCAGATAAAGATGCGTTGCTTGAGATGCGAAGAGGCAGGTTGGCGGTTGCTTGAAAACATGGAGTTCCTACTAGCGGCAAGCTTCTTGCTAATTGGAGCATCTTCAAATCATGGAGACAGGGGTTCCGTGCATGGGTGCTATGATTTGTGAGTAAGAAATGGTGGTTGAAAGGGTGCTATGATTTGTGAGTAAGAAATGGTGGTTGAAAGGGTGCTATGATTTGGTGATTTGTCATGACCCCTTGCATTGTGCCATGGTGGTGGTTGTTGACAGCAACAGAGGCTGGTGCTCGTTGTTGAGGAGAGAGAAACGAAAACAAGAGTTGAAAAAAAGTCACGTGATTACCTTTAATGAAATAATCTCAATCATTAGATGAAAGTGAAACTAACGGCTTAAAACAAGTGTAAGAGGAAAAAACTTATACTGGTATAAGCTGATCGCCTCACTATATATATATAAGATCTTACTCTGATGAGAGAAGTGTCTATTGTAAGATGTTAAACGAGTAAATATTGATCATTGAATTTTACTTTTTGTCAAGATTAGAACATAAATGCATGTTTTTTAAGTAGTTACATACCTTTAAATAACTTTTAATCTAACCATCTAATGCAATTCTTTTATTAAGATTTACTCCTCTCATCCTCTTAAAATAAAAACTCCTCTCACTATATATATATATATATATATATATATATATATATATATATATATATATATAATAAATGTTAAATTAATAAATGAATTAATGGTTATAATGTTATTAATAAAAAAATAATATCAAAGTAACTAAAATATATTTTATATTGCTACTCAAACACATAATGTAATATGTATTATATTGTGTACACTATAACAAGCAAGAGTGTGTAGCATAGTGGTTGGATGTGTGCTATCTACACAAGAGGAGCTAGGTTTGAATCTTGTTCTTAGCAACTTCATTTTTTTTTATATATAATAAAGAGAACTAGTTCATCAACTAAATCGGCACTGGCTCAAACAGTTTATCAATTTATAGTTGGTTCAACGATTATGAGGCCGACTCTTGAAATACTGGTTTAAGTGGCATGACTAGACCGACCCTGGTTCATGGTCGAACCAGTTCAACTGGTTAGTCCGATCTGATTCTCAAAACCATGAGGCATTCACCATTTCTTAAGCAACAAAATGGTGCTTTCATTTCGCAATACACATATCTGGAAGTTAGTCTATTCCTTTATTAACTCAACAGTAATCTGTAGTACAACTAGACTACAACTATAGTCTATTCCTAAGCTACTTTGAAAAAGGCTTTACTTAACCATTACCTCTAACCCAAAATTATATGAACAATTGCAATATACTAAAAAAAGTGTATTCCTTTATTACTACTATTTCATGGAAAGTTGTTTGAGTTCCTATTACAAAATAACCTTTCATATAAGAACTATAGTATTTTTTTTCTTTAAAAAAAAAAGATAACGGCCTATTTGAATGCCTTAAAAAAAATAAAGATTGACATATTAATTTAACTTTTGAATAAACTCTCAAATTCGTCCTTGAGAATATATGCACCGGAAACATTAGTCCCTAAGAATATGAAAACTCTACCATAGTCCCTAAGGAATCACAAATACACATAGGCACCGGACACATTAGTCCCTGAAAAGGACTAATATGACTCATATTCATAGTCGCTTAGGAACCACAATGAGGTTTCATTATTTTCAAGGACTAATGTGTTCTGTGCCTATATTCTTAGGGACGAATTTGGAGATTTATTCTTAGCCTTTTAATTAAACACAAGCTTAATTAAAGTTACAAATAATAATAATTCTACAAATTCTATCATAGGATAGAACTCATCAGATAAGATACTAGTATATGATTTTGGACTTACTAGAACTAGGAAACCCAGCCTGGTAAACAAGACTCGAGATTAGGCCAAGGACCATACCAGGGCAAGGAGCTCCATCCCGGTAAACAAGACAAGAGATTGATATTGTAAGACACCTAACCTAACTCAAGAAACCCATATGTAAGGTCAACCTGACCCACAAAACATCTAGTTAACCTAAATGACCCATGGTAAAATTTGACCCATAGGGCTTTTGATCCACAGTTAATCAGTTGTAATAAACGCAACACGTGGCATAAGGGCATAAGGGAGAAAGAATAACAAAATTTTCCTTACATGGGGATCACAATGATTACCAATGCAGCCCCTCCCTAAGGCGTCACCTTTAGAAGTTATAAAAAGAAAGCCCCCAACTGGGGTAAAGGATGTTCACCTTTACTCTCTAGCTTAATATAATTTTCCAACAACATAACACCCAACCATTCCTATGGACATTCCAACAAAAACCCATTCATAGCAACCCTTGACCCGACCTAGAGACAGAACAACTTCTAATTTTTAATCATTAAGAAGAAAAAATATTATGTTATCATGGTGAAAATTAATATTTATTAATAATTAAATAAGTTGTTTGATATAAATTTAAAACTATACAAAAATAGAACTTTTTTGAATATTTATAATTATACATCTATAGCTTTATTGTTAAAATAATAAATCAATAAAATAAAAAATATTACTAAAATTCATCTTATACATATGCATAAGCCATTATTAAGTTTAGTAATAATTATAGGAGAATCCACACTTGAGGGATTCACTTTAAAGGATAAAATGATATACTAATAACTATTCATGAAAAAAAAAATCAATGGCTGAGATTTTGATAAAATACAAGCACATGGATAACCAAATATACATTTGTTAAAATCTTAACCCTTGATTTTCTTATCAATGACTTAAGTTGTCTTAAATGTTCTAAACTGCTATGAAGGATATAAAACATACTTTTTATTGTCTTTATTTCTAAAGTTGTTGCGTCTTAAGATATGACCCAATTTTGTCTGATTTCCTTATGTAATGTGGTGTGTAAAACCATTAGCAAGACCTTCGTCAATAGATTGAAGGTAATTCTTCTGTCTCTTATTTCTTATTCCCAGAGTGCTTTTGTTCGGAAGCATCAAATCATAAATAATTTTTGCATATGAGCTGGTTCATACTCTAAAAAGCAAGAGATCTAGGAAGGAAGGGTACTTAGCCATGAAGTTAGATATGAGTGAGGCTTACGATCATGTTGAGTGGAGGTTCCTAGAGGCAATCATGTGCAAGCTAGGCTTTCATGAGCGTTGGATATCCCTAGCAATTATATGTGTTTCTTCAGTATCCTATTCTACTTTAGTAAATGGTATCCTAGGTGATAATTTTTTTTCCCTAAAAAGAGATTCATTAGAATGATCTACTATCCCCTTATCTTTTTTTGTTTTATATGCAAAGGTGCTATCTTCCTTATTACACCAAGTGAAATCTCAGAATTTAGTCTCTGGCTTTCGAGTGTGCAGAGCCGCTAAAAAAAATAGCCATCTATATTTTGCAAATGACTGTTTGATTTTTTCCAAAGCAACAATCCAGGATTGATATGTTATTGTTGATACCCTTGACCTATATGAGAGAGCTTTGGGTCAAAAAGTCAATTTTGAAAAGTCATTTATCCTTTTTAGCTCAAATGTGCATGGTGGATTGAGGAAGCAAATTATACAGGTTTGTCAAAGTTCATCAATTGCTTTACTAGAAAAGTATCTGGGTCTCCCCACAATAGTAGGAAGATTAAAAATATATATATCCTTTCCAAATGAGGTAAGGAAATTTTAATTAAAGTAGTAGCATAAGCTATTCCCACCTACTCTATGTCTTGCTTTAAAATCCCAACTTCGTTGTGCATTGAGTTAGGGAAAATGATGAGTAGGTTTTGGTAGGGTGATCATTCGGATGCAATGAAGATACATTGGATTGATTAGGAAAAATTTTGTTGGCCTAAAGAAGCAGGAGGTATAGGGTTTAGGGGTCTATAGACATTTAACTTAGCAATACTGATAAAGTAACGTGGTGGTTGATGTTATATCCAAATTCTTTTGTGGCAAGAGTATTGTGAGAGAGATATTTGCTGACTGGGTCATTCATGAAATCTCATCTTAGTGTGAATCCTTCGTATACGTGGCAGAATTTATTAGAAAGAAGAAGTGTTCTTGACCAAGGATTCCTCTGGAAAGTGAGGGATGGATTCTCAATCAATATATGGGATGATCCTTGGATTCTTGAGCTTCCAAGATTTAGGGTTACTTAACCACATGTCTCGGACATTATTCTAGAGAAATTGGCTCATCGAATGTTACACCAACCACATAAGAGGAATAAAGATCTAATTATAGATGTATTTACTGAAGTGGATACTGAGGCGATACTACGTATTCCTCTGGCTCAGGGGAAGCATATTGATACCCCGCCTTGGACATTAGACTATCGTGGAATATTTACTGTTAGAAAGGCACATAAAGTTACTTGGCTTTGTTGTATTGAGGAGAGAGTGCAGCGTGGTACCCAATATTATCATAAATACGAGACTTTGAACTAGTGTGCATCTTTGTGGAAAACTATTTGGAAGCTTGATATCCCTCCAAAAACAAAGGTCTTTCTATGGAGATCTTGTCATGATGTTTTACCTACTAGAGCTCTACTAGTCACTAGAGGTGTGGACATGGGACATGGATACTACTTGTGTGGGGGAGAGGTTGAATCAATTGATCATTTGTTCTTTCATTGTCCATATATGTGAAACACTTTTACAGAGGCTAAGCTACTTGTGCTGGACTCACATGATAAGGACGACCCTTGGGTTGAGAAGATATGGAAAGTTTGGCGTAAGTTGACTAAAGATCAATTGGCGGTGATGGCTATAGTTTGTTCTGGTGCTTGATGGCAACGAAACTAGGCTTGGCATGGAAAAGAAATCTAGCCTTCTTTTTCAGTCGTGACTTTGGCGTTGTTATGCATGAGGGCCTTCCGATCAACTTACAAGACACTGCGTTTGGAGGAGGATAGGTATAGGAGCCAATGGACGTGGGAGAAACTAGCTAAGAACATTATCAGGATTAATGTTGATGTTGCAGTATTAGAGGAAGACAATGTATCTGGGATTGGGATTTTTCTAAAAAATGATGAAGGCCACTTTGTAGCTAGGAAAGTTGTGACACCCGGGGCCGACGAGGGTAGGGAGTGGTCGCCGGTGCAAAAAGTTGAAGCACGGACAAGGAGCGACTCCTGATAGGCTTCTAGGTGAAGGGACACATGAATGAACTGAATACACACCAGAATGAGAAGGATTCAGAGACTGTGTAGGTATGAGACTGCATAGTTGAGGACAACTTAAAGAAATTGATTAGCACTACCCATATCAACAAGATGCATCTTTTTTTCTAGAGCCAAGAACATAAGTACTTCATGGTTAAGCGTGCTTGACTTGGAGCACTTGTGGGACAGATGACATCTTGGGAAGTTTCCTAGGATGCGTGTGAGTGAGGACAAAGCACGCTGAAGAGACCCGTGTTGATTTGTGGGGACACTCATCAATCCTACAAGCAGTCCCGGGACGTTACAAATGGTATCAGAGCGGGACCTCTCCCAGTACGGTGTGCTTTAGGGACGAACCATGCTGAAGCTGGTGGGCATGTGACACTTGGGGCAGACGAGGGCAGGGAGTGGTCGCTGGTGCAAAAAGATGAAGCACGGATAAGGAGCGGCTCCTGGCAGACTTCTAGACGAATGAACACATGAATGAATTAAATACACACCGGAATGAGAGGGATTCAGAGACTATATAGATATGAGACTGCATAGTTGAGGATGACTTAAAAGAATTGATTAGCACTACATATATCAATAAGATACATCTTCTTTTCGGGAGCCAAGAATATAAGTACTCCATAGTTAAGCGTGCTTGACTTTGAGCACTTATGGGGTGGGTAACCTCCTAGGAAGTTTCCTAAGATGCGTGTAAGTGAGGATAAAATACGCTGAAAAGACCTGTGTTGATTTATGAAGATACTCATCAATCCTACAAGCAGTCCCAGAATGTTACAAAAGTTGTCTGGTTGGAGGGTGCTTGGGATGTCCATCATTTGGAACTTCTGGCTGCGAAGGAGGGGCTTCTCTATGCATGGGAGTTGGAATGTAGGAACGTCATGTTGGAAGGGGACGCTCGATGGGTGTATGCTAATCCCCTAGACGTTGGTGGTGATTTATCATATAGTGGAAACATTCTTGGGGACGTTTGTTTATATGTTTTTTGGTTTGATAGGTTTTCTTGTCATTATATTCGTAGACTTTGTAATGCGGTGGTTGACACTTTTGCTCAGTTTGACAAAACTTCTAGTAATGGTGCATAAGTGAGCTTACCACCAGACTTTGTGATTTCTTTATTGGAGGCTGATATTGCCAATTAATACAATTATCTTTAAGCTAAAAAAAAAATAAAGAACTCTAGTCAATGACTATCAATCATTCATTTTATATTCTAAAGTTAATCTCTTTCTTTCAAGGAGTCAAATTCATTTAAGTTGATATAGGTCTTTAGGAAGAGTCTCTTAGAATAAACTAGCTATATAAGTATCCTACCTTGGTCATTAGGGATGTTCACTACCTCCCGTACATATGTTTACAAATTGTGCTCATTGCAACTCGAGCTAAATTTACAAAATCAATAAAATGAAGCCACGACCAGGAGTTTGAAACTAATGGAAAGCACGTTGTGGTCATAGCCAAGTTGATGACTAAGCCAAAGAGTAAACTCTCAAATTCATTCTTAAAAAGTTTAGTGATAGACACATTAGTTCTTGAAAAGTTAAAACTCCATATGTAGTCTTTAAGGAATCATAAATGTTTGCTAAATTGGTCCTTGAGCACTAGATACATTAATATCTGATAAGAACTAATGTGGTCAACATTCTTAATTCCTTAGAACCGTAGATTAGTTTTAATTTCTCATAAATTAACATGCTCACTGCTAAATTTGTCTGAGATCAAATTAAGGGGTTTACTCCTAAAGAAAATTAGTCCTACACCCACCGAAAGTTGAGAAAGAGTTGACACACCTAGAGCCTTGGGATCTTTTTTTTTTAAAAAAAAAAGGCAAAATAGGTACTGTCTCTTATCAATATTTCTTTTTTTAAATTTAGTTTTATATCTTTTAATTTTGTCAATTTGATCTTTCATCTTATAAATTGTCACTTAATGTGGTCCTTTATAGGGGTGTTCATGAGTCAAGTTGGGTTAGGTATAACTCGACCCAATCATGGCTTGACGAATGACTAGACTGGGACCAGATCTATCCGATATTTAAGAAAAATGTATAAATTTAGAGATTATGTATAACTAAGCCATAAAATTTTAAAAATATGAAACTAAAACTAAGGGAAGTTTTACAATATATATATTGAAACAAAATTATAGCAATACACAAGTATGATTATGTTATGTAAAAGGTATTCATTTAAATCAAAAAATATCATAAATTATTACCAATTTTTAAAACATATTGTGAGTTTTTAAATATTATGCGACATCGATTAGGTTGAGTTAACCCGAAGTGTGACCCGAATTTACTTGAAAAATACACTAGATCTAATATTTAGACCCAAATCAAGTCTAATTAGCTTCGAGTCAAGTTGAGTTATTGGGTTGGATTGAGTTTCGAGCTCCCTTAATCCTCCGTCACAATTTTGTCACTCTCTAACAGAAGTGATATTGTGTAACTAACAAGTGATGATCACATCATCTTTATGTCATATTTAAATCATTGTCATATCATACTCATAACATCACATGTTATTACTTTTATTAAAGTTTGTAATGGAATCGTGACAAATGATCACATTAAATGATAATTTATAAAATAAAGAACTAAATTGTTAAAAATAAAAAAATATAGGACTAAATTAAAAAATAAAAATAAAGGTATAAAATAACTGTTTTACCAAAAAAAAAAGTGAAAAAAAAATGAAGCCGGCTCATTTCCTTCATTGTGTTTCTTCGCCGAACCGTGAAAATATCAAACTCCACTAGTACAGTGCTTGGGAATTCTCGTCCAGCTAACTAAGCAGATTCCCCAATATCAATTTCATTTTACTCTTTGGACTTTGAAGACAAAACAAAACACCTCCTCTTGAGATTAACCATCAAAATCCCCATTTTTTTTCTCCATTACTATCCTTCTTCCTTTTGGAGCACTAGCTTAACCTTTCATGCTGCTTTCTATGTTGTTGTGTTTGGGATTTCTCTTGTAAGTTACTCAGGTACCCATTCTCTCCTTTAATGGGTCTTGCTTTGTTCTCTTGACTGATTTTGACTTAGTTTGAATTGAACCAACCAAGTTCTTTCGTTTTATGTTTTAAAATCTATGAATGTGGTGCTTTTTCTTTTGTGGGTTTTATATCCCTTTATGGTTTGCAGCTATTGTATCATGATGAAGTTCTCTTTTGGTTTGTTCTTTGTCAATTTGGGACTTTGTATTGTTGTTAATCTGTTCTTCGTGTTTCTTCAGCGTTTTCTTTTGCTGGGGTTTGGTTCTGAATATGAGCTAATTTGTGGGTTTGTTTTATTTATTTATTTATTTATTTATTTATTTTGTTTTTTCTTTCTTTTTTCTCTACATTAACTATCATAAAGTATTGTTATAACGATCATAAATGGGAGATTAGTTTCTCATCTATCGGTTGAAAATATTCGGGGAAACCAAAAAATATCGTCGTAAGCATAGTATGCATAGTACATCTGCTCAAGTGAATTAATGATGTATAACTGCTATTCTCTTTGATTTTCTCATCTGTGTGTTTTTTTTTTTTTGGGTGCATTTCTCATCTCTGTTTTTATAGCTTATAAGTAATACAAGTTTTATGATGGGAAAAGAAGTTTTTTTGCTTGTTTATCTCTGGAATAATAATTTTTTGTCTAGCTTGGTTTAGTATTTTTATTTTATTCTTTTTGTTCTCTACATTTACTGTGCATAGTAAACCTACTCAAGTGAGAATTAATGATGTATGACTGCTGTTCTCTTTGATTTTCTTATCTTTGATTTATATTTTGTAAGTAATATGAGTTTTGTGATGTGAAAAAAAAATTGTTTGCTTGTTAATCTCTGGAATAATTTATTTTTGGTAAGCTTAGTTTAGTATTTGGTTTCTAATTAATATTATGTTTTCAAGATTCCAGGGATTCATGTGATAATGGATGTAAAAACAACGAGGAGAACTGTTGTAGAGAATGGTGATGCAGGGGAGGATTTGGTTCTAGCTACTTTGATTGCAAATGGGGATGATGCTGGTCCTCTTGTCAGGCATGCCTTTGAAATGGGGTGGCCTGAGGGGCTCCTTCACCAGCTGAATTATGTGGTCAATAAAAAGGAAGCTGAAATTGAGGAGATCTGCAAGACCCACTACGAGGAATTCATCCTTGCAGTTGATGAGCTTCGTGGTGTGTTAGTTGATGCTGAGAAGCTAAAGAGTGAGCTCCAAAGTGACAATTTTAAGTTGCAGCAGGTTGGCAGCGCCCTTCTTGTCAAGCTTGAGGAGCTTATTGTGTCTTATTCTATTAAGAAGAATGTGACTGAAGCTATAAAAATGTCAAAGAACTGTATACAGGTGTTAGAGCTTTGTGTCAAATGTAACAATCACATTTCCGAAGGCCAGTTTTATCCGGCACTGAAAACTGTGGATTTACTTGAGAAAAGTTACATGCCGAATATTCCTGCAAAGGCTCTCAAAATGATCATAGAGAGGAAAATTCCTTTAATAAAATTGCATATTGAGAAGAAAGTATGCAGTCAAGTTAATGAATGGATGGTCCAAATAAGGAGTTCTGCTAAAAATATTGGGCAAACAGCAATTGGTCGTACTGCTACAGCTCGTCAGAGGGATGAGGAAATGCTAGAACAACAGAGGAAGGCTGAGGAGCAAAGTATTTCAGGAGTAGGGGATCTAGCTTATACATTGGATGTTGAAGAAGTTGATGAAGATTCTGTTTTCCAGTTTGATCTTACACCTCTTTATCGTGCTTGTCATATTCATAATTGTCTGGGTATCGGAGAGCAGTTTCGTGAATATTATTATACTAATAGGTTGTTACAATTGAATTCGGACCTGGAGATATCTTCAGCACAACCTTTTGTTGAATCATATCAGACATTTTTTGCTCAAACTGCTGGATTCTTTATAGTGGAGGATAAAGTCCTGAGAACTGCTGGGGGGCTTCTGGTAGCTGATCAGGTTGAAACAATGTGGGAGACAGCTGTAGCTAAAATGACATCACTGTTGGAGGAGCAGTTCTCTCATATGGACTCTGCTACTCATCTTCTCCTGGTGAAGGATTATGTCACTCTTCTTGGGTCTACTCTTAGACAATATGGATATGAAATAGGCGCGCTTCTTGATGTGCTTGATAGCAGCCGTGACAAATACCACCAGCTTCTTTTGGAAGAATGTCGGCAACAAATTGTTGAAGTTCTTGGCAATGACTCATATGACCAAATGGTGATAAAAAAGGAAAATGACCATGAGAATAGTGTTCAGTCATTTAATCTTCAAACTTCAGATATTATGCCTGCTTTTCCATATGTTGCACCATTCTCCTCCATGGTACCTGATGTTTGTCGCATTGTGAGATCCTTTATCAAAGGCTCTGTTGATTACTTGTCTTATGGTGTACATACGAATTTGTTTGATGTTGTGAGGAAGTATTTGGACAAGTTCCTGATCAACGTATTAAATGAGACAATACTTGATACAATCAATAGTGGCAATATCATTGTGCCTCAAGCCATGCAGATTGCTGCAAACATAGCTGTCCTTGAAAGAGCTTGTGATTTTTTCCTTCGACATGCAGCCCAACTATGTGGCATCCCAGTCCGATCGGTTGAGAGGCTTCAAGCTACTTTAAATGCAAAGGTGGCCTTGAAGACGTCCAGGGATGCAGCTTTTATTGCTCTACTGAGTCTGGTAAACACAAAAATAGACGAGTTTATGACTCTTACTGAAAGCATTAATTGGACTTCTGAGGAGACAAATGAGAATGGAAATGACTACATACATGAAGTGATCATTTTCCTGGATGGTATCATGTCCACAGCACAACAAATTTTTCCCTTGGATGCTATGTACAAAGTTGGGAGTGGTGCTTTTGAGCATATTTCCAATTCCATTGTGGCTGCTTTCTCTAGTGATAGCATCAAAAGGTTTAATGCGAATGCAGTTATGAATATCGACAATGATCTTCAGATCTTAGAGAATTTTGCAGACAAGAGGTTCTATTCTACTGGTTTGGTTGAAATTTACAATGAAGGTAGTTTTAAGAGCTGCTTGGTAGAAGCTCGGCAATTAATTAATCTTTTGCTAAGTAATCAACCTGAGAACTTCATGAATCCTATTATAAGGGAGAAAAGTTACTATGCATTGGATTATAAGAAGGTGGCTGCCATCTGTGATAAATTCAAGGATTCTCCAGATGGGATCTTTGGAAGCCTTGCAAATAAAAATGCAAAGCAAAGTGCTAGAAAGAAATCAATGGACGTGCTTAAAAAGAGACTTAAGGATTTCAATTGATAAGACTCGGAATATATTCTTTCAATGGAAGTAGGGTATAATTGTAGCGTGCTTCTATTATGGATTTTTAACCTCAGAATGAATAGTGTTTCTATATTGTTCTGACTTGTTTTGGCCTTAAATCTTTTCTGTCTTTATTCCGGTTCATTTGAATGAATTTGTCAAAGAAGATTTAAGAACATTGCTTCGCCATGCTTCTTGCACATAAATGTTCATTACCACATGGATAAAGAATTTCTGGGGTTTATATTTGATTTCATTGTTCCTGCACCATAGGGATTGATCATGCTGAACTAGTTCGCTTGCAGCCTTCTCATATGCATGTCCTTTCACACTTCTCTTTCTAGCTTAAGCAGTACCTGGGGCTATACAACATCTTGTTGCAGATTATCACTGATACTGACATTACACTTAATATATTTTGGCCACTAAATTTAAATTATGTTTTTGTTCCGTTTCCTGTTATTATTCCTCTCAAATATTTTATTAGTGAGAATCCATTGAACCAGAATTCCTTCCAAGACTAATAACTACTATCAACATATTGTCAAAGACACTTGTTAATAATTTGTTAGGAAGTGTCCAATTGAAAGATAAATGACCTTCTCATGTAATTGAGAAGTGTTAATTTGGTTTCCAGAATGACAGGACATTCTCATTCTATCTCAAATGCTCAATCCTCCGAAAATAATGCCAATAATACTCTGACTAGTCTCATAACCTGGCTCTAGGATCGCGGCAGTCCCTGTACAGTTCTGCCTAACCATTAACCTAAGTAGTTAGTAGTTCAGTTTGTTGTTCTCATAACTGTTTCTTTTTCATAGGAAAATGGAAGCACAGAAAATATAAGATCTTACAGCTCAGGAGAGATCACTTCTTCATAACGTTTATCAATCAAAGTATCTAACGGATGTTGGTCCTAACAGGAAGCGAAATAGTTTCAAACAATTATCTCCAGGTATTTTTCAAAATTCAGGCCAGATAAGAAAAATGTTATAACCCCATATATCTCCTTATCCCAACAGTGTTTTCCTCCCAGAACATTTGCAAACAACCTGTTAAAGTCCGTCTTCATCGTTGTTGCATATTTTTGACAGATGAAGCTAGAAACATGTGCAAAGCAGCACAATGATTCATTTACTTACACGGATGCAAATTGAGAAAGTAGTTTAATTTGTCAGCCATGCTCTCATAGCAGATTTCAGCAGCACCAATACTGTGCAAAGATGTTCATATAGATCTGAAATCAGAATATAGGGAACATTCACCTTGTATACAGTTTAATATTACCGTATGAGACATTCTTGGCCCACACGACCAGACTCAATCCTCTGGTTAAACAGTTAGTTAATTCAGAAAGGAAGTTATGAAGCAGGTTCATGACCTCACTAAAACTGAAATGGCCAGATACAGCAATACTGCCAATTTGACTGCCACTAATAAAAAAGTTAGCAGGTCCTCTGATTCATCATTGGAGTACATTTTAATTCCTGGCACAACAAATGATACATTGAGTAATTTTCCTGACAAAACAACTTGTTGAAAACATATGTAATTAGGTGTAATTAGTAGTACAACTATTAGTCTCACATCATATAAATTGTGTAATTAGTTATTATTTATTGAGTATATATTCAGCCTCCGTTGTGTAGTTGAAACACACGGTTTCTTCATATGTCTCTCTCTTTCCTTTCTTTCAACATGGTATCTAGAGCCTAAAGAAAGACAATTCTATAACCGTGCACGCTCAGTGAGTCCACTGCTCCCCGGTGAAAATTTTTCTGGTTAATCGTGTTTCCACTTTGGTTTGCCGGCCCTTCTCCTTCTGTTGTGTCCCCTTTCCAGCAGACCTACCGCTGCCCGTCACTGTCCACCGCCGTGCGCCACCGTCCTCCACCGTCTACCGCCGCCGTCTAACTTTCCGGCGACTTTTCCAACGACCTTTCTGGCCAGCGAACCCACCATCGGAATCGCCTCTCCCAGACCGGCCAGAACCCAAGAGCCCGCATCCAGCAACCACGAGACGCACCTACACGCGCCGTCGTAAGCCCCTGAGCACAGCTCCTCGCGCTGCTCCTTCGCCGGCGCGTGACGGCGCATGAGCCACCCTCACCGGCCGTCGTTTGTACCACCGTGATCGCCTTTCTCTCTTCTGTCTGGATCTGCCCTCGCCTTTTGTGTTCGTGACCGTTTGTCGCGACCCCCCCTTTTTGAATCGATGCATTCAGGTACTGTTTGGTTGTTGATTACTTATCCATGGCTAGTTCTACCTCCTCAGATAGCTTTAAGGACGCCCCGAAGGCTGAGTATGTAGATTTTTTACAGTGGTTTGCACAATGCAAGTCCTCTGGTTTCTCTACTCCAACAGCTGCCTATGCCGACTTTCTAAAATGGTTTGAGCAACGTCATATCTCTAGTTCCACTGCCTCTGTTGCACATATTGGTACTTCATTTGCTTGACTCTCTCGTTCCCCATCCATTGGTACTTGGGTTCTTGATTTTGGTGTAACTGACCACATTTCTGGTAATAAGACTCTTTTCTCCAACCTTTCTCACAATGGTTATTTGTCTACTGTCACTTTAGCAAATGGTTCCAAGTTTCAATCCCAAGGGATCGGCACTACCTATCCCCTCCCTTCCCTTTCAGTAGACTCTGTCCTTTATATTCCTGGGTCTCCTTTTAATTTGCTTTCCATTAGTCGTTTGACCCGGTCTCTTGATTGTATGATTACCTTTACTAAAGACTCTGTCATTCTGCATGACCGGAGTTCGGGACGGATACTTGGCACCGGATGTGAGTCCTATGGCCTCTACCAGCTCTCCAACCTTTCTCGTGTTTGCGCTGTCAAGGATTCTCCTCTCACCGTCCATGTGCAGTTGGGTCATCCTAGCCTTCCTAAACTCCAAAAATTGGTGCTTAGCCTCTCTAAGTTGTCTAGTCTCCCTTGTGAGTCATGTCAACTAGGAAAACACACCCATAGTTCGTTTCTTGGTAAAATCAGCAGTCGAGCATCTTCTCCTTTTGCTTTAGTACATTCTGATGTTTGGGGTCCTAGTCTTATAGAAAACCAGATCAAGAGAGAAAGAGAAAACGTAGAAGAGAGAGAGAGAGAGAGAGATTGATTATCTTTCAGAAAACTGAATAATAGAAAAACTTATTACAACAGTGAACTCCACTATATTTATACAGTTGTCAAAAGCTTTAACTAATATTCAACTAACTCTAGGATTTCTAGAACATTCTAACTATACTATAACAATCAGCTAATACAATATACTCTAATACTCTCCCCTCAAACTCAGGATGGGTATTGCAAGGCAAATTTGTCAAACACCCTGAGTTTGTCTCTCAAAGTACAAAATCGAAGACTCGACAATGGCTTGGTAAATAAATCAGTTGTTTGATCCTGTGCTGGAACATGAGAGACTACCGACTCTTGTTGAGAACCTTTTCACGAACAAAAAATATATCCAATTCCATATGCTTTGTTCGGCATGAAGAATTGGATTATGAGCAAGCAGCACTGATACTAAGATTATCACAATGAACAATTGGAGCTGGTACAACAACATTTAATTCTTGCAAAGAAAGATTGGATCCAGTTAATTACTCAGAGTGCAAGAATTTCGCTTTCGACATACTCAACTTCAGATGCCTGGCTCAGGCGACTAAAGTTTGCTTTTTCGACCACCAAGAAACAAGATTAGGGCCCAAGAAAATACATGACCCTAAGTGGATCTATCATCCGGATCGATGCCCAATCAAAGATCACAAAAGGCATGCAGAGTAAGAGAATTAGATGACCTTGCAGGCGAGTAGCAAACCATGAGTAATAGTGCCTTTAAGATACCTTAAAATCCGTTTAACACTTTCCAATGATCCTCAAGTGGAGAGCTAAGAAACTGGCATACTTTGTTCACACTAAAACAGATTTCAGGTCTAGTGATTGTTGCATACTGCAAAGCACCAACCACTGACCAGCATTGAGGGTCATCAACATAGTTACTTCCAAGTTTAGACAAAATTTGGTGTTAGTTACCATAGGAGTGCTTATGCCTTTGGCATCACTCATCTTAGCTTTTTCCAATAAATCTCTAATATATTTACTTTGACTGAGAAGAATAGATCCATTAGCCAAGTGTTTGACTTCTATTCCAAGAAAATAGTAAAGCTTTCCTAACTCGCTTTAAGGCAAATTCTCCATTTAGTTTAGTAATCAACTGCTGCACCAAAGATGAAGAGTCACAAATACAATAATGTCATCCACATAAACTAAAACATAAGTAGTGTGTTGTGAACTAGTGTGAATGAAAAGTGATGGATCACAACGGCTGGACTTAAACCCAAAACCAAGTAAGGAAGTTGCCAATCTCTCAAACCAGGCTCTAGGAGCCTGTTTCAACCCATAGAGTGCTTTATTCAACTTGCAAACCAGCTCCTTATTTGAGTCTTCAAAACCTGGAGGTTGCTGCATGTATACCTCCTCTTGTAAATAACCATTGAGGAATGCATTATTGACATCCAACTGCTGTAATGCCCACTGCTGAGTAAGTGCTAGTGTGAGAACCACTCTAACTGTCACAGGTTTAACTACTGGTGAAAAGGTCTCTGTGTAATCAAATCCTGGTTGTTGATGAAACCATTTGGCCACTAACCAGTGCCTTGTACTTGTTGATAGAACCATCAGAATTTTCTTTTACACGAAAAACCCATTTGCGTTACCAATAGCAGCTTCTATTTGGTGGAAGAGAAACCAATGTCCAAGTCCGGTTCTTAATCGGTGCATCATATTCAGGCCAGGATCATGGCTTCATGCCATTTGGGACTAGTCAAGGCCTCTTTGACAAATTTGGTTCAAGATGAGCAAGAAGAAGAGTTGAGTTATTCGTGGTTTGACAATCCCAGATTTGGATCTAGTTTGCATGGGATGAGTAGACACAAGAACAGGCTGAGAATGAGAAACACTATCATATTGAAAATCAGAATCAGAATTTGATGGAAGGAAATGTGAAGTGTTTCCAGAGCCTGATGCAACAGCAGAAGGAGAAGACAAATTATGACCAATATTAAAAGGTGAAGTTGTAGTAGGAACGGTAATGCGAATCGAACTAGAATAAGAACTAGAATCAGTCCTATGTTCGAAACTAACACGGAATTGGGGATAAGGAAACAGCAGGAACGGCAAAGGAGAAGAACGAGAGGGAAAATGAGAAAAGGAAAGAGGAGGAAGAATAGGTGGACAGATGGAATTGCGCTTTGATTTGTCAAGAATCTGCAGAGGAATGAGACTCGAATAGGGAAAACGAAATTCATTAAAAAGAACATCCTTAGAAATATAAATTCTGCCATCCAACGAAAGACACTTATACCCCTGTGATTGGACGAATAGCCAAGAAAGACACATTCACTAGACCTAAATTCTAGTTTGTGTTTATTATAAGGCCTCAAACAAGGATAACATGCACACCCAAACACCTTAAGAGAATTATAATCAGGATATGCATTAAACAATTTGACATAAGGAACTTGGTTTTGAAGAGCAGTAGTGGGCAATCTATTAATAAGATAAACTGAAGTGAGGAAAGCATGATCCCAAAATTTAAGAGGTAAAGAAGCTTGAGCTAACAAGGTAAGACTCATATCAACTATTTGTCGATGTTTACGCTCAACACTTCCATTTTGATGATGAGTATGAGGACAAATAAGACGATGGTGAATACCCAAATCAGCAAGGAATTTTGAAAAGGGTCGAAACTCCCCACCCCAGTCTGTTTGAACATACTTGATCTTTTTATCAAACTGAAGCTCAATCATTGCCTTAAATTGTTTGAAGACCGTAAACGCATTGGATTTTTGCTTGAGAGGATAAAGCCAAGTAAATCGTGTACAAGCATCAACAAAGGAGATGTAATAAAAATGACCAGATCGTATAGACTGGAGCAGAAAAATCACAGCTCACAGATCACACAGATTACCCAGAGCAGAGCGAGATCGGAACTCAGTTCAGATCAGAATGAGATCAGAACCAGATTGGAATTTCAACTCAGATCGGAACCAAATTTCCCAGAGCAAGAAGGAGAAACCAGATTTGGAGAAGCGCAGTTAGATCGGAACTAGCTCTGATACCATTATAGAAAACCAGATCAAGAGAGAAAGAGAAAACGTAGAAGAGAGAGAGAGAGAGAGATTGATTATCTTTCAGAAAACTGAATAATAGAAAAACTTATTACAACAGTGAACTCCACTATATTTATATAGTTGTCAAAAGCTTTAACTAATATTCAACTAACTCTAGGATTTCTAAAACATTCTAACTATACTATAACAGTCAGCTAATACAGTATACTCTAATATAGTCGTACTGTTTCTACTCTAGGATCCAAATATTTTGTCACCTTCATTGATGATTACTCTCGCTGCACTTGGTTATTTTTGATGCAAAATCGGGCTGAGTTGTTTTCCATATTTCAAAACTTTTATCATGAAATTAAAACTCAATTTGGTATTCCTATACGTAGTTTGCGTAGTGATAATGCCCGTGAGTATTTGTCTCAACCATTTCAATCCTTTATGGCTTCTCATGGCATTTTTCACCAAACCTCTTGTGCACATACCCCTCAACAAAATGGGGTCGCTGAACGTAAAAACAAACATCTCGTAGAAACAACTTGGACCCTTTTACTTCATGGTAATGTTCCTTTCCGCTTCTGGGGCGATGCAGTTCTTACTGCTTGTTATCTGATTAACCGTATGCCCTCTTCTGTGCTTGATCACCAAATCCCTTACTCTATTTTATATCTCCATTAACCTCTGCATTCCCTACCACCTCATATATTTGGGTCTACTTGTTTTGTTCATAATCTCATTCCTGGTCTTGATAAACTTTCCGCCCGATCTATTAAGTGTGTTTTTCTTGGTTATCATCGATCCCAAAAAGATTATCATTGTTTTTCCCCTGATCTCCGACGTTACCTCATCTCGGCTGATGTTACCTTCTTTGAGTCTGTTCCCTTCTTCCAATCTCCTTCATTGACTCTTGAGCCTATCTCTGAAGTCTTACCCGTCCCTCTTCCTCTTATCACTGTTGAGTCTGATGCACCTCTGACCCCTTATGTCGAGCAAACCACCACTACTATTCATCCCTTACATGTCTATCATCGTCGGCCACCACACACTCCACCAGAAGTTGCAGAGGCCAATATGGACTCTCCTCTGGTACCACTTCCTTTACCGGCCTCCCAAGACCGCCCTCCCGACCCTCCCATTGCTCTCCGAAAAGGTATACGGTCTACTCGTAACCCTTCTCCTCATTATGTTAATTTGAGTTATCATCGTCTATCTTCTTCGCATTATGCTTGCCTTTCTTCCTTGTCATCTGTGTCTATTCCTAACTCTCCAGGTGACGCTTTATCTCATCCTGAGTGGAGACAAGCTATGATCGATGAGATGTGTGCCCTTCAGAGTAGTAGTACTTGGGAACTTGTTCCTCTTCCCCCCGGGAAGTCTGTGGTAGGCTGTCGGTGGATTTATACGGTCAAGGTTGACCCTGATGGCAGGATTGATCGCCTCAAGACTCGTCTGGTGGCCAAAGGATATACCCAGATTTTTGGCTTGGATTATGGGAATACTTTTTCGCTTGTGGCGAAGATGGCTTCGGTTCGACTTTTTCTGTCAATGGCTGCTATTCGCCACTGGCCCCTTCATCAGTTGGACATCAAAAATGCTTTTCTCCATGGTGATCTAGAAGAAGAAGTTTACATGGAGTAACCACCAGGGTTTGTTGCTCAGGGGGAGTCTTCTGGACTAGTTTGTCATCTTCACAAATCTTTGTATGGCCTTAAACAGTCTCCTAGGGCTTGGTTTGACCGATTTAGTACTGTAGTTCAGCAGTTTGGTATGACACGTAGTGAGGCTGACCACTCTGTCTTCTATCGCCATTTAGCTCAAAGGTGTATTTATTTGATTGTGTATATCGACGACATTGTTATCACTGGCAGTGATCACCATGGCATAATTCAGGTAAAACAATATCTAGGTCATCACTTTCAGACCAAAGATCTTAACAAAATTTGATACTTCTTGGGAATAAAGGTGGCACAATCCAATGATGGTATAATAATTTCACAGAAGAAGTATGTCATGGACATTCTTGAGGAAACAGGTCTGTTGAATGCAAAGCCTGTCGACACTCCTACGGATTCGAATGCTAAACTTCTACCAAATCAGGGGGAGCCATTCTCAAATCAAGGAAGATACAGAAAGTTAGTTGGAAAACTGAACTACCTCACTGTTACCCGTCTTGATATCTCCTTTGCGGTTAGTGTGGTAAGTCAGTTTCTAAATTCACCTTGTGATACACATTGGGATGCAGTGATTCGCATCCTAAAGTATATTAAAGCAACTCCTGGAAAATGCCTCATCTATGAAGATAAGGGACATACTCAGGTCATTGGATAATCAGATGCTGACTGGGCAGGTTCTCCTACTGATAGACGATCCACTTCTGGGTATTGTGTACTCATTGAAGGCAACCTAGTTTCCTAGAAAAGTAAGAAGCAAAATGTAGTTGCAAGATCTAGTCTTGAAGCGAGAATCTTGGTATGGCCTCAATCACTTGTGAACTCATTTGGTTGAAACAACTCCTCAAAGAACTTTAATTTGGTGAGGTTATGAAAATGAAACTCACATGTGACAATCAAGCTACTTTGCATATAGCTTTCAATCCAATGTTTCATGAAAGAACCAAACATATTGAGGTTGACTATCATTTCATCAGGGAAAAGATTCTATCAGGAGACATCACCACAAACTTTGTCAACTCAAATGATCACTAAGTAGATGTCTTCACCAAGTCCTGAGAGGTCCACGAATAAGTTATTTGTGTAACAAATAAACTTAGTGCATATGATTTATATTTCCAGAACAAGAGTGTTGGAAACATATGTAATTAAATGTAATTAGTAGTACAATTGTTAGTCCCACATCATGTAAATTGTGTAATTAGTTATTACTTATTGAGTATATATTCAGCCTCCGTTGTGTAGTTGAAACACACGGTTTCTTCAAATGTCTCTCTCTTTTCTCTCTTTCAATACAACTCTAATGATACCACAAAGCACTTGTATGCATGAAGTTAGGATAATGCATACAGGGACGAGATGCTATTCAAAGTTGAAGCACTAGAAAATTTTTATATTTACCAAAGAGAAGGCTGCCATGCGGTATGATGTTTAAAATGGAGGACATCCTCTACTTGATGAGATCCCAGATACAGTCCCTGTTTTTCTTGTAGCTCTTGAAGTATTGATTTCTATTTAACAATGGTATCCTCTACTTCATCCGTTTTGAACAATTTGACTAATTGTCATCAAAATTCAACTAACTGACTTCTGAATCATCTCATCAAACAGATCATAATTTGTTACTAGTTATCACTTGCCACATAGAAGATATCATATTTCACAAACTTCTTAGTACAAGTGTGGTTGGAGTTCATACCATGGTGGCAATACCAAAGGGAAGGGGAGGGGAGAGAAAGAAAGATAGACCATAAAATGTGCCACCAAATTTGTAAACAAAGATGAGCACAAGCATATGCTAAACCCTGTCCAACTCAATATTATGCTTGTCCAACTGATCTTTCAACTCTTTTTTCCACTCCTGAATTAAATTTTCTTGTTTTTTTATCAGCTCGTTTTTTCTGTTAAGTTCCTCTTCCATCAGAGCAATCTCCTGCTTACAAAAGACATGATAGAAGTTTAGATGACAATATTATAGGGTCTCCATGACTTGTTGATGTAAGAGCATTATTGCAGCATAGTAACCATACCTTTCTAAGCTTTTCAGCTTTTGTTGGCTGATCCTCACGTTGCAGGCTGATAAAATAGAGCTGAAGCTTCTTCGCAGCCTCCATGAAATCTCTTGCGTACCTATCCACATCAACTGGAAAAAATACCGAAACGAAGAAAGTCCCATTAGGTACATAGTCTATACGTAATGTTTGCCATGCATTGCAAAATAAGAAATCATTTTCCAAATATATTTTTTTCCACCTAAGCAAAGACAGGATTTCTATTCTCAGTGTGAATTAAAGCCCTGGGACATAAATAAACCTTGAATTGTCTCAACCTTCAGGTTTCCAGCCCTACTTGCAATTGTTGTTAAACTTTATACGGTCTTGTGACAGTGACCTGATCACTTTCTATTTAACTTCATTAGCTAATTTTAGCACTGTGGTTCTACTGACACATGTACATATGGGAAAGGTTCCAATGTTTCAATTAAACCATAAGAGTTCCATATGTACTTAAGTTAAAGCTAACAAGGTTGAATTAAATGCAATCCCTTCCCCCACAAAATTTAAAAAAAGAAAAAATTGAACACATGGTAATAGATCAAAAACTGAATTTGATCCAATAATCAGATACCAGTATATATGGTTCAGTTTACATTCACAGTCATTTCTGCAGTGAGATTGTATCAAGCCAATGGCTATTGATGTAAATATGGTTCTTCACAAATTTACTTATCAACTGCAAAATCTATAGGAACTCTTTACCACCCTTCTTTTCTCCCCTAGATGATAGATGTACGCATACTTGCACATTGAACAATCTATTAACAATTCAATATCAAACCATCACAAAGAAATGTCAAAGCATTTGGTATACCTGTTCTATTTACCAGTGCTAATTTCTCAAAAAATTGGGCTCAAAATGGTGAGCCCTGCAGGATATACCGTCTCAAGGATGCTAAACTTTAAACTTTGAAAGTCTGGCAAATCACTTTATCCTATGACCACAAAATTACCACATGGTATATCATATTCATCCACACATCACACAACAGGTCTCACGTTAACTGCAGAGACTAGACAGAAAATCAGAAACTGCAACTATGATTTTTCTCAAGTTGAGGGCATCATCCTACATACCAAATGCATTGTGCTTTCAAGTTCCATAGAACTGAAACTCAGCAACTACATACCAACAAAGAAACTTGAAAACCCCTTGCACAGCCCATATAAGGAACAACAGTCTACATTTTTTTTTCTATATAGAAAGTGTACATATTTTCTGAAAAAGAAAAACTTAAAATAATAAATTGAATACAAAAGAGAGAAGGACATCTTGAGCTCCCAAAATTTCTAGCACCTATCGGACATGGTTACATTTGGCCAAGCAATCATTCCCGAAATTGCACCACTTCAATCCCAAAATCAATTTAAAATCTACCAGCATAGAAAGAATATGGTGCAATGGAAATTACTTCTCTGATTTTTTCAGCTTCAATTCATCTTTCCTGTACGTATATATTCCAAAATAGGGATGATGCTTTTCCCCTTGTTTAGATTCATAAAACCTAGAACTGAAGCAAACATATCATTCCTTGGTCTCCTAAGCCATTTTATTGTTCTCCCTTTCAATGTATTGAAGCCCAGCTAAGAAGCATAGAGGCTGAAATGGGACACAACATGGAAACAGCAAGACAACAAAATGGAAGCGTTCGGTTTCTGGAAACATTTCCTGTTTTCATTCTCTACTTTCATTTACAGAAAATAATTTCCATTTTCATTTTTTTCTATTTTTGAAAACATGTTTGTTTTGTTATTTTCATTTTCTATTTCTCTTCTCTCCTCCTCATATCCCTCAGGCAAGTCAAAAAAAGATGGGTTTCATCTACAGATTAATGAAGGAAACAAGTATGGCTTTTGTGAATTGATGCATGACCAGCTAGAAGTTTTCAAGTATAGCTTATTCCAGGCTTGAGCAACGAGGAAGTGTGTGTTCCATGTGCTCTTCCTCATCTCTGTCTCACTCAAGCCCACCATAAACCTAATGGGCAAACTTAGATAAGAAAACTCACAAGGAAACAAAGCCCTTGAAGAAGCATCAAGAGGATCATCATACTTGGGGCTGAAACCAGTGAGCTTCTTCTCCATTAATACATTGTCATCAGCATGGACTTGCAGTGGGAGTCAAAACTCAGCCATGGAGAATTAATAGGAGAAAGAGGGGATTTGGATTTGGGAGAGAAAAGAGCAACGATGTGTGTGGATTTGAGTTTTGTTGGTTTGCCAAGAAGGAACAATGGAGGCTATGAACAAGTGGGGCAACAAGGCAAAGGCGTGAAATAAGAAAGAAGAAGAATGCAATGTCATTAAAACTACAAAAATGCCACAGCACCTGGACTGAAAACACTGAAAATGACTTTTTGTTGTTTTCAAAATTTCTGAAAATGTCAACTCCATTTCTAAAAATTGAAGATGGAAACAACCATCCAAACATGTTTTCTCCATCATTTTCTATTTTCTTTGAAAATGAAAACAGGAAATGACAAAACCAACCAGGCTCATTACAATTTCAAGAGCCGCATTGTGTCGAACACAAGTGTCTGATATGTGTCCAAGACAGACGGCTTCTCTTTTAAAGTGTCCGAGCTTCATACATACCCACTACCCAGCAATACACCACTAAACTGACATTCTTTAAACGAGTGAGCAAGGTTGCATGGACTCGGACAATGGTACTAGATCAAGGAACGGATCGTTTGCATAAACACTCAATCACTTGCTCACTTGCTTATAATTTAGAGAAACCATATACCATAGTCTAATGTCATACCATGTTTATACAGGATCCAGCAAGAAGTGCAAGTAATTGATGAATTATAGGCTTCATGGCATCCAACTCTAAACAAGTAACAATTTAAATCCTTTGACAAAAGGTCTCAATTCATCAAATAAAGTTTTCCTTTAAAATGCATTCAACAAACTTCGATCCTTCATTAATGATGAAAAAAACTAGTCCTACTCAAACGGAAACGTCTACAACAATATTTAAGTACAAGATCTAGAGACCTTGACCATTTCTGCACTTCTAAGGAAAAACCTGCTAAATGTTCCAGAAAACCTCCAACCCTCATAATTTCACTTGTAAAATAGGGTAGAAAACTGAAATACTTGTAGTTGGTCCTAAAAATAATAATAATAATAAGTAATAATATATAGAACAAGAATGCAACTGGTATTACTGACTTTGATGGGAAGGGTGGGGAGAACGGTCAATAGCTTGAAGTTCTCTGGCAGGCAAACAAGGCAGCAAAGCAGCCTCCAAAGCCATAACACACGAAATCATATCATCCTTTGAGATTGAGGGAGGAGAAGAAGATGGGAGTTGTGCTTGTGCCTCAACTGTGTGCTGCTGCTCCACTACTTGCCGATCACCCATATGCTCTTTTTCAGCCTCCTATCCTAACTGCTAAGGGAAAGATAGGATTAGTATTTAAAAAAAAAAAATCATCTATTAGTACGCCCAAAAAAAATCATCTGTTGCTTGAATTTCGTTTTTATGAATAAAAACTAAAAAAAATAAAAATAAAAGCTTGATAAGTCTCCAACTCTCCATTTCTTTTTTTATGCTAGAAAATAACAACTTTATTATAGCCGAAAATTTTCGCAAAAAACTTGTTCTATTTTTTTTTATTCTTTTCATTATGATTCTTTAGTTCCCTTTTTTTTTCAAAGTATATATTTATCTAATAAGTAAGAGGTTAATTTTTCATGATTCAATCAAACATGTAAATATAAATTTTTTTTAATAATATTATTTTTATATACATAAATATTGAGATCAATTTAAAATTACAATATTAACGAATCAAATTTCTTTCACTCAAATTAACACATGATAATATTATAATTATTTAGTTTGGTTTGCAAAAATTATTTCCTTATTATTATAATTACAGAATTATCACGTTAAAAAATTTATTTAAATATCACCTCTAGTTCAAAATTATGTGAATAATTATTTTTACAAAAAAAATACCTAAAATTAACTAGCTATAAATACATAAAAAAAAAAACACTTAATAGAGAGATATTCTTAGATATTGTGAGAATAAGATATTTTTCTTGTTATGATCTATTTAATATTTGTCACTTCAATTTCGTAAACTATTCTTGGCTCTTCTAATAGAACTTTTTAAATTTTTAAAATACTAAACATGGTTAATTAAAATCCATCTTGCAACACCCTTTGAAACTGTCAACCCGTCTCACCCTCCTCTCCAAATCCACTTCCTCTCACTTTCTTTCTGAACCCCTCTCACTCTACCTCCTCATCCATCCCATGAGGCCAAACCAGCAAACCCCAAAGAATCTGAGCACACGAATTAGTATTTTCGATTAGAAACTAGCAACCTCCCTGAGCTTCACATCTTTGTTGTGTGCTTACTGTTGGAGTCAAACTAGCACTTTTTAACGAGAAATTCTTACTTAAATATAATGCACTTAATTAGGTGTACTAAGTCAATCAGAACTTAATATTTTCATAGAGTATCGTAAAATTAATTGTGAGACATAAAGATCCATAAAAATATAAAATTTTGATTGGACTAGTACACTCAACTATAATACATCATGTTTAGATAAAAAATTTTCTTTTTTTCCTGTGAATTTATTGTGGGTTGCAATTATTTGACACAAAACAGATGTTATGGTTTGGAGTCAAACCAGCACCATTTTTTATTTGTCGAAAGGTTATTTTGTGACTCTACATGATTCTGAGTAGAATCAAAGGTAATGAAGTCATCTAAATAACATTGTTTGATTTAAGAATTACCTAAATAATTGTTTTGACATATTATCAAGAAGTAGTGGTTCAAATCGAAAATGAGAATTATGAAACTAAATGTCAGTTTCAGATTTGTGCCTGAAATAATACTTTCGATTTTGTAACTATCAGAAAGGGACTTCAAATGAATCTTGCAAATTTAAGAATTTAGTGATTGTTGGAGTTAAAGTGATAGCAAGAGTTCAAAATTAATAAAGTGATAGTTTGAAATATAAAGTGATAGTTCAAAATTAATCATTTAAACAGATATTTTTGAATTTTGTTGCAGATGTTAGATTAAGATAATATGATGATTGTTAAAGATCAAGCGCTTCTTTATAGTAGTACGAGGATTGTTGAAAAGATTTGATGTAGCAATTAATCATTTAAACAGTATTTTATTTTAGGTTAATCTTGTCATAAATTACTTAGGAAGTCTATAAATATCAAGAGGATAGAAACATTTAAGGGTTGAAAATTATATACTTGCAAACACTTGTTACTTAACGCTTTCACGTCCTTGACTTCTCGAGCAAAAATAGTACAAGTCTAGTTCAGTATGTTTCCATCCACTTTCCTTTTCATTTCTGTATAATTTACGAATTCAATGCAAGTTTAATTTCAATCCATTTAAATCAAGTCACTTTACTTTATTGCAAAACTCTTTTCTACCATTGATCAAGTGATTTTCTCAAAAACTATTTGAATTCTTTTTATTATTTTCATTACTTTTCTGCAACTTTACTTTCTTGCAATTTATATACTTGTACATTTACTTTTATGTGTCTTTATTTTAAATTGTCTTATTTTATATTATTTACTTTTTAGCAATTTACATTACTTGTCATGTTTACTTTAAATGCATTTTAATTCATGTTATTTCTATTCAAGTTCTTTACATTTCCGCATCTATTTTTCTTTCTTCTTCAAAAACAAAGTCTTTCTTATTTTTGAACTTATTTTCACTAAGTATTATGCATAAACATTCAATTTTAGATTTTACATAACAATCTTGAAATTCGAAATCATCAATTGCATTCTTTTAAAATATTAACTTAGATAAGAATTTTAAGAGGAAACGATTCCCTTCTCCAAATTTAAATAAAAAATCTAACTTTGTCCATTAACAAAAAATTTGCCATAACCTAATAAATCACAATCAAAATATTTTAATATTTTGGTAGACACAATGTTATCTTAAGAACTTCAATTCTAATTGTGAAATACAAATGTTCAATGAAAAATTGCTTTAGATCGTTGATGAACCTTCAAAAGTAGATGGCAAATTTTGCTTCATAAAATCTTCTTGTTTATCTGGATGAGAATTCCACTTGCAGAATGAAATCTTCAGACTCCAGACAACGGAACAGCATAATAGAGAAAAGAGAAAAGCTAAAAAAAAAAAAAGAGTTAAAAGTTAAAAAAAGAATAGTTAGAGGCTTAGAGCGTGTTTCCAAATAATTTTTTTAGAGAAAAAATTGTTGTAATAGTATTTTCACGTATTTAGTAAAATTAGTTTTAATTTTTATATAAAATTCAATATATTATAAAAGTTTTTTTTTTCATAATACTAAAATTTTAATTTATAATTTTAGATTATAGATTATTTTTACACTTTGATATGTAAATATTATGTTATCCTCAATCAAATAACTTTTTTAATCATTCTATATCTATTTTAATAATTTAATGTATAAAAAATATTCTTTTTTATACTATCCAAACGAAACATATTAGTTTAAAATCACTTTTTAACTAACATATCTAAACATAAAATTGATTTTATTATAATCGATTATAACAAAAAGTTTTATCTACAATAATCGATTATTGAAATAATAAGTTTTCACAATTACCTCAAACACACATTTAATGTAGTGAGATTTATTTAACTATGGTTAGTATTTAATCACCAAAAAACTACGATTAGTATTTTAAAAATTTTAAAAAAATTTATTAAAGGAGACAAAAATTATCCACAATGTTGATGTAACAAATAATGAATGGATCAAAACAAAAAAGATGTTTTGCTCCAAGAGTATATAAGAATTTTTCAAATAGAGATTAAGATTTTTGAATGGATCAAAGCAAAAAAAGATATTTTGCTCCAAGAGTATATAAGAATTTTTCAAATAGAGATTAAGATTTTTATCCATTTGGAATAGAGGTGACAAATGGATGAATTAAATCATAATGAATAGATAAAATTAAGAGTTTGATTTAAATACATTGTCAGTGTAACATTTTTTAAATTATTAATCAATTATATATTGTCAAAATATTTTAAAAATATGATTTTCCAAGTACTTATTATAAAAATTAAACTTTTTTAACAATGTAGCACTATATGATTAAGTAATAATGAAAAAAAAAATATTCCTAAGTTATAATGTATCAAAATTAATCTAAAAAATAAATCATTATTTATACATGATCCATTAAAAAATTAGTTATCTTACCCACTATACACATATTATTTTATATTTTACATTTATAATTGATATTAAAAATTTACACAGATTTCCCTTTGTCCTGAATGCGAGGTGCATACGGAAAGTGTGTTACATTCCCTCGGGAATTGCCCTCCATTGTCCACGACCTCTGGCTTCGTCTTGTGATACATTTGTACTGCCACTAATTTTTTGTGGAAATCACGTTGATTAGATCTAGTGGAATCTAGCCAGAAACCTTGGAAAGGAGAGGGACTTGGTGTACCCTCTTCAGTTTTAGCATCTAGCTTATTTGATTAAATAGGAATCAACTGGTTTTGAAGATGGGGAGGGTTCGGTTAAACAGATCATTTTTCAAGCCCATATGAAAGTGGAGCAAGTTACCGTAGGTGAAAGAATGTTTCAGAAAGGGGTTGAATTAGGCACTTCAATAAAAACTTTTTGCAAATAAACATAAAAACACAATCTGACATAGAAAAGGTAGTTGATAAAAAGATCAGTCAACTAATAAAAGTTCAAACTCAAAGAAACAGGAACACAAATGAATAGTAAAAATTAAAGAGGAAGGGTAGAAGAGCTTACTCAGAAAATATTTATACCAGTTCAAAACCTACATCTAGTTCCAGCTTAAATGGGATTTCACTATCAAAACTAACCCATTGTTTGTTTTAAGAGAAAATGAGTAGAAAGAAAATAAGAGGAGAGAAAATAGAGAGAATATACTATTTTCTCCCGTTTGGTTGTGAAGAGAAAATTGAGAGGAGAGAAAAAAATAAACGTGAGGCCTACCAAAACCTTTTCTCGCCTGAACAGCAGAGAAAATGGGAGAGAAAGAGAGACGTTGCCTAAAATACTAATCTTGTCCTTTGTTTATGGAAAAGTATCATCTTACCGCGTATAGTGCCCACACCCATTTCAACATTAGGTACTATTCATTAGACCCACCCATGAACAGTACCAAATCATGTTTTTGTTTTTTTTTTTTAGTATTTGTCCATTAACCAACTTCTCTACGTCGTTAACTATTTTTTTATTCTTCGTTAACTAACTTATTTCACGAACATAGAAACCATGTGGTAAAATCTTGTGTCATTAACTAACTTTTATAGGTCATTAACCATGTTTTTGTTATTCATTAACTAACTTTATTTCTATGCTCGTGAAAAAAGTTGGTTAATGAAGAACAAAAAAATAGTTAATTATATATAAAAGTTAGTTAATGGCATAAGATTTTACCACAGTTTCTATGCTCGTGATATAAGTTGGTTAACAAAGAACAAAAAAGTGGTTAACGACGTAGAGAAGTTGGTTAATGGACATATACTAAAAAAAAATTGGCAGTAGCTACAGAAACATGATTTGGTATCGTTCACGCAGTGATCCCATGAAAACAAAGACCGTCGACTTTCTCTTCGATGTTGAAATTGGTGTAGGCTTGTGCTTTAAATGATATATTTTATGTGTTTTATATGTATTATATGTTGTTTCCAATTAAGATTATCGGGATTGTTTATTTATCTCTTCTCTCAACAGAAACACACTCACAACCTCTCAATCTAATAATTGTACCACCAATCAGTTCAGGCGTTCTAACTCAGAGGAGCTGGTGACTGAGGCACTGTAGCCTGCTGGGCTTGGTGTGATTCAAAGTAAACTTGCAAGGCTGCTAAATTCCTATTATCGGCTCCTGCGTTTTCTTGTTTGAACAGAGGAGAGTGGACGAAGGTGAATCTCCAGAGTGCACTCGATTCCCTTCCTCATTCGGTGGCAGGTAAATGACCTTCCTCAATCTCTCTCTTAGCACAAGCGGTGATTGAAGTGAACTTGCTTGTTGTTAAGTTTCACCCTCCCTCTGCTTTTTTGTGGATTGTTTCGGAATTCTGATTTTGAAATGGGCCAGGATTGTTGGTTTCATGGGTTTTTCTGTTGGAGACTTTGTGCTCAAGTTTGGAGATTATGATTGTGTATTGAGTTGACACTGTTTGTTGGCTTTTTAATTTCCCCCCTTCACTTCTCCAAAATCTACTACAGTATGGCCCTTTCCTTTTTTCGGCTTTTTCTTTCATTTTATATTATTATGGTTTGGTATCAAATTGAACTTCATTAATTTTTTTTTAGAATGTTACACCTTAACATTTGCGCAACAGCTATCATCATTGTAATCACTTTACTCAAATTTTGGGTGTTATAGATATCATACACTATTCTTTCTATCTTTTTCTTTTCCTTTTGCAATTTTTTTAGCTACAATTCATACATAATTATTTTTTTTTTGTTTTTTTGTTGTGTGTTCTTTTAAATTATGCTTGCAAGTTACACGGGATCTTATTAGTGTTTTAGCTCACTATATATTTGGTGTTCTTAGGTTGTATGGACAAACTTAAAATGATTTCAATTGGATGTATGGATGAACTAAGCTAATTCAAATGTAGCTTAATCCATATTAGGGATCATGTTACACGGCCTCATATTTTGTGTATAAACAAATTTGTTCATATTAGTGTTTGAAGCCTATAATTATGCTTGTAGGTTGCACAAAATCATCTAAAATTGTATGGATTGTTCTTTTAAATCTCAGCCGTATTTACTTGATGTTTGAACAGAATGCAGTGAATTAAGTCTTGATTATGTTCTTAATTGCTATTACACAGGATTGATGTAGTGTATTGGGTAGTCATCTCCTAATTGATTTGATATACTATTTTACACTTTTCCCCTTACTTTCTGTTGCTATCAGCACAATTTGAGGTGGTCTTCCGTGCATTCTTTTAGACTGAACATTGTATTGTATGTGGTTTTGGTAATAAGAAAAAGAAGTAATTGTTATTTTGAACTTGTGTAGAACTTTCAATATTTCTCCATAATTTTGAAGCAATGATTTTAATGGATGACACCCCCAAAGATGGGGTGTGGTTGTTGTACAGCCGACAAGTTATGCCTATGACAGCAAAGTCGTGTTTTGTCTCTGTTCAGGGCAATTATTAAAAGCTTCTTCTCTAAGTTTATGATTAATTTTTGATAAAATTACTTTTGAAATGTACTATGTTTATTGTCTGTGATACTATATTAGTTACAGTCTTAAATATCTAGTGTTTTATATTGAGTATTATTTATGTGCATGTTCTTATCATGTATCTAATATAATGATGTTGACATGATTTTTTGTGATGATGATAGAAGTTTTCACTTTCAATCAAAATTTGTCAATTTTATTATTTTTGTTGGAGATTTTACTGTATAGTTGAACAAGTCTCTTTTAGGTGACAAAATAGGAGTTTTGACTTTTAATTTAATACTTCATAAATTTTGTACCATCCTGGATACTTATTATCCTACTTTTTCTAGTATTAAAATCTCTTTTTTTTAGCAGATTGAAACCATTTTTTAGATCAACCACTTGACGTTAAGTTAAGGAAATTCATTATATACAATACATATAGCTATGTTGAGATTGAATTTATTGACTTATTAGTGTTTCTTATAGACATTTAAATTAATTTTAGGAGTAATTATTAATTATTAATATTTGTTTTATAAT
This sequence comes from Ormosia emarginata, assembly GCA_029884605.1. NCBI lineage: Eukaryota > Viridiplantae > Streptophyta > Magnoliopsida > Fabales > Fabaceae > Ormosia > Ormosia emarginata. Next base: position 22,415,470 of record JAQQTP010000077.1, on the reverse strand, counting down.
TTTTTTAATTTTTAATTTTTTGATAAATTTAAATTTTTAATTTTATTTTATAACAAATGTGTTAGAGGTATAAAATAAAAAACAAAAAATACATAATTATATTCTATTACATTATGTTAAGGGTATATAAGGTATTTTGTATAATTACATTTTCTTTTTTTTACTTTTTTATTCAATAAATAAGAGAAAGAAAAACTTCTCATTTTCTTTCTCTTAATTTTCTCTTTATCCAAATAATAAAAAAAATATATATTTTTCTCTTTATTTTCTCTTCTCTCCACTTTCTTTCCTTCCATTTTCTCTCTACATCTATACAAAGTGTAAGTGTATTTGTTCCTCCAAGCTTCTTACAACACAGCTCACTTTCACAGAGCTCGTAGGTCACACACACAGACCTAGAAACCTAACAACCAGCTAGCAAAGCAGCCACACAAGGCTTTTACAGAAAATAGAAAGATGGGTTTTTACACTCGAAGGTGTTTTTCCTCACAATTAAGCTCAAGAAGAATTCAAAATGCATAGCACAATAGTCTGGGCGTTCTCCTTCTTTCTCTTCGTTAATTTAATCTCCATATGATGGATATTTAAGAACAACCAGAGAGAATGACGTTGGGGAGGGTTGGCATAGTTGTGAGAGGACTCATTCAAAAAGCAAATTTGTCATCTAGTGAAAACAAAGCGTCCTTGATGTTTTTTTAGCAGGGCCAATTGTCCCGACTCTATCTTTTTACTTTTATCTAGACATCACTATAAGAAATTATTGAATTTGCTACGAATCTAAATCTCATCCGTGAATTTGACTTGTTGAAAGAATAACGACCATTGCATGTGTTCATGAAGTCGCCCTTAAATAAATGATTGTAACACGGTATAATTTTAAAGTGATTCCATGATAATTTAACACTGGCGACCTCGTATTATCTAAGGCGAATATTAGAAGAAAAAATGCGAAGGACAGGAGTTAGCTCCTATATGAGAAGGATCATACAGAATTGTATCTAAAACTAATACATGAGTTTATACTCTAGAAACTCTCTCAACTCTAGAAATTTTTTCTTACAAAATTATAAGAATTTTTAAAATGCGGACAAGCTAAAAAAATGTTATTGTTAAATGCCTTTAAATTATTATTTTTATCATGTAAGTAACATGTTTTAACGTGAATAAATCAATTATTATTTTTTCAATATTTATTTACTTTATTCATTTATGATTATTACAACTCATAAAGTTATCACACTTTGAAGAGGTCTGAAGAATACAAAATGCGAAGATGATCAAATATTTTGATATCCGTACATGAAGGCTAAATAGAAGAATACACTTAATTGATATCCAAGTTCAAGGAGTGTATTTAAAGATTTTCACTTATACCCTAATAAGTCTGACCTTAATTCATAAACTAAAAAAGGTTACAGAAGTTAAGCATATTCGACCGTAACTTGAGACAGTGGACTCCACACTAAGAGGCTTCCATGTCAACTATATTATATAACTTCAACATTAAGCCATCTAAAATTAATCCAAAAAATAATTTATCTATCCATCACTACAAGAAATTAAAAGGATGCCTAGAATCGGGACTTGTCCATTTACAAATATTATAAAGACCCCACGAAGGGGGCAAAGTGAAAAGAAAAAAATAAAAGAAGAATAAGGCGATCTCCAAGGTTACCTCCACGACCGTCTCCGAGGTCCTCTCCGCTTTCACTGTCTGGTCGCCCTTTGATGTCCCCTCCTCCTTCTCTTCACCGACATCCATCTTGGGAGGAACTTGGTTAATAGGAGTAGTTGTGTCCCAGACCAACTTCATTGAGCCAATTCATTCCTTATTAAGGTGGGTGAGCGCATTTACGAATGATTAATCCACTAACTTAGCCCATTCATCTTCAAGAACCACAATTTCATCACTCAGTCTAGCTTCAGTCTAGTGGAGAAATTCATTCTCAACTCGGAGGGCCGTTAAAGTAGTTTCGACAGAAGATAAGTGCTCTTTCAAAGTGTTTCCTGAGCTACTCCTTCGATGAATTGAGCCCGAAGCATGGCCACCTCGGCAACCTCCTCATTGAGATGGGCAACCCTGGTCTGGAGCCTAGAGATTTTGGCCTTATGCACCTCAAGCTCTTCAGTGACTTGAGTCAACTGCTCGTCTTTTTGGGCAACAACCAACTCAAGACCCTGCTTTTCAACTCGGAGGGCATCGAGCGTTTTTTCTAACTCCCAAGCCTCACGAATGGACTCGAAAACTCCCTCCAAAGACTAGAGGATGAAGGCATTGTGCAGGCACCATACTTGCGCATCTTGGAGAAGCTCCATCATATCATGCTCTATTAATACATCTGAGTCTACAAGAGACAAAAGAGAGTTGTCAATGATCTTTGCGGGATCTACCCAAACCGACCCAAGAGAGAAATACAATGAAGTGCCTTCTGGCATAGCAGATCTTGGACCAACAAGAACCTCGACAGGAGCAACCTCAAAAGTTGACCTTTTTCCCCTTTGCTCCTTACGGGCGTCAACTTTCCTCTTCGAGATCGGAGGGGCTACACAAGGTAACCAGGCTCTTCCTCTTGCACTATTGTGGGTAGAAGTGGAGGTGGAGGAACTGGGACCGTAACCCTTGGGACAACGGCCAGGGCCTGTGATCCAGATCCAAAAGCCTCTGCTTTCTTAGCAGCCAGGCGTTGGGCAAGAAATTCAAGACAACCAGGGGGCACCATACTTTCTGCAAAAAGAGAACAAGAATGTTACAACACTTAAGAAAAAAAATTGAAATACAAATGAATTAGATATATGCAAGACGAGATACCTAACAACAACTTTATTGAGTCAGTGGGCTCAACGAGGACATTTTTACAATATATGGCCCTGCTCTTGTCATCCCATTCAACGAGGAAGTGGAGGACCTCAATTGCATCTTCAAGCAGATCAACCATCAGAGCTTCTATTTCTTCTATTTTCCTATCCTGTAGCCTGTATCCAGTATAAATATATACGGGAAAAAATATGTTGACCTCAAATCCCCTTCAACTCTGAAGAAATACTTCTTGAAGTTTTTGAAGGATTATTAGTAGGACTTGAACACTTTGCACCCGGTTGTGCTCGCAAAGTGACCCACCCTTTTTTTATGATTATTCTCAGAGGGTGAAAACCGAGTGAAAAGAAAGAAAAAGGATCTGAAGATTCTGGGATTCCAAACCTATTAATGATGTTCTTATAAGCAAAATTTTGGATTCGCGCAGACGTGATGATGGATAACAGTTCTACCTCAATCCACTTGGTGAAATAATTAACAACTACCACTAGGTACTTGATTTTCTATCAAGTTATAATCTAAAATTCATAAGTCTTTCTAAAACAGTTTGTATTAAAGAAATTAAGTAAAAATTAACATCAATATCATACATTAAAAGAATTACGTATTTTTTCTAAAAATTCATAAAAAAATCTTTTCTCATCCCCTTTAAAATTTTTGAACCATCATTTTTTAGGATTTTAATTCCAAATTGCCCATTCTCTTTATCACTCATGTGCACATCACATTATATGAACTCATATCTACTCAAAGTATCTCCTAAGAATTTCTATTCATGACCATAAACTTGCTATCTTAATCTTGGTACTTTAAACATATTATATCTATCTAATTTTCCTTTCATATAGGAAAAATCTTTTCCAATAAAATCATAAAAAAATATGTTGCCAAAAGCAAGTAAACTGAACCAAACCCATTAATGTGCTATCGTTTAGAACTTAAAACAAACCTCTATGAAGATTTGCATCAAAATGCTAAAGTACATATCTGAACAATGAAATCAAATAACTTAAAACATACATAAAAAGAAATTAGCTCAACCATACAGCTCGGTTATAATCTTTAAGAAAAATGATAATACAGGTTGCATCCTGAAAAGAAGGATCAAAAGACTACCCCACAGAATCAAGAATAAAAGGAGAGAAACCAACAGAATTAATAATAAAAGGAGAGGAGCCTGTGACAAGAAGAAAATATAAAAAAAAAAGGAAAAGTTTTTCTCGTTTTCCTTACTGTAGAATCAGAATAGAAAAGATACCAAAGAACACTTTATATTCTGAGTTCACCAGATGAAGTTTTCTATCTATATTTTAATAAAATTAATACTCATTCTTGAAAGAGAAACATTTTATAGCAGTGAAGGAAGAAAAGAAATAAGAAAGGTTTTTCATCCCCCTACCTTAGTTGAAGATTGAGCGAGAGAGAAAAGTTTTTGCAGAGCTCTAATTTTCTGATACGGTGTTCTTGCCTTAGAAGAATAGAGACTTTTTGCCTTTTATAGAGTAACGTAACTTTTTTATTATTATTATTCCTAGTCATTTATCTATCTTATGTCATCATACCTTACGTCATCTTTTTGTTTGTGCTGCTTAGCTATTTTTAAAGATAATTCTAGAGCACTTTCACGTGCTTATTCACTTATATATATTTTTTAAATTAAAATCTTTATCTTTATAGTAATTGCCCTTAGATTTGTTTTTTGTACATATCTTTTTAAATCTTTCAACGTCACTTCATTTCCCCCCCCCCCCCTTTTTCTTTCCATTTTAACCTTCACTAATTATTTGCAGATTCTTATATCTTCTCAATCTTCTCGTCATCTCTGCATTGCAGATTCATTATCTTTTTACATATTTTCCAATCCTCAGTTATTTCATTCTCCTTTATTTTATATATATATATATAATATTTATTTTCTTAATTAATACTTTATTTTTAAATATTTCATATAAATATTTTTTATATATCTATTATTTTTATTATTATTATTTTTAAAGATGTTATAGATACTCACAAAAGACACTTCGACATTTAAATTAAACCGTGCACTAGATGGTAGTATTTGAAATTAGATGAATACATTTGAGACCTTACAAAATATTTATAGGAGTGTCTTAGGTGACAAGAATCATAATTTAATCTAAATTAACTATTATTATTTAAGATCAAAATATATAAGATTGTTATATCTTATAACTAATTTATCTATTTATATAGGATGTAATTAATGTTTATATCTATGAGGAATTACGTAAGAGAGATTTACAGGATATTTATAGAAACGTCTTAGGTGATAAGAAACGTAGTTGATCTGAATTGAATCTATTATTTGATCAAAATCTATGAAATTATTATCTTTTATAATTAATTTCTTTATTTATGTGGAATATAATTAATATCCATATCTATAAAAAATTTATAAAAAATTTACTCATCATAAATAAATAAATAAACTTATCTAATAACATTTACATAAATATTTAAGATTTTATTTTAATGAATCGAATTACTCCTAAATCATTAACCCAAAACTTAGTACAAAATAAACAATTTTTTATAATAGCAACGTCTTTGCTGTTTTTTTATTAAATATAAATGTAAACTATTTAATATTAATGTTTATTTTATTTTGCAGGTGTCAATCTTGATGGTATTTCAGGTTCTTTATGAAATTCTTAGTTCGGATTGTGTTAGAATGACTTATGCATATTTTTGGTGTATATATATATATATATATATATATATATATATATATATATATATATATGCGGATCAATTTATATCAATAAATCTTTTTTGACTTACACTCATTTTCAAATAGATTCACTTTCATCTAATTGTACTTTTAACGAAATAATCTCAATCATTAGATGAAAGTGAATCTAACGGTTAAAAGGGAATGCAAGTCAAAAAAGACTTACACTGATGTAAACCGATCCCCCCTCTATATATATATTTGTTAAAAGTGTATACTACTTTAAGTAGTATTCTAGTCAACTGCAAAAGCCCTCCGGTTAAAGAAACATTAAAATCAAAGGGGTATAAATATTTGACTCTATTCTTATTGTAAAGCCAATAGGTTGAAAGTGTTATCTTGTAGTCGACTACAAGGAACATGAAACAAGTTATGAATAAATACAACAAAAATCTTGGAGTGATCAAGACCGAAAAAACAAATTATTATTCATTTGAATTTAATTTTAAAGTATTTTATTTTTTATTATTTGCTCATGTAATAGTACATCACCAAAATAATTTGACTAAAATAACACTTACAGATACACATTGCTCTTCCAAGCTGAGAACTTCAGCATGTCAAATTCATAGCACTCCGTTTTGGTATATTGGGAAAAAAAATACAACATTTATAAATGAAAAATTAATCTTGGTTTCTTATTCAACAGTATCACAAAGAAAACCACTTCTTTGAATCTAACATACTCTAAACACTCCAACTGTTGCCCATTTGAGATGGTAATAAATCAAAAGCAGAATCAACCAGCTATAGAAGCAGTATATTTAAGAACATCTCAATGTGCATCCTCCTCACAGTTCGCCATCCCAGAGTTCTTCAATGGTCTTGTAGGCACCATAGGTCTCATGAACAAATACAGTACCCTTAACTAGCCTCTCCTGCATGAGTAACAATTAAAGTGTTATTCAATGATGAAGCATTCTGTGCAATGTCTAGCTTTATTATTGTTGTGCGACACATGGATATAAAACTGGTGCTCCGGCAGAAATGCTAGAGGAAATAAATATTAAGAGAGAAATGAAAAACAGGATTAAACTAGCTACTTGCCTGCTTAATTTCCAAAAACTTGGCTATCAGGTCTTCAGGAATAGACCAGTCAAAGACATCAAAATTTTCCTTGATCCTGGCCTCATTAGTGCTCTTAGGCAGTACACTATGTCCCATTTGCAGGCCCCACCGAAGGGCCACTTGTGCTGGAGACTTCCCCAATTTCTCTGCAACCGTATTGATAACTGGATTCTTAAGGATATCACTATTGAGATTTCCTGGTGACCCCAGTGGTGAATATCCCTGAAAAGGAAAATTCATCATGATAGATAATTAGCAATCAAAAGAATGGTTGTTGAGGTACCACCATTTGAAGATGTACTAAAATCATCTTTAATTAGCTCTAGAAAAGTTCACCCCCAAAAAGAAAAAAGAACAAGTATTCTTTTCCTGAACCCACAAGATATTGCAATAAGTCATTGGATGTATTTGTATGACTATCAGCCTTTTTAGGTGAATTATATCTGCTATACTTACAGATAAATGAATTCCTTTAGATTCACAGAATGCGTGCAACTTTGGCTGCTGCCATGCTGGGTGTAATTCCACTTGGTTAACAGCAGGAGGCACTCGTGCTATCTCCAACAAATCTTGAAGCTTCTTTGAAGAGAAATTGCTCACTCCTATAGCTCTAGCCTTGCCAGAGTCGTATAGTGCTTCCATTGCTTTCCATGTGCTGGGTATGTCATGTTGATCAAGATTTTCAGGCTTGAATCCAACTGATCCCTTTTTCATGCGAACTGGCCAGTGGATCTACAAAACGAATCAATTCAATTGATTGAAGGAAGAGATTAATTTATGAACCCTTCATTATTGAACTCAGCATTACATTTATTTTGAATTTAGAGCGTTTAATCATCCACCAAATTTCCTACATATATTCACGTTGCAGTAAAGATAATGCATACCAGATAGAGATCAAGGTAGTCAAGTTGCAAATCCTGCAAAGTTTTATCCAATGCTTTTGGCACATCTTCTGGAGCATGATCTGAACACCTAGAGATAGTCAAGAAAGTACAGTATCTTTGTTCAGCAATCGAAGGCATACATTTGTTCTAACATTTAGACAGAGCTTAAAATTTTCAAAAAGACAACAAACCAGAGTTTGGAGGTGATCCACAAGTCTTCACGCTTTACAACCCCATCATCAAAAAGCTTCTTGAGAGCAGAACCAATCTATAAAAACCAAAATTTTAAACAAAAAACTCTCAATTGGCTTCCAAAAGTCATTGAGCTTTACACTTTTTCCAAATCAAAATTAATATACAAGCAACTCCTACAAATTTTTACGTAAAATAGCATCAGCTGAGACATCTCACAATTAATAATTTATCAAATCACAATTCACATGCTTATATGCAAAAAGCATGCATGATTAAAAAATTGGGTAAATTACACCTTACTTCCACGTGCTTTGCAACTGACCACACAGTCATCTTAATATGTTTTCCATCCATTTTTTAACGGAAGATACATATTAAAAAGAGAGGAAAAAAATCATTTTATCTGTTTTTTTATCACTATCTTAATTCTTAACCCAAAAAACTAGTAGTCACTTTTTTATCACTATTAGTTTTATCATTAAATTCGTTGTTTATACATGCTCCTTTTGAAGAGCTATATATGTGTATTGCTTTGAAGTTTGAACTTATTTATAAAGAGATACAGTATACATTTCTAGTTACAACTTAGCAACATGTACCTATAGATTACACTAGAACACATTATAAAAAAAAAAAAAACAAAATAGGCAGTATAAAAGTTACAATTATTGATCATTTTCTTTGTCCTTTATGCTTCTCTATTTTTTTGTTTACAATAAGCCAATCAATGTTTGTGAGGATACTCCCTACCAAGAAGCTCTTATAAACTACAATTTTGTCAAAAGGAAGATTGGTGAAGGATGCATTTTTTTTTGGGGCTAAAATGGCTGCATATTTTGTTGTGATAATGATATGTAAGATTATTACAATAAGCAAATTTTAATTTAACTCTTCTATTTTCTTAAAAAAAAGCGAAAATGTAACTGAAATATTGTACCTTTTATTCAACATTCACATGGTAAAAGTCCTTCTTAAAAAACTATATTAATAGTCTATTACACAAGCAACTAAAAAAGGTGTTCGATTGGTGCTAATTTTTTTTTTTTTTTGAAAAGTGGCATTCGATTTGAAGGAGAGAGAAATGAAATGTGAATTGAGTGATAGTGATTTTTTTTTTAAAAAAATATTTTCTTGACAATTTTAATATTACCTTTCATTAAAAATGGATGGAAAACATATCTAATTGACTCTGTAATAACAGTGCAAAGTATAGAGAAAATTTGTTTGAGTCAAACCACATAGGACAAAGTGTAATTTACCCTAAAATATAAGACGAGAAAAAAAAAAAGCCTTAAATATTGCCGAAGTTATTATCATGAATTGTTATTACCTCTGCTTGATTGAAATAGGCGTGAGCACAATCAATATGCCTATATCCAACCTGAAAAACAATAAGCCATCTCCTGGGTTAGTTACCTGTTCTACCTACGAAAAATCAAAACTATAGAATTGTTTACCCAAACGAAAACATTGAAAAACTGACGTGAAGCCATTGAATTTACATAATAAAACCTGAAATACTAGAGAAATTATCTTGGTGTGGGTTGTATTCTATTGAAAAATAGAAGGAAAAAAGAAAAGAATTTGAGTTATACATGAATGGCAGTGGTGACAGCTTTGGCTACAACACCAGGTTCAGCCTGCCAGGTTCCCAATCCAATGGAAGGAATCTTGGCCCCTGTGTTCAACGCAAAGAATCTGATTGCCTTCGCCATTTTCTCTTAACAATGACAATCTAGTTAGATAGTTATCAGGCACTAGTAATGGATCTTTGCTATTTAGTTAACGTTTGAAGCAATTTATAGACAAAATTTAGGAACGAATAAATGCAGGAGGCCTCAAAAGTTGAGGGAGAAGGAGGAAATTGATTTTCCCACTTCCTGAGGAGTGAAAGATTTGGTCTCCTCAAGAAGGCTCTTGAAAGTGAGAGGCTGACATGCGCACACACGTCATGACAACTAAAAAAAGTAAATGCATGGAGACACTTTTTAAGAAGAATTCTTATATAGGTATAATTGTATTTTTCATATATTATGAATTTTATTATGGGATAAGTTTCATTTTATATAAATGCTTATAAGATATAATTGTATTTATATAAGAATTTTTCTATTTTTAGATGGGAGAATCTAATCTGCTTTTAGTACTAAATAATGTGAGATAACATTCGATTTATTTAGTTAAATAAATAATTAATTATATTTTCTTAAGTTGTTAAATCAATTAACTATTAATAAATTTATGATTAATAATATATAAATAAAAAAGTAATTTAATTTCACAATTGATTAATTTAATTTGTGATAAGGGATAGTAAAAAAACATTCTTAACTTTGTTACTAGTGTGAGCCACCTTAATTATGCAAGCACCTATTATTTTTCACTTTATCTTATTCCTTATCATATTTCCTCTGTCATATGGCTTATTCCGGAATACTTATTTTGTTCCATTAGTAAAAATATAATTTTCCATAATAATGCCAAGGTCCTCGATTATTTCACCGAGCTCCCAGCTTGTCATTAGCATGTGACCATGTCTACCGCTGGCAAAGGATGACAAGGAGCTATCGAGTATCTATTCATCCGGCAAAATTGTTCCTTGCACAGAAATAGGAAATCCAATAAATTCGATCCAAAACTAAAAACAAGAAACCAAAAAAAAAACAGGAAATCTCTCTTGCAAAGAATTTTTTTTTATAGACCTTCCATACGTGTCATTTAATTATTTGTTAAATTAGTTTAAACATTTAATCATGAATTTATAATCAGTTTCTTTTAGATTTACTGACTATATATAAAAATATTTATTAAAAAACACGAATATAAATATAAGATATAGGCACAATACAAATATGTTTATATGATAAAAATTTAAAAAATAATTAAAATATATATAGACAATAATTATTTAAAAATATCAAAATATTTGATATGATATGTATCGATATTAATACAATAACTATTTTAAAATATCAATATTATATAAGTTAAATATGTTTGACAAATACTTAATCAACAATTTTTACCACTCAATAAGTGATGGTGCTTTTTTTATATAAATATTGCTAATATATATTTTGACTATTCAGACTTTATTTGCTTCATTTACTTATGTTTAATGCAACCCACAAAGTTAAAATACCTTAACAAGATCCGATGAATACATATCCCTATCAGGATTAGTTATTCCAATTGCATCTGAGGTCAAAATAGATAGCCCATTAGACCATTATCTATGGTCTTGTTGCGAGGAAACAAGTTCGCACTCACGCCCTAAGTAGAGTCGTCAAAATAGACCAAAACTCGATGAACCAACCCAAATAGCCCAACAAAATAGATAGATTGAGTTAGCAAAAATAAATAAAAAATTAGAAATGACTCGAATAGTCTAAGGCAGAACGGGTCGGGCAACTCGCATTAATAACACTACATTATGCTGAGACGCACTAGGCTGGGCCAGTAAAATGCTAGCCTGAAATTAACATGGTCTGATCTGTCCCGACCTAAAAATGACCATGCCCGAATGGGTCAGGTCAACCCGTTTTGACAGCCATAACCCCAACAAGTCTAACCTTAACCCACAAGTTCAAAAACGAAGTTGACGAGGTTAAGCATATTAAATGGGAGCTCAGAAGTTTAGCAACTATGTTTGCTGGGATCCGCTTTGAAGATTCTCTTTCTAAGGTCCTCCAACCAATTTTTCTTTGAGTAAAGAATGTATGTGTGAATACTTGGAAAATTCTCTAAGTGTCTAGAAAGACCCCCAAACATCATAACTATACTGTACTCTGAGATATGTCCTTAGTTGTCTAAAATCACCCCCATTTGGTGATTCGTCCTTTGGGATTCGGGACCACTGTAAAGTAGAATAATGCATGTAAAAACTTCCTAAGTCCCTTTCTAAGCTCACGCACAATTTAGGGCATTGGACCCAAAGCAAACAAAGGTAAAAGAAAAGCAAAATTGAAGCAGCAAAAGAGAATACAAAATATATCAGTTATGATATTAAAAAGGCATCGGACAACTGGGACTTGATCAAATAAATGCCCAAACATGGGACTTGTCATTACAAAAATAAAAAGTCTCACACAAGAGGCATTCAAAAGCAAGAAAGAAAATGAGATCACTGTAGAGGAGGGTCTTTGGCAACCAGCTTCTCTTCTTCGGGTTCAGTGGAAGCTGAGGTAGGAGGCACAACGGCCACAGGTTTTGGAGTAGGAGGCCGCGAGACAATATTAATAATAAATCCTTCTCGGACGTGGTAGTGGGATCCGACGCCTTTGGTGATGAGCTCAATAGGGTTCAAGGTCTGAAGTTGCTCCATTGTGTTGGAAAAATACTCATCTATGAACCTTGCCCACTTGACTTCATTCTCCTCGATCTTAGCCTCCAAGGCCTCATTCACCTCCTCTAGCTCTGCCACCTTCGTCTAAAGGCCAGATGCCACCAATGCGGAGTCCACTACCTTTTTCTCCCAACCAACAATCTTTTCCTTAGGAGTTTGGATCTCCTCTTAGGCAACCTTAAGTTTTTTGTCAGCTTCCTCCTTCTCCGTGTGCTCCACCCTAAGATACTTTTTAAGGTTCTCCTTCTCTCCTCAGAGCTTTTCTAGCTTGACCTCCAGCTTTGCCGTCTTGTTAGCCTTAGAAAGGCTCTTCCCTAGGAAATAGAACAAAGTTGTATTCCTCAAACTCCAGATCTCACCAAGCCAGATTTGATAAGCAACATCGGCCTCAGCCAACTTTTCCATGTTGTCCTTCATCAATAGAGATTTCTCAGTGAGTTCAGAGATAGGAAAATCTTTGCCCTAAATCGAGGCACACCAAATCGAGGCATTGGGGGAAAAGTCATCACCTTAAGGAGCCGTTAAGTCCAAGATCGGACCCTCTACTCACGGCCTCCGATATTGACCGCCTTGACCTGTCACCTTGCGTTTGCGTGGCTGAAGTTGGGCGTTAGGATTCGTGGGCTCTGTCGGATCTCAACCCTCAATTACATGTTATGTTTAGGGAGTAGAGGCCACCCTTTTCCCCTTGGCCGCTCTTCAGGAAGCCCTCTCGATAAGGCGTTGGTGGAGGTCCTCCAGGTTAACAGTGGGGGCTATGCTTTCTGCACAAAGAAAAAAGGAAAAACGTAAGTCTTAAGATAATTGCAAGGAAAATATAAGCAAATAAAATAGAACAGGTTATATGGCTGCACCTAGATGAGCTCGGAGTTTGTTCTTCAGCATCTCAATTAGATCCCTTGAATGGATAAAATCCCTATGGGTGACCTAGTGAATTAAAAAGGCCACTACATCGACCTCATCCTCCATCACATTCTGGTCTCGAGCCTCGTAGTCCTATGGGCAGAAAGTGTAGTGTCATGATGTCCAATAGAGGTACATTTTCAGCGAAGAAAAAATGGTTGTGTTCCAAGAGTCGCCTCTAGTCGAATGTACTCTTCATTGAAATTCTTGTAAGACTCGATGAAAGTCCCCAAAGATTTTTCTGTTACTCCTGGCGTAGAGTGTGACCCAAGCTTTTGTTGCCCTCTGCCATCCGGCCTCACCACTTGGAAAAAAAATAAAGAATGAACAGATAGAAAAAGGCAAATGTAGATGCAGATGCAGCAATTGGTATGCCTCGGACGTAGGCCCAAGCATTTGGGTGAAGTTGCATTGGCACCAGTCTTGGATAGTTCAAGACATCCATCTCAAAAGGGGAGAACGATAGGCGGATGCCGAATCTGACAAACATGATACATAAAGTGTTTGTCAACCAATGTCCACATGATACAAACCCTCTCTTCCTTACTAATGGGATGTACTTCTAACTCCCCATTCCATACACCGCCCTCCGTTAATTGGAAATACGTCCTCAGGTCGGCTACCTCCATCATGGTCGTGAAATAGGATTCAATATCCCTCACCTTTGAGTTCATCCATCTGTATATGTTCGAGGTGGAAGCCACATTTGGTGTGAGTGCTGCCATTGTGACTAGAGTCGAGATCTTCCTCTTTTTACCCATATCTTGGACCACACATGGACAACCTACAAAGGTCGAACTTTCGTTAGAACAAGAAAATGAAATGTTCTTTTGTTTTAGTTCTTTCATGATCTAGGAAGGCAGACATGATGGTCTAAGCTTAACTATCTTCCTCGCTACCTTTGCCCTCCGGATAGCACCGTGGATATCTGAACTTGAAAGTGGCCTCTGTACCCTAGTGGTGTCCTTGCGAGAGACCCTATGTCGCACCTTCACCATGTGCAGAGACGGTGCTGCAGACAACACCTCCATAGAGTCACTACCTTCCTCACTATTGTTTTCTTGTTCTCAAACCCTCACCATTACCCCAAACAAAAAAAAAGAGGGAATGAAATAAAAAATAAGGATTGGAAGATAGGGGCAGTACCTCTGTGGATTAAAAAGGAAGAAAACTAGAGAGTAGCAATTGGAAAGAAGAAAATAGAATCACCACTGTGAGCAGCACCATGAACCACTGCAGAAAAGATGCTTAAATTCGCTCAAAGTCACTGAAAAACCTTCTAGGCAAAGATAGGGAAGCAAAAAAGTGAGAGGTTTTCTCTTACTTCTCTATTTATAAACCCACAAAACTTCCAATTGCCACCATCATGGCAAGGACACGCTGGTCCTTTTCAAAAATTTGAAATGATGCATCGTGAAACCCTAACGACGACTTCCACTCATTATCTGCCATATGTCCTCCAAAAGTTACACACAACAGGTGACACGACATCAGTCGCAGATGAAGTGTTACAGACAAGCCAAGCGTCAATCACCACTTGGACACTATCACGGACTGCGGTCTCGTGTGACCCTAGATGAAGGACACCAGCATATCTTCTTGAATTTCTATCTATTCAAGAAAAAGTCAATCAGGATCCCGACTAGAAGAATGATACTCCTTTGAAACATTCCCGGATCCCAGTACACCGAAGATACCATTTCATCCAAGCTTTTACAAAAAAACACGACGGAAGCAGGGGAAAATATCTCAGAAGGTTCACAAGCACCAGATTCATAGGAAGGAATGTAAAACTAATGCTCCCGTTAGCCTGTAATTGAGATAACTTGACACTCCGCTTATAGTGAAGCGCCAAGTTAGGGGTAACTATTTTGGACCGAGATTCTAACCCGCTCCCTTAGGGGCATCCCGACCATTGTGAGCCCCTCGACACCGTTCCACTATGGAGCCCGGTCTGAGTTAACGCCACTTGTAATATGACAGTTACATAATCAAGGGATAATTGCACCCATCAAATCCCACAAAAATAGGAACATTATACATGCCCCTCAATCAACCATAACTACCCATTACTGAGAATTCAAATGGGATTTTTCCTCCTATCCTACTTAATCCTTAAGCAACACTCCTTTATAAAATACCAGACTTAATCACTCAGATAATTCTCTAAACATTAATACTACCTCCTAGTGCATCACTTGACTTGAACGTTAGAGTGCCTTTTGTAAGTACACTCTTTCCTTTGGTCCAACACTCTAGCAACTGCACTACGGAGGAAAACATCATCATCCCTTCACTAAAAAGCCCTTTAAGTAAACTTTTTTGGCCCGTTCAAAACATTTTTCATAATTTATGTATTTGTTTCTCTTAATATAAATTATAACCCTAGTTCAGTTTGAAACTATTTTAAGTTAATTGAGCAAAAATTTATAAACTAATGTTAATACTTAAGTTGTGAATGTTCATTTATACAAAAAATATTAATACTTTTAACTAATTATTTTCAATATCTCATTTGATTTTCCTATTCGGTGAATTATGGGTTTCATATAAAATACGCATGTTAACATTTGAATTTTGAAGCATGAACTTTATTGATAATGTTGCATAATACTTCTTATCAAGAAATGTTCTTTATAATAATATTTAAGATAATTCAAATACTTACAAGTTTATTAATTTTTACAAAACAGTTATATACAAATTATCAAAATTAAATAAATGTTAATGTTGATAAAAATTTTTTGGACTATAATTTATTATAATAAAAAAAGATGTGAAGTATAATTTTTTTAAGATATCACTCTTTGTACATGGCAAGAGCATATATATGAATTACTAATTATTATTGTTTGATTTCTCGTGCTGAAATGCGACAATTTTCTTCGTGCTTAATATTTCATAGAATTTCTAAGGATAATCCTTTCAATCACATTATCCATAATATGTTTAATGGCTTTGAAATGCAAATATAAACTTAATTCTGTTGGTATTATTCTTTCATTAATTAATTTTATTCACTTTATTTTTGGTCTATTAATGGTTCTTATCTTTTATTTTTCATAACTTGACTTCTCTGACAATATGATTATAAATTGCGGTTGTGTTTACTGTACTACAAATTGGGTGGGACATGAACTTTTATTATTTGAAAACTAAGAACTTTAATTAATTATTACTATCATTTTAAAATTTTGCCCTTTTCCCCCAATTTAGCTTTCGATGATCAGACATATTTCTCTCTAAATTTTTAAACTCCCTCCTCTTCTCCGAAAATTTCAAGCTCCCTCTTCCAGAATTTTTGCTCCATCAAACACTTTTCCGCCATAGTATCAAACATACATAAGACCCATAAACAGAGGAGAGAAAGCCTAACTCAATTGATCATCCCGGTGGTTCCAAGACTAAAGTTCATCTAAAAGATGAAACGAGTAAATGGGGAGGGACTTCAATTCCTACTCTCATTTTGGTTAATTTTGAATATTATTTTGTGGAAAGTTTTGAGCTTTTTCATCTTAGCGTGTTTTATTAAGTAGAGTTGTTCCTTGTAGTAAGGTAAGCACTTATTTAGCTTTGCAACATAAAGGACTCCCCTGCTTCAATGGATTTTATTTAGGGGTGTCAAAATGGTTGCAACATAAAACCTTACATGGACTCCCCTGCTTCAATGGATTTTATTAGTATTTGTTCTTAAATAAATGACTCTACTCAATTGGATATCTTTATCATATCAAATATCACCTTGCTGGAGGTTCAAGGCACATAGTCCACCTTTTCTTAAATCATTCAATGTTGTTGTAGTTTTTTTTATATAAACAAAATTTGATTCTAATTTTTGATTTTAACATTTGTCTCTAATCTCATTTTTTTATATGTCTATTAACTTAATTAAATAAGATTAAAAGTAATAAATAAATGGAAATTAAATAAAATTAGAAGTGAAGGTTGAAACTAAAAATTTGAATCAAATTTTGTTTTTTTTATATAGTTATGTTGTATAAAGCAGCCTTAGTTCAGCTCAAGTTTTGATAGAGTTTTTAATTAAAGTTTGCAATTTTATTTAATTTGTGTGTAATTGGACCAACCTTATATATTTTGGTTTGGGTCGGAAGACTTTGTTTGTCTTTTTAAGTACATGAGCTGAAATTGCTTTACCTGATAACTGTGATCTATATTGTGTGACCTTGCTTTATGATGTATTCATTGTCTAAATTTCTGTATGCTGACGATGTCTACTCATTTTACCTTTTGACCGAAAAACTTAAGCTTTTATGCACGGTCTTCTATAATGGTTTTTAAAACTTTCATACACTTTGTCACTATCTTGTAGTGATTAGTGAATGACAATATTTTATGATAGCAGGGTCTTCGCTATATTTTTATCAAATACAAATGTAAACTATTGAATATTAATTTTTATTTTCTTTTGCAGGCGTCAATCTTGGATTGTATTACTGGCTCATTACGAAATTCTTAGTTCGAGTTGTGTTGAAATGACTAATGTGTTTTTTTGTGACCATAATGACTGACAAACCTGAGTATAGGGTTCTAGTTGACATTGATGTAATTTTTATTTATATAAATTATGTGAATTAAATTAATTAATAAATAATATTTTAATATTTTTAATATAAAATAATTATATGATATAAAAATTTATATAATCATTTAAGTATTAATTAATTTAATTTACATAATTAAATAAATAATATCTAATTAAATATTTCTCCTAATTCACAATGTCTATTTTTAAAGCATTCATGTAATTGACTATGATAAAATAATTAATATATTTTTATTTCAGTTAAAGTATTGTTCTGGACTGTAGTCCAGAGTCTTATCCGGAAGGATCGACTCGATGCATGAACCACCGGACTCCACCATTAACACTCCAGTCAAAGCCTTATGATCTCGGTTTAGGGCATCAGACTCTAACGATAGTCAGACCTATGAGGATCCCCCTAAAACGAGGATTGCCCACCAAGGAAACGACCCTGACAAATCAGAGACGAACCTCCACGATCGTGGGACAGTCCCGACAAAGTCAGAGACGAACCTCAACGATCGTAGGACAGTCCCGACAAGGTCAGAGACGGACCTCAATGATCATGAGCTGAAACCTCTACCAAGGCACGATCCTAATGTACCTTCATCTTATGTGGATTGCATGAGGATTCCAGTCACGCTCTCTATATATAACAGACTAAGTTAACCTAATAACAGGTTGGCTAATATATGCTATTCCATTGCTAAACACTTCTTGTGCATTGCCTGACTTGAGCGTTGGAGTCCCATTGCAGGTACCCACCCCCCTAGACTTCATACGTTTGGTTGCAGCTGCGCAAGGAGGAAACCACCATATTCGTACCTATCTCGGGTACCCTCTGAATCCATTTCAGAACATTGAGGCAGTCTGTGGGAAACTGATAAACTTCTATTTCTACGTTAACTATGGTGAGTACAAGACACAACCAGAGGAAGGGAAGCACTGCGCATGCTGCCCCTGGCCAAATACAGGGCCCAGCAGCACAGCGCGACCCTCCTTCCGTCACACCACCAGAAACCTCCGCTGCCAGAAACAGGCCCGTTATGGTGGAAACTCTCAACGATGGACACGAGACTTCAGCCTTTGCTGAAAGCCCTGCCCCATCTCGAAGGGTTTCAATTTGTAACAGGCTTGTCTTTCCTCATGGTGGAGCAAACAATACAAACCGTGAGGCTAGGATCCCTGTGCATGCTCGCTTGGGAACCTCCCACGACAACGTGGACCATGCATCTCACTACGAAGACAATGTCGAGTCTGAAACAACAAAGAATAACCTTCGAGAGTTGTTGCGTCAACAAACAACGCTCATCGAAGGCCAGAGGCGTCAGCTAGAAGAATAGCGCCGTCGGTTGGAGAACCTTGAAAGATCGGTGAGGACGGACAACGACAATGGAGAACGAGATGTGGCTCGTAATGAGCGCACCGTCCAGCATGTCGGCACCGGGGTTTATAGAAACCATAACCCAGCCCCCGGCCGTCAACAACAATTCTCTGATGCTCTAATGGCATACAAGGTTTCGAGGAACTTCAAGCCTCCGAGTAATTTGGAGGCCTATGACAGAACCACGGACCCCCAGGAGCATCTGGACGCTTACACTCAGTCCATGCAGCTCTACAGATACACCTCGGAACTGCTATACTGGGCTTTCCCCCTCTTCCTAAAGAAGGACACCTTCCGTTGGTTCGTCACCTTACGCACAAAGATCACCGGATGGGAAGACTTGATGCAACGTTTCCTGCAACACTACACCACAGTAAAGGAACGACCAAAGTCGATCGACTCCTTTTCTGGGATCCGCCAGGGAAGTTCTGAATCCCTGCGCGAGTATGTTAAAAGGTTCAATCAGGCCTGCGTAAACATTGAAAACCTGGATGACAGGATAGCCTTGCATTACGCCAGAAACAGACTCCGAACTAACTCGGGCTTCTTCATGTCTCTGGCAAAAAAGAAGCTGACGAGCTTGGATGAGTTTCACTTATGGCGGACAAGTATGTCGAGCTGGAGGAAGTCACCAGGGCAAAAGAGAATCTAGAGAAAGGCGAGCCGGTTCACCAGAAAAAGAATCACAACAACAACCAACCCCATGAATCCTCCAAGAACGAACAGTATCGACCCAAGTATTCCCAGTATACTCCTTTGAACACTCCTCAAGAGACAATCTTGAAGGAGGTCCTTCAAACCGAGTTCCAAGATATCAAGAGACCACCACCCGTAAAGAAGCAATTCCAGAGGGATCTTTCGAAACATTGCAGGTGGCACAAGAGCTATGGCCACGAGACGGAAGATTGCTACCAACTCCGGGATGTTATCGAGTCCTTGATTAAAGAGGGACGTCTACAAAAGTACATCAGCGGTCTCCGAGGAGGAGAAGACCATGGAAGGCGTGGGGACCGGAGACGAAGCCGCAGCCCCAGGCAGAGTCCAAACTAGCACCCAAGGAGAAGCCAGAGTCCTGCTAGAAGATCTCAGACCCCTCCACGCCGTAATGTTGAAAACAGGCAGGACCAGGAATGGGATACTTAAAACGAGGGTAACAGGAAGGACAGACTCATTAGTACTATCTCGGGAGGATTCGCAGGGGGCAGTTCGTCTAATAACTCCTAAAAGAAGGCACTCTGGACAGTGGTCCTGAGCGTATCTGGCTCTTCATCGCAGAAACCCCACGTGGAGTACAAAGACGCGCCACCCATCTCCTTCTCCGATAAGGACTACGGTGACATTATTCGAGATCATGACGACCCCCTGGTCATATCCGGAATAATCTCTAACACCGAAGTCCATCGTATCTTTGTAGATCAGGGGAGTTCAGCGGACATCATGTTCATGAACGCCTTTGAGAGACTAGAGTTCCCTCTGTCTGCGCTTACACCAAATGAAGGCGAACTAACCGGTTTCTCCAGAGAAAAAGTTACTCCGGTGGGTTACTTTGAAACTTTCTTGACCCTGAGTAACGACGACACCTACAAAATGGTGAAGGTGAGATTTCTAGTTGTGGATTGTTCCTTGGCCTACAACATCATCCTGGGCCACCCTACGCTAATTGGTATTGCCGCTGTGGTCTCTACCGCCCACCAGGCCATGAAGTTCCTCAACAGGAACAATGACGTGGTCACGGTCAAGGGCGACCAGATTGCAGCCCACAGATGCTATAATAAGATCTTGAAGATCAGTAGGGCCTCCAGAAAAACAAAGGCACGAACATCCAGCCCCACCCACGATCAAGTCAACATCCTGATGACCGAGTTGGATGTCCGTGAAAAGATCCGAGGTACGAGACCCCAGCGTGAAGGAGAATTGATACCACTCCAGCTGGGTGACAAACTTGACCAAGTCACAATGATAGGAGCAAACCTCGAAGAACAAGAAAAGATTCAATTGATAGAGCTCCTACAGAAAAACAAGGATCTTTTTACCTGGACTTCCGCTGACATGCCTGGGATTGACCCCGTTTTCATCTGCTATCGTTTATCTATTAAATGGGATGCAAAGCCGGTCTCCCATAAGAAGAGAAAAGTTGGCCCCGAGAGGCAACAAGCTATCGAGGAGCAAGTCAAGGAGTTACTAAACGCCGGTTTCATAAGAGAAATCTCGTACACCACTTAGCTCTCAAACGTCGTCCTGGTTAAAAAGTCAAACGGGAAATGGAAGATGTGCGTGGGCTACACCGACCTGAACAAGGCGTGTCCTAAAGATCCATACCCCCTCCCAAACGTTGACAAGTTAGTTGATAACTCCTCTTGCTTTCGGATACTGTCTTTCATGGACGCTTACTCAGGATACAATCAGATTCCAATGTACCCCAGAGACTAAGATAAAACGACCTTCATCACCGAAAGGGCAAGTTACTGCTACAAGGTAATGCCGTTCGGGATGAAAAACGCTGGGGCCACTTACCAGAGGATGATGAACAAAGCTTTCGAAGAACAGATGGGGAGAATGCTAGAGGTCTACATCGATGATATGATAGTCAAGACCCCATCATCTGGATCACATACTTCGGACCTCGAAGAAGTGTTTGCGCAGCTGAGAAGGCATGGCATGAGGCTCAATCCAGGAAAGTGCGCATTCAGAGTCCAAGCTGGGAAATTCCTAGGGTTCATGCTGACCCACCGCGGCATAGAGGCAAACCCCGACAAATGCAAGGCGGTGCTCGATATGCATAGCCCCCAGAGCGTGAAAGAGGTGCAATAGTTAAATGGACGAATCACGGCTTTCACCAGATTCTTGACCAAAGTCGCTCATAATTCCTTCCCTCTTTTCAAGTTATTGAAAAAGGGGATCGGATTTGAGTGGACACAAGACTGTGAAGACGTTTTCGCATCCCTTAAGAGCCTCATGGCATCCCCTCCTATCCTCACAAGGCCAGAGTCAAGGGAAACCCTTTATGTGTACCTCTCGGTCCACGAAGAGGCTGTGAGTTCGGTACTCATCAGGAAAACATCAGAAGGCCAGAAGTTGGTCTATTTCGTGAGCAAAGTACTGCAAGGTCCCGAACTCAGATATCAAAAGATAGAGAAGGTTGCCTTTGCACTCATCATCACGGCCAGGAGATTGAGGCAGTACTTCCAATGCCATCCCGTGGTCATAAGGACCGATCAACCCATCCGACAGATACTGAACAAACCAGACTTAGCAGAGAGGATGATTGCCTGGTCCATTGAGCTTTCCGAGTTCGGGATAGCCTCCGAGCCCGGAGTAGCAATCAAGGCACAAGCGTTCTCGAATTTCCTAGTCGAACTCACCTCAGACTTTGGCTGCACTGAGGAAATATCCTGGACCGTATTCGTGGATGGGTCCTCAAACCCAAAAGGATGTGGTGTCGGGGTAATCTTGGAAAACTCAGAAGGGATGACCATTGAGAATTCACTAAAGTTTGAATTCCCCACCTTGAACAACTAGACAGAATATAAGGCATGCATCGCGGGGCTGGCAATGGCTAGAGACTTGGGGGCCACAAAGATAAGACTTTGTAGTGACTCCCAGCTCGTGACCTTCCAGATCTGAGGCGAGTATCAAGCCAAAAAGCCCTTCCTCCAGAAATGCCTGACAAGAGTGCAAGAACTCCTCCCAAACTTCCAGCTAGTTAAAGTAGAGCACATACCCTGGAAACAAAACTCCAGGGCCGATCTCTTATCCAAGTTGGCTAGCACCAAGAGTCCGGGTAACAACTGGTCGGTGATCCAAGAAACCCTCTTGCACCCCACAGTCTCTGACGTAGCCATCTTCCAATTTGACAAGCAAGAGCGTACCTGGATCACACCACTATTGGAATACTTACAATCCGGTAGTCTCCCTGAGGATTCCAAGGAAGCGGCTAAATTGAAGAAAGTCGCGGTCAGATACACCATCTTCGATGGGCAGTTATATCGGCGTGGATTTTCTTCTCCTCAAGTGCCTCATGCCAAAAGAGGCCCAATACGTCTTGGCCGAAGTCCACGAAGGGAGTTGTGGACATCACCTCGGAGGCAAGGCTCTAGCGTTAAAGGCACTCAGAGCAGGTTACTACTGGCTCACGATGGAGGCAGACTCCTATGCGTATGTCCAAGTGTGCGATAAATGCCAACGACATTCCGACTACTATCACGCCTCGCTAGAGGAACTATCTACGACATCCATATCCTGGCCTTTCTACTAATATGGCATGGATATCTTGAGTCCTTTCCCTCAAGCGCCCGGGCAGTTGAAGTTTTTGGTCGTAGCCGTGGACTACTTTACCAAGTGGATAGAAGCAGAGCCCTTGGTCACCATCACCTTGGCCCGGATTCAAAGGTTTACCTAGCGCCACATTATTACCAGATTCGGAGTCCTGGGGTCCATCGTAACAGATAACGGAACGCAGTTCAAGGACAAGGGGTTCGAAGAACTACTTGACGGGTTAAAGATAAAACATCACTGCAGTTCCGTGGAAAACTCCCGAACAAACGGGCAAGTTGAGGCGGCCAACTGTGTTATTGTCAGGGGGTTAAAGAAAAAACTAGACGACGCCAAGGTAAACTGGGCCGAGCAGTTGAACCACGTCCTTTGGTCCTACCGAACCACTCTTCACTCCACAACAGGTGAAACCTCATTCAAATTAACCTATGGATACGAAACAATGATCCCGGTGGAGATAGAGGAACTGAGCTGGCGTCTCCAGAACTTCTCACCAGATAACAACCCCGGATTAATCAGGGAAGACTTGGATCTGTTGGAGGAAAGAAAGTGCATCGCACATATACGCGATGCCGTAACCAAGCAAAGAACAGCAACCCGGTACAACCTGAAGGTAGTACCCAGAAGATTCCAGTCAGGCGATCTTGTACTCTGAAGAGCTGACATCGGCAGAAGGAAAGCCTCCCAAGAGAAGTTAGCCCCTAACTGGGAAAGCCCCAACTGTATCGTAATCAGTACCGGAAAAGGAGCTTACACCCTAGAAATATTGACGGGCAAGCCAATGAAGAACTTTTGGAACGCAGACAAACTCAGAAAGTACTACAGCAAAGTGCCTTTTAAGTCCTTGTCTCCTAGTTTTCTTTATGTCTGATTTGCACAAATTATTGTATGGACATTATCCTTTCGGATATTTAATGTAACATCCATCACAAAGTTAGCCCAATTTGGTAAACGAAGTTTTCGAAGACCGGCCACATAGACCCAAGACTCATCGTACCAACCGAGGAGTTGTCTTGTGTTAGATAGGTTGTGCAGTAGAAAAATCCCGACATGGGAAAATTCTCGCACCAAACCATAAGCACGAAAGACCCATGGTACCACCCAGGAAATTATCTTATGCTAGATAGGTAGTGCAATAGAAAAATCCTAACTTGAAAAAATTCTCGTACCAAACCACGAGCACGAAAGACCCCGGCATGGACCAGTCCCCAAACCAAAGTCACGCGGCATCCAAAATACCTAAACAGAAAGTAATGGACCCCGGACAAGGTTTTTTACCTTAGGCTCGGATCCCAAATGCCAAACCACTTTAGGCATTGGATCCTAAGCTAAGGTTTTTAAAATCTTTTATCACACGAAGTCTTAAAAAGAGCCACAAGGCGCTCAATCGAAGTGGGCGTTGGACCCAAATTACAGTCTCGTCAAAATTCCCAAAGGGCGTTGGACCCCGAAAATAAGCAAAGAAATACAACAAAAGATAATTCAATTGCAAACTCTGAAAAAACAGGAGCAACATTTGCCCATACAAAAAATAAAACCCCATGCAGGGGGCAAGAATAAACATCTGAATCACTCTGCAGGAGGGTCTGAACCACGAACCTCTGTAGAAGAGTCTCCAACACTTGAACCAGCAGCAGCAAGACGAGGAATGACGAGTTGGCCGTCCTGGACGACCTTCCCAGAGTCTAAGGAACTCAGAACCAGATCAACCTCGGGATTGAAGAGCTGAACTTGTTTAATAGCATTCCGGAACTGTTGTTCATTAATATTGGTACAGACAGTGATAAGCGTCCCGACATCGCCCTTCAAGGAGGTAACCTGGCCGCCGAGACGTTCATTCTCGACGTGAAGACCTTCATTCTTAGCTCTTAACTCGGCCATACACTTTCTGACCTCCATTAAGCTGGCCTCCTTTTCCTTCACTGCATCCTTCAGGGTGGCCACTTCATCCCTCAGCTCTTGGTTTAAGGCCTCAACACCATTCTTGACCTTAATAGCCTTCTCATTTTCCCTAAGAGCTTGGTTTT
Source organism: Ormosia emarginata (assembly GCA_029884605.1). Classification (NCBI taxonomy): domain Eukaryota; kingdom Viridiplantae; phylum Streptophyta; class Magnoliopsida; order Fabales; family Fabaceae; genus Ormosia; species Ormosia emarginata. The sequence continues at coordinate 22,390,276 of JAQQTP010000077.1, read as the reverse complement.
CACCCCGCTCCGCGGCAGTAACCTTCTGCTCGTTGTCCTCGATCACATGCTCCAAGTACCGAGCCTCCATGGCAAGACAGAGCCTAAGAGTCTGGAAGCAACAGAGAGCATCCTTCCCGTACACAGGGCCAGTTTAGCCTTTACTTCTTCATCTAGGAGGAAGCTATCGACAAACTCACGGGGATTCGAATTCTCGCGGCACAGGTTGATTGGCCCCCCACTACTCGGGTCGGCGCCTTCCTCAACCGTGGTTCTCTTACTCCAGTCACTTGACTGCTCCTCACCAACAGCTTTCTTCTTACGCCCCGCACGTGGGGGGGATCCTCTATTGGGATCGGTTCCCTCTCCACGATCGGCACCTCCCTCCGACGGGGTAATGAGACTGGCACCACGTCCGCGGCAGGATCTGAAGGCCCCAGTTCACTCCTGGCCCTCAGAGCTTCAAGAATAGCCAGAGCATTTCCTTCCTCAGACATCTGAGCCAAGCTCTCTAAAAAGCAAACACAGGCAATTAGGTCCATATAAACGGCAAAGGAAAAGAAAATAAACATGAATAAGGGCCTATACTACCTAGCACAACCTAAAGTTCCACATCATCTATGGCATCCAATATATCCTTGGGCCGGATTTTATCGACCTCGGTAACCCACATTTCGAAGAAGTTGATGCACTCAACCTCTTCGTCATACAGGTGACTGATCTCCCTCTCAAACGATTGAGTCAGAATGCTCCACGCCGCCGAGTTCCAATATAAACTAAATGTCAGCTCCATGTCGTTCCCCAACCAGAATGGATGAGTTTCGCCAGCCACTGTTAACTTAAAGAACTTTTCTTTGAAGTCCTTATAATTTTCCAAGTATGGCAAAAACACAGTCCTTCCTTACAGGGATCACACTAATAGCCAAGACTGTTGACGAGCGTGACCACCGTGGACGGAATACCTAGTGTGAAAATAGAAAAATACCCTATCGGAGCATCGCAACCCCAACAGTCGGCATATTCTTTCAAAAGCCAAGATGTTTGCCTAACCATTGGGGTGGATTTGACTAGGAGCGGCGTGAAGAGTCTGGAGGACGGCAATGTGGAAATCGTTGAAAGGAAGCCAAAGCCCGAACCTCATGAAGAAGTCATCGTAGAGAAACATGAAGTGTTCCCCCGCTGACGGGTCGAACACACACGTTCTCTCCCCAGGGACAGGATCAAGAACTCATCATCCCGGGTTCCTCCTTCGGTAAGCTCTAAGTAATCCTTTAATTTGTCCAACTCGGCCCCGGACTCATAGCGGGAGATCCTATCGAAGGCATCGTCGGCGACCCAGGTATAAGGCAATCCCGGACCTCGGCGAATATGAACTGCCTCCTCATCGACCTCTTGATTCTCTGGCTCATGAGCTTCCGAAATCGGGGCGAGCTCTTCAATTCTTAGCACCCTTCTCCTAGCCATTTGAATTCCTAGAAGATACACAAAGGCTCAAGGTCAGAACCAATTCAAGTTCGAAGATCCAAATGCAACAGTGGGCGAACAAAGAAAACTAAATCACGCCCACGTACCGGCCTCCGCACCCACCAAGGCAAAAAGCCTCAGAAGGACACCTCCGTTGCACACGGTGTGATGGAGGAGGTGCTCTATGAAGGGCAAATGCCGTTAGCAGGAGAGGGAAACAATGTTCCCCTCTTTTTTCGTTCGCAGAAAAGAAAGAGAAATGCGCTCCACTAAGAGTGTACAATCTCTCAAAGTAACAAAAACAAACAGAAGCAGAACAAGGGCAAGGGGGAATACCTTGAAGAAAAGAAAGAAATCAGTTCTGGGAAGACCAAAAAATTCTAGAACCGCTTCGCACCGTCGCAATGCTCGTTAGAAATCACCTCAAGTCACTAGTTTCTGATGAAAATCAAATGAAACAAAACAAAAAGGTTGACACCCTACTTATAGGAGCTACGGTTATGGGGCAATTCTGTCCGAGCACCTCAGATTCGAAAAGACATTCATTATGGCACGTGAAGCACTACGCATGTCCCTTCAACACAAACGCTCCACGTGGCCCACGTAACCGTCATGGCAGTTCAAAGGACAATTATCCAGCAATCTAAGAAACATGCAACTGCAGGATCCAAGAGCTCGGAAAACTCGTCAGACCCTGGGATATTGACTACCCCGATAAACTTTCCCCTATGGTATAAAGACCCCGAACCCAAGTATTTAAACTTGGCACTTCACCGGTCTTGACTAAGTACCAAGCTGGGGGCAACTTAATATAGCGCGTAGTCAAGGTGAGCGTTGGACTCACCCCGGTATAATATAAATACCACGATTTGTTGAAAGAAGAAAGATAGAAGACATGAGATTCAAATCAAAGGGAAAATTTAATTAAATTTCTCATTCCATACATCATCTTACATCAAAAAGAGGGAAAATAAAGTATAGAGACATGAAACATATAAGGAAAGAAACCCCAGAGGTGCGAACCGACATTAACATCATTTGTCACATCCACATTTCTTCCAACAACTAGCACTGGTCTCCTCCCCCCCGAAGTAGCATCTTGAAAAAGTGGATTGGTTTCAAAACCCGGAGCGGAACACTGCTGCCAAACCCCAATACCCACCGCTTTTCTTCACTTCCTTCTTCGCCAGGTAGGAAGAGACCGGGGCGCACTCTCCTTTGGTAGACGGGGCATAGCTTCTTCATGGGAAGATCGTTCCACCAGAACCTTGATCACCCCAAGCAGCCTCAAACCACGGAGCAGTCCCAATAGTCCCTCCTGCATATCCGACTGCTCTTAGGATATGCCGGCAAGGAGAGCGACGTTGGGCCCTACCCCTCCAGATGCCTCTGTCTAACACGACAGATATCTCAAGCCTCTCCAGCGACGAAGAAATATCAAACAAGCAATTAACGTACGTTGGGAAAGTGAGACATCTACCGCTAATACGCTGAGAAAGTGAGATATCTACTCAAGAAAACCTTCACAAAGGCATGCTATGAGTTTCAGAGATTTGGGAAAAAAACAAGAAGAAAACTCTCACAAGAGACAAAACTCTCCAGAAGCACATAGGAAAAGAAGGAATCATTTCTCTGAGAGAAGTCACTTCCAAAATGAAAACGCAGAAGGGAAAAAGGGATACCATAGTCGAACGCAAATATCCTCTATTTATAGAGAGAATGGAACGCTTCTATTGATTTCTAGGAAGGAAGAGCTTGTCAAACCATAAAAACTGTGTTTAATGCTCTCCCATTGCCATTGGCTACAGGAGCAGCGGACGGTTGGAAACTGAGCAAAGCTAACGTCCCCCATTAAAAGCTCCTCAATTCTCGAGGAAATCAAGAGCATCGGTTTCCAAAGGATCCAAAGATCAACGAAGAACGCTGCTGCATGACACAAGACCCCGTGAAACCACACTCGGGGGCAACAGAAGGAAAACCTCGGAACAAAGAATGACAATGTAGGCAAGGACCCACCACAGTCTCTAACCACATCCCAACCTCCGGGGTACCCCGCACTCAATAATGGACCTCGGCCTCAACACGAGACACCGCGAAACCCGGCTTCAAAGCTGGGGCGAAGTTCGTAGCGAGTCTGATGATCATATATCTTGACACTTAGGTCTTATCCAAAGCGCCAAGCTGGGGGCAACTGTTCTGTACCGTGGTCCAGGGTCCCATCCGAAAGGATCGACCCGATGCATGAACCACCAGACTCCACCATCAACACCCCGGCCAAGGCCTTATGATCTCGGTTCAGGGCATCGGACTTTAACGATAGCCAGACCAATGAGGATCCCCCTAAAACGAGGATTGGCCACCAAGGAAACGACCCTGACAAATCAGAGACGGACTTCTACGATCGTGGGACAGTCCCGACAAAGTCAGAGAAGGACCTCAACGATCGTAGGACAGTCCCGACAAGATCAGAGACGGACCTCAACGATTATGGACTGAAACCTCTGCCAAGACACGATCCTGATGTACCTTCATCTTACGTGGATTGCATGAGGAATCCAGTCACGCTCTCTATATATAACAGGCTAAGTTAACCTAATAACAGGTCGACTAATATATGTTATTCCATTGTTAAACACTTCTTGTACATTGTCTGACTTGAGCATTGAAATCTCATTGCAAGTACCCACCCCCTAGACTTCATACGTTTGGCTGCAGTTGCACAAGGAGAAAACTACCATATTCGTACCTATCTCGGGTACCCTCTGAATCTATTTCAGAACAAGTATATACATACTTTAAACTACAAGAGCCCTCTGTTAAAGAAAGGTTAAAATCAACGGGCTTAAATATTTGACTCTATTTTAATGTAAAGCTAATAGGTCAAAAGTGTTCTGCTGTAGTCGGCTACAAGGAATAAGAAATAAGTTATGAACAAATCCAACAAAGATTTTGAAGTGACCAAGTTGGAAAGAATCTTAAAGACAATCTATTATTGATTTGAATTTAATTTTGATTTATTATTTAGTTTTTATTATTTGCTCATGTAATAGTACATCACCAAAACATTTTGATTAAAATAACACTTAAAGATAGAAATTGCTCTTCCTGGCTGAGAACTTCGGCTTGTCAAATTCATAGCTCTTTGTTTTGGTATATTGGGGAAAATAAAAAGATACAATATTTATGAATGAAAAATTAATCTTAGTTTCTTATTCTGCATTATCACAAAGAAATCCACTTCTTTGAATCTAATATACTTTAAGGACTCAACTGCTGCCCATTCGAGATGGTAATAAATCAACAGCAGAATCAATCGGCTAAAGAAGCAGCGTATTTGTAAACATCTCAATATGCATCCTGCTCATTCACCATCCCAGAGTTCTTCACTGGTCTTATAGGCACCATATGTCTCATGAAAATATCCAATACCCTTAATTAGCCTCTCCTGCATGAGTAAAATTTAATGTGTTATTCAAAGATGAAGCTTCCTATGCACTGTCTAGCATTATTATTGTTGTTCCACACATGGATATTAAACTGGTGATCCAGCAGAAATGCTAGAGGAAATAAATATTGAGAGAAGTGAAAAACTGGATTAAACTTGCTACATGCCTGTTTAATTTCAAAAAACTGGGCTATCAGGTCTTCAGGAATAGACCAGTCGAAGACATCAAAATTTTCCTTGATCCTGGCCTCATTAGTGCTCTTAGGCAGTACACTATGTCCCATTTGCAGGCCCCATCGAAGGGCCACTTGTGCTGGAGACTTCCCCAATTTCTCTGCAACCATATTGATAACTGGATTCTTAAGGATGTCACTCTTGAGAGTTCCTGGTGACCCCAATGGTGAATATCCCTGAAAAAGAAAATTCATCATGATAGATAATTAGCAATCAAAAGAATGGTTGTTGAGGTAGCCACCATTTGAAGATGTACTAAAATCATCTTCAATTAGCTCTAGAAAAGTTCACCCAAAAAAAGAAAGGAACAGTTATTGTTTTCTCTGAACCCTCAAGACTTGCAATAAGTCATTGGATGTATTTGCATGACTATCACCTTTTTTAGGTGAGTTATGTCTGCTATACTTACAGATAAATGAACTCCTTTAGATTCACATAATGCATGCAACTTTGGCTGCTGCCAAGCTGGGTGTAATTCCACTTGGTTAACAGCAGGAGGCACTCGTGCTATCTCCAACAAATCTTGAAGCTTCTTTGAAGAGAAATTGCTCACTCCTATAGCTCTAGCCTTGCCAGAGTCGTATAATGCTTCCATTGCTCTCCACGTACTAGGTATGTCATGTTGAACAAGATTTTCAGGTTTGAATCCAACTGATCCCTTTTTCATGCGAACTGGCCAATGGATCTACAAAACAAATCAATTCAATTGATTGAAGGAAGAGACTAATTTATGCACCCTTCATTATTGAACTCAGCATTACATTTATTGTCTAAAACCAATAAAGTTTACTCAATATGTGAAACCATTATTTGAATTTAAAGAATCATCCACCAAATTGCCAACATATATTCACATTGCAGTAAAGATAATGCATACCAGATAGAGATCAAGGTAGTCAAGTTGCAACTCCTGCAAAGTTTTATCTAATGCTTCTGGCACATCTTCTGGAGCAAGATCTGGACACCTAGAGTAGTCAAGAAAGTAGAGTACCTTTGTTCAGCAACCAAAGGCATACATTTGTTCTAACATTCAGAATGAGCTTAAAATTTTCTGAAGACTACAAACCAGATTTTGGAGGTGATCCACAAGTCTTCACGCTTTACAACCCCATCATCAAAAAGCTTTTTGAGAGCAGAACCAATCTATAAAAAGCAAAATTTAAAACAAACATTGAGCTTTTCACTCTTTTCAAAGAAAAATTAATATACAAGCAACTCCAACAAATTTTTACGTATAATAGCATCAGCTGAGACATCTCACAATTAATAATTTATCACATTACATTTCATATGCTTATAATTATAGTACTGCAAAGGCATGCATGACCAAAAAATAAGAAGAGAAGAAAAACCATAAATAGCGCAAAAATTATTATCATGAATTATCATTACCTCTGCTTGATTATAATAGGCTTGAGCACAATCAATATGCCTATATCCAACCTGAACAACAATAAGCCATCTCCTGGGTTAGTTACCTCTTCTACCTAGGAAAAATCAAAACTATAAAATTGTTTACCCAAACAAAAACATTGAAAAACTGACGTGAAGCCTTTGAATTTACATAATAATAACCAGAAATACTAGAGAAATTCTCTTGGTGTGGGTTGTATTCTATTGAAAAATAGAAGGAAAAAAGAAAAGAATTTGAGTTATACATGAATGGCAGTGGTGACAGCTTTGGCTACAACACCAGGTTCAGCCTGCCAGGTTCCCAATCCAATGGAAGGAATCTTGGCCCCTGTGTTCAACTCAAAGAATCTGATTGTCTTCGCCATTTTCTCTTAACAATAACAATCTAGTTAGATAGTTATGAGGCACTAGTAATGGATACTTAGTGAACGTTTGAAGATATTTATAGACAAGAGTTAGGAACTAATGAAAGCAGGAGGCCTCAAAAGAATGAGGGAGAAGGAGAAAATTGATTCTTACACTTAGAGCGTGCAACTTGGCCTCCTCAAGAAGGTTCTCAAAAGTGAAAAGCTGACATGTGCACATACGTCATGGCAACTGAAAAGGTCAATGCATGGAGGATGTATTCTTGCGTGTATAAGATATGTATTACGTTATATTTACACGTAGAAAAAAAAAAAATAGAGAAAGATAATAAATGAATTTCTCTAAATTTATTTATCACAAAAAATATCTTTTTTTTGTTATTTTTTTATATATAAATATAAGATGATATATTTTATATTCACAGAAAAATATATCTGCATGCAGACATTTTTAGATGGGGGAATCTAACCTGTTTGGTACCAAATGATGTGAGATAACATAAATTTATTTAGTTGAATAAATAATTAATTATATTTTCTTAAGTTGTTAAATCAATTAAATAAGTGATTAACAAATTTATATGGTTAATAATATATAAATAAAAATTTAATTTAATTTCACAATTGATTAATTTAATTTGTGATAAGGGGTAGTAAGAAAACACTCTTAACTGTAATACTAGTGTATGCCACCTTAATTATATCGGCACCTGCTCTAAACGGATCAGAAATGTTTGCCTTAATAGCTTTTTAGTGAGAAGATTATGATGTTTTTCTCAGTAGTACAGTTACTAAAGTGGTGGAGCAAGGGAGAAAAAGTATCTGCAAAAAATATTCTAATACTCAATTTAAGTAATGTATTAGATTGTATTAAGATTTAGAGAGTTACTTGTGTTATCAAACTTGATATTTATAAAGAAATATTGCTTAAAGATTAAACAAGAAAAGAGGAAAAATCTCATTTGAATTCTCAATAAATAGTAGTTATGGCTGATTGAGGGACGTGTATAATATTTCTATTTTTGTGACATTTGTTGGGTATAATTATCCATTGATTGTGTAAAAATATGTTACAAGTGACGTTGACTCAAATTGAGTTCCGTGGTGTAAGGGGCGTCAAGGAGCTCAAGTTGGTCAAAATGTCTCTAATAAATAGTAGTTATGGCTGATTGAGGGACGTGTATAATATTTCTATTTTTGTGAAATTACATTTATCCTTCATCCCAAATCTTCAACCCACCCCACCACCGTCACAGTTGGGTACGGGAGCGACAAACGGTAATTATCCATTGATTGTGTATCCGAATATGTTACAAGGAGTTGACTCAAATTGAGTCCGCGGATACGACGGCAGACGCAGGTCGCAGATCTGGGCGACGACAGGCACAGATCCGGTGCGGTACAGGCCGCGAGGAGCGGGCCGGTCACGCCTGTGGTCTGGGCTTTTCAAGGAGATGAGCTCACGCTGGCGGGACCTCCTCTGTCGGACGGCAATTTGTCGTCAAAACAAGCAACTGTACAACGAGTTTGTGGACTCTTCTAAAAATGGAAGAGGAAATGAGATCTTTGGATCCTAGATCTCAATAAAATGATAAAAAATATATCATAAACCTCTCATTTCCTTTTTTATCGTATATTTCACACTTCAAATAAAGAAAGGATAAACCTCTTATTTTTCTTTCCTTCTATTCCCTTTAAACTCTTTACTTTCTCTCTAAACTGCCAAACATTTATCTGGATCTCAGTCCAAAACAACAACTATTATTTTTCGCTTTATTGAAAAGTTTATATTGTTTTATTTTTTTTAATTGACTTTATCCTATTCATAACATATTTCCTGTCATCTAGCTTATTCCGAAATACTTATTTTGTTGCATTAGTAAAAATATATTTTTCCCATAATAATACCAAGGTCCACAATTATTATTTCATTGAGTTCACAACTTGTCGGTAGCATGTCTGCCGCCGGCAAAAGATGACAAGAAACTATCGAGCATATATTCATTCAGATAAAATGCTCCTTGCACAGAAACACTGTAAAGGAGCTTAAGGAGAAATATGAGCTATTAGATGTGAAAATGAAGTAAGAAAAAAAATATAAATAAAAATAGATGATTGGGATTAGCATTGTGAAAAATTTATGAAATATTATATCTATCTATTTATAAACATTACAAAGGAGAGGAATTTTTACTACTAATGTCTACTGTACCATCTACAGTATAGTTCACGCATCTTTTTCTTGTTTTTGACGGGATAATATTCGCGGGTCTTTTTCTTAGTTTTCCACCATTTGATTGCATTTTTTATGTCTCTCGTAAGTGAACTCTACAAGGAAAGGACTTTTTTATTATATTAGTTTGATGTTGAATTTATCTAATAAATGTAAGTTAAAAATTAATTTTTAAAATAATGTAAAATAAATAGTATTATATAAAAGTTGTATCACTTATATATATGAAGATTTTTTTATTCTTATTTTAAAGAATTTCATGAATTTTAACTTCGATTTACTTTTTTTGTTTTTTTTTTATTATCTTTAAGATAAAGTCGTAGTTTCATACATGACTTACGCTATTTTCTTTGTAAAGTGAAGTGATATTGTATTTCACATGTATAACTTCTTTTTTTATTTTATTTTTTTCTACTATTTGACATAAGAACCATGATTTCTTATTATTTGTTTTTTTTTTTTTATAATTTGATATATAAATATCATGTTTCTAATGTCACAAACTCACAACTTCTTGTGTGTATGTAATAGGTGATGCCATCCCAAATATACAACATTTATAAATGGTCATGCTGATAATAACATGTTGTTAATTTTAAACTATTTATATATTGATTAGGTTAAATATACTTTTTATTTCTATATTCTTTGAACAATAATATTAGTTTATAGTTGAGAATTAACTACATATATTTATTAGTTTATATGGATACCATATGTCAAAAAAAAAATCATGTAGTGTCTCATAGAAATAAGTAAATATATGTAATTGTTAATTTTTAAATATTAATTAGTATTATTGCTAAAAAAAATAAAAATAGATAAGTAGATTTAACTTCATAAATATATAAATTGTTTAAAATTAGCTATATGATGTTAGCAACATAACCAAGTATAAGAGTTGTATTTCTAAGACAACAACACTATTACACACACAAAAAATTATGAACTTATGACATTGAAATCATAATATTTATGTATCAAATTGTAAAAAAAAAAAAAAAGAAATCGTGATTCTTATATCAAAATGCTAAAAATTAAAATTAAATAAAATCAAAAAGTCATACATGTGAAGCACGACTTTACTTTATTTAAAAAAAAAATAAAATAAAATAATATAAATCTTGTATAAAAATTACAATTTTACCTTAAATATAATTAAAATAGATATGGCTAAGAGACTTGATTTCTTTTAAAATAATAATAAAAATTATATATAAATTATGATTGGAAGATATAATTTATTATATAATATTATTATATTATTTTAAAAATTAAATTTGACTTACATTGTCAATTTAACTTCAAATTATTCTTATTAAGTAAAAAAGTCGAAGAAAAGAGTTAAAGCATTAATTGTAGTCAAAGACAAATTGCATACGTTACAAAAGAGACATTTGATGATTTGGAAGGAAGATAAGATGATACCTTAAAAATATAATAATTGATATATGATTAAAATATATTAATGATCAGATTTGATGACCTTCTACTTGTATAATAGGTTTCAGCCAATAGAAAACTTCATCTCGGAGCCACCATGAGCTTCGTCCACCACCCCAGAACTACCATGAATTCCGTTGCCAGCCTCTGCCGCGTTAGTCGTAGTCCAGACCAGAACCTAGCCACTAGAACCACCATGCGTGACCAGAATCAAAACTACCATTGGCGACCAAAACTCAGCCACCAGAACCACAATGCACGACTAGAACCACGAATCGCCAGATCTGCCACCCATGAGCTACGCAACCAGATCCGCGAGCCACCATAGCCATTGAGACCCAAAACGAAACCATCGAGACCCAAACCCGGCATCAAGTCACAAATTCATCCAAACAACTACGCAGATTCACCACTGGCAACTTCACCATCGAACCACCACAAACAACCGCACATACCCAAAACCAACTTCACCATCGAGACAGAGGTACGTGGTGGCAGGGCGTGGAACAGGGCGATGGTTTTGGGCTTGATTCGCTGGTCGCATGCTGGTTGGAGCAGAGGCTGAGGGCGTGAAGGCTGAGGTCTCAGTGTGGTTTCGAGCTGGTAGCACCAGATCTATTCAGACCGGACTGCCGTGGAACTAGATCTAACACTAGACGGCTACAGATGCGCTAGATCCGAACGCATTTGTTCGCTCCACGCAGGTGGTTCCGGGCTTAACTCGCGGGTCGCGTGCTGGCTAGAGTGGAGGCTGAGGTCTCAGCGTGGTTCCGAGTTAGTAGCATCAAATCCGTCGAGACCGGACCGCCGCGGAACCAGATCCAACACGGAGACCCAACTCATCCGAACCATCGCCATCGTGCCCCCTAGTTGTAGATCCGTACAGACCGGACCGCCACTGTCCATCGACGTTGTCACCTCCAATCCACGTCGCAGCTCCGCCGGCTAATTGCACCCTTTGGCGTTGGGTGAATGTTGGGAAAAATATGGAGTGACCTACAAACCTGTAAAAAATGAAGTAATCTACAATAACATGTATTTTTAGGTAGTATATGATACACTCTAACTTAGTAAGATGTATACTAACAATAGCCTCGGAAGGAATATATGAAAAAAAAAATCTATTATTAAGAATTTAAGAACCAAAACCATTGTAATGAAATGTGGGAGTACTGTGGAATTAGCGTCAAAATTCAAATCAAGGAAATTTTAAGCAAATGAACCATTCTCAAATATTTTAACGTAATAACGGACTAATGGGGCCGGTTTATTTGATTATTTATAACATGATATTTCTTTTTATTTCTTTCCATTCTCTCTCTCATTTAAATAAATCTCACGTGGAACCAAATTATATTAATAAAGTTTTATCATTTGAATAAAATTACAAAATTGTCCAAATAAAGCACAATATTAATATGAAGCTAATCTAATATAATTTGAAAAAAATATCATTATAAAATAAATTAAAGGAAAAACACTGGGAATTTTATCTGGGTGCGTTTCTCTCAATCTGAACTATATGCTCCATGAAATGGGTGTTTCAAAAAAATCTGAACATTGTTTCAAGCGTGGTCATATTGCTTTTGCCAAATGCAAATCAATTGTGGGTGGGTTTTTTGGATGGGACTCTTCCAAAGAAGATATGCTCAACGTTCAGTACTCTCTTCTTCCAATGATAATGTCCTGATCCACTATCATCATCACTAGCTGTTCAAATCTCATCGTGTGTGACTCCTCCGTGCACTTCTCCTCCGTGACCGCAATGTAGTCATCGCCCTTCTCCTGATGCAGCATTAGCCACATAATACCCAGCGAAACCCAAGCAAAATGTTGGCTCTGAGGATGGTGTGTGGATGCGCTAATTACTGGCTCCGGCGATAGCATGGGTTTGGTGAGCGGATGGGACAAGGAGTGTGTGGTGGTTGTTTAGGGTTGTGGTGGTAGAAGGGAGTTGACAGTTGCTGGCATTGTCATAATCTTTTGGTTTTATTTTTTGATTTTTGATAAGGATTCTAATGAAATACGTGTATATTGATTGATTTGGTTCACTGGTTCACTTTACAAAGATGTACAGTGCCTCCTATATATATAGGCCCTGCATATGCGATACAATCTGATAAAACAGAGGGGTAACAAACTAAATTCCTATCCTTATCGCAGCCGAAGAAAACAGAAAACAAACAAAAGGCATTCTTATCTCGCTCTAATACTCCCCTCAAGTTGGAGTGGTTATGAACACCCAACTTGGAAAACAAATTTGCCTCCTAAAGACTTTGTGAAAATATCTTGTTGTCGCTTCGTTGGGACATAGGTAGTAGAGATCGCGCCTGTCAGGGCAAGTGTTCACGAATGAAATGGTGTTTAGTTCTCTCAGGTCTTTGCGCAAGATGGAGGGCGTGATTGTCGCGGTAGAAGCGTAGGTGAGTCACAATTAACCTCCGCAAACATTTCAAATCGCGAACCAAAGGATCTCACCGGTAGCATGAGCAATGGCTCGGTACTCGCTTCATTGTAGGACCCGGAGACAAGGGTTTGCTTTCATTGGTTTTCCAGAGGACCGGATTGGTTTTGTTTCTTGGTTTTCCAAGAAATGGGAGCCGAATCGAGTTTCATTAGGTAACCCGGAACCTTCGTGTGATCCAAGAAGCCCAAGATGAGTCTCGAAGCTGGAGATTATTCTCCTTAGGCATCTATTTTAAATATCGCTCCCAATGTGCTTGCTGCGGCATGAACCGCTCAAAATGTGTACCCCTAGTGATGGTGAGATAGATAAGGCGTCCCACAAGTCTCGCACCAAGGAGAGCCGTCAAGCCATCCATCGCCACACTCACTGATGTCACCTCATATGAATAATCCACGCCTCGCAGCTCCAAGCCAAGAAAGTATTTAAGGCTTCCTGTGTCCTTCAAGTGAAAACAATTGCTCAAATATTGCTTAAAGTGTGCAAGAGGGTCATTACCGGCCTATAATAAGGTCATCGATATAGACCGGACGTTGGGTGAATGTTGGGAAAAATATGGAGTTACCCACCAAAAAGTATGTAAATAAGCGAACACCATTCCTTCCTCGTGCATATACCCTCTACAATAATATGTATTTTTTACGTGGTGGACATGATCCTTTGCTACACTCCTAACTTCAATAGCGCAAAGGTTTTGTATAACTTGGGTGACTACAAGAATACTTTTCAACCTCGCCTATAGCCTTGTATTTTATCTTGTACACCCACTTGCATCTCACTGTTTTTCTTCCTAGAAGGAAGGGTGTATATGAAAAAAGCCATCTATTATTAAGAATTTAAGAACCAAAACCAGTGTAATGAAATGTGGGAGTACTGTGGAATTAGCGTCAAAACTCAAATCAAGGAAATTTTAAGCAAATGAACCATTCTCAAATATTTTAACGTGATAACGGACTAATGGGGCCGGTTTATTTTATTATTTATAACATGATATTTCTTTTTATTTCTTTCCATTCTCTCTCTCATTTAAATAAATCTCACGTGGAACCAAATAATATTAATAAAGTTTTATCATTTGAATAAAATTACAAAATTGTCCAAATAAAGCACAATATTAATATGAAGCTAATCTAATATAATTTGAAAAAAAGCACATATCATTATAAAATAAATAAAAAATTAAGCGTGGCGGTATGAAAAGATCACTGGGAATTTTATTTGGGTGGGTTTCTCTCAATCTGAACTATATGCTCCATGAAATGGGTGTTTCAAAAAAATCTGAACATTGTTTCAAGCGTGGTCATATTGCTTTTGCCAAATGCAAATCAATTGTGGGTGGGTTTTTGGATGTTGGGTTTTACCTTTAAAGAAGAAGATGCTCAACGTTCAGTACTCTCTTCTTCCAATGATAATGTCCTGATCCACTATCATCATCACTAGCTGTTCAAATCTCATCGTGTGTGACTCCTCCGTGCACTTCTCCTCCGTGACCGAATGTATATATGTCTCATTATCAAGGCCCCCAAGAAATGGTGGACACGCTAATCCTCCTCTCTCTGTGTTAGCTTCGCCCCAATCTAGTAAAGGTTGTAGCTCATCCCCTTGTATCATTCATGTCGGGCTTCTTCTCCATTAGATGCGCCATAACCGGTATTCGGTGCCACATAATACCCAGCGAAACCCAAGCAAAATGTTGGCTCTGAGGATGGTGTGTGGATGCGCTAATTACTGGCTCCGGCGATAGCATGGGTTTGGTGAGCGGATGGGACAAGGAGTGTGTGGTGGTGGAAGGGAGTTGACAGTTGCTGGCAATGTCAAAATTCTCAGTAAAAATGCATGCTCATAATCTTTTGGTTTTATTTTTTGATTTTTGATAAGGATTCAAACAAGTTGAATTGATTTAAATAATTTTAAATTGAGAGATTTTGATATGATTATTGGTCAACTAAGAATGTTAATTGATTCAAAAGAATTTGAAAAACTTCCTTTTTTGGGTTACATCTCCCTGATTAATGGTGTCTAAAAAAGAAAGGTGCAGCACACTAATACTTACTTGGAGAGATTGTTGGAGTTTTTTTTTTTTTTTACAAAACTTGGTTTATTTTTTATATTTATTACATTTATTTTATCTATCAAATTATAATATATATATATGTATTTTTATTCTCTTTTAATACATTAAAATTTTCTTTTTTATTTTCTTTTTTATAAAAATACATGCGTTATAATTTAATTAATAGAATAAATGTAATTGATATATAAAATAGATCTAATTTTTTTTTCAGGATTGTAACATAATTAGTATCGCCCCTATTTATTTACTCAACATTATTTCCCTAATTGACTCATTGTACCTAAATTCCATAATTTCCTCCATTATCTCCCAAAATTTTTGTTATTACTCGATGCTAATGAACTTTGGTTTATTTGTTAATTGGTTATTGGTTATAAAAGACAAAACTGATTAATAGGTGATAAGGCCTTTGATTTCACTTACCTTGATTTTTTGTTTTCTGCATAAAATCTCTTTCAACTCGTAACTCATCCAGGTTAAAATATTTTCCTTTTTTCAGAACTTCTTCAGCCATCAACCTCTCCAATCTTCAAATTTGTTTACTTTTGTTTTAATTGGTTTTCAACATAATCTTCAATAATTCTCTGTGACCTGGATAAAGAATACCATGTTTTGTAATTCAAACACCGATTTCTTCCTTCGTAATCCCACCTTAAGCTGTCAACATGCTATGCAACCACCGTATCCTTCCTCTGAGAGCTGCAAAAGGATACCAGGAAGTGGACTCATACTGACTTGGGCATGTTACCTGGAAATTTAATAGAGATTTTGAAAAGATGAATTTTCTAATTCAATGGGCATCTTTGTTTTTTTCCCCTTATACATTTGATTCTTTAAAATGGCCTCTTTGATGCATGAATGAGAAATTTTCGTTTTCAGTCAGAGATGAAACAACTTGAAAGGACTGAGAAGGTGGCAAGTTGTGCTTCTAACATAGGCAACATGGTACTATTTGCTACAAAAGTGTATGCTTCCATTGACAAAAGATCCCTGGTTGTCATTGCATCAACTTTGGACTCACTCTTGGATCTATTGTTAGGATTTATACTTTGGTTCACTGCTTAAACTATAAACAAGCCAAATCATTACCAGTAACCCATTGCAAACTACTTACTGTAACCTATGGTAATGGCTTCTTTCCCTTAGAAGATTCCAATTTAAATATAAGATTCCTTTATAAATAACGAACTGAGTGATCAATTGAATGTACAGCTTATCTCTCTCTCTCTCTCTCTCTCTCTCTCTCTCTCTCTCTCTCTCTTAATTTCATACTAAAAGAGCATGTTTTGGTTATTTTGATATGCAAATTTCTTTCTCAATTCGTGTATGCTTTTCTGACAGGGCATAGTTGTATTCGCATTAATCATGGCAACTCTCGGATTACGAATATTATTTTCTATATGCATAACAGGTTGTTTTACTACCTGTTATGCTTATAATAGGTTCAATCAGAATGCAACTTTATGCCGTGCTGCTCCATTTTTGTTCATCTTGGGGAATCTATTTTTCAAGTTTTTCTCAGTTTGCTTCAAAAGAATGGTCTAATAATTTCAAGTGTATATTTCATGTTTGTGATACAAATCAGTATCCAACACAATACAATATAATAACAAGAGCTCAACAATTTGAAAGGATGAAATGAAACGTATTATTTCTGGTAATAGGAAATTACAGCAGAATGATAATCCTATTGCCACAGAGTTATGCTCCTACAGAGAGCTATGACTCTCCATCCATTACAAACGTAACTAATTTCCTCAAAAGATACCCCACTCTCCCTCACTCAGCCTATTTGATAACTACATCAACCATCTTCCCTTTCTTTCACTACCAGCTCACCATTCCCTCCAGTTCTCTCTCTGTTTCTCCTAGTGTAGACTCTCCAGACTTTAGGCCCATGTGATAAATGCTAGATTATCTGCCCATTCGGGCCCAATGAGTTGTTTCGGGTCCTAACACTGCTCGCCTCTTCACCATCACCCTTGTCCTCAAAGCTGAACTGTGAAAACTGGCTGCGAATGGAGAATTCTTCTTCCTAATTGGCTTCATCAACATATTTCCCTTTTCCATTGTATCAACAATTGGTTAACCATTTCTCCACCTTTGCTCACAAATCTAGTAGCTAACACAACTATAGGTTCTAACATCTCCGAATACTCTCCTTCCATACCCTCAGGTAATTCCTCCTCAATTCTGTAGTTCCAAACAACCTTCTTTAACAAGGACACATGAAATACCGGGTGTATTTTGGACGCAGTAGGAAGTCTGAGTTTATAAGCAACTGCCCCCAAACAGTCCAAAACTTGGAAAGGTCTATAATACCTTGCTGATAGTTTAACATTAATACGTAAAACCATAGACTGCTGTCTATGAGGACGTAATTTCAAAAAAATCCACTCTCCAACTTCAAAACTCCTCTCTTTCCTTTTACTATCAGCTTGGTGCTTCATCCTCCCTTGTGCCTTTTGTAAGTGATACTTCAACTGTCAAAGGGCCTCATCACGGTCAATTAAATCCCTTTGCACTGCTTCCACCCTTGTTTCTCCCATAAGGAACCTTGTGATCACTAGGGGCTTTCTTCCATAAACTACTTCAAAAGGTGTTAGACCAGTAGTTTCATGGAATGTTGTATTGTACTAGTACTCCGCCCAATGCAGCCACTGAACCCAAGTTCTGGGTTGGTCAGCAATAAAGCATCTCAAAAAAGTTTCCAAGCACCTATTGATTACCGTTGTCTGCCCATTTGTTTCAGGATGATATGCAGAGCTCATTTTGAGTTGAGTTCATTGCAATTCGAACAGCTTGCTCACAAAAATTGGATCACGATCACTAACAATAGCTTTAGGTATCCCATGCAACTTCATCACCTCCTTCGCAAAAACTTCAACAACCAACCTCGTTGTATAGGGGTGCTTCAAGCTAATGAAATGGCTATACTTTGAAAGCCGGTCCACTACCACAAAAATAGCTTCAAAACCTGTAGACTTTGGTAACCCCGTGATGAAGTCCATTGACACCTCTTCCCAAATCATTTTTGGTATGTTCAGAGGCTGTAGAAGGCCCCCTAGAGATGCTGCCATGTATTTCTGCTTCTGACTGACGCCACAGTCTCTAACAAAATCTTGAATCACCAGTTTCATTCCCACCCAATATAGATTAACAGCAATCTGCCTGTCCGTTTTGTAAAATCTCGACAGCCCTCCTTGAGGCGTGGCATGAAATTCACGCAGCAGTTGAGGGATCCATGAGGACTGTGCGGAGATGACAACTTTGTGTTTGTAAAACAACACACCATTCTTATAGGAAAACCAAGTTCTAGACTCCCCATTCTTTCATAGATCCTCAATATTTTTTTGTAAAGCCACATCATTATGAACTTCAGCCACGATTTGGGTACTGTCCACCAAGGTAGGATAGTATATCAAGGCACACAACTCTCCATCTTCATGTATCCGAGAAAGAGCATCAGCTCCCTTATTTTCTGAACCTGGTTTATACAAAATATCAAATTGATATCCTAGTAATTTAGCTGCCCAATTATGTTGATCCATAATTGAAATCCTCTAGTGCAACAACTGTTTGAGACTTTTCTGGTCTGTGTATACTGTGAACTACCTTCCTAGCAGGTAAGGTATCCAATGCTGAATGGCTAAAGCCACAACCATTAATTCCTTCTCATACGCAGATTTAGAAATGTTCCTTTCATTCAAGGCCTTGCTAAAGAAAGCGATAAGTCTGCCATTTTGCATGAGAATAGTGCTAATTCGTTGGCCTGAAGCGTCACATTCAATGACAAATCTTTGGGTGAAATTAGGTAGAACAAGTACAGAAGCTGACATCATCTTTTCTTTTAATAACTCAAAGGCCTTCTGTGTGTTTGGGTTCCACTTGAACCCTTCTTTCTTGGTGAGATCAGTTAATGGTCTTGCTATTTTGCCATAATTATGAATAAACTTCCTATAGTACCCCGTTAAGCCCAAAAATCCCCTCAACCCCTTAACATTCTTTAGGGTAGGCCACTGAGTTACACTCTTCACTTTATTCGGATCCATAGCCACACCTTCCTTGGATATTACATGTCCCAAGTATTCCATTGAAGTTTGAGCAAAGAGACATTTTTTTCTAATTTGCCACTAACTGATATCTCTGTAACAACTCTGACACCATTGCCAAGTGCTCCAAATATGTCTCCCAACTTGAGTTATACACCAGTATATCGTAAAAAAAAACTAACACAAACCTTCGCAACATAGATCAGAATACCTCATTCATCAAGGCCTGAAATGTGGAGGGGGCATTCATTAACCCAAAAGGCATCGCAAGATATTCATAATGCCCTTAATGAGTTCTAAATGCTGTCTTGTGAACATTTTCACGCCTGACCCTCACTTGGTGATACCCAGATTTGAGATCCTGTTTAGAAAAAAACTGAGCGCCGTGCAATTCATCTAATAGTTCATCTATCACTGGAATAAAAAATTTATCCAATATGGTTACCTTGTTTAGAGCCCTGTAGTCCACACACATTCGTCAGGTTTCATCTTTCTTCTTCACTAAAATAACTGGGCTGGAAAAAGCGTTTTGACTATGTCTAATGATTCCTAAACTCAGCATCTCCTTAACTTGCTTTTCAATTTCATTTTTATGGTTATGCGGGTAACAATAAAGCCTTACATTAATGGGTTTGTGCCCTTCAAGAAGATTAATTACATGCTTTCTGTCTCTTTTCAGAGGTAGTCATTTTGGCTATTTGAAAACAACTTCATATTGTCTCAACAAGCTCTCTATTTCCTCTTGTTGTCTTTAGTTGATCTCACCATATTTAGACTTTTTCTTGAAGTCGCTAGAAAGATGCACCTCCGCTGACAGTAATAAGCCTTCAACCATTCTCTTTGGCTTTTTAAAAAAACTCTGTAAAGCTATTTGGGGAACCTGGCTATTGTCTCCTCCCTGGAGTTCCACCCATTCTCCATTTAATTGGAATTCCATTGTTTGTTTGGCCTAATCTACTAACATCTTCCTAAGAGTAGCCAACCACGAAATCCTAAGGATCACATTTATGTCCTCCAAATTGAAAAGTACAGCATCAACTATAACCTTTACTTCATTCAACTCCATCTCGACTCCCTTACATCTCCCTTGAGCTATTGCTTTGTGGCCATCTCCGAGCATAATTCTCATGGGTTTGGTATTTTCCACTTGCCACCCTATAGCTGCCACAAGTTTCCTGGAGATGAAATTGTGGGTAGCCCCACTGTCTATCAGAATAAGGATGGACACCCCACTGATTTCTCCCTTTAACTTCATAGTTCGAGGCTTCAATCCCTCCCCTGTCAACAAGCCCCACGAACTCATCACACTGCACCCACCATCTATTTTCACTTCATCATCTGTTTCGTTAACCTGGGCAATACTTACGACTTCCCCTTCCTCAAAATAATCTAACATCATTATCCTTAACTGCTTGTATGGGCACTAGTGGAGTGGGTTGTACGACCCACCACATTTGTAACAAAGACCCCTCTGCTTCCTTTCCAACAACTTTTGATACGATAGGTGTTTTAGCCCTTTATCTTTTGGGCTTGTTGCTTTCTGTTCTGCCTGTGCCTCTGGTTTCATATTCAACTCATATTGGCTGCCTTGGGTCATAGTTCTTCCCTCACTTAGGCCTTTTTCCTTTCCCCTACGTTGGCTAGCCCACTCGGATCCTGGGTTATGCACCAAATGACTTGGATTATAGCGGATATTCGAACCTGACCCGTACCCTTGCCTCCTCATTGCTCTCGACGTGTTCAAACTTCCTTCCTTCCCTTGTAATTCATTTTCCACCACTTTGTTTAGATTCATCAAACGAGAACGAGACAAAGGGCCAATGGTCCTCATACTACGAACCCGTCCCCAGATTTTGTCTTTCAATGCATGGAGGAAATACCTGAAATACTGCTCATCAGGTATCCTTTGTACCTGCGTGATCAACCTCTCAAATTCCTGGATGTATTTGTCAACACTGCCCCATTGATGGAGAGCTGTAAGCTGCTCATATATGTCTCCTTCGCCAATTCCTCCATAACGCTCCAGTAACTCCCTCTTGAGCTGCTCCCACGTTGACTCTTTATCATCATCCAGTAGGGATTTGAAAAAATGGATCGTAGGTCCTTCCATGCACAGCTGAGCTAAATTCACTTGCACCTCAGGGCTCATCTCTTGTACTTGGAAACAAATCTCTGCTCGAGTAATCCACGCCACCGGGTCGCTGCAGTCAAACATAGGTAACTCCACATTCTTTATCAATTGTCGGAATTCTTCCAACATCTATCCTTGTAATTTCTTCAGTCCTGAGCTTGCACGATTCTCTGATGCGGAATGATTCCTTGATTCGTCATTCTCCGAGACTCCGTCGCCATTTGCAGATCGTTCCCGTCCCAAACTCCCAATCATCGCCATTAGTTTCGCTTGGTTCTCTTCTGCCTTGAGCTACATATTGGTTAAAGTAGTTTTGATGTTAGTCACCTCATTTTCTAGAGCTATGATCTTAGCTTCCATTTTTTTTGGTGGCATTCATCTCCGTTCTCCCTAAGGCGCTGATCCCGACATGTATCCGGCAGGTCGAACCAGTTTGATACAAATCAGTACCCAACACAGTAAAATATAATAACAAGAGCTCAATAATTTGAAAGGAAGAAACATATTATTTCCGGTAACATGAAATTACAGCAGAATGATAATCCTTCTGCCACAGAGCTATGCTCCTACAGAGAGTTATGGCTCTCCATTCATTATAAACGTAACTAATTTCCTCAAAAGATGCCCCACTCTCCCTCACTCAGCCTATTTGATAACTGCCTCAACCATCTTCCCTTTCTCTCACTGCTAGCTCACCATTCCCTCTAGTTCTCTCTCTGTTTCTCCTAGTATAGACTCTCCAGACTTTAGGCCCATGTGATAAATGTTGGATTATCTGCCCATCCGGGCCCAGTGAGTTATTTCGGGTCCTAACAGTTTATTTCTTTATGCAGTGTTGCTCCATAATAAGAATGGTTTGCAGAGTCTAGGCCTACAAACAAGATGTTTCTAACCATTCAGAAAAGTAGGTCAAGCAGTGCTGCTAGATTATACAATTCAATGCCAAAGCCAAAAGTCTAAATAGGCTCATCCTTTTAATATCAGGGGAGGAAACCATGGAAAACAACTCTCTTATCCTTCTAATCTGATTTAGAAAAATCTAGAGAAGAAACTGTATTCCTAAGGTTAGTGATGGGATATAATTATATAGTTTCAAACCCAAGTGCAGGTTGTTTTAAGTAGTAAATTCTCGGGAGTCCGAGGTCGATCCACAGGGAATTGATGAAGAGAAAATTATTTGAGGTACGGAGAATATTTGTCACAATACTAAAAATAATATAAGTTGTTCACAGATGAAAAAGATTTGCTTGGGTTAGGAGATCCACTCTTGGTAATAAATTAAAAACAAGATTATTTCGTTTTATAACTCAATTGAAATCATGCATAATGAAGATTCTAATCGGAAGATTTAACATTCAAAGTTCAATCATGTAATCATATAATGGTTCCAATAACTATCTACCAATACTTGTAAATCGTCAAAAGCATCCACTGTGCCAATCCTATTGTCTACAATGGATCAAGATATTCATTATACAAGAAGAGTTTCTAAATTAATTGGAAACAACATACAACTCATATAAATATCACACAAAAATATATCATTTAAAGCACAAGAAAGAAATTAATCTAACCTTAACTTATTACCAAGAGCTTCACCTTTTCACCCAAGCAAGATGAAAATTTAGTTACTCATAGACAAGAAGAAAGAAAGAGAGAAGAAGAGAAAGATGAACATAACTTCATTTAAGAACAAGAGAAAATTACAACAAAGGAAGCAATTAACATACAAACATTAAAGTAAAATCTAGACTAACACTAAGCTAACACCCTCAAATGATCAGCCATTGCCTCTTTTTATAGAATTAGAAGAGTACAAATAGCCAAAAGAGATGATGGATGATGAGAACAAAATGATAAAAGAGATGAATGGTGGGTGGATTCTTGTCTCCGAAATGTTTCCCTTCTGAACTCATGGCATGCATCATTTTTTAGTCAAGTGGTCTTCATGAAATTCTAGCACATTGTCTCAGCTTTCCAGAGACACCAAGTTTAGCCAAATCCAATAACCACAGCCCAAGATATGGCCCAATTACTGCTCATGGGTCAGGCCCAACGTCAGCACCTCTGTTCTGACTTCTAAGCCCAATATCACCTTCAAAGAATCCGAACTAGCTTTTGTATTCTTCATGAAAGTTGTAGATATGGGTCTTAACCTTCCACTGTCAAAATTTCAGAATTATTGAACTCCAATAGCCCGAGATATAGCCTAATGAGTGCATAAAGGTCAAGCTGTCAGGTTTAAAACACTAGATTTTGCTTCAACTCCAATTTGAGTTATCCAAACATGTGTTTCTGGTCTTGAGGCCTTCATGAAAGTTGTAGAAATTTATCTTAGCTTAAAAACAAGACCAAAATCACATCCATCGGATATTTGTAACTCAAATTATAGCCAGTTTACTGAAAAAGCCAAGTAAGAAGATTATACAATGAATGAAATATATTGTTATTAATGTGCTTCTGCTATCAGTGAATAGTTATTAGAGAATTATCTTAACTTTCCAACAAGACCAGAATCACATTAATCAGATAATTACAACTCAAGTTGTGGCCACTCTACTTAAGAATGCAATCACCCAAATTAATGATAATTCAAACAATAATTTCTTCAATGATCCAATTAAGCTTAATTTCATAAAATGTCACAAAATCAACTTAATTAAGCCAAATTGAACCTTAAGAAGCCTAGTTAGAGGATTGTAAAATGCATAAAATACATTGTTATCAAATTCCCCCATATTAAACTTTTGCACTCCCGAGCAAGACACAAAAGAACAAAAAACTAAGGAACAAAGAAAAAAAATGACACAGACTCAAAAGCTAAAAATTCTAAAAGATTTAATGAAACAAGAAGAGCAACCAGTCATTCAAGGGAACAAAGCATTTTTTTTGAGGTAATATTTCTTCACATCTCAAACCAACAAGTAAGGAAACTTCAGTTAAAAACAACGAATCAAGAATGATAGATCCTCTCAAGATTCACTCTTAATCTTTTAAGCATTAAAAAGGTAAGTATTTCACTCAATTCAACCCATGAAAAATTACACTACCATAAGCTTGCTTATCTTCTACTTCTCCACTACTCAGAACACATGCACACAAAAATCAAGAGGACTTTATTCAAGGTTGTAACGGGGTCAAGGTAAAGAAGGAGGGATAATATGGACATAAGAAGATAAATACCAAAGAGAATAAAAGAGCATTATGGTATAGTTAGAGTAGAAAAGATATTTGAGAACATTCATCAATAAGGACAATGACCAATATTTGACTAATGTTTTGTTGAAGATTAATCATAAATTGATGAGTTGAATTCATTGTTAGGCATAAACTTTCTCCTTCTCTTCCTGTTGTTTCCAAGCATCCATCTTTATTCTAGATATGGATATGTCACATAGTGTATCGGATAACACTTTCTTTCTTTTCTTTTCTTTTTCTTTTTTTTTTTCTCATTTTTTTCGTTTTTTTTACACACTGATAATCACATATTTTATTCATTAAGAAACCCTTATGTTTAGTCATTTACACTCTCCATATTCTTAATTGATTGAGTTTGGTATGATTTTGTGAGTTTGAGCTCAAATTGGTCCTAATTGAATATTTTCAGCATTATTGAGATTTGACACTGTTTCTGTATTTTGGCCATAACTTGAGTTCCTAATATCTGATGAACATGAATTTTACCTTGTAGGAAAGCTAAGAGGAAGCTCTACAACTTTGATGAAGAGCTCGAAGTCCCAAAAAGATGTCTAAAGGACCTAAGTTTACATGGAAGTCAGAATACGGGTTTTGTCACTAGAATCTGAACGGTGTGCACTCATAAAATCATATCTCAAGATGTAATAATAGAGATGGGCTGAAATTTGGAGAGTTGATAGTTAAGATCCAAATAAACAATTTTCATGAAGAATACTTTTTGAAAAACAGAAGTCTAGTAGTCAGTTTGAGCTTGCAAATCGGAACAGAGGTGCTGAAGTTGGGTTTGAGTAACTTGCGGTATTTAGGACATATCTTGGGCTGAAGGAAGCCAAATTGGACAAACCAGATATGCATTTTATAGCCAAGACAAAGATCTACAACTTTCATGAAGAGTACTTTTCATGGATCGAAAGTATAGTGGGTCGTTTTTGGCTTCCAAGTCAGACACGAAATTTTCATCCTCAACCACCCACTCATCCATCCACTAATCCACTCATCCACTAATCCACTCATCCACTAATCCACCCACTCATCCACTCATACACTAATCCAACCACTTAACCACTCCACCCACTCATCCACTAATCCACCCACTCATCCATCCACTCACCCATTCATGTCCATAATTTCCCACTCACCAAAAGTCCTTTGGCATTTTCCACTCAACCAACCCACTTAACCATTCCACTCACTCATCCACTAAACCAATCCACTAAACCAACCCACTCAACCATTCCACTCAAACACTCCACCCACTCACCCACTCATCCACTCACTTCCCTTTGTCATTTTGTTACCCTAGACTTCTATAAAAGGCACCATTGGTTATCATTTCTTTCATGTATTCTCCTTCATTTTCTCTCTAAGTTTCTTCTTGCTTCTTCATAGTTTCTCATAGTTTTGTATATTTTGATGCTCCCCTTCATGGTAATGGAGGGCTAAGCTACTTTGGGTCAATTTAGAACTCTTGAAGAGATTGTGGTTTGGATTCTTGAGACCTTGGTTATGCATTGTATTTGATTTGTAATTGAATTCCTCTTTTCTTCTTATTTCTTCTTCTTCTTGATCTTGAATGCATGAATGGTGATTCTATTTATGTTGATATGATTTGATCTTGGTTTAAGATTGAGATTTGTGATGAAACTTAGAACTAATTGATCTAAACTAATCACATAAATGAAGATTGAGATTTGTGATGAAACTTAGAACTGATTGATCTAAATTAATCACAGAATTGAAGAGGTTAGGTTACTGATTTGTGCCTAAGTTAATTGAATTCGGTACTTGAAATTAACATAGATTTTCATGAATGGTGCGATTGCAGATTTGTGTTTATCACTTGTTAATTGAATTCTAGACGATCGTCTAGTATGAATTTTGGATTTGATGCAGAGATCTCGGTTAGATCCAAATTAACAATTCAATTGCGCTTCAAGTGTTTTATGAAGGGTCTATGATTGAATCCACCCAATCTTGGATAGGTTTCTAAATTGACTACTCTTTAATTGTCATTTCTTCCGTTAATTTTGTTAAGTACGATCTTAAACTGTCAAACCCCCCTTTGCTAACTTTCACTTGATTTGATTAAATTGCATCTATAATCCTCGTGGAGATGATCCGGTGTTGTCACTGTGCTACAAGCTTAGGTAATAACTTCGGTTATAATTTTGACTGAGTTCGGCGCTCGTCACACACACACACCCCCACACTTGTTTAAGAACAAAGTCAATGCTCTCTTATTCCCTAAGGTCAGGTAAAAACATGTTTCTTTTTTTTTTTTTAAAGGCACGTAATAAGCTAAAAATAAGAACTAGCCAAATAAGCTCAAATGGGTTACACAAGGAAAAATATACAAGAATGGCTATTTGGTCAAAGTAGCTATTTTAAAATGTCTCAATCATATTTATGTATGCATGTGAAAATGTAACCTCAAAAAGAATCAAAGCAAGTTCTAGAGTAACATTTTCACAGGTGAAAATCACACAAGAAAGAAGAGAATGGTACAAATGTTCAATCCATTCATCAATAGGCTCAAAATCTCACAAGGCATATTTCTATCATTCTCAATCCATCAATTCAACATTCATATCCAAGCATGTGATTTATAAGAAAGAAGAAAATTTATGCTATGACCCAAGATATGCTTTTTGCTACTTCTAAAATGGTTTTTTTTTTCTCAACTATGATGCGTCTCAAAAGTAAAATTACCTTAAGGGCAAAATTTACTCCTTACTCTGCCATCCTTAATTGGTTTTGTTGTAGGTTTCTGACAGTCATCTCACTAAACATACTTTCTTTAACTAAAATGTGTCTCAGGAGTAAAATTACTCCTTACTCTGCCAATATTCATTGGTTTAGCAAGTTCATGAAAATCATATCATACTTCCCTACTTTTTTTTTTTAACTATCCTTATCCTTTTCCCCAACTAGATCACAACATTGTCCGCAATGTTAAAATATAGATGAGTAAAGGATAGAAGATATTACATGCTGGAGAAATCTGACACAAATTTAAACCAGAAACAAATGACGATAAATAAAATCAAACCCATTAAAGATGAAGTGTCAGATCTGGCTTTTTTTCTTGCTGATTCCCTCACTGCTTCCTGATGACCAATTTATATGAGCTAGGACTTTATCAGGTTCATACTCGAAAGCTTCTAATTTATCAATGAGCTCATCAATAGTGGAGGCAGAGATAAAAAGTTTTCTTGCCGAAGGAGTGATAAATTTCTGTTCCACAGCTTTATCAAGAAAAAATAACAAAAGATCAAAGAAATTATTAACATTTAACAAACCAATGGGTTTATGGTGGATATTCAGTTGGGCCCAAGAGACAATTTGAAAAATTTCTTCCAAAGTACCAAAATCACCTGGTAAGGCAATGAATGCATCAGAGATGTCAAGCATTGTTTTTATTCGGCCATGCATAGATGATACCTGAATTTCTTCTCCAACTGTCTTGCCAGTGATGTTATTTTGAGCTAAAGGTTTAGGAATGACACCTAAAACCTGACTGCCTCCTAGAAATGCAGAGAGTGATACAGCCCCCATTAACCCACGACAACCACCCCCATGTACAACATGAATATTCCTTACAGCAAGTGTTCGACCAAGAGCGCTTGCTACACTTACAAACTCTAAACCCTTCCCATAACTTGACCCACAAAAAACACAAACATTTTTAATGTTACGAACATGAGGTCCCATAATTTCACCTTCCCTCTGAATGATTATGAGTTAGAGTAAAGTGAAGAGAATGAAGTGTTTAAATAGGGAAAATAAGGGAAAAAATAATCATAGCACCTATATGGGTAGGTTGGCTGTTGTTAGAAAAGTTTGAAAATAAAAAACAGAATCTTTTTTTCTTTTTCTTTTTCTTTTTTTTTCACTATTTGATTTTTTTTTTAAGTTCAAGAAAACCATCAGGGTAAAGAAGTCTAGAAACCACTGAAGGACCCTGCTCAAAGGATCGTCTGTCCAAAAATCAAAATACAACAAAATTATACAAAGATAAAAGAAATATAATAATAAACGAAGACATACCTGTATGTACAGTTTTCATGGCGTATCTTTATCTTTAATGTCATGAATGCGATAGTGGCATGTATTTGAGTTGCGTGTCACCGATGCAACATATGAATTCCACAAGGATTGCTTGAGCAACCGACAAGAAACCTTTGAATCCTTTCCGTCACCTTACGGAAGAACAACCCTCTATCTTCCCGCAAACCTAATTAAAGGCCTGTATTCTAAGAAGATGGTACATCGAAACTCGCCATAGAGACCTACTAATTAAAGTAAGTATATAGCTCGGATAACGCTTCCGTTCACTTTGTAAAGACGGACGCTTCTTTCTGTTCATCAGCGCTACAGAGCCTTGGTTCCAAGAACTGGGAATGTAGCACACGGCTCTCTACAGAGCATGGCACACGAACTTTATTTACATACTGGCATGTGAAGGTCTCCTCCTGAGTCTATGACAGGACGGACATCCGTTCGGGGCTCCTAATCTAATTAAAGACCAAGTACAACCATAGTTTCGCCCTCTATTTTTTTTTAAGTTGTTAGAAACCTGATGAAAGATGGGTGTATACTCACTTGAGATTGGGATTGAGGTAGTCTGCTCTTTCGACTTTGTGCCAAAGCATTGTTGACAAGTATTAGACCCATTCAAGACCAGCGCAACATAGGGCTCCCAAAAGGGACAAGTGGCCATAATACGACTGGCTGCCTCACATGTGGGATACAATCTACCTTCTTTGTTTTCAATTAAGAAGGCTGGATCAGGATGCATGCATTTCCCCATTCACGTTATGTGTTACCAAAGCCAAACCCAAGATGTATACATACTTTTTCTTTTTTTTTTCTTTTTTTTTTCTTTTTTTTCTTTCTTTTTTTTTTGATTTTTTTCTCTTTTTTTTTAAAGAAGAAGAAGAAGAAGAAGAAAATATGTAGATGTTGTTGTGGATGTGGCTCACATCTGCCTCTGGTTTCACGTCCAGAAACGGCTTAAACGCCTTCTATGAGTCGAGGATAAGCTTCCCATCCAATTTTTTTATAAATTGGCAAACAGGGTCTTTTAGAGTCGATTCCCAAGATCGTATTGCTTTTGTTCATCCTTGAAGAGATTCCACAAATTAAGAAGTTCATGATGCACCAAACCACAAGAATGCGTATCAAGAGTCAATAAGATATCATCTAATGACTCTTTACTCAGTCCATTCTTAATGAAGAAAATTTTATCTTCTCTGTTTTTGGAAACCTTCCCCAAAGAACGACATCGCTTGTTACAATTCCATCGTCCACATATGTGACAGACTTGTAATCTTTTTGCTCTTCTCCTTTTAAAATATGAACTTCTACCAAGACCTGGCATGTATGAGTCAAATGAGATTGAAGACTCACCTGCTAATCGGACCTTTGCTTCGATTATCCAACATACATCTTCTGGTATACCTTTGTGCATTAACAATCTCAATCTTTCACATCTAGCCTTGTAAATTTTTGTTAGAACATTTTGAGGAAGAGAAGGAAAATGTTTTCTCGGGTTTGAGAGAATGATATCCATTTTGAAGAAGAAGAAATCAGTTATTTTAGGAAACTGAAAGAGAGCAAACTGACTTGAGAGTCACGGAGTACCGTCATCCGCCATTTTACCGGGGAGCTACAAAGCTACACAACAAAATAAAGCTACAAAATTAGAGTAAATTTTTCACATAACATGGATCAGAAAGGGAAATGAATTCTACCTCAGCAGCTTGATTTTCTAGAAATGGTTTAAGTCTTTGTCCATTGACCTTAGACACATTACCATTCCTAGGATTCTCAATGTCTATGGCCCCATAAGGATATACATGTTTGACAATAAAAGGACCAGTCCACCTAGATCTCAATTTTCCAGGAAATAGGTGAAGACGAGAATTATAAAGCAGAACTTTTTGACTAATTTCAAAAGATTTTCTCAAAATAGATTTGTCATGAAAAGCTTTTGTTCTTTCTTTATAAATTTTTGAGTTT
Organism: Ormosia emarginata; assembly: GCA_029884605.1. Lineage (NCBI taxonomy): Eukaryota > Viridiplantae > Streptophyta > Magnoliopsida > Fabales > Fabaceae > Ormosia > Ormosia emarginata. The sequence continues at coordinate 22,359,760 of JAQQTP010000077.1, read as the reverse complement.
TCATATGCATCATTTCTCAATTCCTTAAGTTCATTTATTTGCAATTTACGTAACTTGCAAGCATCATCAAGATTTAAATTGAAAGCTTTAATGGCCCAAAATGCTTTATGCTCCAGTTCTACAGGCAAGTGATAAGGTTTTTCATAGACTAACCGATAGGGTGACATACCTAAAGATGTTTTAAAAGCAGTACGGTAAGCCCAAAGTGCAGCGTTTAGTCTTAAAGACCAATCTTTACGATTTGAGTTAACTATTTTTTCTAAAATTTGTTTAATTTCCTTATTTGCTAATTCTACTTGTCCACTTGTCTGAGGGTGATAAAGGGTAGCAACTTTATGGGTAATACCATATTTCTTCATTAAAGATTCAAATGGTTTATTACAAAAATGTGTTTCCCCATCACTGATGATAGCTCGAGGGATTCCAAATCGACTTAAGACATTTTCTTTTAAAAATTTGAGAACAGTTTTATGATCATTTTGTCGACATGGAATTGCCTCAATCTATTTTGAGACATAATCAACTGCAACCAGAATATACAAATATCCAAATGAGGATGAAAATTGACCCATGAAATCAATTCCCCAACAATCAAAAATTTCAATGACAAGGATAGGGTTCTGAGACATTATATTTCTTTTAGAAATGGACCCTAATTTTTGACAATTTTCGCAACTTTTACAAAAGGTATGACTGTCTTTAAATAAAGTGGGCCAATAAAATCCACACTACAAGATTTTCGCAACTGTTTTCTTTGAAGAAAAATGACCTCCACATGCTTCTGAGTGACTAAATTTAATGACACTACCTACCTCATTGTTGGGTACACATCTCCGAAAGATTTGATCAGGAGAATATTTGAACAAATATGGGTCATCCTAATAAAAAATTTTTACCTCAGTCAAAAACTTTTTTCTGTCTTGATATGACCATTGAGGCGGCATCTTTCTTGTTACAAGAAAATTGACTATATTCGCAAACCAAGGCATAGAATTGACATAAAATAAAAACTCATCAGGAAAAGAATCATTGATAGGTGTGCTATCAAAAGATGAGTCTGTTGTAAGTCTGGACAAATGATCTGCGACAACATTTTTAGCTCATTTCTTATCTTTTATTGTGATGTTGAATTCTTGAAGCAACAAGATCCACCGTATCAACCTAGGTTTGACATCCTGCTTAGACATTAAATATCTAACAGAAGACATGATCAAGAAAACAACAATAGAAGAACCAATTAAATGAGCTTGAAATTTGTCCAATGCAAAAATTACACAAAGTAGTTCTTTTTCAAAGGTAGTGGTGTAATTCATTTGTGCACTATTTAAAGTTCTACTTGCGTAACAAATCACATGAGGCTTACCTTCCTTTCTTTGGCCTAAAACAATACGCCAACAAAAAATCACTTGTATCACACATTAATTCAAAAGGCAAAGACCAATCAGGGGATTGCATGATAGGAGCGATGTTAGAAGACTAATTAATTTTTCAAAAGATTTTTGGCATTCTTGAGTCCAATCAAATAGTGCATCTTTTGTCAGAAGATTGCATAATGGTCTAGATATGACACTAAAGTCCTTAATGAATCTTCGATAAAATCCTGCATGTCCTAAAAAGGAATGAACTTCTCTGACTGTTTTTGGGGAAGACAAATGAGCAATTAATTCAACTTTGGCCTTATCAACTTCAATTCCTTCGAGAAGATATCACATGTCCTAAAACGATTCCTGAAGTAACCATATAATGACATTTTTCCCAATTTAAAACAAATCCTTTTTCTTCACATCTTTTAAGAACTTTATCCAAATTATCAAGATAATTTTCAAAAGAATTTCCAAAAACTATCAGATCATCCATGAAAACCTCTAAATAATGCTCAATCATATCACTAAAAATACTTAGCATGCATCTTTGAAAAGTTGCCGGAGCATTACAAAGATCGAAAGGCATTCATCTATATGCAAAAGTGCCAAAGGGGCACGTAAAAGTAGTCTTTTCTTGATCCTCTAATGCTATTGGTATTTGATTATACCCCGAATAACCATCAAGAAAACAATAATATGGATGTCCTGCTACTCTTTCTAGAATTTGATCAAGAAATGGTAAGGGGAAATGATCTTTCCTAGTGGTGCATTCAATTTTCTAAAATCAATACACATACGCCAACTAGATGAAACTCGCGTAGGTATTAACTCACCTTTTTCATTTTCAACCACTTGTTATTCCAGATTTCTTAGGCACAACTTGTGTAGGGCTTACCCAATCGCTATCTAAATAATAGGGTAAATAATTCCAACATCAAGTAATTTAAGAACTTCACCCTAACTACCTCTTTCATATGTGGATTTAATCTTCTTTGAGGTTGTTGTGATGTTTTAGCATTATCCTCTAAATGTATTCTATGTGTACAAATTAATGGATTAATGCCTTTTATATCTTTAATGTCCATCCAATTGCACTTTTATGCCTTTTAAGTACTTCTATCAACATATCTTCTTGTTCTTCAAAGGATTGATGAAATTACTACTTTGGAAAGCTTTGGTCTTCTCCCAAAAATGTGTACTTCAACCCGAAGGTAATCGCTTTAGTTCCATGTAGGGGTACTTCTTCATAAATATTATCATTCATGGGTTGTAACTCTTCAAATCTTGGCTTCCATCCTTTGTATTCCATTGCTTGTGTACAATCAAGCAAAGAACATATTTCGGAAATATCACCATCTACTTGCATATCTGAATCAAATGAATTAATTAAACAAACTTCTAATGGGTCAGAAGAACTCCCTCTTAGAAGATGATCATCTACAATGGTCTCAATCCCGTCAGCTTCCTCATTTTCATCATTGACTTCATGTGGTTGCTTGCATAAGTTGAAAACATTAAGCTCAAGTGTCATGTTTCCAAATGTTAACTTTATTAATCCATTTCTACAATTTATCAAAGCATTGGATGTTGCTAAAAATGGACTACCTAAAATAATGGGAATTGACTTGGAACAATTAATCATAGGTTCAGTTTCCAAGACAATAAAATCCACAGGATAAATGAATTTATCAACTTGTACCAACACATCTTCTACTATTCCTTTTGGAATTTTAATTGATCTATCAGCAAGTAGAAGAGTTACAGAAGTTAGTTTTAACTCACCTAGATTGAGTTGTTGATAAACTGAATATGGAAGCAAATTAACACTAGCACCAAGATCAAGTAAAGCTTGTTCAATTATATGTTCTCCAATAATGCATGAAACCGTAGGACAACCAGGGTCTTTATGTTTCAAAACATTATTGCTTTGAATAATGGAACTTACCTGCTCGGTCAAAAAGGCTTTCTTTTTCACATTTAATTTTCTTTTAACAGTGCATAAGTCCTTCAAAAATTTGGCATAAGAAGGAAAGTGTTTGATAGTATCTAACAACATAATATTGACCTTCACTTGTTTAAGAATTTCAAAAATTTCAGTTTGGTGGTCCAATTTCTTTGGTTTGCTTAATTCTTGAGGAAATGGAAGTGGAGGTGACGAGAGTTTGGTTTCATTTTGGCCAGATGACATATCAACCTCTTCCTTATCTTGGGGAATTGATTCACCATCTTTCTCACAAGGTTCATAAATTTCTTTTTCAACAACTTTCTCACTCCTAAGAGTTATCACAGAATTGACTTGATTTATTTGTTGGTTTTCTGAACCACCCTCATTTAGACTATATTGACCTTTGGGATTCGGTTGAGGTTGAGAAGGAAATTTTCCTTTCTCGTGAATGGTGAGTGCAGAAGTAAGTTTGGAAAGAGTGTCTTTTATGTCAATCATGGTTTGAGTGTTTTGTTTATTGATGGCCTCTTGCTTTTCTATGAATGCACTCAATGTTCCTTCAAAGTTTTTCCTATATGGTGGGACATAAGGTGCATATCCTTGAGAATTTTGAGAATCTTGTTGTTCCTGAGGAGGCAGTGGTTGCATAAATTGTGCTTGATTATTATTCCTCCAACTGAAGTTCGGGTGATTTCTCCATCCTGGATTGTAAGAATTTGAAAAAGAAGAGGTGAATGGCTTTTTAAAATTGTTCATTGCATTTACTTACTCATGCACAACTTCTTTAAAAACAGGAATATTAGGACATTCATTTGTCGAGTGTCCTAATTCATCACAAATGCTACAAATTTCTTCATTTTGAACAGATTTGACTTCTTTTACTTTGCCTAATTCCATGGATTCAACCTTTCTAGCCAAACTAGCATACTTTGCATTTAGATCTTCTTCTTGACTAAGATGGTATTTTCCTTTTCCTGCATTTGCAAGGTTATATCTAATTGAATTTTCAGAAAGATTAGTACCATGCCAAGATTGAGAATTTTCAGCCAAATGGTTTAAATAATCTAAAGCTTCTTCGGGTTCTTTATCAAGAAACTTGCCATTACACATCGTTTCCACAAATTGTTTAGTTTCAGGTGTTAAACCTTCATAAAAGAAGCTTATAGTCCGCCATTTTTCAAAACCATGATGTGGGCAAGAATTTAACAAATCTTTAAAACGTTCCCAACTTTGAAAATACGTTTCATTTGAATTTTGAGAAAAATTTTGGATTTGTCTTTTCAAAGCATTGGTTTTATGTGTTGGAAAAAATTTCTTTAAAAACTCACTTTGCATTTCTTGCCATGTAATTGATCTTGGTTTCAAAGCGTTAAGCCAAGTTTTTGCTTTATCTTTCAAAGAAAAAGGAAACAATTTAAGCTTGACAATCTCTTCACTGCAATCTTGATCATTGAAAGCAATACAGACTTCCTCAAATTCTTTTAGATGTAAATATGGGCTTTCATTTTCTAAACTATGAAAATTAGGAAGTAAAGAAATCATACCCGGCTTAAATCTAAAATTATTAGCAGTAAGTGGAAAGATAAAACATGATGGACTAGAATTTCGAGGTGGTTGCAAATATGCACGCATAGTTCGCAATGGTTGATTTCCTTGTTCATCATGTATACTTTCATTTTCACTTCGTTGTGTTTGATTATCATGTTCAATATGTGCACCTTCAAATTCAGCCATTGTGTTAATTGTGTGTGTTTGTGATTCAAATAAATCAATATATAAGTTACTTGGATTAATTTTAACCAAACGACCGAATTTGAATCACGCATCCAGAGTTAAGCATAAATAAGTGACATAAAATAAAAATAATATACAAGTAGGCGGTATACACCTACGTTAAATATTAAGTAGGATGTGGTATAAACCAGCCACCCAAAAATAAAAATAAAAATAAAAATGCAGAAAATAAAGTGCAAAAATAAAAAAATAAAAATACAAAAATAAAAATGCAGAAAATAAAGTACGTAAAAAATAAAATACAAAAATAAAGTGCAAAAAGTAAATTTAAATATGAAAATCGGAGAGTGGCGAGCCCCACAGAGCCGGCGAAAGAGAAGAAAAGAAGAAATATTATTTCATTAAGTTAGAGAGCGAGAAAATTAAATGACATGAATTTAAAAGTTAGATTGCAAAAAATAAATAACGAGAATTTAAAAGTTAGATTACAAAAAATAAATGATTGACCAATTTAAAAGTTAGATTGCAAAAATAAATGACAGAAATTTAAAAGTTAGATTGTTAGTAAGCGAAAAGCGTAAATAATAATAATAATAATAGTAATAATAATAATAATAATAATAATAATAATAATAATAATAAGCGAGAAAATGTAAATAAAAAAATAAAAAAATGAAAAAAAAACGTAAATAAATGACAAAAATATAAAAGTTAGTTAATAAGTTAGTAAGTAGTAAGTTAATTAGTAAGTTAGTTAGTAAATTAGAAATTGAAAAGTGTAGAGGAAGAATATACCTGTTGGTGAAGTTTTCTTACTTGAGAAGGAACCTTAATATATTAGAACTTCAAATCAAGTTCACCAAGAATCCGCGCCAAAAACTTGATGGGATATAATTATATAGTTTCAAACCAAAGTGCAGGTTGTTTCAAGTAGTAAATTCTCGGGAGTCCGAGGTCGATCCACAGAGGAATTGATGAAGAGAAAATTATTTGAGGTACGGAGAATATTTGTCACAATACTAAAAATAATATAAGTTGTTCACAGATGAAAAAGATTTGCTTGGGTTAGGAGATCCACTCTTGGTAATAAATTAAAAACAAGATTATTTCGTTTTATAACTCAATTGAAATCATGCATAATGAAGATTCTAATCTAAGATTTAACATTCAAAGTTCAATCATGTAATCATATAATGGTTCCAATAACTATCTACCAATACTTGTAAATCGTCAAAAGCATCCATGATAAATCAATCCTATTGTCTACAATGGATCAAGATATTCATTATACAAGAAGAGTTTCTAAATTAATTGGAAACAACATACAACTCATATAAAGATCACACAAAAATATATCATTTAAAGCACAAGAAAGAAATTAATCTAACCTTAACTTATTACCAAGAGCTTCACCTTTTCACCCAAGCAAGATGAAAATTTAGTTACTCATAGACAAGAAGAAAGAAAGAGAGAAGAAGAGAAAGATGAACATAACTTCACTTAAGAACAAGAGAAAATTACAACAAAGGAAGCAATTAACATACAAACATTAAAGTAAAATCTAGACTAACACTAAGCTAACACCCTCAAATGATCAGCCATTGCCTCTTTTTATAGAATTAGAAGAGTACAAATAGCCAAAAGAGATGATGGATGATGAGAACAAAATGATAAAATAGATGAATGGTGGGTGGATTCTTGTCTCTGAAATGTTTCCCTTCTGAACTCATGGCATGCGTCATTTTTGAGTCAAGTGGTCTTCATGAAAGTTCTAGCACATTTTCTCAGCTTTCCAGAGACACCAAGTTTAGCCAAATCCAATAACCACAGCCCAAGATATGGCCCAATTACTGCTCATGGGTCAGGCCCAATGTCAGCACCTCTGTTCTGACTTCTAAGCCCAATATCACCTTCAAGGAATCCGAACTAGCTTTTGTGTTCTGCATGAAAGTTGTAGATATGGGTCTTAACCTTCCACTATCAAAATTTCAGAATTATTGAACTCCAATAGCCCGAGATATAGCCTAATGAGTGCATAAAGGTCAAGCTATCAGGTTCAAAACACTAAATTTTGCTTCAACTCCAATTTGAGTTATCCAAACATGTGTTTCTGGTCTTGAGGCCTCATGAAAGTTGTAGAAATTTATCTTAGCTTAAAAACAAGACTAAAATCACATCCATCGGATATTTGTAACTCAAATTATAGCCAGTTTACTGAAAAAGCCAAGTAAGAAAGTTATACAATGAATGAAATATATTGCTATTAATGTGGTTCTTGCTATCAAGTGAATAGTTATTAGAGAATTATCTTAACTTTCCAACAAGACCAGAATCACATTAATCAGATAATTACAACTCAAGTTGTGGCCACTCTACTTAAGAATGCAATCACCCAAATTAATGATAATTCAAGCAATAATTTCTTCAATGATCTAATTAAGCTTAATTTCATAAAATGTCACAAAATCAACTTAATTAAGCCAAATTGAACCTTAAGAAGCCTAGTTAGAGGATTGTAAAATGCATAAAATATATTGTTATCAGTTAGGTTGCTTCTCTTATTGATAAGCATACTCTTTCTCGCACTTATCTTTGATCTATAAGGTTGCTTTCTGACATGAGGTATATAGGACTGATAAGTATTTCTTTTAACATATGTTTTTATAAAGCAAAGGACAAGAAATATGAGTTTTAATTTATTATGATCATCTTCGATTCAACTGAATTGTATATAGCTCTTGAATAAGTAGTTATTTTGATGTATCAAATGGGCCTATTATTAAAGTTTTTCTTTTTAAAAAAAAAATCTTCATTTTACTTATATTGGAAGACTATTTCTAGTTGAAGATGTCTTAGTGCCTTTACTGCTACGATTGATGTCTTGCTGTGCGTATCTCATGTTGAAGATGTAGACTTACAGTTCTGGTTTTCAGAGAAAGGAAGCTAATGGGCAAGGTTTAAGCACAAATCTTCATCATTGGGTAGTTTCTTATGAACAACAATGAAGAATGAAGAAATAGCTTACTAATAATTGAGTTCATGTAAGTTGTCTTCATTTCCGATACCTGTGCTCATCATTAGCTTATATTTTGTATTGTCTCTATATATGGTTGTTGTTATTTTGATAGGAGCCTTTGGAATTTGGATCTTCAAGAAAGAACGACACTTGGGATTTGGGCACCATAAGTCTCTTCAGTGTTGGAAGCTGGTACCCATTCAAATTTCTCTCCCTTTTTGCTTAGCGTACTTAGACTTTTCATTATATATTTTTTTTAATAATTTTAATGTTTTTAATTATATATTCTTTTTTTAAATTATTTATTTCCACTATTTCCTCCCTTATTTCAAAAGTTACATCCTCTAAAGTCTATATATTTTCTTGCATTACAGTTCTATGGTCTGCCACTCTGCTTTATAAGTTTTCTTGAATATTAAGGTAAATGATATTGCCCTTCATAGCTAGCTCTACTTATGGTATAAGTGAAGTGTCTTCTGTTATAATTGATGGCTTCTTTAATTGCCAATATTTGTTGTACATAAACACTCACTGATGTTTGTTTCTCTGAGCATTGCTTTTGTTTTGAATTCTGAGTGTGTTACTATGTGATCGTACATGACAACTCTACCATGTGTGCTTAGACAAAGGCTATGAGGGAGCTAGCATGTAAGATTTTGGAGCTAATGGCAAAGGGACTAGGGGTCACTGATACAGCTATTTACAACAGGTTGATCAAGGATGTTCATAGTTACTCAGTCCTCAGGCTTAATCACTACCCTCCTATACTTAACAGAGAGTGCAAGGATTGATAAAAGTTGTCCTCATTGACTAAGAACCCATCATTGTAGTATGTAGCAGGAGGTCCTCAATGGATTCTTTACCAGTGGCAGAGGAGAGTTCCCTATTTCAATGAATGGGGGGATTGGGGCTTACTTATAGTTTAACTTACTGGTAATTTGAAGGAGTATGACTATTTAGCACTTGAGTGCAATCTTGGATCTCATAATTTTCACAATTTGTTGTGCAATATATGGAGTATGTTGCTTATATTTCGATTTGTTTTGTCAAGAAAGGGGCCATGTTCATTATGCTTGCAGCCTGTTGCAATGTTCGGTGATGGCATTATATTTGTTTTCCCTTTCTCAATAATATGATTACTTTTTCATCCTTAATCTGGCATTAAAGTGAAGCAATTGGCTTTTGTACTTTTGGATTACATATATGAGGTTTTCTGCCTACTACTACTTTTTTACAGTTGTGAAGTTTATCGTTGAAATGTGTGGTTCACACATACCTCCTTAATCTTTGCTTGCTTATTTGGCTACTTCGATTTCTATGTCACAACCCAAACTTGAGGCCATGACCAGCGCATAGGTGGATTAGCCAACCTAGCAAGGCCATGACTGGCACATAGGTGGACTAGCCAACCTAGCAACCCTAGTGGAATCATTAAATATAGAATATTGAATATAAAGATTCTTTTAAAAATTTGACAAAGTTTCTCCTAAAAGTAGAACATCCCAAAAGTACACCAAATCCTATAATTTAAGAAATTCATATACATTCAAATTTCTAACAATTATAGCACTCACACGATGCTTAATAGTGATAAGTACATGTTCAAACACATATTCCAAAATAAAAATAACAACAGAAACTAGATCTTGCTTATAGATGATGGAGCACATTTAAAGATTTATACAGTAATCTATGGGTACCAAAATAACAAAAGACAAACAGCAAAAGAAGTTGTCCACACGAACAAGTGTAGGGCTCACTAAAATAGTCAACAACTCCTCTCAAGCAGAAGAATCATCAGCCTTCTCAGTACTAGAATCTAAAAAACATAGGAATGAGGAGATGAGTCATAAGACTCAGTGAGAGATAACATAAACTACAACATAATTGGGACAAGTATAAGCACAAGTTTTTGATTCCAACATGCTCTAAATTTGATACTATGTACCATAAATAGCATGTGACATAAATCTTATCATTTCAAAATAATTGTAAGACATAATACTTATTACAAATCAAATGTGAGTTCTCCATGTAAAATGGTCATATAGCAAACTTAACTGGGAGGTCCTTAATCCAAAATCAAATATCCAATCAACTTATGAATGAGCATTCCTCTCGAACGGTCAAAGAATGCCCACCCACTGGAGCTAAATTTAAGTTGGTCGTGAAGGCTAATCACACCAGGCTAGCAACTCCCTTGCTAGCTGGCGTTCGAACCAAGGTGCACCAAGGTTAACGTATACTATCGTTAGCTATAATATTCTATCAAAGTTCCTCCCAAGAAAACATACTTGATATATATCCAAATGTTCCAATGTGTATTCCAATATGTCCAGAATTCACAAATTCTGAAATACCCATAGTGTTTGTTTAACTCCTGGAATTGAGCATGGAATTAGAGTTTGGAATTGAACCTCTTAATTCTAATTGTTATGTTTGGAATGCCATTTAGAATTAAAATTGTAATTCCTTAAACTAATTCCATGAAATTGAAAAACAACTAAGTCAAACCTTTCTCAATTCTTAACACATACCTTAAGAATTACCAATTTCATAACTTAAAAATTAAACTCTCTCTCTCTCTATCTCTTTCTCTCTCTCCACATTTATTTATGAACAATCATATTTATTGAGATTTTATATTTATATAGAAAATTATTTTTATATTTATATAAAAATTATTATAATAGCTATTTATCTTTTTTCTAAAAAAATTCATGAAGAATTTCTTTATGAAAAAAATATGACTATTATATTATAAAAATATTATTGTATGAATATTCTTATTAATTTTAATTTTGTAAATAATTTTTTAATATTTTAGATCATACATTTAAACAATAAAATTATAATTGAATTTAGAATTATAATTTCTTATTTTAATTCTTTGACAATCTCAAATATAGAATTTTAAGATTCTGAACCAATTCTAATTCTTAAAGAATTGGAATTAAAATTAAAATTTTATGTTTCAATTCCAATTCTACTATCCAAACAGACTCTATAGAGAAGTTTAATTTTCAAATATTATTGTAACTTTCTAAACATCATTAGCAATTTCAACCTTCGTCATTTATATTAATAATGTACTATAAGCATACTACTTTAGCAAGTTAAAAGTTTGAAAGGTCTTGTCCCAAAAATGCAAGTTCCTTAAAATATCAAGAAACAAATATGTTTGTAAAGTACCTCACTTGAGCAAACACGAAACTGAATTGGATAAAATATTACATGATAAATATGTAAAGTTCATGAAAAAATGTTATAGCTTAAGTTATCAACTCATTCAAGAAGCCAAGCAACTTGAGTCCAAAGGCTATGATGTCGTAGAGCTAACGGTAGCAACGAGAGAAGTCCCTAACGAATCTAAGACTATAAACAAGGCATAAATACCAATAATCAACATTTAGAATCATAGAAAAGCCAACAATTGCTTCTGTTAAAGAAAACCTTAAATTTAAACCTTAAGTTGTAGTAACTCCTCCAAATCCTAATACCCCTTGTAAAACTAACTAAATCCATGAAATAAAAGATGGTGTAAGCCTTATGAGTACCTTAAGAGGCCAAAAAAACAAGAACGAAGCAAGTGGATAGTTTGGGTTTCTTGAAAAATGCATCACTTACGACTTAAATCATAGCCCAGTACCCCTCTAGCAAGGAGGTTGTGTCAATGGTGGAATTCCATGGAAAATCGAGTGAAATTAATGGCCAAAGGATGGAAAAGTGAAGAGGAGAAGAAGAAGAAGGAGAAGGGTCTTCGTGGTTCGTGGAAGGCAAGGTGGGCTTTTATCATGAGGCTTGTCCAACACACTAATAGAAGGCTTGTATAACACTATACTTATTTACATTTCTTTATTTTATTTTAATTAATGTCCTCATTTATTTTAATCTCCGTTAACTTTAAAACATAAATGCAAATAAGGAATTACCCCCCATTTGGATTCAATAAAAATATAAAAAATATAAAATCCTTAAAAATTATAAGTTAAAACTTAGTTTTAATTCAAAATAAGACTTTTAAAACTTTTTTTCTTCAAAACGAATAGGTTAAAGGTCTCAAAAATTCATTAAAAATCATTTTATAACTCATTAACATCTAAGGGTCAGTTACCGCTATTTTTGGTTTCTAGAAAATACATATTTTATATAGCTCTCCAAGAAGATACTAGGTTACAAACTTAGAAAATTTCAAGACCTATATTGACAGATGGTTACTAGAATTAGTCCAATGGTTTCAAAATTGTTTTAACAAGATAAAACTAATCAAAGAAGTTTATAATCATGAAAAATGACTTACAAGATCAATTCTAAAGGCTCAAGACATCGTTAGAAATTCTACAACTATCCTAAAAAAACCTATATAAAACCCAGGGTATTACATTTTAGTTTTATGGTCTAGATTTTAATGGTTCATTTGGGTTATTTGTACTTCTCATTGCGTGGTTGTAGAAAACAAACACTTAACTGAATGGTTTGTTCCATAAATTTGGTTTAGCTTATGTACTTAGGAACTACTTGCAGGTTGCTGAAGGATAGGTAGAAGAGCACAAATGAGATGCATATATTGATATGAAAGAAGAGTACTTCACCTCAAGATGACAAGTGAAAACGTTTTACATCTTTATGTGGAAAAGGTTACACAACTTCTGCTTGGTCCTGAGAATGTCAAAGCAGCCAAGAAAGTAATGGAAGGTGAAGATTTTGCATTTTTTTTTATCAATAATTGATTCCTGGAATATTGTTTAGAATCAGAGTCAGAAATGAGAAAGTGAGATCTATTCAATCCCCACACTACCTTTTTTTTTCCTTCTTGATGAGGAAGTCCTTCCAATAAAGGCTGCATTACACACTACTGTTGCTGATTTTTATTTAGATGAGCACTAACACTCCACTATTAAGTAAAATTTATCTTATTATTGGTGCTGCACAGATTGAAGGTTCTATGCATTTAAGATAGATGCACAAATCTCCTCATAAAATTGTATATTAGCTCTAAGTTATACCCAAAGAAAAGTGGTTCTAGATACGAGTGTCCAATAGATCGAATCAACCCACGAATTTACGAGTTTTGACTCAACCCAACCTATATAATGTGAGTTGAGTTGGGTTTGCAGGTTGAGTTAGGTTAAAAAAATACTTTAATCTACATTATGTGGATAGGGTAGCGGGTTGGAATTTAAAAAAAATAATTCAATTAGATAATAAAGAGTATATGAAAAAAATAAAGAGTGAAGTCAATGATTATGTCAATACATATGGCACGTGTGATGACACTAACTTCGATTAGTTAGATTAATTTATTTTTTGAGTTATGACTAGCTTTATTTAGTTTATTCCAGACTTAATAAGATTTGTTAGTTGTTAATTTATTATGCACTTATTGATTTATGGTGTGTAGTTTATTTGAAATTGAGACCTATTATGTTTGAGTAAGGTCGGTTGACTTATAGTGTTAATTTGTTAGATTGAGACCTATTATGTTTGAGATTGAGACTCATGGTGTTAATTTATTAGATTGAGACCTATTATGTTTGAGATTGAGATTAATTTTATTAATTTGTTAGATTTTTTATTTTATTTTATTTTTAATATTTTTTTAAAAAGATATGTCGGACTCACGGATTCAATCCAACATAACCTGTTGTTGAGCGGGTCGGGTTGAGCAAAAAAATATCCTCGACTCAACTTAATACAACCCACTGTTCTGGTGAGTGGGTGGAGTTCTAAAAATGTTGTTAAACCCACCCAACTCACCCATCTAAAAACATTGTGACCCACACCGATGTGCCCTTCCATATGTTCATTGCACTTATATCAATTTGACTCTTATGGCTTCATTTTTACCCCAGCCCAAGCTCAATCCCTGATACATCAAGGCGAGACTTGCTTGAAAAGTAGATCAATTGAACGTACTCTAATACAAGAAAGGTCATGTTCCCTCATTCCTGTAAGATAAAAAATTAGTATATTCTTTACAAAGTGCGTGCCATGTCCTCTGTGTGTGTTTGTAGTATCTAATATGTCAATTGTTATCAGGTTAAATGTATATGACATTAACTGACCTAAAATATTGAGGAAAATTATAAATCATTAATAAATTCATAGGCTAAACAATGTACTCCACATTACGACATTAGTATTAGGTTCCTTCACAGATAAAACAATGTATTTCAGTATCTGGACTATATCCCCTCATCTCTTTTCCTTGGGTTTGAAGCAAATGTGTTGTAAATAAATCAGAGTCACGTTATCTACCTTGAAGAAAATTTTTCCTTTTTCACTATATAGAATTCGTGGAACTCGTTAGAATCGTTACTAATAACCATCAAATTCAGATTTAGTTTTGTTGTTCTCCTCATCTTTGTCCACTCTGATCCAATCCTTTCGTTCACCATCATTGTTTTTCCGTTACTCCGTTCCGAACTCCATTTTAGACTTTGTCTTAGATTCCAAACTTCATTTTGATGTCAGACTCCGTTTCAAACTCCATCTTAGATTCTAGACTCCGTTCTGATGGCAGATTTCATTTCAGACTCCATTCCCATTATAGATTTTTTCAAATGCAGATAGTTCCATCCCAAATGCAGTTTGAGCCTGTTGGGTTCTCCAAGATCTCGACATTGTGTTTTTAGATTATTTTAGTTTATTTTATTTTTATGTGTCTAATTGTAACAAGCTAAAACTTAATAGCTTTAACTTGAGGGAAAATGTTAGAATATTTAGAACATATCTCAAGATTAAATTAGACTTGATTTTGTGTTATCTTATGAATTTAGTTCACACATAATTAAAGATACTATTTTGATTATATTTGATTGTATTTCCTTCTTTACATAGACTCCATCTCTTATAAATAAAAAATCTTCTTGCAAACACTAATTAATTCAAATATATAATTTAAAGAATATACAGAAACATTTTCTAAACCTTTTCTGGTGTCCATATTTTTCTATTTCTAATAGAAATAACAAGTGGGCGGCCAACTCTCAATAATGCTTTCATGTTCCCTTAGATTCTCCAGTAATGCGACTTATATTTCTCATGTAATAATAAGATGTGTTAGTACCTTTATCTTCAATATTCAATAATATACATTGCTCAATGATTTGTACCTTTCCTCAATGTTTTTGGTTGTTGAGATTTTTGACATGTAATCACACAGAAATTGGATATTTGGTTCAAAAGGCAATTCATAGTTCACATGCTGAAAATTAAAGTGAGAAAGAAAAGAAAATTGCCATCAGAGCACCAGCAGACATTCTGCATGCATTGCAGGGCCAACAATTATAGGTATATTTCATGTCCTACATTCTTATGTAATATAAATGACAAGAATTCAACTTGCCTTGCTTTGTAATGTATAATACTTCAACACTGTAAACTTGTAAGTTATAATGAGAGACCTAAAACATAGTAACTGTAACACCCTAACCCTAATGCAATAATATATTAGCAATATACCAAAGTAAAGAGAGTTAAGTATGTCACTCTCACTTTAACACAACGATAAAGTAATCCATAATCCATAATAATCACACATGCTATCATAGAGAGCCAAGAAGGAAGAGAAGTTAGATATACATCATTGGCCTCAAACGGGCTCATTGTCATATACAAACTTTACACAAACTCAAGCAATATAAATAAAGACATGCTTTGTACCAAAAGAGACAAAATAAACTACTCTAAGCCTTTTGCTTCTTCTTCTTCCTCTTGGAAGATTCTTGACCTGGATTTATCACAGAAATAAGAAAACGGGATGAGAATTTGCAATGCTCTGTAAACAGTTTAAAACATGCCATCATGATAAGTTTAGTTGCTTCAGGGGAAAAACAAGTTATACACTAATAACTAGAAAGGTGGCATAAGCCAAAACTAATCATTTCTCTTCCCGAGAAAGTAAGTTAATTCATTTACAAAATAAGGTTTAATCATCACACAATTAACCAAATTCTATAAATTGAACTAACAACAACAAAAAATTATGTTTGCAATAGATAAATGAGACTCTACTCATTACTATAAGAATATGTACATACTCACTATGTGATACTCATGAAGCAAACCATAACCCTATCACACTTCATTACCAACAAGAGAGACAAATGCTCATACAATTGTCAAATAATGCAATGTATAATATGACATATGATTATGCCTAAGAAATGTCCTAAGAGTATGTTTGTGCAATGCT
Organism: Ormosia emarginata; assembly: GCA_029884605.1. Lineage (NCBI taxonomy): Eukaryota > Viridiplantae > Streptophyta > Magnoliopsida > Fabales > Fabaceae > Ormosia > Ormosia emarginata. The sequence goes on along the minus strand of JAQQTP010000077.1, from coordinate 22,343,504 downwards.
TATGCAGGTTTTTGTTTTGGAAAATCACAATAGCTTAATCCTTGCAACCATGTTCCCCTGTATTTGACTGGGTAGGATAGACAAAAAAGCCCTTATACTAACTGGTAATCGGTGAATTCCTTCCCCTCACAATAGTAGGAGTACTATTACCACCTCATATACTGATAACCCTGACCATAATAGCATTGTCCGCTACAAGAATTTACGATCTCATATCTTATTCTCTGGCCAAATGGTTGTGCACACCATATAAGGTCACATTACATAAGAAAAACAAGTTTAAAAACACGCAAAGTTACTTTCAAATCATTTTTGAACATCACAAGGTTCACAAAACCAGGTGAAAAAACAATACTAGTAACTTAAGATTCTAGCTTAACTTATCACACAAAGTAGAAAGATTCATGTCACTAGCATTCTTATATCTAGTACCTCACATCATCGCTTCTCAAGTGATTTCAAGACAACCTCATGTTACTCAAGGTTCTAGACATTACCTTATGACATTTCACAATACTTTGGATGCCTAAGTTCCACCAAATCCCACATATGCAATGTAGTTATTTCCTCCATGAAATACCCACAATAGTATCTCAATACATATTAAAGAGCATATATAAAAGATTCCAACAAGTAGGGAAGTCCATTTTCTCAAAATAAAGATCCTGAGAAAATGTGGTCTTGGCACCTAGGCCCCACCCTTTCAACGCCCAGGTGCTGGCATAGCAGAACATTGCCCTGTTTTCCCCAGTCATTGGTGCTTAGGTGCTCAACACTAGTGTCTAGGTGCCCAGCTCTCTACCTCATGTTGGTGACATTCTGGCAAGTTGGTGCTCGGGCGCCCAAAACCTGGCGCTTAGGGGCTAAACTATGGCGCTTAGGCGCCCAAAGTTCCATGCCCAGGCGCCACGCTCGCACTCTGTTGCTGATCACATTCTGGTTAGTGGGCGCCTAGGCGCCCAACACTGGCGCCAGTGCACCAGAAACGTGTTTTTCTACTGCATTGGTTCTCAAACCTGTTTCCAACCCTCCAACAAAGGTTCTAAGTGGTTTTCAACTCCATCCATGGTCTCTAAACATGTTAGAATCATCATACACTCTCTCAACCTATCTAGCATGGAATCATGAACAAGATTCAAAGATCTACATACCTATTTCTCAACTTTCAACTCAATCATTCAAATGAGTATTTCTAAATCCACAATCAACACCCATGTATAGAATAAGCCACAATCAAACCAAACTCGTCCATAGGAAATGAAAACCAAACAAAAGAACCATTTTTTGCCTCAAAAACCTTTTTTTCAACTCGCACAACCAAGCATGAAATCAACAAGTTGATGAAGCAAAAGATGAAGTTAAGGAAGCAAGCACCCGTACCTCTTGTAGCAAGGATGAACTTCAAGCTTTGGATTTGCCTATAGCTTTTCTTTTCCTTTCCTCCTCTTCCTCCTTCCTTTTCCTCTTTTCCTCTATGTTTTCTACTCCTTCTGTTGGTCACCGAAAAATAAGAGGGAGATTGAGTGAAAAAGGAGAGAAACAAGCCACAAAGTCAAAGGAACAGTACTGAGAAACTTATATCTGTTAAGGACACTTTAGGTTTTACAAAAATCAAGTTTCTTAACTTCTAAAAGCATTATAGAAAATCCTAGGATTCATCTCAGTCCTAATTTCACTATTTTCATAAATTTCTATATCTCACTCAAGTCAATCCGGTATTAAAATACTCACATAGTGTACTTAAAAATATCAAACTAACTCAGAAAGCTACAAAATTAAATAGGTATGTTAAGCAAATATTATGCTACTTCTGTAACTATATATAAGTTTAATATGCTTAAGAGGATGTTACAATAACTATCAGAGAGTAGCTTAATATAAAGTTTCCAAATTTCAAACTCGTTGGGAGTGAGTAAAATAAAGATTTTGAGAAGGATAGACAACTTACTTATTATATATGTAGGAGTAGTTTAAATTCTAATAATCAAAATTAAAAAAAAAAAAGGAAATTAAAATTTCTGCAGAATTTACTGATAAAAAACTGAATGCTACAATTCCATGTTCCCATTATCCCTTGAGGGTGCCCTTAGACCAGATCCTACTTTTGATCTTTATTAATCAATCTGCTTAGTTCCGTTTCACTGAAAATAACATAGTGGAAACTTGGAATTCTCCCATCAGGTATATATTCACAAGCTGAATACTTGTCCACTATAAAAGCAATGATTCTGTTGAGCAAATGACAAGACGCCAAGGTCCCAAAAAATCATATCATAAATTCATAATGCAATTGTAAATTGTGAATAGATATATATTTTGTGCCAAGAAAGAATTGGGTGGTTGAGTATGATTGCTTTATTGATCAAACTAAGCAACCATCTAGATTCTTCTTAACCGGCCAAGCTAACAATAGAAGAGGCCATAACTTGATTAGGATCACTTAATTAGCCTTCCTTTCATTGTTTAAACTTTAAACAATCCCATTCCCATCCACATGATCAAAATCTATTTTCCCTCTTTAGATTATATAAAAAGGATAAAGTGAATCAACTAAGGTCAACTTAAATTCTCTTGGGTTGCAGTCCTTTTGGTCCATCCATATTTTTGTCTGGACATTGTTTAGAATAGATATTTGGATACTCACTCTTACGGATCATGACTTGTCACTTCATTTGGACCAGGTGGGCACCAACGTTTCACATCCTTTGGCTGTCTTTTTCATTTACCAGCAACAAGGCATCATTTGCAGGCAATCGTAATTTGTATGGTATATGATGATAGTGATTGCTCCCTAAGTTGGCTCTTCTTTTACATTTATACAGTTAAGAGTTACATTTTGCTTGTAATAGGCTTTACCATTGGATTTGAATTTGATATTGTTTTTTCAATTACAGGCAAGGCAGGAGTTAACTTTTATGCACGGATCGAAACAGTAACCCAGCAATGGATTGATTCAGCTTGCGGGAGCAAGTTTAGCATGGCAATGCCAACCTCATAAATCTATAGTGTGAAGTGTATACTGCCTCTCAATGAACGCTTTGTACTCTTTTAATAACTTGGCAATGCCATCCTGTCAAAAAAAAAAAAACTTGGTAATGCCAATCTCTCAAAAATCTTGAGTGTGTAAGTGTGTATATTGCCTCTAAATGAAACCTTTGTACTCTTTTAATAGATTTTGTTGAAAGTATTATCTTAATAAATTATTTATAGGGGCTTAATAAATTATTTTATTGTTTGTATTAAAATAATTTATTAATCATTTTTAATGTGAAATCATTAAAATAATTATTAAAAATAATTAAATTTATTTTATATTATTTACAATATTTGCCTTTAATATTATTCTATGCATCGCATCGGTACAAATACTAGTGCTCAAATATTTCAAAGTAATGAAGTAATGAGACTAGCTTATTTTATTATTTATGATATTATTTTTTATTTTATTCCCTTCTCTCCCTCATTGGAGTAAGATAGATTGCACAATTACATTTTTCCTCCAATATAGATTTTTTGGTCTATAGAGTGAAAGAAAGTTTATATATGAGCCATGTATAAGATGGACCCTTCAAGTTAGGGTACATCGATAGACCTGGCAATGTAAACCGTTAGATGATAAAAAAAAATGGATGAATGGTTGAGATTTAACACCTTTAACCTAGATGGAAGTTTGGAAAAATTACAGTTTGGTCTTCCAAAGAAGCACCCACATCTCTGTTGGCGAAGGCTAGGACCAGTGCGTCGAGGCAGCGTCACCTTTATCCCACTATGCTAGAAACCCACCACTATGTCGGAGCATGGTAGTTGTGCTATGAAATAGCGTTGTCGCAGATGAACCTGGAGCTTCTAATTTTTGTGCTTCTAATATGTGAATTACATGCTCGAAAAGAATGAAAAACAAACTTTAAAAGAAATACCAAAGTAAAAATCAGAAAGGGAAGTGACAAAAAAAATATTAGAAAGGGAAGGTATGAGAACTAAGCCATGTTCTCCTTCTTTGCTGGTGGTTAGAGCAAGATGTTCTGAAATCTGCCTTCCCAGGTGTAAACTTGGTTCGTCAAGCCATGGTGCGGATCTGGTGTGTGTGGGGATTCTCGGCCATGGCGGATCTAGGTGGTGGTTGTCTAGTGTGGCATCGATAATGAGCTCGTGCATAGGAGGAAGTCGAAGATGGCAGCGATGACAGAGAACCTAGTAGCGGCGATGCCGCTGCCAACATGGGAGAGGAAGGGAGTGACTCTATAGCGAGATTTCGAGCCATTCGGTGGCAACGCCGGCGTTGATGCCAGTCTTTTAAACACAAGTTTCATATATTAGTTAACCTTATATTTAGTCTCTTAGACCTCATATGTGCTTAATTGATTGGTCTTGACCACATTTTATAAATTTGAGTTCAAATTTGGTTTAATTGTATTTTTTGGCATTATTGTAAATTTTACACTATTTCTGTATTTTAGACATAACTTGAGTTTAAGACATCTAAAAATTATGAATTTTATCTTGTAGGAAAGCTGAGATAAATCTATATAACTTTGATGAGAGCTTGAAGGCTGAATCGAATGTCTAGTGGGTCAGATTGGGCCTGCGAGTTAGAATAGAGTTGCTGTCATTGGAACCTAGACGATATGCAAAGATTAGGTGATCATTTGGGTTGTAGGAGTCATATGGAGCTAAGACATATGCCATTGGAAAGATGAGACACAAATATTCAACTATTATGAAGACCAGTTATAAAAAATGTGATGTTTTGATGGTGTTCTCGTCTTTTGAAGTAGGCTGACGGGTCTAGAGAGCTGTTAAGAATATTTTGTGCATAATTCTTTTATCCTAAGCCCAAATTAGGCAAATTAGATGTGTAATTAAAGCTAAGAAGAAGAGAATTAACCCTAACCCTAAGCTAAGGAAAAACTTGGATTTTTAATTTTAGAGACAATTATTTCTCTTCACTCCCATCCAGGGAGGGATAGACCATTTTTAATCAATCTTATGGATGGACAATCTTGATGTTTAATTCTAATATCTTGTTTTGATTGTTTTACATTTAATTGTTAATCAAGTTTCTCTTTTACCTCTTTTGATTTTGTAAAATCTGGATTGAATTGCATAATTTGATTTGGACGTTGACGTGATAATTGCATAATTACCATATGTTTAATAAGGATTACAGAGACTAAACAATGCATCAAAGGTGTTTGAAAGATTATTTAACTTGGTTGAATTTTGGGTTTTAGATTAATTTAGGATTAGATGAGTGCTTAATTTATTTAACCTTGATTAATTAAATTTTGAATGCTTATCTAGTAGAGAATTCATTGATCATCTTAAGACTTCTTAATGTGATCTAAGACCAAGAATCTGATTAGCAATTGAATGGATTTTTAGTGATCAATGATAGATTAAATTCAAGATTAGTTGATTTCCTTGGATAGGTTGTTTACTTAATTCTATTTACAATTTTTTATTTTTTTCATTTAATTAATTCTATAACCTTTTCCCCCTTTGTTAACTTCTTAATCTGATTGCATGTTACTATTTTCTGTTTTGTTTCAAAATATTATTTTCTGTTTTTAAATTCTGATTCTATTTTGTTTTTAAATTCTATTTTGTTGTTTTGAAAAAATAAATAAATATATATAAGAAAGTGTGTTTTTAAATGCTTTCCAATGGAATTTTGATATTTGTGAAAGTTGTAAGCATGCATCAATTGAAGTTAAAGGTTTATAACATAAGTAAATAAATTGTCTTTCATCTTGATATTAACTAGTTTGGTAATGAAAATTGAATTGGTAGATTGAGTTTGATAAAAGTATACCTTGTGAGACTTTGAGCCTCTTAATGAATGGCTTAAGCATTTGTGTCATTCTCTTCTTTCATGTGTGATTTTCACTCATGAAATTTATTACTCTAGAAATTACTTTGATTCTTTTTTAGGCTATATTTTCACATGCATACACGAACATGATTGAGGCATTTTTCTTGAATTACCTACTTTAGCCAAATAGTCAACCTTGCATATTTTCCTTTGACTAACCCCCTTGAGCTTATTTGATCATTCCTTATTTTTTGCTCATTACATGCCTTAAATGAAAAGTTATGTTTTTACCTAACCTTAGAGAATAGGAGAGCATTGGCATTGTCATAAGAATAGTTCTTGAACAATTGTGGGGGTGTGCTAATTAGTGTGTAAAATGTTTGGTGAAAATAGAAAGAGTGGTCAATTAAAAAAAATAGAAGAAAAAATAAAAATTTAAAATAAAAGAAAGAAAGAAAAAAAAAGGAGAACAAAATATGTAAAGAGAATTTGCATTACGTGGATTTGGGTTAAACTTTCATGTTTGTAATTTGAACTCATCTCCAATGTTCTTTTATTCTCTTTAGTATTTAACTTGTCATCTCTATATTATTCTCTTTCCTTACCTTGACCTCATTTTAACCTTGCATAAAGTCCTCTTGATTTGTGTGTGCATGTGTTTTGAGTAGTGGAGAACTAAAAGATAAGCAAACTTATGGTAATGCAAATTTTCATGGGTTGAATTGAGTAAAACACTTACCTTATGAACACTTGAGGGATCGAGAGTGTATCTTGTGAGGTTCTATCATTCTTGATTTATACTTTTCAATTGAAATTACTTTCTTTGTTGGTTTGAGATGTAAAAAAATGTTACTTCATGAATATTTTGATTTCTTGAAGCTTTGGTTGCTCTTCTTGCTTATAGACTTTGCATTCTTGAACATTATTTAAAAGTGAGTCTTTTAGAATTTTTAACTTTTGAGCTTATGTTGTTGTTTTTTGCTCCCTAGTATTGAATTTCTACTTTTGTCAGGGAATGCAAAAGCTAAGTAAGGGACAATTTGATAAATACAATTTTCATACATTAGTTAACCTTCATATTTAGTCTTTTAGATCTCTTATGTGCTTAATTTATTGGTCTTGATCACATTTTATAAGTTTGGATTCAACTTAGGCTTAATTGTATTTTTTAGCATTATTAAGAATTTTATATTGTTTCTATATTTTGGGCATAACTTAAGTTTTAGACATCTAAAATTTATGCATTTTATCTTGTAAGAAAGCTGAGAGAAAGCTCTACAACTTTGATGAGAGCTCGAAGGCTGATTCAGATGTATAATGGGTCAGATTAGGCCTAGAAGTCAGAATAGAGATGTTGTTACTAGAACCTAGATGATATGCAAATATTGGGCCATAATCTTGGCTGTAAAAGTCATATAGAGCTGAGATTAGTGCCATTGGAAATCGGATACACAAATATTCAACTCTTAAGATGACCACTTATCAAAACTATGACGTTTTGATGGTGTTCTCACCCTTTAAAGTCGGTTGACAGGTCTAGAGAGCTATTAAGAATATTTTGGGCATAATTCTCTCATCCTAAGCTCAAATTAGGATAATTAGGTATCCAATTAAAGTTAAGAGGAAGAGGATTAACTCTAAGATAAGAGCAAACATGGATTTTTAATTTTAGAGATAGTTATTTAAGCACATCAATAACCATGAAACTGAACCCTAATTTTCTTTTGGCCGCTCTTGGTTGCACTTTCTCTCATCATCCCTCTTCCTCTCCCTTCTCTCTAGGTTTCTTTCTTTTTTGTTTCTCTTCCCTCCCATCGATGGAGGACCAGACCCTTTTTAATTAATCCTAGAGATTAACAATATTGATATTTTATTTTGAGATCTTGTTTTGATTGTTTTACATTTAATTGTTAATCAAGTTTCTCTTTTAATTATTTTAATTTTGTTAAATTTAGATTAAATTGCTTAATTTGATTTGGATGTTGATTTGATAATTGCATAGTTACTACGTGTTTAATGAGGATTACAAAGAGCAAACAATGGGTTTTAAGTTAATTCTGGGTTTTAAGTTAATTTAGGATTATTTAAGTTGATTTGATTTGGAGGATTATTTAGCTTGGTTGAATTCTGGGTTTTAGGTTAATTTAGGATTAGATGAGTGCTTAATTCATTTAACCTTGATTAATTAAATTTTGGATGCTTATCTAGTAGAAAATTCATGAATCATTTTAAGACTTCTTGATGTGGTCTAAGACTAAGAATCAGATTAGCAATTTAATGGACTCCTAGAGATCAATGATGGATTAAATTCAAGATTAGTTGATTTTCTTAAATTGGTTGTTTACTTAATTATGTTTATAGTTTTTACTTGTTTTTGTTTAATTAATTTTGAAACATTTCTCCCTTTTTTTAATTTCTTAATCTGATTGCTTAATTAGAGTGATTCAAGGGGCTCGACCCAGTTTTATCTTATACTATAAGTAATTTGGTGAATCAACTTATAATTTGGTATAATTTGATAGTCTCGACAACTATCACGACTATGGTGAGCTAGGTGTGTTAGCACTTAGGGTTTCATGGTGATTAAGGAGTAAACTAAAAAATTAATACTAACTGGACTCAATTGTAAATACAAAAATAGATCATTTTGCAAATTATTAAAACATGCTACATGTATTTTGGGGTTCATCCATGGCCCTTAACACATGGGATCCATGAAAAAAACCACCTTAGATATATAACTAGGGACGTGCCATGTGTAGAGACATGCAAGTTGTATGCACAGACAAAGCTATCTATTAATAGAACAAAGTAGAATAAGCTCATTACTATTCATTTCACATGTCAAGTTCTCATAAATTTTTTTTTTATATGTGAGGCATATATGGGTGAATAAAAAATTAAAAAAAATATTTTACAATACAAATATCTAATAATATATTATTATTTACATAAAATGTTTTAATATTTTAATATTAAGATATTTAATAGTTAATATTTAATAAAAAATTTAATATTTAAACACATTTTTTAATATTTATTATTTAATATTCAATAACTAAAGAAAAATATTTAATATTTTATAATAAAAAATACTTAATAATTAAATACATTATTGTTGAAGTTACTAGTGCATCTTTCATACTTGATAATTGTATCTTCAATTAAATAAATAAATTATATTTTCTCATTAAAAGTGAAGCAATTATTTTATATTTAAGTATTTTTTATTCATGTTGCACTAGATTCAATTAAATATATTTTAAAATTATTATTATTATTATTATTATTATTATTATTTTATATATATATAATATTTAATTTTTTATATATGTATTTTTCATAATTGAAAACTTTACATAAAAATATATTAATATTTATATATATTCTAGTTCGGGATCTAGTCACCCATGCCCTTGGGGCATCATGGCTAACGTGAGCATCCCGACAACTAGCACCACCGAATGCGGTCTGAGTCAGTGCCACATCATCATTGGTTGTTACTCAATCAAATGATAATCACTCCCAATAAATACCATAGAAATAGAAGTGATTGTGTATCGCTTTATTAGCTATAACTATCCATCAATGATAATTCAACTTAGAATTTTCCTACTATCCTGCTTAACCCCTAAGCAGCACTCCCCTATAAATACCAGGCTAGATCACTCAGGTATCTCTCGAAATCCTAAATTCTCTCTCCTAGTGCATAACTTTACTTGAGTGTCGAATTGCCTTTTACAGGTACACCACCTCTCTGGCTGCCGCACTACAGATGAAAACACCATCACAAACCCACTAAAAAGCCTTTCAGGTAAACACATATGACCAAAAGAAACTATGTTTTGGGCCAGAAGAAGTTGAATATGTTTTGGTCGAAATCCCAGAAGGGAGTTGTGGACATCACCTCGGGGGGGAAGGCTTTAGCCTGGAAGGCGTTGCGAGCTAGATACTATTGGCCTTGTTTGAAGGTCGTTTCAATGGATTATCTCTTGAAATGTACAAGTGTCAACGATTCTCGAATGTCTACTCCACCCCTCCAGAAGAACTCTCAACGATGTTCGTGCCTTGACCCTTCTATCAATGGGGAAAGGACATCATAGTTTCATTTTCATAAGCACCCAGGCAAGTGAAATACTTAATGGTAGCGATAGACTACTTCATTAAGTGGATAGAAGCAAAGCCATTGTCCACCATCACCTTAGCCCATATACAAAAGTTCACCTACAGAAACATTATCAACATATTTGGGGTACTAGAGTCTATTATAATGGATGACGACACCCAATTCAGTGATCAAGGTTTTCAAGACTTACTCTCTGGACTCTGCATCAAACAACACTTCACCTCGGTGAAGCACCCGAAAATGAATGGGCAAGCTAAGGTCACTAATTGGGTTATCCTTCGTGGTATCAAGAAGAGGTTAAATAAAGCAAAAAGAAATATAGGAACTTGAACATGTTCTCTGGATATATCAGACCATGCCATATTCCACCACTAGGGAAACTCCCTTCAAGTTTACCTATGACTGCAAGGTGGTGATTCCAGTCGAAATCATAGAACTTAGTTAGCAAAGACAACAACTTTCTATCTTGGGAAAGACACTAACCCAGTAATTTCTAGATACTATTTTAACAAAATTACTGTTCCTAAGATAGCAAGTTCGGGGTGTTACAAAGACAACACTTCTTTAAAGACACTAACCCATAGCTCATCCGCCAGAACTTGTGTTTGCTATAAGAACAACACTGTATTACACATATCCACGAAGTCACCATCAAATAGAGAATGGCAGCCTGGTACAATACCAAAGTGATTTCATGGAGGTTTGTGCCTGCTAACCTTGTTCTGCACAGAATGAATATCGGCCTAAAAAATTCGTCTCAGGGAAAGTTAGCACCAAATTTGGAAGGCCCATGATCACAACCAAGACGAACACTGGTGCCTACACCTTGGAAACTCTCACTTTCAAGCGCATTAAGAACTACTAGAATGCATAAAAACTCAAAATATTGTAGTTAATGCTAGCAATTATTTCAAGTTTTTCAAAGCTTTATTATTGTAGAAACTATATAAATTATAGATTCTAATGTTAATAAAATGATCTCGGATTAATCATATGATTATTTCTTTCATTTACTTATGTGTTAATGCAACCCATAAGGTTAAAGTTACCTTAGCGAGGTTCGAGGAATAGATGTTCTAATGAGGATTAACTATTTCGATTGTATCTAAGGTCAAAATGAGCAACCCACTTGATCGCTATTCATGGTCTTGTTGCTAGCATACGTGTTCTCGCCCCGCCCTAACAAGCCTAACCTTAACTCACAAATTCAAAAATGAAGTTGATGAGGTTAAGCAAATTAAATGGGAGCCTGATGTTCGGCAATAATATTTTTCAGGGTCCACTATAGGGATTCCCCTTGCGAGGTCTCCCCACGATACTTTTTGCATAAGGAACGTTCCTACGAATACTTAGAAAATTCTCTAAGTGTTTAGGAAAACCCTAAATATGATAACTACTCCGAACTCTATGAATCGTCCTTTGGGATCCGACATCATCCACATTTAGTGATTCGTCCTAAAAGATCAAAGATTACTACAAAACAGAGTAACACGTGTAAAAAGTTTCCTAAGTCCCTTTTAAGGTTCACATACAATTTTGGGTATTGGACCTAAAGCAGATAAATGTAAAAAGAAACAACATCAAAGCAACACAAGAAGATGCAAAAAATGCTAAGTTATGGAAATAAAGGTTACCCGATATTCAAGACTTGTTCACTAAATAAATGCCCAAAAATGGAACTTGTCCACATGATGATAAAAAGACCCACGCATGGGGCACTAAGACAAGAAACAAAAACAATAGATATCATGGCGGAGTAGGGATCTCAGTGGCAGGTTCTTCATTAACTTTAGTAGAGACCGGAGTAGGATTGACTGGAGTAGAGGTGCCGGGATTCAAGGGCTGCAGGGCAATATCCACTGTAAATCCATCTCTCATGCCATGATAGGATCCAGCATTATTGGTTATCATCCTAGGAGGGCTCAAGGTCCAGAGTTGTTCCAAGGCGTTGGCAAAAGACTCATCTACGGACCTCGCCCACTTCACCCTAATCTCAACGTCAAGGGATTCATTTGCTGCCTCCAGCTCCCCCGCCTTCATCCAGAGACCGAAGATAGTCAAGTCAGAGTTCACTACATTCTTCTCTAAATTAGCAATCTACTACTTCAGAGTTTGGATTTCATCTGAGTGGCCCAAGCTTCTTCATAGTCTCCCCATTTGCACACGCTACGCCCCAAGATCATTCTCCAGAGTCTTTTTCTCCCCTCACAACTTCTCCAAATTGGCCTTTAACTCGACCGTCTTGTCAACTTTGGCTAGAGTCCTCCCTAAGAAGTGAAAGAGAGCTGCGTTCCTTAGACTCAAGATCTCACCATGGTGGATGATGCAGGAGACGCCAACCTTGACCATTTTCTCCAGGTCAGCCTCTGTCAGCAACGACTTTCAAATGATCTAAGAGAAAGGGAAGTCCTCACCCCAGATGGAAGAAGCCACAGACTGGATAGAGGTATTGGGATATAATTCCTCACCTGAGGCACTGTCGAATCCAAAACCGGACCCTCGACCCACTGCCTCCCGGACTGACCACCCTGACCTACTGCCCTCCGCTTACAAGATTGAAGCTGAGCACTTGGATCCATGGGCTCCGTGTTTTGATATCGGATTTCCAGGATCGGTTTGTTGGTGGGAGTGGGGGCTACACCCTCACCCTTTGTCGCTCTCCAAGCAACCTTTCCCGTAAGCCTTTAATGGAGATCCTCAAGCTTATCAGCAAGGACCATATTTTCTGCACAAGGAAAAAAAAAAGCATAAGTTCCGGAATATAATCAAAAGAAAAAAAAATAAAGAAGTTCAACGCATCAAGCTTATATGACTGCACCTAGGTGAGCGCAGAGTTTGTTCTCCAGCGTCTCAATCAAATCTCCCAAAAGAATGAAATCTTTTTTGATGACCCACTTAATCAAAAAAGCCACCACGCCCATTTCATCCTCTATTAGGTCCTCATCTCGAACCTCGTACTCCTCAGGGCGAAAGTCAAAATGCCAATACGTCTAGTAAAGGTACATCATCAGCTCCTCTTTAGCGATTAAGAAAAAAAGGTCGCATTTTGGGAACTGCCTCTAACCGAAAGTATTGATTCTTAAAGTTCTTGTAAGACTTAACAAAAGTCTTCAAGATTTTCTAGTTACTCCAAGCACAAAAAGTAACCCAAGCCTTCGTCGACCCTTCACCATCTGACCGGACTACTTGGAGAAAGTTGAAAAAAGAAGGAACAGTGAGAGGAAGGTCTAGATATCAGTGCATCAATTAATATACCTAATCATAGCCCATGCATTCGGATGCAGCTATGTTGGTGCTAATCGGGGATGGTTTAGAACACCTATCTCAAAGTGAGAGAACGTAAGACGGATCCCAAGCTTGATAAACATGGTTTCATATAAGTACATGAAATATTTGTCACCTGAGGTCCACGCTGAATAGACCCTCTCATCCCTACTGACTGGATGCACCTCAAACTCCGTGTCTCATATGTCATCCTCCATCAACTGGAGGTACATCCTAAAATCAGCCACCTCTGCCATGGTAGTGTACTTGGAGGCAATATTCTTCACCTTGGGGCTCACCTATCGATATAGAGTTGGGGTCAAAGTCGAATTTGACATGGGCTCGGGACTGTAGCTGGGATCGTGACCTTTCTTTTTCTCCCTATATGTCGGACAACGACAAGAAAACCTACAGAGGTCAAGCTTTAGTCAGAACTAGAAAGAATAAAGTTCCTATGTTTTAGTTCTTTCATGATCTAAGAAGGAGGATGCAATGATCTAAGCTTAGCTGCTTCCCTCGCTGCCTTTGCTTTCCAAATAGCATCTTGGATCTCAAAACGTGAAAGTGGCCTCTGCATCCTAGCAGTGTCCCTACTAGAAACCCTTTTCCGCGCCTCTATGCAGCGTTGCAGACAATGCCTCCATAGAATAGCTACCCTCCTCACTGTGACTTTTTGGCTCTCATACGCTTACCATGACCCAAATAATGGGGGAAAATGGATTGAAAGGAGAAAACAAAGGTTGAGGCAGTACCTTCGAAGAAAAGATAGAGAAGAACTGAAGAATGAAACAAAATAACACTTGGGAAGGTGAAAATAAGGATGTGTACGGCTGCTCCGTCACAAGCGCCATTGCAAACCACCACAAAAGAGCTCACCGAAAATCACCTATGCTATCGAAAAACTCTCTATACAAGGTTGAAGAAGGAAAAAAAGTGAGAGCTTTTCTCCTACTTTCCTATTTATATACTCATGATGCCTCAACTACCATCATCATGGCGAGGACACGCTGAGTATTTTTAAAAGTTTGAAATGTTGCAGCACGAAACCCTAATGCCAACTTTCACTCATAATTTGCCACATGTCTTTCAAAAGTTGCAAACAACAAGTGAAATGGCTCCAATAGTAGATGAAGCATTGTGTAATGGATACTGGGGGCAAATGCCTTAGAAGGACCATAAACACCTGACTTATCAAAGAATATAGCACTAACACTCCCATTGGCCTTCGTCTTAGGTATCTTGACACTCCACTTATAATGAAGCACCAAGCTGGGGGCAACTTTTCTGGTCTAGAATCCGACCCCCCATGCCTTTTGGGGATCATGGCCAACGTGAGCATCCCGACAACTCGCACCATAAAGTATAGCCTAATTAACACCACATCATCATTGACTGTTACTCAATCAAGAGATAATCACTCTCAACAAATCTCATAGAAATATGAGTGATTGAGTATCTCTTTATTTTCCATAACTGTCTATTGATGAAAATTCAAATTAGAATTTCCCTCCTATCCTGCTTAACCCCTAAGTCGTATTCCCCTATAAATATCAAACTAGATCACTCAGGTATTTCTCTTAACCCTAAACACTTTCTGCTAGTGCATAGTCTAACTTGAACGTTGGAGTGCCTTTTATAGGTACACCATACCTCTACTCCACCACTTTGGCCACCGCACTGTGGAGGAAAACATCATCACCAACCCACTAAAAAGCCTCTTAGGTAAACTCATCTGACTTATTCAGAGCAATATATATGGAATAAAAAACACTTTACAAGAAAATGTGATAAAATCAATTAAAAGTATGGATTCATAATAAAGTTTGTTTAGTAAGATTGCATGCTTAAACGCAACTAAGCAAAACCCATATTATATAACATCAAGATTTTATTGATTTTTTGAACGAAATTGTTTGGAGGAGTTGAGATGTTTTTTATGGATAAGTAAGACAAGAAATTGACATCAACGAGAGCATTGATGGAGTAGATGTAATGGGCAAGTTATGATTGTACTTCATATTCAAATAGATTAGGTTTATGAAAAAGGACAAGATTAAACAACCTAGAAGTCATATGTCAATTGATTGATTTAACTAATGTGCTATTTTATTTAGTTTACTTAAATTATGTAAATTAAATGTATAAGTTACTAAATTCTAAGATACTTGAATATATTGAGTATCATTTGGTTATATTGGTGTTGATAATTTTATTTTTCATTATATTTTCTTTTTTATTTATCATTATAATATCTATCAATTTAAAATTATTTAATTAGTGTAATTTGACATTAAGAGTCACTTTGACAAACTCTTAATAATGAGGTGGATAAAACATTCAAATAAATAAAACTATAAAAATTTATATTAAAAAAAACCTATAGAGTCTAAAATTGAAATTGGCTAAAACTATAAACTAATTATTTATTTTAATCTTTCTTTTAATTATCCTGTGTATTGTACGGTTACAAAACATTATTTTGTGTAAATATCATAACTCATTCATCCTTTGATTAAACATTATTTAAAACTTTCCTCAAAAATGTTATGAAACAATTTTAGTTGATTTAATTGTAATATGTTATAATTATTTATTATTTTTTATATTTACAATATCGTGCATTTGATTTTCATCCTTTTAGATTTGGAAACAATTTTTTATTTTTTACAAACGGATTAGTTTAGGGTTTTGGTGTTTTAGAAAAAAAATAAATTTAAATCAATTAATTAGTTTAGTTTGGTTCCTTTTTTTACATTTTTTATAGTTAAATTTAGTTTTCTAAAAAGAATATCTACATTAAACTTGGTTTGGGTGATCGGTAAACCTTTTTTTAACACAAAAATTAGTTAAATAAATAGTTTTCCATAGCAAAAGAAAACATAATAAACCTATAAATTTTTTTCTAGAAATAGAACCAAACTTATTGATCTCACTAAGTACACTATACAGTACAACAAATAGACAAAGTCTAAACAAATATTCATAATTAAAATATATGTAACAATGGATATCAGTACAAAGACAATTACATAACAACACTCAAACTTAGTTCAAACATAATTAAAAGGAAATATAAGTATACAATTTAACAATGAGCAGACCCAAAGTCAATCCAAACTTAATCAAAACTCAATCAAACTTAATCCAAATAAAAAAAAAAAAACATGATTCATCAATCCAATTTATCTTTGAACTTCATCTACATCCTACAATAAGCACAAATGAAAACATTATGGTCATTCATCTTCATTTCAATAACTAATGTCTAAGGATTTAACAATGAAAATATTATGGTCATCTAAGACCACTCTTAATACCACATTGATTTATTCACCCTATGAATAATCACTCGCATATTATGCCACATCCTATTGTTTTATCCTACCAAATGCCAATGGATAATATAACTCATCATATCCTATTATGCATCCACTATAAGTCTAAGAAGCCACAATACCATGACCCCAAGCTTCTCCACTTTGCCAACAACAAAAAAACCCCACCATGAGCTAGAATGTACACCAAAAAATCACTAAATGAGCTCCGAAAAAACACTTTCACCATAACAAAGAAAATGAAATTAGTAAATTGCATCGACAATTGTAGATTAGGGTCGACTGATTAGGAATGAATAAGATTAGACATGGAATTGTAGAGAGAAAACAGAGAAAAAAGTTATAACCAAATTAATTATATGACTCACTATCAAGGATTAAATATTAATATATTACCTTCAGTAATTGTGACTTCTGCAGATGGAAAGTCTTGAAGTAAGAAGTTCAATACTCCATCTAGTACACGTGAATCAGGTTCATGTCTCACATTTAATGACATCAAGTTATTGAAGTCAATAAGTGTAATATTAGGAAGATCAAGAATTAATGAGAATATTATATATGTATGTATATATGATATGTATATTATATTTAAATCATGTATATATATTTGATTCAATTAATTTGATTTTTATATTTGAAATTTTAAATCTAAGAACCGAATTAATTAAATTTTATTTAGTTTGGATTTTATCCGAACCAATCAAATTATCCGAATTAATTAATTTGAATTGATCAGATTAGTTGAATTATCCGAACTAATTTACACCGTTATCCTTCATTGTACAAAAAATGGCTTTATATTTCTTTTGTGACTATTCCACATCTTTTGGTACCATCAACATCCTTTGGGTTTTTTTTGCTAGTATCCGAATTAACTTATACATATTTGATTAATTAAAGACAGATCATTTACTTTGAAATTAAGGTAGATAATTCTAACAATTTAACCTAAAAAGTTAATGTAACTAAAATTTGAACTTACAATCGTATATTTATCCACAAAGTACATATTCATTCATCACTGTACCAATCCTTTTGGGGTCACATCCTTCGGCTTTGACTAAACTTCGATATATACTGTAGTAGGTCGTGAGGCAACCAATAGATCTAATCCAATTCAAAAAACAAGAAACCAAAAGAAACAGGAAATCTCTCTTGCAAAGAAAAACTTTTTATAGACCTTTCATACGTCTCATTTAATTAATTGTTAAATTAATTTACACATTTAATCATGGATTTATAATCAATTTCTTTTAGATTTACTGGCTATATATATATATATACTAGAATTGTACTTATGTGATGCACGATAAGTTCATTTCAAATATAAAAATAATTTCTTCAATACAATAACTAATTTTAATATACAACTTTAAATAAATTGAAAATGTATGAAGAAAGATCATTTCAAAATATAAAAATAATTTCTCTTACAATAACATTGAAAAACAACTTTCAAACATTGTGCAGACTAATAACATTTTAGTTATTTGCCTACATGAATATATATTTTTAGTATCATTTTAGATCTTACATAAAACATATACAACATAAAAATGCTAAAATATGTTTTTTCCTGTATAGTGCATAAATAATACAAATGTTTTTTATAGTGACAAAGATCAACATAAATGCTTAAAAACTGGCATGAGATCTGCTATGGTATCAAAAGAAAAACATTGATTACAAAGAAAAAAATGAAAACTGAGTTAATTCTTTTCCACCATTTAAAAAATAATAATAATAGTTATACATTTGTTGAGAGGAATATGCAATCTCAAGAGTTCAAGTATGCAAGAAAGCAATTTTAGGGATGGGTACCCTCAGTATCCTAACCAAAGATAAGTATCACATCTAAGAGTGTGAGAAATTTTTCGAAAAAAAATAGTTTTACATCTTTCATTAATCATTTTATGAATTTATACATGCTTGAAATTGTATATAAGAGTAAATGTTGCTATATAAAACTATCAAAATTACATAAATATATTTTACAACATAAATAGGTTTTTATTTTAAAATATAATTAATTAATTTAGTTTCCCAACAATATGATACATTCAATTAGTTTTATGATGTTTTCATGTAAAGATTTCACCCCTAATGTAGATACTAAAATTCATAAATGATATACAACAGTATATAACTATACATATCTGATATCTCAATAAAAACATTTAAAATGGATAATTAATTTAGTTTTATAATAATAAATCACATTGCAATTAATATATTTTTATTTATTTTAAATCTTTCACATGTGAATGTAGATATTAATAAGTTTTCATATAAAGTTTTTAATCCAAGTGATGCAAACATAAAATATTTAAACATTATAAAATTATAAATATATAATTATAATTGTTATTTTCAAGTCAATTTTGCATAAAACTAAAAACTCCCTTGGCAAAAGATAGTATTATAATTTAGTACATGTATGGAACAAAGAAAGACATAACATCTCTGCAAGAGTATATCTAGTTTCTGCACCATTAAGAAGTCAACTAAGATAATATATAGTTCTTTTTGTTCTGTCTTTAGTATCCTGGGCGAGAAGGATAGACTCCTCAACTGCTACAATATAAAGCTTAAGAGGCCTACCTGGAGATGGAGGAACTAAAACTAAGGGTGTAAATTGGTTTGGATAACTCGACTAATCCGAACTGAACTAATTAGATTGGTTTGGTTTGGTTCGGTTATGTTGATTGGTTCGGGCAAAATCTGAACTAAATGATATTTAATTGGTTTGGTTCTAAGGTTGAAAGTTTTAAACTCGAGAACCGAACTAAACAAAATCATATATATATATATATATATATATATATATATATATATATATATATATATATATATATATATATATATATATAAGCGTGATCTAGGAGATTTATGTTTATTGAAGAGTGAGAGGAGTAATATTTTGACCATTGGATCTTATATGAATGGTCAAGATTAAAACATAAATACATGTGACTTTTTGGTCAAGACCTTTAAGTAACTCATATATATACCTTTATATATATATATATATATATATATATAGTAACTTTTAATTTTCTCTTAATCTTGACCATCCTTTCATGTAATGGTTGTTTATGAAATAAAGATTTGAAAGTTGAACTACTTCTAAGTGTAAGAGAAAAAAAAACTTACACCCTCTCATACTCCCTATATATATATATATATATATATATATATATATATATATATATATATATATATATATGTGTGTGTGTGGTGAGATGAGTGTGTGTAGTGTGATTAGAACATGTGTGTATGACTTTTTCTTGATTATCCATGTATGGTTGTATGGTCAATATTTACTCTTCTTAAGTTATCCCTAGATAAGCTTTATATAACTTTTAATCTTGATCATTATATATATATATAAGTATAGATTGTTTATGATTAAGATTTATTCTTCTTACTCTCTTTTTTAATGGTCACATGACTTTTAAGTAACAATAAAACTTCTTAAAAAGTAAAACACACACTAGATACGTTATATATATATATATATATATATATTTTGTGTGGTCACATGACCTTTAAGTAACTTTTGACCTTTAAGTAACTTTTAATCTTGATCATCTATGTATGATTGATGGGTCAAAATTTATTTACTCATAAAACTCCTTTACACACACACACACACAAAACTCCTCTCACTAGATACGTTTTATATATATGTGTGAAATAATGTTCTTCTAACCCAATGCACTAGAGTAACAAATCAAAGTGCATGACATCCAATTTAACTAACGAATTTATATAAATATAATGACTAAACTAAGTGTAGAAGCAAAAAAAAAAAAGATTAAAGAGAGTGCAACTTGATTTATTCCATGTCATAAGTCAAGAGCTTTTAAGCCTTGACCACAAAATATTAACATGGCAACTTAATCCAAAAAAGGCTTTATAATACATAACAAACAACAAGTCCATAAGCATATACAAAAAAAAAACTTTATAATACATAACAAACAACAAGTCCAGAAGCATATACTATAATCCAACATTAAGGTCATACAAATTAACTAACTTATGCCCTTATTTATATAAAGACTAAACATTCATCTGAAGATTCCAAAATAAACAGAGTACTATACATCAAAAGCACTGACTGAGTGTATTATTAGTAGATTAGGACATCGTGTTGAACATATAATTTTGGAGTTTGTACTTTGTAGTGTACTTATTGAGATAAGTAGGTTTGATTTCATTTCTAAAAAAAATTCATAGGTTTATTATGTATTTTTTTTAGCTATGAAAAGCTAATTATTTAGTTGATTTTTGTGTAAAAAAAATGACAAACCCGACCACCGGAACCGAAATAATCCGTTAATGTTCAGTTTGGTTTGGTTCAGGTTTGGCTATCAAAAAACAAGAAAATTGAATCAAATCAAACTAATTAATTTTGATTGGTTTGAAATTATTTTTCTTCAAGAATCGAACCAAACCGACTCGATTACACCCCCTAACTAAAATTGGTGGATTAGCCAAGCACTACTTTATTTGTTCAAAGGTTGTCTGCTGCTCATCTCCCTAAATAAACTCCTCAGCTCCTTTTAACCGAAGTAAAGGTGAAAATATGGCTATAAAGCATCGCATGAAGTTAATCTTACTAATCAAATTATGAACTCCTGCATGTTTCTTGGATGTCTAGCTTCCAAAATGACTTTTGCTTTATTTTCATCCACTTCAATGCTTTGCTAGTGAACCAAGAACCCTAGAAAATTTCCAACTGATACTCCAAGGCACATTTAGTCGAATTCATCTTCAGGTTATGTACCCGTATCCTTTTGAAAGCTTGCTCTAAATTGACTAAATTTTGATAAAAACCTATTGATTTCACAATGACTTCATCAATGTAAATTTCCATATTTTTGCCTTTAAGGTAATGAAAAATAGTATTCATTGCCCACTAGTAAGTAGCTCTTGCATTTTTAATCCAAATGACATTACCAACCATTCATATATTCCAAGAGCTCTTGGGCAATGAAAAGCATTCTTGTGGATGTCATCTTCAACTAGGAAATTCTAGTTATAACCAGAATATCCTTCCATAAAGGTAAGAATTCCATTGCTGGTTGTTGCATCGACTAACATATCGACTATCGACATGACATATTCATCCTTAAGAGTAGCCAGATTAGAGTCTCTAAAGTCAATGTAGATCCTAACTAGTCCATTTTTCTTGATTACAGGGACAATGTTGGACAACCAGTCAACATACCTTGTTATACGAATAAATCCAGCTTTTAGAAGGCGTTCAACTTCCTCTTTAATTTTTAGCATTAATTCTAGGTTGAACTTCCTTGTTGGTTGTTTATATGGGTTGAACCCTTCTTTAATTGGCAAACAATGTTCAACTAATTGCCTCGACAGACCATGCATCTCATGATATTCCCAGGTGAAACAATCCTTGTAATGCTGGATGAGGTCAATCCGCTGACATATGTTTTCCTCACTTAACAAGCTGCTTACTCTGGTAGTCCTTGGATCTTGTTCTGTTCCCATATTCACTTCAATCAATGGATCCTATGCTTTAAAACTCAAAGTCTTCCTCTTAATTAGGGAATCCAATTCATTTGTTTCTTTGAAATGCTTTAACTCATTTCCTTTCTCAACTTGCCCCCTAGGTGAATTTGAATCAGTTGAAGCTAAATGAGTTTTAGTTACTAAGAAGGCTAGCCGTTGCAAGACATCTTGGAGTACTTTATTTTGCTGATCCATAAATAACATCATCTAAAGGTCGTGAATTGGCTTGACTTCTCATCAAGAATCCTTGAGAAGTTAAATCACAAGATGTCATAGACCCCTCCTCGTATCCTACTAGAATCTCAATTGTTCTTAGTTGAAGGGAATAGAATATAGCTTCTTCCATTTCAACATTACGTGTGAAAGGATTAGCATGAGCTTGAACCACTTCCACCTTGTCTCCTTCCCATAACATTAAAGCTTGGTGTAGAGTTGAAGGAACACACTGATTCATATGTATCAAGTCTCTTCCCAGTAGGACTGAATATGTAGGCTTTGCACTGACAACAAAGGTTGTATTTGTTGTTTTGGAGCCTACCATAATATCAGCTATTAACACCTCCACTGCAGTCGTGGCTTCCTTAGTAAAATTAGTCATTTTCATATTTGTCATCACAAATCACTCTGGGTGTTGCCTAACTTCTTTAAAGTTCCCAAATGTATTACATCTAAAGCAGCACCTCCAGCAACAAATACCCAACTAACAGACCTTCTATTGATATGAGCTTTGATGTATAAAGGCTTGAGGTGTTTAGTCATATCCTCAGTTGGCCTTTCAAATAACATCTTGGCAGGCCTATCAATTATTTTTGTCTCAGCTAAAGTTTATGATTATGCTTCTTCAACAAACACATCTCCTTCTAATTCTAGTGGCTGCTCTTCCTCAGCTATGAATTCTAGTAGGAGAATGTTGATAATAGATGTGGGAGCTATAATATCCTCCCTAACCTATTAGCCTTAATTATTATTATAGAAGCTCAATAACACTTATATAAGTTACCTGTTAATTTTGGTAACCTTCTAAGTTAGTTTGGACATAATGCTATAACACAAAATATGAAAAATAACTCATATTAGCTCTGAACTTAGCATAAATTTCTTAGATGATAGAAATAAATATGAAACATTTATTTCTAAGTCACAAATACTTAGAATGAGATGTGGTAAATTTTGAAAAATTAACTACATTAGTTTGACATTTTTAATAACATATAAGAAGTGTTTTAAGGCTAAATTAAATAGATAAGTAGCTTAGAAAATCATGAGATTTTGTGAAAATGTCAAATAAAGGATAGAGGTTATTTTGAGCATGATTACAGGTTAAGGCATAAACATGTAAGTTTATTAGCTTAACTCCTTAAGTTTATCTTAACTTAAGAAAGAGTAATATAGCTTAGTGGCTATCAATGATGTATATAGATAGTTATTAAATGATGAGTATAGAAATTGAATGAAATCCTAAAATTTTCTCTAATACCTATGAAAGTTAGAAAACTCATCAATAGAAGATCAAAGTATCCCTAAGAGATACATTATTTCCACTTAACCACCAAAAAGTCAATTCTTATCCCTCTAACAATTCTCCACCACCCTATCTATCTCTCTAATTCTCTCACTTTTCTTTTTCTCATCTCACTATCTCTCACACAACTACAACAAAAGAGAAAAAAGAAATGAAAGAAAGGAGAACATAAGGGAGAATCAACAAGAAGGAATGTAAGGAGGAATAAAAAAAAAGGAAAGAAATACCAACACCAAGGGAGATAAGGTAGGGATTTGTGTTTCTACTCCACTTCTTCCTCTTCTTGTTCCCAAAAAGTTTGTAACGGTAAACTTGAATAAAAGTTGTGGGTTGTAAGTTAAATTGATGATTTTTTTATGATATATATATGTATATGAATATTGGACTTGGAAGTATATATAAAACTCTATGAATTTGAGGTTGATGATATAGGCTTTGATGGTTTGACCATTATTGATAAACCCTATTAATTATAGTTTAAGAATATATAGGTTGAGAAATGATGTTATTTTGACTTGAAAGTGGTTTGTTTTGGGTTTATTATACTTGAGAGCCTCTTTCTGTTGATTAACACCATATGGTAATTGATTACCATGTGTAGGTAATCGAATACTAGCCTTCAAAGAATGATACGGGAAACGTGGTAATCGATTATCATCAATAGGTAATCGATTACCAAGCTTCTGTATGTGAGAATTTATATGTAGTAATTGATTATCACATATAGGCAATCGATTACCAAGTTTCTGACAAGTGAAATTTTAATCTTGTAATCGATTATTGTAAGTAGGTAATTGATTATCAATCCTCTGTTTTTTGACAATAGCTTGTGGTAATCGATTACCATGAATGGTAATCAATTACCAGTCCTCTGATTTGAGAAAACAGAGTTCTCTGCTCTATAGGAACCACATAAGATACATTTATGTAATATGGTGTGATTTAATTAACTAAGTGAGGTGTCTTATGTTATAATGTGCGCTTGATATATGTATTTGATGAGATAGTTGAAATGTACACTTGGTCATGTTTATGAAGTGTACTAGAAAATGTTTGCTCCTTCATAAGTTAAAGTTGAGCTAGTATTGAATAATGATTTATGAATTGCTCTTTTAATTGCTAAATTTGAGCTAGTATTGAATTGATTTGTAATGTTCTCAAAGATTAAAAGATATCAAATATGATCCTCGTACGGGGGTGATCCTTAGATGTTATTCCCTAATGAATGGTAGCTCATTAATTGATTTGGCCATTGATGGATAATGGAAATGATCCTTGTATCTGGGGTTGATCCTAAATCCTAGATTTGATATTGGAAATGATCCTCGTACCTGGGAATGATCCTAGATATTTAGTAGATTGAGGAGATGAGATTCCCTTTCTACCTGTGATTCTAGATTGAGGAGGCTAGATTGAGGAGGAGACATACCCTCACAAGATTTGGCTAGGGCTACCTAGGATAATGTTGTATAATAAAATATTATTATGTATAAATTGAGTGCACTGGCCTGATAAGTAGACTATCACTTAGTGATTAGTATTGTCAGAATGCGACATTCCTTCCTTACCAAGGTAGTGCGAGGATGTGACATTCTCTCCCTACCTATTTGATATAAAAGGACATGAGTCTGAGGAATATGCTTAGAAAGATGATAATTAATGAATACTAATGAAATGATTTCATATGTTTGAGCATTACCACATCATTTTGAAGATGTTGCTTGTATAAATCATAGATTTGATAATGATTATTTGCATTATAAGAAAATGTAAATATTCTAGTTATAATGAGTTATGACTCATATTTGATATATTCTCGATAAAATCTATGATTTTATATTGATGTGTTGAAAGTATATATATATATATATATATATATATATATATATATATATATATATATATATATATATATATATGATTGGTTGATTATGAATATTGATCAATGATAATAATTGAACTTCTTCCTCGGGAAGAGAAATGAACTATCTTGGCTTTAGCCACCCTTTTCTATATGATATATTAAGTAATGATTTGATTCCTCAAAGCAACTAGAGTTATTATGATGACATATATATATATATATATATATATATATATATATATATATATATATTGGTTGATTATGAATATTGATCAATGATAATAATTGAACTTTTTCCTCGGGAAGAGAAATGAACTATTTTGGCTTTAGCCACCCTTTTCTATATGATATATTAAGTAATGATTTGATTCTTCAAAGCAACTGGAGTTATTATGATGTCATATTTATATGTTGGAACGATTAAGAATTTATTAGAATTCTCACCCCTTTTTATGTTCTCTTTCTATGATAATTCCAGCACGAGATCCTCCTAAAGAGTAGAAGTGAAATATTGATGTAGTATAGAATTATTTTCTAGTTTTGACCATTGTTTTGTTCTTATAGATATGCAGTGGTTTGTAAATATTTTCTATGTACATATGCTTAGAAAGGCTTAGTTTGTATTTAAACACTGATGTACTAGTTTGTTTGGACTATTTATATCAGTATGGATTAGACTTTTTCAGATGTATAATTATTCTTGTATATATTACGTTTCCCTCACAAGGTTCAAATATAATAACATGTTACAATAAATTATCAAAGAATGATGATATATTAGTTGTGATGTGTCTAATCCTAATTACTCACGTATACTCCGGATATACTATTAGTAATGGTATCGGGGCCTTACATTTATGGTATCAGAGCAGTTCATCATGTTGAGTCTGAGTATGGACTGACTATGCTTTTGACATGTTTAGATGTTCCTGTTATATGTTATGCATTTTCTTATCTTGATGGTGAGATATATGAATAAATTTACATAACAACCATATGTATGAATCTTAATAGTTACTGTTGCACTATTTCATGATATTGAGACTTATAAACTCAGTATGTATTGTTATTTGTGTATAAGAAACTATGACATCTGCCAGACAAAGTCGAGGATACATGATGAGTGTAAAATACACTCATCTTTTGATTTTAATTATTATAATTTTTAATTGATTTTTATTTAGTTTTTATTTATTTTTAATTTTTTTTTATTTTTAATTAATTATCTCTTCACCTAGGATTATTTGAATATTTAAGATAAATCATCAAATTTTGAGCAAAAATAAAAATTCCTAAAAATAAATATTTGAATGATTTGAATATTTTAAAATAAGAATTATACTATTTATTTATGATATTGAGTGAATTTTGAGCTCACCGAATTAAATGTATTTTTATTGTGTTTTGTAGAATTTAAGGAATGATTGAAGTTAGATTCTTAATTGGAGTATAAACAATCTCTACTTGATGACCAAGTATATCTACGTTTAATGTAAAGATCTCAAAGAATTTCTTAATTTGAGTGGGATATTAGTTTGCTAATTTATATGAATTCAACAAAAAGAAATAGGAAACAAGAGATTTGGTCAAAGATTAATTAAGGAAAGTATCACTATCAAACTTGTCTTAGTAAATTTGGGATAATTTTCTCTATAAATATGTGATTTACCTGATTCTAGTGGCGTTTGAAAGCTAAGAAAGAGATATATAAATCTAGTATTGACAACTTTCTGTAATTAAGGTGCCATTAGTATTGAAGATTGGATAAAGATTCTTTAAGAGATTTGATTCAGATTCCCGCACTATCCTGATCATTCATCATTAATTATGTCATATCTTGGGTTACAAAGATCAGATCGAGGTGCCGATTAAAGCATTGAAAAGATAACAGAAAATCCTACAAATTATCTATTGAGATCGAGGAAAAATTTAGTAATTTGAAGGGTGAGAAAAATCGTGCAAATTAGATATGAAAAGCTGTCAACTTTTCTATAAAAGGGAGCTCTCTTTGGTTCAGATCATCAAGGAGAAATTTAGAGAAAGAGATAACAGACTTTAGAGAGATAATTCAGAAAAGAGAATTGTAGCTAATCTTTGGGGGATGGCCATGAAAAGAAGATGACATTCTTGAAGGCTTGAAGATCATAATCTCCATAAAAAGGGATTTTGATTTCTTTTCTTCCTAGTTTTTCCTCTTTCTTTGGGTTTTTCTTTCCATGGATTTATATTGTGATATGAGTTTGTTATTGAACATGAGTAATTAATCGCATAGCTAGGGCTGTGGGGGATCATGTTTTCCTAATTAATTGGTTTTGAATTCAACTTTGATTAAGGTAATTTCTTTTGGGTCTATTATATTGCTTGTATTCTTGTCAGAACTTGATCACTTTTGGCATGTTTTAATTTATTGTTTGACTGATGACCATCCGCAACCAATGAATGGACCTATGTAATAAACCTAGGATTAGATTGGTGAACGATTAAACATTAATTTATTCTATCAATCGAATTGACGAGTATGTTAGTTCATCTCTTGAATTTGGAGCTTAATGCATTCTTGATTAATTCAACTAAATGACCAAATAGGTGAATTAAATTAGAAATAGAATATTGTTTCATCCATGACCATTGGGATTTAATAGCAAATAAGAGAATATTGGCAAGAGAATTACCTTACATCATAAATGAATGAAAATATGATTAATTGGATTCAAGTGAACCTTGCATCCTAGTTTCCCTCTAATTGATTTATCTTTATATTGTTTGATTGTCCATTGTTCTTCTTCTTTATTTGTTATTTGATTTTATTTTGAATTTCTTCTTGCTCTTATGATTGTCTAAATAACCAAAGGTTCAACGAATTTAATAATTACTTCTTATTCCTCGTGGAATCGACAAATGAGACTCAAGTCTTATATTATTTTGTGATATAGTGCACTTGCTCTTAGTGTATTTTACGCATACCAATACAGAGAACCTACCAATGAGAATACGACAAACATGACGAGAGTGTTTAGGGAGATGGCTGCTGCGATGAGGGAGCAAATTACAGTCATAAACAAGGTGTTAAAAAATATGGGAATAAACACACCTCCACAACCGGTAGATAATGCGGCATTAGTAAGAAATCAAAACTTTCATGACCGTTCTGAGTTTAGGAAGGCAAATTCTTCATTTTTTATAGGAGAGTATAACCCGATTAAGGCTGAGGGATGACTTAAGGAAATGGAGAAAATTTTGCTGTTATAGGTTGTATAGATGAACTGATGGTTACTTTTGCCTCTTATATGCTAGTAGGAGAGGCATAAAATTGGTGGATTGATGCCAAGAGATTGTTAGAAGCAGTAGGGACCTAAATCACTTGAAAGGTATTTCGGATTGCCTTTTTAGATAAAAATTTTCCCATGAATTTGCAAAATGCAAAAGAGATAGAGTTTTTGAAGCTAGAACAAGGAAGTATGTTTGTGGGCCAATATGTGGCCAAATTTGAGTTGCCCAAGTTCTCCTCTTACTTTAGATACAATCCTGATAAAGAGTGGAAATGTGTAAATTTGAAGCAAGATTGAGAGAAGACATTAAGAGAGCCATAGGACATATGGAGATTAGATATTTTCTACCTTGGTTAATAAGTGTAGGATTATATAGGCTCATGACTTTAAACCTCCATAGGAGCAAAGGCCACAAAACTTCCAAAAGAGGAAGAGAATGGATGATAGGTTCAAAAGGGGTACTTCTCGGCCCAAGTACCCACAAGACAAAGGACAGTAGATTCAGGTGGAACCTTGGGGGTAAAGTGTGTTAAATGTGGGAGATATCATGGCAATAAGGCTTACATGATAGATCAGATAGTGTGTTACATATGTGAAAAAGTACGACTTTATGCTAGAAATTATACACAGAGAGTGAAACCTAACCCCAGACCCGAAACCAAAGGAAGAGTTTTTACTCTAAGTGGCAAAAAGGCAACTCAATCTCCTGATCTCATACAAGGTAAATGTCAGTCAAAGATAATCTCTTAACTATATTGTATGATTCAAGAGCATCTTACTTATTTATTTCCTATAATTGTGTGAAGATGTTAAATTTACCCGTGTCTGAACTTCCCTATGATTTGTCTATTTCTACACTAATAAGAAAGCCAATGACAACTTCCCATATTTGCCTAAATTGTTGTGTATAAGTAGATGATAGGATTTTTTTTGTAAATTTTATATGTTTACCTCTTAATAACATTGATATCATCCTGTGCATGGATTGTTTATCTGCAAACCATGTTATCTTAAACTGTTCATATAAGATCTTGATGTTTAGGTTAGATATTCCTTCCATGAATGTTTCTTCTGAGTATATGTATTTAAATGCCAACTAGATTATCAATTGTTTAGTAAAGGGAGTTCAGGAATATGTTCTCCTTTTCTCTTTAAATTCTGAAGTTGAGCAGAATTTAGAAAACATACATGTGGTGAAGGAGTACCCAAAAGTATTTTTCAATGAGATAACTAAGTTACCACCTGAGTGAGAAACTGAGTTTATTATAGATTTGATACCAAGAACTTGACCTATATCTTTAACACCTTATAGGATTCACATTTAGAATTGGCAGAACTCAAGAAGCAGATAGAGAAGTTGTTAGATAAACAATTCATCAGATTTAGTGTATCACCTTAGGGAGTACCATCGCTCTTGATAAAGAAGAAAGATGGTAGCATAGGGTTATGTGTAGATTATAGGCAGTTAAATAAAGTAACCATCAAGAATAAGTACCATTTGCCTAGAATAGATGATTTGATGGGTCAATTGAGAGGAGTCATTGTTTTCTCAAAAGTTGATTTAAGATCTAGATACCTTCAGACTAGAGTTAGGTAAGAGGATGTCCCTAAAATTGTTTTGAGGACTAGGTGTGGATATTATGAGTATCTTGTGATGTCCTTTCGTTTGACCAATGCACTTGCAATGTTCGTAGACTACATGAACAGAATCTTTAGACCTTACCTAGACAAGTTTATAGTTGTCTTTATAAATGACATTCTTATATATACAAAGATAGCATAAGAATATAAGCAGCACCTTAGAATAGCTGATGGTATAATTAAAAGTTTCAAACTCAAGTACAGGTTGTTTCAAGTAGTAAATTCTCGAGAGTCCGAGGTCGATCCATAGAGATTGATGAAGACAAATTATTTGAGGTAAGGAGCAAATTTATCACAATACTAAAGGTGATAAAAGTTGTTCACAGATGAAAAGGATTTGTTTAGGTTAGGAGACCCACTCTTGGTAATAAATTAAAGATAATATTATTTCTTTTTATAACTCAATTGAAATCATACATAATGAAAGTTCCAATCGAAAGATTTAACATTCAAAGTTCAATTAAGATCATATATGTAATCATATTATGGTTCTAATAATTATCTACTAATACTTGTAAATGGTTTCAAGCATCCACTGTGTCAACGTCTTGTCTATAATGAATCAAGATCTTCATTATACAAAAAGAGTTTCTAAATTGATCAGAAATAACATACAACACATATAAAGATCACATAAAATATATCATTCAAGCACAAGAAGGAAATTAATCTAACATCAATTTATTACCAAAAGTTTCACCATTTCACCTAAGCAAAATAAAAATTAGTTACTCATGAATCAAGAAGAAAGAAAGAGAGAAGAAGATGATGATGAACATAACTTCAATTAAAAACAATAGAAAACTACATAAAGGAAATAATTAACATACAAACATAAAAGTAAACTCTAAGTTAACATCATGAAATGATCAACCCTTGCTCTCTTTTATAGAGCTAGAGGAACATAAAATGCCAAAGAAGTTGATGGATGATGAGAACAAAATGTCAAAATAGTTGTTTGATGATGATGAATGGGTGGATTCTTGTCTCCGAAATGTTTCACTTCTAAACTCATAGCATGCGTCATTTGCTGGCTAGGTAGTCTTTATGAAAGTTCTAAGAAATTGTGTTAGCATTCCATAGCTACCTGTTTCATCCAAATCCACTACCTACAGCCTGAGATATGACCCAATTACTGCTTATGGGTCAGACCCAACTTTAGCTCCTCTGTTCTGACTTCCAAGCCCAATATCTCCTTCAAAACTTCCAATCTAACTTTTATTTTCTTCATGAAAGTTGTAGATATAGATCTTAACCTTCCACTGTCAAAATTTCAGAGTTGTTGAACTCCTATAGCCCGAGATATAGCCTAATGAGTGCATAGAGGTCAAGTTGTATGGTTCAAAACTCTAGATTTTGCTTCAACTCCAATTTGAGTTATCCAAACGTATGTTCCCGGTCTTAAGGTATTCATGAAAGTTGTAGAAATTCATCTTAGCTTTAAAACAAGATCAAAATCACATTCATTGGATATTTGTAACTCAAATTATAGTCAGTTTACTGAAAAAGCCAAGTGAGAATATTATACAATGAATGAAATATATTGCTATTAATATGGCTCTTGCTATCAAATGAATACTTATTAAGAAATTATCTTAACTTTCCAACAAGACCAAAATCACATTAATCAGATAATTGCAACTCAAATTGTGGGCACTTTACTTAAGAATGCAATCACCCAAGTTAATGATAATTTAAGCAATAATTTTTTCAATGATCTAATTAAGCTTAATTTCATAAAATGTGACAAAATCAACTTAATTAAGTCAAATTGAACCTTAAGAAGCCTAGTGAGAGGATTATAAAATAAATAAAATACATTGTTATCAATAGTCCTAGAAATCCTAAAGAAGAAAAATCCACAGTGAGCAAAGGGCTACAAAACTTCCAAAGAGGAAGAGAATGGATGATAGGTTCAAAGGGGTACTTCTGGCCCAAGTTTTCCAAATTGGCAAAGTGTGAGTTTTAGATGAAGGAAGTACAATTCTTGGGTCATGTGATATCCTAAGGAGGGGCATCAGTGTATCCTAGCAAGGCGGAGGCAGTAGTATAATAGGAAGGGCCTACTACTGTGACAGAGATTAGGAGTTTCTTAGGACTAGCTAGATATTATACAAATGTTTATAAAAAGATTCTCTCAAATAGCTTTACATTTGACTAGATTGAGTAGGAAAGGTAGCTTATTTGATTGGACACCAGAATGTAAAGCTAGTTTCCAAGAGTTGAAGCATAAGTTGATCACCACATCTGTGCTAGTAATTTCAAATCCTTAAGAGAATTTTGAAGTATATTGTGATGCTTCAAAGAAAGGATTAAGTTATGTTTTGATGCAAAATAAAGCGGTAGTTGTCTATGCTTTTAGGCAGTTGAGACCTCATGAGGAGAATTATCTTACTCATGATTTGGAGTTAGCAGCAGTTGTCTTTGCCTAGAAGATTTGGAGGCACTACCTATATGAAGTTATGTTTAAGGTGTTTAGTGAACATAAGAGTTTAAAGTATTTGTTTGATAAAAAAGAATTGAATATGAGACAAAGAATATGGATGGAATTTTTGTAGGATTATGACTTTGAATTAAAATATCATCTGGGTAAAGTCAATGTAGTAATTGATGCACATAGTAGAAAACTTCTAGATGTGTCGTGAATGATGGTTCAAGAGATGGAGCTTTTGAAAAGTTTTAGGAACTTGAGTATAGCAGTGACTGTGTCACCACATATTCTTTGCATGAGTATCATAGACATAACTAGTGAATTGAAGACTCAAATTAAAGAAGCTCAAGGAAGAGATGTAGTCTTAAAAGAAATAAGTGAACAAATCTTATTGGGAAAGTAAAAAGAATTTAGTAAAGCAAATGATGAGATAATTATGTTTAGGAATAGACTTTACATAGTAAAGGAAATTGAAATCAAAGGGAGAATTTTGGAAGAGGCTCATAAGAGTAAATACATGATACATCCAGGTGCAACTAAAATGTATCAGGATCTTAGGGAATTGTTTTGGTGGCCCAAGATGATGGAAGACATAGTTGCATATGTGTTCAAGTATTTGATTTGTCAAAAAGTTAAGATAGAACATTAGAAACCTTCTAGACCATTGCAACCATTAGAAATCCTAGAATGGAAATAGGAAAATATTTCAATGGACTTTGTGATGGGATTACCTAGAACCCAATTAGGCTATGATGCAATATAGGTCATGGTGGATAGATTAACTAAATCTGCTCACTTTTTTCCAGTGAATGCTAATTACCCTTTAGATAAATTAGCTCAGTTGTATCTACAAGAAATAGTTAGATTATATGAAATCCCCTAAAGTATAGTATTTGATAGAGACCCTAGATTCACTTCTAGATTTTGGGGAACTTTACAAAAAACCTTTGGGACTAAGTTGAGCTTCACTTCATTTGGGTATGACTCATCCATAGACCGATGGACAATTGTGTTGGTTGTGGAAAAGAGAACTATCCAAACCAAAATCTTAGAAGATATGCTTAGAGCTTGTGTAATTGAACAACAGGATAGTTGGGATAAATTTCTACCTTTAGTATAATTTGCTTACAACAATAGTTATCACACTGTCATAAGAATGACACCTTATGAGGTATTGTATGGTAAGAAATGCATATCGCCTCTATGTTGGCATGAGATAAGGGAAAGAACTATCCTAGGTCTAGAACTAGTGCAACAAACCACATAACAAAATAAGATGATCAAGGTAGGTTGATAACTTCTCAAAGTAGGAAAAAATAGTTATACAGATAAAAGAAGGAGACCTCTAGAATTTGAGCAAGGAGAACATATATTCTTGAGAGTTACTCCTACTATAGGGGTTGTTAGAGCTATGAAATCTCGAAAGCTAAACCCTCAGTTTCGTGGTCCTTATCAAATCCTAAAAAGAATTGGACCTGTTGCTTATCAAATAACCCTTCCACCTAATTTGTCCAATCTTCACAATGTTTACCAAGTCTCACAACTCAGAAAATATAATCCAGATCCTTCACACATCTTAGCAAATGAATCAGTACAATTAAGAGATGATTTAACTTATGTGATAAAACTTGTAAGGATCATGGATAGATGAGTCAAAGAACTTTGAGGAAAGCAGATTCCACTAATGAAGGTGGCATAGGATATGATTGACTAAGAGGAAGCCACTTGGGAGCTGGAGTCCAACATGATGCAAGACTACCTGGAGCTTTTTACATAACGAAATCAAATTTTGAGGACAATTTTAAAAAAAAATGAAGGGAGAATTGTAAAATCCTCCCTAATCTATTAGCCTTAATTATTGTTATAGAAGCTCAATAACACTTGTATGAGTTACCTGTTAACTCTGGTGGCCTGCTGAATTAGTTTGGGCATAATGTTATAACATAAAATGTGAAAAATAACTCATATTAGCTTAGAACTTATCATAAATTACTTAGATGATAGAAATACATATAGAACATTTATTTCTAGGTCACAAACACTTAGAATGAAATGTAGTAAATTTTGAAGAATTAATTGAATTAGTTTGACATTTTTAATAACACATAATGAATGTTTAAAGGCCAAATTAAATAAGATAAGTAACTTAGAAAATCATGAGATTTTGTTGAAATGTCAAATAGAGGATGAAGGTTATTTTGGGCATGATAACAAGTTAAGGTAGATATTGTAAGCCTATTAGCTTAACTCCTTAATTTATCTTAACTTAAAAAAGAGTAATATAGCTTAATGGCTATCAATGATATATATAGATAGTTATTAAATGATGAGTATAGAAATTGAATGAAGTCTTAGAATTTTCTCTAATACATGTGAAAGTTAAAAAACTCATTAATAAAAGATCAAAGTATCATTAAGAGATACATCATTTCCACTTAACCACCAAAAAGTCAATTCTTATCCCCCTCAACAACTTTCCAATGCTC
Organism: Ormosia emarginata; assembly: GCA_029884605.1. Taxonomy (NCBI): domain Eukaryota; kingdom Viridiplantae; phylum Streptophyta; class Magnoliopsida; order Fabales; family Fabaceae; genus Ormosia; species Ormosia emarginata. Next base: position 22,308,210 of record JAQQTP010000077.1, on the reverse strand, counting down.
TCTCTATCTCTTATATTCTCTCACTTTTCTTTTTCTCTTCTCACTTTCTCTCACACGGCTGCAGCAAAAGAGAAAAGAGAAAATAAAGAAAGGAGAACACAAGGGAGAATCAACAAGAAGGAAAGCAATGAGGAATAAAGAAAAGGAAGGAAATACCAACACCAAGGAAGACAAGGTAGGTGTTTATGTTTCTATTCCATTTCTTCCTCTTCACGTTTCCAAAGAGTTTGTAATGGTAAACTTGAATGAAAGTTATGGGTTGTATGTTAAATTGATGAAATTGTTATGATATATGCATGTATATGAATATTGGACTTGGAAGTATCTATAAAACTCTATAGATTTGAGGTTGATGATATAGGTTTTGATGGTTTGACCATTATTGATAAACCATGTTGATTATGGTTTAAGAATATATATATATATATATATATATATATATATATATATATATATATATATATTTATTGAGAAATGATGCTATTTTGACTTGAAAGTGGTTTGTTTTGGGTTTGTTATACTTGAGAACCTCTTTCTATTGATGAACACTATATGATAATTGATTACCATGAGTAGGTAATCAATTACTGGCTTTCAAAGAATGATGTAGGAAACATGGTAATCGATTACCATGAATAGATAATTGATTACCAAGATTCTGTATATGAGAGTTTATATATGGTAATCGATTACCACATATAGGTAATCGATTGCCAAGTTTTTGACTTTTGAAATTTTAAGCTAGTAATCGATTACTATGAGTAAGTAATCGATTACTGATAAACACATATTTTATTCATTAAGAAACCCTTATATTTAGTCATTTACACTCTCCATATTCTTAATTGATTGAGTTTGACATGATTTTGTGAGTTTGAGCAAATTGGTCCTAATTGAATATTTTCAATTATTGAGATTTTACACTGTTTCTGATTTTGGTCATAACTTGAGTTCCTGATATCTGAAAATCATGAATTTTATCTTGTAGGAAAGCTAAGAGGAAGCTCTACAACTTTGATGAAGAGCTCGAAGTCCGATTCAGATGTCTAAGGGACCTAAGTTTACATGGAAGTCAGAATACGGGTTCTGTCAGTAGAATCCGAACAGTGTGCACTCATAAAATCATATCTCAAGATGTAATAATAGAGATGGGCTGAAATTTGGACAGTGGATAGTCAAGATCCAAATAAACAACTTTCATGAAGAACACATTTTCAGAAAAAGAAGTCTAGTAGGTCATTTTGAGCTTGCAAGTCGGAACAGAGGTGCTGAAGTTGGGTTTGAGCAACCTACGGTATTTGGGACATATCTTGGGCTTAAGGAAGCCAAATTGGACGAACCAGCTATCCATTTTATATCCAAGACAAGGATCTACAACTTTCATGAAGAACACTTTTCGTGGTTCTGAAGTATAGTGGGTCGTTTTTGGCTTCCAAGTCAGACACGAAATTTTCGTCCTCAACCACCCACTCATCCATCCACTAATCCACTCATCCATCCACTAATCCACTCATCCACTCATCCACTAACTCACCCATTCATCCACTCATACACTAATCTAACCACTTAACCACTCCACCCACTCATCCACTAATCCATCCACTCATCCATCCACTCACCCATTCATGTCCATAATTTCCCACTCACCAAAAGTCCTTTGGCATTTTTCACTAATTCAACCACTCAACCATTCCACTCACTCATCCACTAAACCAACCCACTAATCCATCCACTCAAACACTCCACTCACTCACCCACTCATCCACCCACTTCCCTTTGTCATTTTGTTACCTTAGACTTCTATAAAAGGCACCATTTATCATGAACAAGATGTAACTCTCCTTCATTTTCTCTCTTAGTTTCTTGTTTCTTCATAGTTTCTTCTTGTTTCTTCATAGTTTTTCTTGTGATTTATTTCTAGCTATGTGTAACTAAACCTCCTTTGGTTAAGGGGGGTGATGAAACCGCTAGTATTAATGTTGTAAACTTTGCATATTTGATTATTTCAACACGCTTATGTTTTTATTCATATATTTACACATCTTGGCAATCTATTGTTGGTATGAAGGTTTTGTGTACTTGTTCCTACTTTCAAAGTAGTAGATCTAGGTTTATTATGCGCGGTATAGGTAGTAGATCTAGTGGGATGTATGATGTTCATGTGGGTATAATTATCTTTGTGCTATTTGCCGGATATAAAAAAAATGGTAGATCTGGGTTTATTATGCGATTGTTGCGAAGTATTAGATCTAGAGAAATATATGCTTAACTAAAAAAGTAATTTAATCCCCCAACAACTGTGTGATTAGACCTTAGTGTAATTGGTTTTCTAAATCTTAATACAATTGTTGGATAGTTGTAAGAGCGGTTGCTTTATGACTAATCAATGATTAGGAGTTGATTTGAAATTGAAAAAAAATGAAATACCAACACGTAAGGAAAGGTAGAGATTTACTCTCACATGCATAAAAACATAATTGAGCATGTTGGAATAAAAAGGATATGTGGATTTACATTATTATATAAATCTAGTGGTGGATTCAATCTCTTAACCAATTTTCTTATATTGTTGATTTCACCATGTTTATTGTTATCTTTTTAAGAATATATGTGTGTGTGTGTCATTGTTCATCAAATGCTACTCCAAAACCCCCTTTTTTGGGTTTGTTTATTGTTAATCGAGTCTAAATTGGGAATTGTTTAATAGTGTTAATTGAATTGGTTCTGAATAGATCGATTTTACTAACTTCAACTAGTTGTAAGGTTTTTAATTTACCACGTATGTGGGCGACAACAATTTTTATCTTAATTTTAATCACTACATCCGATTACGCATCAATTACCAATCCTCTGTTTTGAGATAATAACTTATAGTAATCGATTACCCCTGATTGGAGAAAACAAAGTTCTCTACTTTATGGGAACCACATAGGATACATTTATGTGATATGATGTGATTTAATTCACTAAGTGAATTATCTTATGTTATAATACGCACTAGATATATCTATTTGATGAGATAGTTGAAATGTACACTTATCATGTTTATGAAGTGTACTAGAAAATGATTTGCTCCTTCATAAGTTAAAGTTGAGCTAGTATTGAATAATGATTTATGAAATGCTCCTTTAATTGTTAAAGTTGAGCTAGTATTGAATTAATCTGTAATGTGCTCAAAGATTAAAAGATATCAGACATGATCCTCGTACGGAGGGTGATCCTTAGATGTTATTCTCTTATGAAGGATAGCCCATTGATAGATTTGGCCATTGATGGATAATGGAAATGATCCTTGTACCTGGGGGTGATCCTAAATCCTAGATTTGATATTGGAAATGATCCTCGTACCTGAGGGTGATCCTAGATATTTAGTTGATTGAGGAGGTGACATTCCCTCTCTACTTGTGATTCTAGATTGAGGAGGAGACATGCCCTTACTAGATTTGGCCAGTGTTACTGAGATAATGATATGTAACGAAGTACTATTATGTATAGGCTGAGTGTATTGGCTTGATAAGCAGACTATCACCTAGTGATTGATGTTGTGAGGATGCGATATCCCTTCCTTACCAGGATAGTGCGAGGATATGACATTCTTTCCCTACCTATTTGATATAAAAGGGTATGAGTCCGAGGAATATGCTTAGAAAGATGGTAATTAATGAGAACTAATGAAATAATTACATATGTTTAAGCATTACCATATCATTTTGAAGATGTTGCTTGTATAAATCATAGATTTGATAATGATTATTTGTATCATGAGAAAATGTAAATATTCTAGTAATAGTAAGTTATGACTCATATTTGATATATTCTTGATGTAATATATGATTTAATATTGATGTGTTGAAGCTATATATATATACATTGGATGATTATGAGTATTGATCAATGATAATAATTGAACTTCTGCCTCGGGAAGAGAAATGATCTGCTTTGGCTTTAGCCACCCTTTCTATATGATATATTAAGTAATGATTTGATTTTCTGAAGCAGCTGAAGTTATTATGATGTCATATTTATATGTTGGAACTATTGAGAATTTCTTAGAATTTTCATCCCTTTTTTTGTTCTCTTTCCATGATAATTCTAACACGAGATCCTCCCAAAGAGTAGAAGTGAAGATGTTGATGTAGTGTAGAATTATTTACTAGTTTTGACCATTGTTTCGTTCTTATAGATATACAATGATTTGTAAATATTTTCTATGTACATATGCTTAGAAAACTTAGTTTATATTATTTAAACACTGATGTACTAGTTTGTTTGGACTATTTATATCAGTATGGATTAAACTTTTCAGATGTATAATTATTCTTGTACATATTAAGTTTCCCTCACAAGGCTCAAATATAATAATATGTTATAGTTAATTATCAAAGAATAATGATATATTAGTTGTGATGTGCCTAATCCTAATTACTCACGTATATTTCAGATATACTGTTAGTAATAGTATTGGTTCGTTACAGGAGTCGATTCACTATCAGTTCCATAATCGAGTAAGTCTTTATCTAAAAACTCTCTTTCTCCTTCATTTTCAATATGGTGATCTTCAATTGTTTTGCCTTTGACTTCCTCATTTCTAGGTTCGACTACTTGTTCTGTGTTGAGTGTCTTAGCTATCTTTCCTCTGGGAGATTCAACTTCTTCCCTAACCATATTTTTTTACCTCAGCTAACATCTTCAACATGTTTCATTTTCTGTGCGAATCTTTGATGTTGTCTTCTTCTTTTTGGTGTTCGAGTCAGCTACTGATTGGTTTCCTATTGTTGTTTCTTCGGTACATATTTATTCAAAAGCCACTTCCCTTACTCTACAATAGCTTTTGGCTTAAGAGTCCTTTGTGATCTCAGTTGCTCATCATTTATGACAGTAATTTGCAATGTGGAAATCCCTTTCTCAATATTAAATTCAGCTACAGTCCTCTTATCCTTTTGGATTGGTTGTTCATCAATGGCTAGAAAGACCAATCTATCAAAGACCTGTCCTTGACCTTGAGGTTGTTGCCAAGGTACCTGAAATTTGTCAAACACGTTGGGCTTGTGTACTATCGACTTCAATTGCTTCAATTTTGTGTTCAATTGCCCCCCAAGTTGTTTTGGCTCCACAATTGATTCTGATCATTTAGCCCTCCATTGCTTTAGCATCATCGCGTTTCCCTTTTTGTAGTTAATTAGAAGGTAAGCCAAATGATACCATATTAATAGACACTGCTGGGAAAGGATTGGTGTCCATTGTCATCTCTGCGACTCCCTTGTCAGCTAGCTTGAACCTCTCATCTTTAAGTGCCTTTTGAATTGCATTCCTGAAAACAACATAGTTGATAATAGTATGATTGTATGAATGATGCCACTTATAGCATTTCTTATTCTTAAGATCCTCGGCTGAAGGAATCTTATGTCCCTTAGGAAGCTTGATCTGCTTGTCCTTCAACAGATAGTCGAAGATCTGCTATGCTTTTGATATGTCAAATAAATACTCCTCCTTAGTCTCCTCCTTCTGGACTTCTTTGTTCTTTGAAGGCTTCAAGGTGGACAAGTGTAAGGCTTCCCTCTAAGAATCTCAACAGTTAATACATCAGTTGATGAAGCACCTATATCTCCAATTGTATCATCAGCTTCATAATCTATGATGGACACCAAATATGAACCTTTACCTCTATTAGCTCTTCTTTGTTTCATTTTCTAATATAAATTGTTAAATCCTAGCGGCTTTAGATGCCAACTGAGCCAAATTTGACCATTCTTGAATTATTAGCTTCTCTCTGAGTTGAGGATGCATATTTCCTATGATGATAGTTGCATATTCAGCCTTAGGGAACTATACATGACACCTACTCTTTATTTTCCTGAATCTCTTAATGAAATCTGCCACTAGTTCATTAACTTGCTGCTTTAAGTTCATGAGATCAACTATAGTCACCTCCGACTAAGGGCAAAAAAATCTGTCATGAAAAACCATTTCCATATCTGCCCCAATTTCGGACAGAATTTGGGGACAATGAAGAATACTAGGTGAAAGTTGTTTCAATCAATGATAAAGGAAAAAGTTGAAGTTTATGGTACTTATTTTGATTCACTTCACTGCATTGAGCAATGAACCGGCTAATACGCTCCATGGTAGATTTATCATCGTCGCCAGAAAAGGTTGAAAAATCTAGTGTCTTAAGCCCTCTCAGCAAAGGCATCATTCTATCAACCAATTCTGGATAAGGCTTTCTGTATACGGGACTATCTAAGGGTCTCAACTCCACCTCTAATGCCTTTGGATGGTATCAACAATCATGTCGTGATCAATCAGGGGCTAGGCTGGTGGCTGAGTTTATGCCAGAATTTGTGCTGGTTGTCGAGGTTGTCGAGCCTATTGTTCTTGATATAGATGATACCCAGGTTGATTGGCTGAATGTGGAATAAAATTCTATTTCTGCTTATAGCCATATCCAGGTGCGTTGCTCTAGTTTGAATTGTTGGAAATACAGGACCGGGTGCAGGTATTCCTTGTGGAATGAAAGCATTATTAGTTCCAGATTGAACATATGGTAATCCAGTATTACCTGTCACATTAGGTGGTCTTTTGGCCAAATTCACATGGCCATAATTAGGAGTCATAGCATCAAACTGATTAGGAGAATAAGGGACTTTCTGATGACTACTTGACTGATTGGGACCCTGAGCTGGTACAAATGGTTGTGCAACTAGCTGCATCACAAGTTTGGGGTTTGGTTATATCATTAATTGTTGGTGGCCAATCAGCTGCCCGTTGGATATACTCCTAGCTATGCTATTGGATGCATTGAACCCTGTTGATTAAATGACTGACTGATTAGTTGCATGCCTAATTGCACATTTAATTGTCCAACTTACAACTGATCCACCAACGGTTGCCCCTAAGTATTTTTAGGAAACTGACCTCAGTAGACAACTGATGTCTATTGAGAAGGCATTCGACTATTAGAAGATGAAGTAGTATTCTACTACCCAGTCTTTTGTTCTTGTTCCCTAGCATTCTGAACTCATTATGAACCATTGGTTTAACAATGTCTGTCAATTGCTGAGACATTTGGTATATTAAATCATTTACTCCCATGTCAATTTGTTGCCTTATGAATGAAGTTGTTATGACAGTTGGATGTTTTGACTCCAAAAGCTCTTCAATAATTGGGGTCGACTGCACAGTAGTAGCTTTAGTAACTACCTGCTATGAAGATGACATTTTCGTAGGGTTGAGAAGTAGTGCTCTGTGGAGCAGGAGTTTCAAAACCTTTTCGTTTGCCATTCTTCTTGTTTTGTAGTCAATGGTTGATCCATTTCTCCTATAGTCTTACTAGATCGCAAGTGCATACACCAGCTATGATCGTGACCTGGAGAAGGAAATTTTCCTGCACTATTCTCCATAGTCCCACCAGAAGTGCCAAAATATGTTTGTTGAAAAATATATTGCCTTCAATTGTGCCTCAACTGCTTCTGCAAACCTTTGATTCCCAATAAACCAAGCGAAAATTCTAAGAAAGGGATTTTGTTCCTCAATTATAGGTTCCTAGGAAGACTATAGAAAACTCCTAGCTAGAAAATAGCCCATGAAACCTCTACTACTACAACTAACAATTTGCAAATGTTGATGAAAACAAAATGAAATTGAACTAAACTGCTAAAGTAAATAGATTAAAGTAAAGAACAAAACTGCAAGTCACGCAAACAGAGGTAATTGTAAGCAATGAAAGAACGAGGAACTGCTGGAGAATGAGTTTATATTGATTTGATGGGTTGAATGTGTCTCTTTTTGCAATTGAACTCTTCATATTTATACACCAAAAGTTACATCATTAATGGACTGTTACATTATCTGCCACGTCCTAAAATGGTTCCTATTTTCATGCTAAGTGGCTAACAACATAAGTATTCATTAACTACCTAACTCGCAGCTGGTTGTACATTAACATGTCGTCAAACAATGCACCATCCAACTGCAAGAGTACTTGCTTCACAAATTTTAGGGTAGCAACAAAACAACTTCATGCTTATGGCAATCTATTCTTAACCGTTCATAATAGCTCCAAATCCTTCTGTCATATCAATCTTATTTTCATGGGATTTTATATCAATGCAATTAACCATGCGCTTAAGGCTTCCAATCAGTTCACATATTCTGGGCTTAGTTATGTAACCTCTAAGCCCATGAATTTGATCCAAATCTAGCCCATAAAACCCCTCTGTTAGCAGCTTGAAAATATTCCTTTGACTAATTGTTCAACCTCTATTGTCCTCCATCTTCGGCTAATCGTTAACTTTGACTGGCCTTCAATATTGGCTATGCTAGTCGAATTCATTTTTTGGTGTTAATATGTGGGCTTATCCATTTAAAACCCATAGATGGAATGCCAAGATCTCTCATTCCTTAAGGGAAGGAAATTGTGTGGAAGACTGGCTAGAGAATCATTCCCAAAGCTATGACTTGGGTGTGCATATGTTCGACAAACCTCTTTATGGATGTGGTAGTTTATGTTTGGATCTTGTTGGAGTGTATCTGTTTCTTGAGGGCCGTTTTAGCTCCTCCCTTAAAACCAAAAGATTACTATTTTGAATAATTCAATTTCAAAAAATATTTTAAATAAGAGTTTCTACATGTAGATAATTAGAAAATTGAAGATTAATTTTAATATTTTATTATATGTGATTATTTTAATTTAATAATTTCTTTTCTTATAAATTTGTTATGTTAGTTATTATTTTGGATGAATTAAGTTCTTAAAATATATTTAAAAAAAAAACTTTAGATAAATAGATTGTCTAAATTAATTTAAATTTTGTTTTATGTTATTACTTTTATTTAGCAAGTTTTTATCAATACTTTCACTCTATCCATTTAATAATAATAATAATAATAATAATAATAATAATAAATATAATATAATATAATATAATATAATATATAATATAAAAAAAAATACTATCTATAAATTTATGCATTTAATGGCATTGAAATTGTTTCACAAGGAAAATTTAACATCAACAACAACAACAATTATTATTATTCTTGTTGTTGTTGTAGTATGATATGTTATTATTTTAGACTAAAATTCAAAGAACCCCCTCCAACTATAGGTCATTTGCATAAAACCCCTCTGTAATTTAAAACTCAACAATTTGACTCTATAAATTTATCAAATTGTGTAATATAGTGTAAAATTAACCCTTTGTGCATGTGTAAAAAACCTCTTATAGGAGGTCAATATAGACGGTTTGATAAGTTAAAAGAATCAAGTTGTTGAGTTTTAAACCATATTAAATTTTTTTAAAACTAACCAATAGTTGAAGGGGGTTTCTTGCATTTTAACCATCATTTTATTTAACAATTTCTTTTTTTTTATAAAGTTGTTATGTTTAATTATTATTTTGGATGAGTTAAGTTCATAAAATAAATTTTTAAATAAAATCTTCAAATGTACATAAATTGAATGTTCAAAATTAATTTTAATTTTGTTATATGTTATTACTTTAGTTTAATAATTTTGTTATCGATACTTTCATTCTATACATTTAATGGTATCGTTAATTGCTACTCATAATAACTTTTAACAACAATAATAATAATATAATGTCAATAACTCTACATTTAATGGCATTAATCATTGCTTCTCAAGGCAATAATAATAATAATAATAATAATAATAATAATAATAATAATAATAATAATAATAGATAGATAGAATGTTAAAAGCATCCATGACTAATTTTAATGAATGATTATCCAATCCATTAATTTATTTTAATAGATAAGATAAATAAGTATTCAACTCATTCATTAAAAATTATATTTTATTTGATAAAATAACTAACTTTGTCTAATTGGCGGAAGATCATTGGGGCTGACGGGTGCAGCTCCCCCCACAATTTTTGTACCCTATGATAGATAGACTTATCTTTTTTATATTCAATATATAAAATAATCTTTATATGATTCTATCAATGAAGATTATATCAGTAATTACATGTAAAAATAATAAATTATGACAAGTCACAACTCTGAGGGTCCCAATGATTAAGTAAAATTAATAATTTTTCTATGCATTAAGTTTGCCAAAATTGTCACACATTTCTAAATTTGAGGCATTTAATATGCAAATTATGAAATATGAGAAACTGATTTCTAAGCAGTAAAGCGATAATTTGGTTTTGGCCAATTTACATAGGCTTCTTAAATTGCCTTTTGCAAAGAGGGTGCGTTAGTGCTCTTCTTATATTGTTTTAATTATTTTTATGCTCATTGATCAACAATCTTTTATTATTGAAATGCATTTTATTACGGATCTTTCTTTTATTATAACTTTATAATGATATATCTATTATTTAGAAAGGTAAAGGACAATGTTATACCTCTTCTTTTTCTTCAATTTCATTTTTTAAAAAAATTTCCCAGCCATTTGGTAATAAGAAACCTTCGTTGAATTGAAATTCTACCTATGATTAGGCCCAAAAATAAGTAATTTGCTAATAATTCTCTCTTCCCCCAAATTTAAGTTGAAGTTCCACCACCACTCTCTTTCTTTCTCTCATAAATTGATCAAGGTTTCTAAAATTGATGCATCTAGATTCTCATTTGCCAAATACATTTCATTTTTTGTCTTTGCAATTCTCTCAACTAGATACATCTAGACTCTTCTTGTGTCCAAATATATTTCATTCTCTAAATCTTATGGATATTCAATAATATTTTATTCGGTTCATTAGCCATCCATAAACTAAAACTAATCTAATTAATTAAATATATTATTATAATTGAAAGGATTGAATTAGGTTTAGATGTGGATGGATTAGATGGATGGTGGATTTATGGATCCAATTGCCATGCTTAATTTGGAGCTATGAACAACCAAAGAAATTGTTGAAGAAATCCAACTACACTAGTCCTCTCATCATATAAATCACCCAACTTAGCTAAGTGAATTTACTATTTTAGGATGTAGGATTCCACAAATTATAAAAATATGTGTTACTAATAAAAACACAACAAATAACATGCACGTGGTACAATTTATATATTTAGCAATAGCCAAATATACAAGTGCACAAACACACAAAAGAAAAAAGAGTGTAGAAATAACCAAATTTACTTGTCCTATGATAAGGGGTAAAAATGATGCAAGAAGTCCAGTCAAGTGTAGACTTCCTCCACCTTTAACTAAATTACCTTAGAATAAAGGATGACAATAATAGTAAATAATGGAAATTTACATGAAATAGGGCTTATACTTCAACTAAATTAACTCAAAATGCAATACACAAAATAACAAAGAGTAGTGATATATCCACAAATTAATTACAAGTATATAAACCAGAATTGATATCATAAAGTTTAAACCTAATTAACTAGAATATAATCGCCCACAAAGAGAGATATATCCTTCAATAAATCATTAGTATATATAGTTATAAAAGAAAAATATTTATATTACATATCATATTTGTTATCATTAGTTGTAATATCTCTTCTAGATATCATATTTCTTCTATACTTTTTGAATCATAAGTTAGAACGTATGTAGAAAAGAAAAGCTCTGTGAAAGAGTTTTTTCAAATGTTATCTGCCAAATGAATCTTAAGTTATTGGGTAATGTAAATCTTTATCATGAATCACTACTTGTGGATTAGACAAAAAATTTCAAAATAAAACTAGCATAAACAAGAGTTACATGCACACAAAAAAAAAAAAGTTCTCTTAAAAGCTTTCAACATACGATATCTTCTCATAATAAGAAAAAACTTTTAATAAAAATCATAATCTTATTCAAAACAATAGAGTGATATGTATTTTTTACTTTTTTCATTCTATTTCATTGTAAACTATTTTATTATGAATCACTCTATTCCATCCGCTTAGGGTTTGTTTATTTTACCTTTTGCACGATGCAAAAGTTGTCTTGAAAGAAGTAAAAAAAGTTTTTACTTCCTATAAAAGTGCCTTGTATTATGTGTTTTCTCTTTTTCCTTCTATCAAAAGTTAAAACAAACACTTTCAAAAACTCTTAAACTTTAATAGTACTTGCTTAGAAAACTTGACAAGAATAAGAGATATCGTTGAGATAGAATTAGGATAATTTTGTGACTACATAAAGATTGGATATTTAATTAGATAATATCTAACATTCTTTGGATCGGAAGTCCACATGTCAATGATAATTGAATTTGACTTCCATTTTTATCTAGTGCCTTCATTGATTTGAGTTTTTCATCCTTATATATTTGCATGATATCTTATTGTTGTTGTTGTTATTGTTGTTATAAGACACTTAAACAAAGGTTGTAAAACTAGAGATAAACTTACTCATTCCAATATGATCAACTATATTCAGTGGATACTCATGCATAATTATCATCTTGTAAAGACAATTTCTTGAAATGTCTTGATCAAAGGAAATAAAATCTCCATTTTTTCCCTTGTTTTGCATAACAATTAACTATAATTGACTATCTTGAGCTATATATAATTTGTCTAATTCTCTTACAGTAGAGATACATTTTTTTTTAACTTAGTTACAAAAGAGGTCTTTTCCCTGGTTAGGACAGGGGGGTAAACTAAAGTGATGGCAAAACGATTTGAATTTGGGATTATGTAGTCCCGAAAGGGACTTAGTGTCAATTGAGTTAAAGCTAATGTCTTGCTTCCATTTCTTAGGTTTGCTCTCAATACACTACGATAATGATAATATATTTCCTTTCATTCATTATCTAATATAATTCTTTGGAATGTTTTCAAAAAACACTTTCCACGCTACTTTTTATTGTCATATTTCTCCTTCAGTTGCTTCTAACTATCTACTAGTATTGTAACATATGCTATTTCTTGATTCTCTTCAACGAGATTTGAGCTTCACACGGGAAAGGATCCTCTTATGTGAAATTTTCATATGACATTGTCATGTGAATAGAGAGATAGACACAAAGACTTAAATAGTGAGATCCTCTTAAAATTTGTGAGATTCTATGTTAAAATTTTTGTGTGTATCTCTCTATCTTCATGTGAAATTTTATATGAAAGTATCTATTCCCGTTTCCTATTGCGTAGGAATAGGATTATGGGAAGTGACATTATAAGTTGGCAAAATGGCAATATTAGAAAGTAACAATGATATCATCTTCTATTAGGAAACAAATTTATAGTATGACTATACAATTATCAAATTACTACAAAACTTGCTTATTACATATTACTTTCAAGTTACAAGCTGTGCTCAAAGTGGTAGGAGGCATTAATAGGATATAACTTGTTTTCCTAATGACAATCATCATTCTAACAACACTTACTTATCATAACCTGAACAAGATCACCAATTCAATTACTTTAGTTAGTGTAATTTATATTCAATATTGAGTTGTCACCATGGGATAAACTATGGCCATACTATGATATATGGTTGGGATACGTAAGTTATTACCATCCAACTTAGTTCTTTTTTATGTTGAGAATTGTGGGATAAATTCTTGAAACTAGGATGCCTTTTATCGCTTGATTCGCAATTCAAAAATGTAAAATTCTATAATTTCAAAATAAGAAGAAAGAATAAGGAAATTGTCACTTTGATAAAATAGACAATTTTTCTTGATGAATATGTAATTAACAAAAGAAAATTATTTTCTATAAGGCTACTAATACTTAAGGGCTTGAAAGTGTCTTGGGAAATAATGACTAGCCAACTATAAACAACAAGTAGCATAACGTAAAATTAATAACATCTTTTCTCTTATGCAATAATACTACACCAAATGACACATCATTTTAACACTATGAACTTTTGCTCATATCTCTATTTTTGTTAGTGTTGCTAGCATAAATGTGTTAGTAGTATTAAAAATCAAACTAATCCAATCAAAATTGAAAAATCGAGTCAAAAAATTAAAAATTGAATCAATCAAAAAATTAAAAAAAATTAAAAAATTTAATTGGATTGGATCAAGTTTCAAATCCAAATTTGAAAATCGATCTAATCCAAATTGAATCGAAATTTTATTTTTATTTTTTAAAAATAATATTTTACCTAAGAAATTTCTATGTAACCTAAACTTATTTTAAACTTTCTACTATTCCCCAAATCAAACTTAATTATCTCTCTTGAATTTAAACATTTATTGTAGGATTAACAATTAGTTTAGACTTATATTTATAATTTAGATTTATATTTTGATGAAATAATTTGAACTTATTTTTGTTGTTCTTTGATGAATTAGTTTAAACATATTTTAATGAATTTGAATTTTCATATTTTGATTAATTTGATAAATTTATGTATAAACAATTATAACAAAAAATGAAAAAAATCGATCTAATCTAAATCGATTTAAATTGGATTGGATTTACATTTTGAACAAAATCGATCAAATGATAAAATAAGAAAATCGATTATATTGGATTAGATGATTTTTTCCCTCAAAACTGATCCAATCGAATCCACAAACACTCCTAGTCGTTATAAAAATGAAATGATGAAAGAAACCACAAGACAAGTTACATTTAATCTCTCAAGCTCCTTGAGAAATCTATTATAGTTGTTGTGCAATAATTGTAAATAATTATAGCTTAATAGTAATCAATTAATTAGAAGCACAAAGCCATTAAAATTATTATGATGAATGTCGTAACTCAAAGATGTGACATGTAGTTAAAGAATGTAGTTCAAGAATCTTAAAATCCCTAGAACCTACATATTCTTGAATCAATGATCATGCACCATTAATTTTAGAATCCCTAGACTCTGCATGATTTCCTACAAGCAAAAACTAGTAATCAATGGATATTACTTCATCTATTAATCAAAGTTTAAAAATGGAGCCAACCAATTCTTGTTAGATTAAATCTCATAATTTTTTGGCAAATATTGAACCTCTAAACCTTTTGATAGGGTGCGGTGGTTTGTTGAAGTGTGTACCAATTAAGTTGTTTGACTTAAATAGGAAATGATAAAGGGAAAGATTAACTGCGCTTTAGTTGAAAAAGGATGGCAATAATCACTATTACTGAGGTTGATTTGTTAATAAGAAAGGAAAAGATAGCCAAAAGTAGTAAAATTAGATTGGAGATGCTTCATATACATATATACAAAACATTATGTTTTATTTAATTATATTCATTCATAATACAAATGCGGGGCAAATGAGGATTGGTATTAAAAGTACACTCTATAGATAGACAACTCTAACCCTATCTAAGACTCATTGGATGGGTGGAGCACCTATGACTCAGGAAAAAATTGCCAAGCCTAATCAAAACCTATATATTAGCAAAAAATGTAGGTCCGAATGAAACAAATTACATTAAATAACATTAAAAGCATAATTTTGTTAGCAAAACCTTGTTGCTTAGTTTTGGTTATGAAGACATATGACAAAATGAGAGAAAACAAAAGCTTATATAAAACATCAAAAAAGGAAAGACTATCATGATAAGGAGTTTCCTGTGCTTAGCACAACTAAGCTCATTTAACACCTTTGCGAAGTTTTAAATTCAAAATGAATCTTGAACATGTAACATGTCAGTAATATGGATTAATATTTTTTTTTCTATATTTAGTATATTTAGTTCTAGTTTTGTAGGTGACCAAGGAGCCTTTTTGTTACTAGTCATAAATTCTTTGATTATTTTGTTATTATAATGTGTGCTACAATTATAAAATGGAGGTTCTCTTAAATCCAATAGTAATAATTCTAATAGAACAATGCAAAATCAATAGTATCAAAATAATTCCAACATTATTAAAACCATACCATAGAAATGAAATTATCCCAAATAATGCAAAAATAAAAAGTTTGGCTAGTAATCAAGTACAAAAGTTCCGACCCAAACAACCTTAATAACCTTCATTTAAAAACATTAAAAAAATTGTGAACTATAACTTGAAACCTTGAATAAGAATTACAAACTCAAACTCATTTCTCCTTCTTTATTATCTTTAAGGCCTTTAAAGTGGATTACCCAACATCATTTAGGTCTACAAATTGTTAGCGTTTGAGATCTAGATATGATAGAAAAGAAGCAGGAACACCTTGAAGAAGATGACACCTATAGAAAAGGGGAATGGAAAATATGTATGAAGAATTTGGAGCTATCTTCAATATAAAATGCTAGCACATGTAATGGCTTGTGAAAATGAATTCCATCTTTTGTACCCTCCCAAAAAAAAGAAGAATGAATCCCTACCATTAAAGTTAATTTTACACCTGATATGCTCACTCTCAATGGTAAGAGGTTACGACAAGAAGGATTGGCTAAGATATTTGGCTTTAACATCCCTTATTATAAGTTATTAGGTTAAAATGAAACTTTTTTTTTTGTTTGGATGCAATAGAGAAGAACAAACCATGCTTAAGCTTTATAAACACAACACTAGCACTACTAGCAAATAGCAGATGGCCAAGACCACAAGAGTGTTGGAAATAACAAAGTCGATTTTTTGGAAAAAAATAAAGTGCTCATAATTTCAAGATTTATTTGTTTACTTATAGTTTCATGATTCATGTATCTACTAAGTTAATTGTATCTTTATTTTTAAATAAATCACCTAAAATTTATTCTTTATTAGTTTCAAGGTTAGCTTAATTGAATCAAGTTTAGAATTATCTATGGAGCCTATAAATATGTATCTAGTTCATGAGCAAGAGTAGCCAGATGAAGTAATTCAGATTAAGATCATAAGTCTTTTCTTCATACTTTTTTCTTGTTCACATCTTTTGGTGTTTTATTTTGTGATTGTTTATCTTCATACTTAGGTTGTCAATCTTAGGCTAATGTGACTTAGTTTACATTATCATTTCTTTACAAAGAGGAGTGGAAAGTGCCACTAATGAAACCTAACCACAAGCTCAAAATTTTGCCAAGAAATTTGCGCAATTGTTAGACTCTAAAAGAACAAGATTCAAAGTTATCTGCATATGATTCTAAAGACCTCTCCTAACCTTTTCAATGATAGTCTCAAAGATGTGGAAGGAACAACCACCTTTCTTGATTAGACAATTTGCATTTAGAGAATCAGTCTCACACAATATTATTATAACCAAATTCCTAAGCAAAGTGAAGACCATACTTGATTACTAAGAGTTTGACAACAAGATTTGTTGTGTCCAACAAGGCCACCAAAACCAAGTAGCCTAGCCCCATGCCCAAGAAGAAAACATTTGATACTAGCCTTACTTTGGTTGCCATAGGAGTTGTCATAAATATTTACTTTAATCAAAACTAGAAAAAGTGAATATGAAAATTTCTTAATTAAAAGTAATCATTGGATGCGGAAAATTAATAAAATAAGATTAATTTTTAAAATAAGCTTGATATTCTTCACTATTAGTTTGACATTAAGATTTGTTGTGTGTCCATCATGGCCAATGAAACAAAGTAGCCAAGCCTCATGCCCACAAAGAAGACCTTCGATACTAGCCTTATTTCGATTGTCATTGGAGCTGTCATAAATATTTTGTTTAACCCAAAACTAGGAATGTGAATATGAAAAATTGATTTAAAGTATTCGTGGGATGTAAAAAATTGAGAAAATAAGATTATTTCTTAAAATTAAAATTGATACTCTTACTTAAACAAGGATATTGATTTGAAAAATTCAAGACAACTATAACTATTTTTCCATTTTTTTTTTTAATAATCAGTCAAAGTATTTATTTGGCAATAAATTTTTTTCATAATTTCAAAATATTATTTCAACTAAATGCATATTGATTGTATAGCATATCAAACACATTTAATATCCTAATTTCAATGTAAATAACTTACTTTTGATTGAATAGAGAGGTAATTAATTTATATGCAAGTTAGTTGATTTTACAATAAGAATTCCCACTTTATAAATTATATATCTTATATATTATTAGGTATATTAAGGTATTGACTAGTTATCAATTCATATTTTTTAAGATAAAAAATAAATAATGATGAAAATTATTTGACTCTTCTTTTTGCACTTATTTTTAAATACTTAAATAAGTAATAAGATGTATTTATAATATTATATTTTTTATATTTATCATTAAATCTTTAAATAAATAATAAGATGTAATTATAATTTTATCCTAATTTATATAATCTTTAAATTTTTAAATGTTTAATTTATAATGAAATTTTTGAAAAACCAAAAATTAGACATCAAAGCACGGTCTACTAAAATATAATGATTGATATATGTTTACTTATTTATTTTAGATATAAATTCACTTTAAAAGAATTTTTTTGTATATATATATATGTATTTTTTTACAACTAAGAAGAATTATCACATTAATAAAAGCTGAACGACACTTGCAAATTAAATAAAAATATTAGATCCAATAAGAGAAAGAAACAAATATACTATACACTCTAAATTTTAAATATGGAAGAAAATTTTGCTTCTTACTAAAAAATTATTGATAACTATCATTTTTTCTATCTGAGTTTAATACAATGTTACAATTTTATAATTGCATCTCATCTCCTTGTAAAATAGATCTAAATATCTCTTTTAACTACTGTGAAACAAAAAGAGACACAAAAAAAACTCATAAAACTCATTCAAAATAAAAGGAAGAAAAGGCACATAAAAAAGATAAATAAACGACCATAAAAGTAATTTAGACTTAACATATCTAAGTAAATTATTGAAAAAAGCATAAAAATATAAATCATCAATCAATTAATTAATTAATGTAATATAATATAATAATAATATTAATACCAATAATTAATAATTAATAAAAAGATACATAACTTAAAAATTTGTTAAGTATCGATCCTATGTGACAAGTAAAGTTCTAATTTTTTGTCATATATCAAATATGTCATCTATTTTAATGCCATGTATTTTTGTAAAAAAAAAAAATTATATGATAACATAACGTTGAGATGTCTACACACGTGGACAATATATATATAAACACTAAAAAATAAATAACTAAATCAAAAATCATTTAGCAAACAAAGAACCAAAAAAAGAATAACTAGAAACCATCCAAGAAATTAACCAAAAAAAAAAACCATCAAGAAAGAACTAAATATGCAAATTGAATGAATTGATTTTTAAAAATGTTGAATTACTGTAACAAGTGAGTCTTTATAATGGAAAAAAAGAATAATCATTTAGAACACTCTCTCTTATATTATTTTAATTTTATATGTTATATCATATCTTATCATTTATAAACTTTGTTATATCAACATAACTATATCATGTTATATTTATATCACATATTAATTAATATTTATACTATCTTGCAAAATAGATTATAATTTAAAATACTATCATTTCTTTTTTTTATATATATAATTTCACATTATATTTAAATTTAAATATTCAATATAATCATTTTAGATATAATTATCTTTTTAATATTCAATTCAATTAAAACAAATGAATTTTTTAAGTTCTTGCTATTTTTTATGTGTTTGTATATTTTTTAATTATAATTAAATTTAAAAATAACTCTTTATTTATAATAAATTTATTTTAATTCATATTTTAATATAATTTTTTAAAATATTTTATTTTATTATTTTACATTATTTTTAATTTTAATATTATTTCATACATGTCACACGATAAAAGATAGCATAAAGAAAAAGACAGTAAGTCATGTTTAAGCGTATATTTGATTGCTCCCCAAATTCCAGTACTGCCCCTGCCCCTCTACTTCTAAAGGCTAAAGCTGTCCTTTCACAAACCACGATCGCTATATATTACGTGTCATAAATATATCCCTTCTCTATCTGCTTTTTAGACGTGAGACACAAGAAAAACGCTCTTTGGAGGGAGTCATCGAACTGCGCGCTCATCAATCCCACCCGTCCGTTTTTCAATCAAACGGCTCTCATCACTCTCCGAAACCAAAAAAAAAAAGTGACACTCTCTCTCTCTCACTTACCCTTTCCCTTTCCCTCAGCGGTTTTAATCATAAACCCTAGCCGAAACTGTAACTCACTAACAACACAGACACACACTCTCACTTTCTCTCTCTTCTGAACGCGCGCTCTCTTTCCCGCTCTCTCTCTCTCTCTCTCTCTCTGTCTTCGATCTGTTTCTCTCTCTTCCTTCCTCCTAAGCAGATCTCACCCTTCGCGATTCCTCGCTTTTGAATCTTTTGATTTCGTTCAAGGTTCGGTTTTTAAGAATCTTCTCTTTCTCTGTTGTATCGTGATTTTGTTTTTTGGTTTTTTTTTTGGCTCTTTTTTTCTATATCGAACGCGATCGTTGTTCGATTTTCTCTTCTATGGCGTTTTCTTCGCTTTAGTAGTAGTACCACTACCAACCATGGGTTCACCTTCCCGGTCCTGATTCTCTCCGTGGAAAAGAAAACAAAAAAACCGGGTCAAGGTCGGTTTTCTCTGGGCTCGGTTTTTGTTTCCGTCGGTTTCAGTGGAAGCTGCGTTTTGTTCTTCTTTGTGGGGTCTGAGTTTCTGGTTTTCGACTCTGTGCTGAGTCAACTCGGTGACTCAGTCGAGGAACGAGGAATCAAGTCTTGCGGTGCGGCGTCGTTTGGTTCTTCTTTTCCTGGGCCTGAGTTTTGGTTTTTGACTCGGTGTTGAGTCAACTCGGTGACTCAGTCAAGGAACAAGAAATCTCCGAGTCTTGCGTTGCGCCGTCGTTTGGTTCTTCTTTTCGGGTCTGAATTTTGGTTTTCGACTCGGTGCGCAGTCAATTCGGTGACGAAGTTGAGAATCGAGCGAGAAATCGAGCTTGCGGTGGTGGTACGGCATCGTTTCGGGATGCCGGCGGCTGGAATGAGACGGACCACGAGGGTTTTCGGGGTGGTGATGAAGGGAGCCGACTCGGCCCGGGTTCTGCGGTCGGGTCGGCGCCTGTGGCCAGAATCCGGCGAGCAGAAGACCAAGAGAGGGAACGAAGCGGACGATTGGTCCAAGCCACCGCAGCCGCCTGCAAAGACAGCCGCCACAAAAGGCCCCGATGCTGTGGCCCGCAGCACGGTCACCACCGCGAAAACAAAGCGAGAAGAAGCTAGGATAGTTGACGCCAGAAATGATGACGTGGCAATGACGAGGCACCGGAAAAAGGGTCGGTCTTTGAGGGAAGAAGTGAATGATGGGGTTGATAGAAGGTTTGGCATTGTATATAGTAGAAAGAGGAAGAGGTTGGGTGCTGAAAGTTCAGAACTTTCTGGAAAGAAAGGAAGGCGAATGGGTCAAGAGGAAGTGGAAGAAGAAGAAAGTGGTAGCCGCAGTGTGCTTACGGTTGTTGTGAAGCCCTGTGGTGGTTGGTTTTCGTGTTTGTTGTTTTTGGTGTTGAGGTACATGACAAGGGTCAGAGTCACACTGGAGGAGATCTCGGCCTTCGTTCTATCTGAGCCAATCTGTGGTGCTTTTGCATCAGGGGGCATGCAGTTCCTGCAGGTAAAATGGTTTGTCTTTGTGCTTTTTAATTTATGATCTGCGTTACTCTTCATATGCATAATAATTGCTAATATGGCATTTCGTGTTTGCCAAACCTGTGGTTTTAGATTTATTCTTGCATGTTAGTAATGTTAGGGGTGGCAAAATTATGTCCAACCATACATAAATTCATACCAATCCATTCAATCATTTGTGGAACTTGATCAATAGGGTTGTGGGGTGCAAAATATACATTTTTAGGGAATTTCGGGGTGCTGTGGTCCCCCTGCACTACAATGTGTTGTAGTTCGGCCACTACATCCAGTTATAGATTGGTTTTTAATAGACTGGATTTACTAAATCCAATCTAAATACTGTATGGATAATTCATAATTGATTATCCACTGGATATCCACCCTACCCTAATTATCACTGTGTTTCCTTCAGCATCTCTCTTTAATGTAGAATGGAGTCAAGCCTCGATAATCAGTGTCTGCTTAAATCTGTTGATAAAATCATCTGCCTTCGTGTCCACTCCTTTGTCTTCCCGAAACACTGTTGTTTCACCCTTACTCTCACTTCTTGCTGTTGCCCCTTTCTCGCAGTTCCTTGAACATGGCTTTTCCAGCATCCCCACAGCCGACTCCATGTGTGTTTCAGCCTGCTTCTCTCCACCAAATCCCCAAGTCCTTGACTTGAATTGTTATTGGCTATCTCGGGTTCTTTCTCTGCCTTTATTGAGAAGTTCACTAACTAATGCCTGGCTGATTGCACTGGGTTCAGCAAATGTTGGTTCATATTCGGTTTTCCCTACTCTCTTATGAACAGATGAAAGCTTGGAGCTTCTATTTACCTAAATAATAAAATAGAAAAAAGAGATAAAAAGATAAAAGATTTACTAAAGAAGTAAAGATAAAAAAAAATATTCCGACCCATTATGTAATAATTATAATCAGGCTTGTCAATAGCAGCTGGAGCAGTGCTCCCCAACTCTTAGATGCTTGTGGTGGCATTTCGGTGACAGCCAGGAGTAGCAGCCATGCTCCACAAATGCTGTATGGGAGCAAAATTCCTTAAATTAACCTTACTAAAGCCCTCCTGGCTGCTTGAAATTAAGTCTATGTTTAGGGTTTTCATCAAGTCTTCAACGCAGGCAGTGCAGCCAACCATCCCTCTTAGGGTTTTCATCTTCATTCGCATTATCCATCTCTGTTTGAGTAGCAGCCATGCTCCACAAACGCTGTATGGGAGCAAAATTCCTTAAATTAACCTTACTAAAGTCCTCCTGGCTGCTTGAAATTAAGTCTCTGTTTAGGGTTTTCATCAAGTCTTCAATGCAGGCAGCGCAGCCAACCATCCCTCTTCTTAGGGTTTTCATCTTCATTCGCATGATCCATCTCTGTTTCGCACTCAACCAGCCTCGTCCATGACTCATAACATTTTCACACTAGCCACTTTTTGTTTTGCACTCACACAGCAGCTTTTACCAATTTTTTCCTCTCTGTTTTTTGTTGCTGTTGTCTTTCTATCTTCCGATCCAAGTCCACGTAGACAGATTGTTTAGAAGGAAATGACATCAGTATACCTTGTTTTTTTGGCAATTTACATTATTGTCTTTTTGCTTTTTGGTAATTGACATTATTGTACCTTTTTATGGTAATTTACATCACTGTCATTTTTGTTTTTGGCAATAGACATTGTTTTACTTTTTTTCTTTTGATAATTTACTTTACTGTCAATTTGTTTTTGGTAATTGACGTCACTGTCTAATAACTGTCTTTCTTTTATACTTAGTTATGCTTGTTAGACTTATATTTTTGGTATTTTAAGTTTTTTTTTAATAACACTTTGACTAAGATCATTGATAAATGCATCTTAAATTTTGAGTGTTGAAACTTTATTTATTTTTTATTTGTTGATGGTAGATAGTTATGTATTAGGATTATTAATTATGCATGTTTAACAAATATTGTTTTTTCATTATGGGCGCCATGTAGCAGCCATGTGCCACTATAGCCTTTTCGCTGGTGCCTGCACTGTGCTGTGTTGCACCATTAACTACTTTGGTTATAGTTCTTTTTTCACATTGTTTAAAAAATGAATAAATAATATAATTAACAATGGATGGGTTGGATATCCCGCCCATTAAAATGGATTATCAATTTGGGTTGGATATCCATCCATTCATTGTGTCATGGAAGGATTGTATATTTTTTAATATTTTTTAGCGGATCTTAAATGAATCAATGGTCTATTTTTGACCCATCCATTATAATCCTATCGAAAATCCATCTGATCCATCTCTTGGTACCCTTAGTAATTAGTAATAAATGGATGGAAACTGGGAAATACATATACTATTTTTTCTTGTAAGTTTGGTAGAAAAATAAAAGACGTGATGCGGTCCCTTTTTCTTTTTGTGAAAAAAAATTATTCTTGGCCACTGTTTTTATTTTGCTCCATGAGCTAATGTTATTTCTGATTTTTATCATGTTTTCAGGGTCCTCCTACTGCCAATGTTGGAATATGCCAGTTTTTTGGGATCTCACAGTTCATGCCATTGTTCTGTGTGGACTTTTCTGCTCTTCCTCTTTATTTTGAGTATCTGCATTCTGCGATGCTTTTAAAATCAATGTTTAGGACATTTTTTCTTGTACATAATCCGATAAATGTGCATAGTGATGTTGAGGATGTTGAGCTGGAAATTAATTTCCCAGAATTCCAGAATGAACGGCAGATTTCATGTGATGCCTTCAAGAGAGAACCTTCTGAGAATGGAACTGTTACACCTGATGTTATTGAAACGAATGACAGTTTATCCTTGCATTCCTCTTTCAATGGTTCCAGGTTAGCTGGTCGGAACAGACAATATAGAACTAGAGGCATTCAGGGGAGGAGAAGTTCACTCAGGAAAAGGAAAGCTCGAAATCCTTCAATGGTGAGTTTACGCAAAAGTAATGGGGCAGTAGCTTCTGATTTAATTGGTGGTAGGAAAAGCAATATCCCA
The DNA here is from genome assembly GCA_029884605.1 of Ormosia emarginata. Lineage (NCBI taxonomy): Eukaryota > Viridiplantae > Streptophyta > Magnoliopsida > Fabales > Fabaceae > Ormosia > Ormosia emarginata. The sequence goes on along the minus strand of JAQQTP010000077.1, from coordinate 22,283,846 downwards.
TTATCTGGTGTGGCATCTAGCAAGAAACTTAGAAGTTTGGCTAACAGTTGCACCATTGGAAGCTTGAAAGAAGCAAATTCTACTGTGGTGGATTCAACAGAAGGACTGGATTCATCTCTCTGTTCTGCAAACTTATTGGTTACAGAGTCAAACCAATGTTACAGGGTAGAGGGAGCAATTGTCACTTTAGAAATGTCTGCTTCAAGAGAATGGCTTCTCTCTGTAAAGAAAGATGGATTGACAAGATGCACTTTCAAAGCAGAAAAAGTGATGAGACCCTGTTCTTCCAATCGGTTCACCCATGTGATATTGTTTTCATTGGACAATGGATGGAAGCTGGAGTTTGCTAATCGCCAGGATTGGGTTGTCTTTAAATACCTTTATAAGGAGTGTTCTGATCGCAATATCCCTGCTTCTGTCACGAAATTTATTCCAGTACCAGGCGTACGTGAGGTCCCTTCCTATGCAGACAGTAACAGTGTTCCCTTTCACAGACCAGATACTTATATATCTGCAAATGATGATGAGTTATCTAGAGCAATGACAAGGAGAACTGCGAATTATGACATGGATTCTGAAGATGAGGAATGGCTGAGCAAGTTCAATAATGAGTTTCAAGAACATGTTTCAGAGGATATTTTTGAGTTTATTATTGATGCTTTGGAGAAGATTTATTATTGTAATCCAGATTATTCTTTTGATGAAAAATCTGCAGCTAATGGTTGTCAGGATCTGGGTAGCAAGGAAGTTGTAGAATCTGTATGTAGTTATTGGATAAGAAAACGGAAGCAAAAACGTTCTTTTCTACTTAGGGTTTTCCAGGTAAATTTTCCATGTTTTAGATATTGCATTGTGTGTGTGGAGTATGTTAATTCTAGATTGCTAGTTTGTGTGGTATATAATATATTTACCTTTTAAAAGTATTGTGTTGTCTATGCACAATATGATACTTCTTGGTTGTCTTTTCATCTTGCAGTCAGAAAATATAGAAGATTTAGGACCTTTGGCAAAACAGGGTTTTCCAAATATTTTCTTGTATGAATATATTAGAAATCTGGATGTGTAGATGGATTATAGTTAATATATATTGTTCGTCTATTAGCCTGTGTTTGTGCTAATATGGGTTTGAGCCTCCTTTGTTTCATGAGTCTGTTGGTACCCTTGCTTCATATGGAGTTCAGTTTCATATATGCTTGCTAATATAGGCAAATGGGTTGCTAATCATTTAAACAAATATGTCAATTCTGTAAAAATTTGCTCCTTGTGAAAATCAGAACCATTACCGGTCCAAATTGATGGAATTTATATGTATATTCTTACTATTTATAGCAGTAAAAAATATCTATGAAGTCAATGAGTATGAAAAAAATTTCTTGAGCAATGATTGCTATTTGGTTTAGGGATCTTTTTTAATTGATGTTCATAACAAAAGTACAGTAAATTATAAGTCTAGTGGTTAGGGAATTTTGCATGAATTAACCTCATGCCATTCTGCTCCTTAGAAAATCGAGAAGGAAATATTGTAAGACTTCTGAATCTCATTTTCTTTTCCAATGTATATTTAGGAGTGGTAGACTTTTAGAACAGGTTATATTTCTTAATTCAATATTAAGGAACATCTGTTTATATTTTTGTAGCCACAGGATGGGTGTGTGTGAATGGTGATACCTGTGCCTATATTATTTACCTTGGTCACCTTGATCACACCTACATGGCTCTTAACTTCATTTGTCCTTTATTTTTCTCTCTCAATCTAGAAGTTTGGTATAATAAACCGTGTTCGGGGCATTTTGTAAATTGCACTGCATCCCCATTATCTGATTGACATGGTTAATTTAATTGTGTCAGGGTTATCAATCAAAGAGAGCTCCACTTATCCCTAAGCCTTTGCTGCGAAAGAGGAGGTCGTTTAAGAGGCAGCCGAGTCAGTTTGGCAGAGGCAATCAACCAAGTGTGTTGAAAGGTAATTTTACGGTTTGTCTGAACAAGATAGAATGAGGATTGTTTCTATTAGATTGTTGTGAATTCGAATATGTTGACTTTCATTATAGTTGGTGTAGAATTTTGATGTAGTCATTTTTCCTTGACCTTTTTGGTATCTGTGTCGATAATTAAGCAAGAGTCTTTCTTTTGACCCCCATCTTATGCAATATAAATACTAGAATTTGACATGTTTGTCTGAAGATCTTGTTTAGTGGGTGGTTTTTGGAATCAAATGATCAGACATTTTTTTCCTGTTTTACTCATTTCATTTGCTATGAAGTTTATCATATTTCTTACCTGTGATACATCATATATCTTGTAATTGCATGAATATATTCATTTAGCACAAGCTTTTTGATTTGGCATATCATAACTTTGCAGCGAAGTCTGCAACTTTTGTGGATTTTTTTTTCTTCCCCTTCATCTTTGTTTGGTTGAGTCTCCAGTGTCCAGTGATTTGTGACTGTGGTGTCACTGTGAGTGTAGATGTATTTATAGGTTTCTAGAAGGAACTGTTAAAAGACTGCCGTTGATTTTGTTGGGATATTATTGCTGATGGTAGAACAATGGGTTTTGCATTCGTCTTTTGTTTAAGTCATATTGGACTTTATTTGATAAGCATTTAAATTACTGGTTTGTACTTTATATATGCATGTTGTATAAGTTTGTCTCATCATCTATTCATTTTCAGCATTTGCAGCTGAACAGGATGCCTTGGAAGAGAATGCAATGCTTAGGATTGAAGAAGCTCAAGCCTCTGCAAAGATATCCGTGGAATTAGCCATACAAAAACGCCGAAGGGCTCAATCTCTTGCTGAGAATGCAGATTTGGCAATCTACAAGGCCACAATGTTAATTAGAATAGCCGAAGCAGCTCAGGCTGCAGAGTCAGTAGATGCCGTGGCAGGATACTTTCTTGATTGACGGTTAGATGAATTCCCGACGCTAATTATAACCCCACAATTTTTATTACAGAATGGGTCAGAGCTTTGCTGCTGTTTTTTTATTGTAATCTTGTATAGATTTTTGTTTGTATGTAAACTTGGATTAAAATTATGACCTCACCAATCTTTTGTACAAGTAGATTGGTTGATTTCCTTTACTTGGAAGAAAGAATTCTAAGAAAATGGGGGAAAAAAAATAGAAAAAAGGAATACAGGATTTTTTAAGTCTCATGCATGTGCCTATGAAGATTTGCCTACCGGGATGCTCATTGAACTTATATGGGCTCTAGTGTCTTCCCGGGCATGGCCTACCTCTGTAGACTCTAGTGGGTAAGTCCTCCCATTTCTTGCAGTCATCTACTAGTACTCTTTGGATTAGCGCTGGAAGGGAAACGTGTAAACATAAACAAACTACTTATCCCACAAAAAACAAATGAATGACTACCTGTGGGCTTGTGTGAATTGTAATTAGGATATATATATGATTCAATAGAGAAATATTAGACGTGGGGCTAGGCAACTGTTTATTGGGCTGTGTGCTCTTTCTACTTCTGTAAAGCTTTATAGTCCTTGTAAACCTTATAGTAATACTGTTACAGTTATTTCATCTTATTATTAATTGTGGATAAGATGATTCCCTTTTCTTCCTTAAAAAGAAAGCACTGTTCTCACATGATTATCAACTATCATATCTACACCATTAACCGTTATCGGAGTATTTTACTGAGATAAAGGTTTCTTGTTTTTGGTCTCCATCGTCGTATAGCTGATGGACAGGATATTTACAAGGAGGTTTCTGTGCAAAAATCACGTGAACCATTGGATGTGGGGGAAAAGAGTGGGAGAGAAAAGTGAATAGTTGAGATAAGATGTGAGATCTCTGACGAACCTTATGTGTGTATAACATTACTGCATACCAGATATTGTTATTTTTGGTATGTGGAGTGGTAATTCTATTTCATGTTTTATTACGTGCAATGAGCATTATCATTTGTTAGCAAATGAAGGTATGAAATGGTGATTTTGTTTCATGCCTCATTCCATAGAACTAGGAATCATCAATCCCTCCAAATGAGTGGGATTGATGATTTTATGTTCCATGGAATTGGATTTAATTTCTTTTTCGAAACGTATCATTATTTATTTTATACAATGACAATTACAACTCTAATAAATTTATCCATTCTAAACCAATTTTATTTTCAACCTACCATTTGTCTTTATGATTAATTTTGAATTGATCATGTTAAATTTTAAAGAATAATAATTATGTAAATATGTGAAAAATTATAGAAGAATAATTTAGTGGTACATACTTATTATCTTAAGTATCACCAAAACATTGTACACCTTCTAATTTTTCTAATCACAAATATTTCTTAATGACAACATTTTATCATTGTTATAAAAAAAAATTTTGAACGTAATATGACAAGTTTAACCTTTTTTCGTTTTCTCATGAGGGACATCTATGTCATTGAAATCAAATTTAATTCTATTTACATTGATTTCATGTACCAAACAATTGAGTAGCTTTCTAAGTCATTCCATTTCAAAAGCTACAGAACTCTGGATTGGAAACCATCATCCCATTCCAATTTATTTCTATTTTGTGGAAATCCCGTATAGCATAAGTAACATTAGATACTTGAGTTAGATGCATGTGTTTGATAGACACGTATATGATTACAAACTCACATTTGAGACTTCTATAACACTCCATTACATGAATCTCATACCTTAAACGAAGAATTTCGGAATGTGAAGTAAAAAGCTTTATTTGTCACACCGCATGCTAAAAAAGCACAAAACGTTGTCAACAGTAATTTTGGTTGTGAAATACCGTATTTGCTAGATTTTTCTTTTCGTACTTGCTAGGATATATCTATATATGATGATATGTGTCATACATACAGGATTTGATTATCATTTGAATAAGAAAAAGAAAAATTATGATACATATTTGATATATGTGATTGTTTAAAGTTTCATAAGGTTGAATTTCTTACAGGTTATTTCCATGAACATAATTAGTTAATAGTTGATGCATTTTACTTCTCTTTCTTTCTTTCTTTCTTAATGCAAGTGACTAATGTATAAGTGTTTATTTATTCCAATAAACATGTCTAATGAAGAAGATCAAACTGAGATTAGTTCAGCCCATATTACAAAAAGAAGTAAAACATCTTTGGCTTGAGAATTTTTTGAGAAGTTTACTGACAAGGAGGAGCTTCCTAGGACTAAGTGTAAAAAATGTGGTCGAATGTATATGTCAAGAAATGATAGTGGGACCTCAAATATCATGCAAAGAAATGTGGCATGACAGGGGAATCATCTTCTTATACTCCCTTAGATCAAGAAAAATTTTGTGAAAAAATATCTAGTGTAATCATTAAGTATGACTATCTTTTCTCATACGTGGAACTTGAAGAGATTAGGGACCTCCATTGCTTCTTGCACCCATATGCCAAAACAATCTCTAAGAATACCGCTAAGTCTGATGTGTTGAAGGTCTATAAGAGAGAGAAAGAAAACTTTAAATGTTACTTATCAATTCCTAGACACATATGTCTTACTTTTGATTTGTGGTCTTGCATCACTATATTGATTAATATATGGTGGTGACTGCTTATTATATGACCAAGAATTGAGAATTACAAAAGAAAGTGCTGACTTTCTTTCGTTTTCTACCACCTCATATTGGTGCTAATGTTGCTAAAAAATTGTTGAATATGTTGAAGGAGTGGGGAATTGAAAAAAAATATTCACCATTACTGTGGACAATGCGGCATATAATGAAAGTATGGTGAATATATTGAAAAAAAAATCATTCATTTGGATATGAATTAGTTGGTAATAGACAATATTTTCATGTTAGGTGCAGTGCACATATTTTAAACCTAATTGTTCAAGAAAGTTTAAAGATCATAGATGGAACTTTGTTTAAAATTCAAGAGAGAGTGAAATATATTAAAGGTTCAGATACAAGAAAGTTTAAGTTTGCATCTTGTCTAGAGCAATTTTCCTTTGTAAGTTCCAAGCAAGTTCGTCAAGATGTATCAACCAAAATGGAATTCCAGTTGCCTTATACTTGAGAGTGCCATAGGGATTCCTGAAACATTCATGCACCTTAAAATCATTGATCACCAATTTGATAGTTGTCCATCAGAGAAAGAGTGGGAGAATATAGAAAGAATAACAAAGTTTTTAAAGCCATTTTATGATATCACCACTCTCTTCTCAGGCATCTCTTATCCAATAGCAAATTTGTACTTTTATAGTGTATGGAAAATTCAAGTTTCACTTAGGGATGCATCCCTCAATCCTGATGAGGAAGACCTAATTTGTTGCATGGCCAAAAAAATGAAGGGAAAATTTGAAAATTATTGGGACTCTTACAATCTTATTCTCTCATTTGCTATGATTTTAGATCCTCGCTACAAGTTGCGATTTGTTGAGTTTTGTTATATGAAGCTTTATGGTGGAGAAGGATTTCAAAAAGCAAAGGACATTAAGGATAAGATGGAGTTCCTTCTCTTAGAATACATCCAATCTTCACAAACTGAATCACAATCATCAAGCTCGCAAACGTCCATCAAAGGCAGCCCTAGTCTTACCTTTTTAAAGGATTTGGATGAGTTTGGCAAGTTCCAAAGTCAAGTATATGGGTCCACAAGGAAGGAATTTGATCTGATTTCATATTTGGGTGAAGAGTTATTTGATTACAAGCAAGAAATTGATATTTTGTAATATTTGAGATCAAATGAAGTCAGATATCCTGAGCTTTCGTTGATGGCACAAGATAGCTTGAGTATACCAATCACAACTGTTGCGTCAAAGTCGACATTTAGCATTGGGGGACGTATACTTGATAAGTATCGAAGTTGTCTCTAGCCCGAAAATGTGGAAGCATTGTTATGTGCAAATGATTGGCTTTATGAAACTCCAGGTTAGTTTCTAAGTGTTTTTGAACTTTTCATTTTCAGTTATCCCATTTTGTGTATTTAATGCTTTCTTTCTCTCTTTTTTTTTGTTTCCCATGTGCTCAATTTTATATGCGGCAATTCCGCCAAGATCTCTTCGTTAGTTGGGGGAAGAATCCGCACGAATCGGATTTTTTGAGGAACATATCGAGAGAGAATTGGATTTGGTTAGACAATGTGTGGTTGGTAAACAAGGATCGGTTTTTTAGCAAGGTACGGAATGTATCATCAAATATTCAATATGATTCCACGAGATCTAGTTTCATTCAAGTAACGGATTCTAGCCAATTGAAAGGATCAATCTTGATGACGAAGAACTTGTTGAGGACTTTGCAGTTTTCTCTATATCTGAAGTTTCTTAGAAGTCAAAACCAGCTAGGGCTAAATTCAGTTTTTGGCTTGGTATCAATAATAACATTCATGTAACTTTCTCTGATCCTATAACTCTTGTCAAAGCCTGCAATTCTGCATGCACTATGTAACTCTCTTGTCACACTCTTGTTTAAAAGCATTTTGCATTCTAAACCATGATGACATATGTCTTGTTCATTTAAGCTTGTGTATTTAAATGTTGCTGGTTTAGTTGTCTTGTCAGATGAGAAGACTATTTGCTGCTGTATTGCTTTCCTATTTTTGGTTTAGTTACTCCTCTAATATAATTTTCTGCTTTCTGCATCTATTTGGACTTGTTTTTCTGCATCTGCTTGGCAAAATTAGAAGTCAATAACTAGATCCTACAAATTCTGGATCAGATGTTTAGATTGATATTGGCTTAATTGCTCTGGCTCTACTCTGTAAACTCTCATTGCTGCTCCTACAGCTGCTAAGCAATGTTAACTTCACTTGATTCTTTAGGGAATAGGCTTAGTAGTTTATTGTGTATGAAACTGCAATATATAGGATGAATTGCATGCAGCACAATTTCTATAAACAAGCAGAGAAGCCTACTCTTCTTACAAGAACATGATCAAAATGATTCCCTCTTGTGCATATGTAAGCTTTAAATATTAGCTTTCTTTATGCATCCAACAAAGCATGAGCATGGGGTGCTATTGGAATGGACTCGACCTTGGGTATAAGAATTGCAATATCGTGACCGTGCTTCCAGTAAAAGCATGAGCTATTACATTAGATTGGGTATTCCATTCGTAATGGTTTTTACATCAACCTTGAGGACAAGGTTGTTTTCAAAGGGAGGTACTGATATAAAATGTAATTAGTTAATATAGTTATATTGATAGTTGGTTAGTGAGTCAGTGAACTGAAGTGTATAAATAGGCCACTATGACCAATGTAACTCATAAGTGACTTGTATCATTTAGTTAACTTAGTTTAATTTAGAGTTTTCTCTCTTTGACTCGAATGAAGGAGAATTTGTAGTCTAACACTTTGTCAATTGAAGTTATCTAATGCACTTGCTAATTTGCAGTTACTTACTGTCATTACTAAGTTGCTTTTGTATGCGTACCGGACCAATATCTTGTCCAGTTAACTTTAGTTGCTTTCGTGAGTTACACTGTAGTTGTATGACTAGATCACTAGTTCAAGTAGAGCCTTGAAAGAATAACTCTAAATTTATGAAGTATTGTTTTTATCATATAATAATAATCAAGTATCATTGACCATAATGAATTAACGCCAACAGGTTAAATATATTGTTTGTTGTTGGCAATCAAAAGTACGTACAAGAATTCGGCCTTGGCCAAAATCAAAAGTATATACAAGTATGTACAAACTATATGTTTTATTACAATTTCTAAAGCGTATATAATCTTCTTACAATTTCTATAAACTCTCGAGCTCTGTATGTTCCACAAATGATACAAACTATATAAGTTTTAGATTAGGAAAAATCATCATAGAACCCCATCATTAATTCCGTTTTCTTGTATAAAAAACTATTATTTTAAAAATCAAATAGAAAATTGAACAGATGAGACTTTCATATCATAGTTTGATTGGTTCAATCAATTATATTTGTAGTTGAATCATGATTAAATCATGGTTAAAATAATAAAAAATAAATTTCTTTTAGAGAGAGAAATTTTTTTAGAGAAAGAAATATTTTTTAGGGAGAGAATGAAAATTTTAGAAAGAAAAATATTTTTTAGAGATAATAAAAATTTTTAGAAAAATATTTTTTTTCGAGAATGAAAATTGTTAGAGAGAATGAAATTTTTAGAGAGAAATATTTTTTTGGAGAAAAATAAAAATTTTTAAAAATAGATCTTTTTTAAATGAGTGGGTTGAATATCTATCTATATAATATATTAAAATAAATTAATAAATAAATTAATATTTATCTATTAAATTAATCATAGATGAATTAATAATATTAAGTATTTTATAATAAATTTTAAATAAATTAATAATTTATTTTGAATCTATCTGATACAAAATAAAATCAAACTAATTCATTCATTTGCTATGCTCACTTCCTCCACTCCATGGAAACCATGTGGTGCAGTGGTGCACTAGAGAGAGGGTATTATTAGTGAGAGCATGGCTCCACCCTAACTTTCTTTTCTCTTGATTTCTTTCTTAGTTCTCTCTTTCTCTTCTCTCTAATTCATTGATCCCTCAATCTGAGTTCTTGTCTTCTTTCTGTGTAAGAATGGTGACGACAGATAGTTTCCAGCTGACCTCTAAAGCACAAGGAATTAAGATATTCCAGTAGACTTCTTTTCCTTAAGTGGTGGAGTTCTTAGGTTTAGGACTGTGAAGATGCGATCAATAAGTGTAGGAGTTGGCTTAGCTGGGCCAAGTTTGTTGGGCTACTCGCATTGGGCAGAGTTGGTCCAACTCTTGATCATGATGTTGGGTCTTGGTGAGCCACCTAGAACATATAGTACAGTTTTCTTTATTACTAAGCTTGACAAACTAGTTTGACTATCATCATCGTGGCTAATTGACCAACTTGGGACTGTTCTTAGTGGTAGCCAATAATTGCAATTACTAGTTGCCTTAAACTATTTAAACATTTTTGTGATACTTTGGTCCTGTATAAGATTTTTTGTATTACGTGGGATTTATTTTATGTTTGAGATGAGGTAAATTGGGAATAACATTGGGTGAGCTACCTATTCCATCTATGAAGTTCTCTGATTGGTTTGGAACGTTTAGTGATGTTATTGAAGCTGAATTCGATTACACTGCTTAGAATAGCTCAAAGTCTTCCGCTTTAATTCAATGGTTAAGCAAGAAATGGTTTGATATTGATAGTTCTAATACTTTAATGAATAGTTGATGAAATTTTAGTTAACCCAATTCTATGGAAATACTTTGGAATTTGATGCAATTTTCAGTGATCAATCTACGTGAAAAATATAATTCCTTTTAACTTTATTATTATAAGTTTTATTTTCGTCTTATAATTATATTATTTTATTTTCATCCTAAATCTTTTCAAAAGTTTATCAAATTCATTTCCAACTATAAATTGTTTTATCTTTTTTAAATTCTAGTTAGACAGCGCTAATTATACACTTGTGCTTACATAAGATGTTATATAAATTTTGTTAATATTTAATGGTGTTAATAGTTAAGTTTTGAAAAAATAAAAATAAAATAAAATAAAATATAGTTCTAGAATCAAAATAAAACTTTTAGAAAATTAAAAAACGAGAAGTACATTTTTGCCTTGTTTATATTAGCCAATTCAACTGAAGAAGAAATTATTAATGGTAGAGCTGAAGTGGGTTGGCTATGGACGTTGAATTGCTCAAGACAGATGACTTTTACTAACCGAATACATGGGTAATTGAATAGTAATTACTTGTGAACATCGATCAATTGCTTCTTTGATGGTGACAATAATCCAAATCATTGCGAAGAATGTGGAGCATGGCTTCACGAAGTGATTCAATGAAGATCTGCCACATGACTTACGCTACAAGAAAAGAGAAAATAGCAAACTTCCAAATGATTTACGTACTACTAATTGATTATTAGGCAATTACTCAAGACTTCCACTAGCTGAAGATTGAGGATCAAAATGTTAAGATATATAAAATTATTTGTGTCAGTGATGGAGTTAGGCTCTTGAGGTTATGGGGAATATTAATATTTTTTTTTAAGATGTTATTTTAAGAGAAAGGTTTAAAAAATTAATCCTTCAATTTTGCCTCATGTGTAGTTTAGTCTTGGACTCTCAAAATTGTGCACTTGAGTTTAAAATTGTGACAAACATTAATTTATAAATGGAAATCGTCACAATTTATGCATAATTTTGAGATTTACAAGATTAAAGTACACAATTTTTTAGAATTGTAAGATTAAAGTGCACATTAAGTAAAGTTGAAATGGGTTTTTACCATCTGTAAATTAATGGTTATCACAATTTAGACTGAAGTGCATAGTTTTGAGAGTTGCAAAACCATATTGCACATTTTGAGAGTTACAAGACTAAAAAAGTGCAAGTAACGCAAGTCGAAAGGGCTTTTGTAGACTTTTTCTTTATTTTTATTATTGGGATGATAAGAATAAATTTTAAGACAGTAAACTACAATTTGTCAAAAGATTTTTTAAGTTTGTCTCAATTATTTAATTCAGAGGAAATTTGGTATTTATAATGAGAAATCACTTTTCTTAAGAATTTATCTATAATGACATATCTTATTAAAAAAAATTACAATTAATATCATATTATTTCATATTTGTCTAAATAATTATAATCATAATACTTAAAATTTTCAATAAAACTATATATTATATAAACTTAAATTCTAAATATCAATAAACTAAAACCATGAAAGTAAGAATTAAAAGTACTAACAACATACAAAGATAACTAACAATTAAAAATTTCTAATATCAATGCCACAAAGGATATCATGAAAGGAAAAATAGATAATTAAAAAAATTAGAAATATGCTTCCTAAAGTTAAAAAAATGGTAATAGAGATAACCAAAAAAATAACAACTACACAAGAAATCAAAAAGTTCCACTACTTTCTTAAAAAAAAAAATAGGAGTTTCATGCTTAAAAAAATTTATAATTACTTATGACCATGTAAAAAAGAATTTGGCCAATTGAATAAAAAAAGAGGTGTATATATATATATATATTCAAGGCTCCCCTTCATATTTGTGTGGCTTCGCCACTGATTCATGTGTCTTCACTTAACAATTTAAATTTTTAGGAGAGATATTTCATGACACAAAATTTTCTATATATTCAACCAAATATATTCCACCAAACGGTATATATTTCATTGTTTTTATTTGTTTACAATAGTTTTCTTTAAGTTGATGCCATTTAGTCTTGTTTCAATAATGTCATTTACCCAAACCCTTGTGAAAGCTTATCATGGATTGTTCTCCATCTCTAGAATTCTTGTTGTCTTAGTGTTCAATTTGTGTAATGAAATCCAACAATTTCCAACAAGTTTGTTGTGGAAAGCTTTTCTTTTATGGTGATTTAGTGTCTATTCTAGACTGGGCATGGGCTCATAGGATTGGAAAAACCTGACCCGCCAGGCTGGCCCTTAGATGTGCTATGCCCAAGAAGCAACTCGTCCATTGAGCTTGTTCCCCTCCCCCTCGATAGGAAAGAGGAGACACCACTCTACTCAGATGGAGGTGACAGATCATATGAAATAACAATCTCCTGCATTACTAAGGGATAACGTACAATACACACTGAAACGCTTAGATTCCTCACATTTTTTATACGCTTATATGTCTATATATAAGGGCAAAACAAAAGAACAAATATATGCATCAATCTCATTACACACTATCCTCCTTGTGAAGCTACTGACTTGAGTGTCAGAGTATTTTTTGCAAGTACCCACCCCTTCGTTTCACGACTACGGTGTTGTGCCTTGGAGGAACCCAGTGCATCCTACCTTCTCAGGTAATCCTCAGAACCCAGTTCTGAACATTGGCGTCGTCTGTGGGAAATGATAAATTTATACTCCCAACACCACTTTCAAGACTACCCCTACCATTGCCACAATGGTGAACACAAGGAGGAGAAAAACTCCAACAAACCAGAACCAAGCTCTTACGGTGCATAGCTCACTTCCAACGAATTGTTGTCCGGCATTGATCCCTGTTGTCCATGAACCAGCCTTAACTTGATTGGAACCTAGGCAGGACGGGCACGAGAATTCCTCCACCAGAGAGAATCTCCCCTTGCTTCTCAAGAAAGTTCTGGAGAGACAATGCTTCGGTTCAAAAAGGGTACATTCTACAGATTCCGAACGATGATTGTCAGCACTGTGAAGACTTGGAGACCTAGTGAGCGATAACCACTGCCATTTCAAAGTAACCCAGATAGTAAAGACCATTTCTGGGGGATTCGCGGGAGGTGGCGAGTTAAGAAACGCCAGGAAAAAGGCCCTTTGGGGGTGATAAGTGTGACCTCCCTTGCAGAATCTAAATCGAGAAGAGGGTCAAGAAAGGGTCCTCCAATCTCGTTTTTTGACGAGGACTATAGGAATATCATCCCAGATCACGATGACTCTATGGTCTTCACCGGAATAATCACCAAGGCCAAGGTCCAAATAATGTTTGTGGACTAGGAAGCTAAGTCGATATAATGTTTCTAGACTTATTCAACAAGCTAGGATTATCGAAGGAAGAGCTTATTTCGCATACTGACAAGCTGTTCGGGTTCACCAATGACAAGATCACCTCGGTTGGGTATATCAAAACTCATTTTAATTTGGGAAAAGACCCCCTTTTCAAGACGGCCAAGGTCAGGTTTCTGGTGGTGGCTTGCCCTTCTGCCTATAATATTATTTTAGGCCGCCCTTCACTCAACATCGTAGGGGCCGTGATCTTCGCACCCTACTTGGCCATGAAGTTTTTGGACCACCAAGACAGGGTTATGACAGTTAAGGAAGACGAAGTTGTGGCAAAGAAGTGCTACAATGAAAGCCTGAAATTAGCCAAGAGACCACGGACAGCAGTCTCGTGCAATGATCCAGCCCCGGTCACTACGAACTCCATCAACATCCTCTTGACCGAGTTGGATGTACGCGAAAAGATCTGAGATACACATTCCCTGCCAGACAAAGAGCTCTAACCCCTTCAGCTGGGATCCAAGCCAGGCCAAGTTACCAAGATTAACGGGTAACTTAGCCAGAAAAAGAAAGCCCAGCTGATCGAGATCATCCAAAAAAATAATGACTTGTTTGCTTGGACTTCAACGGACATGCCAGACCTAGACCCTAAATTCGTTTGCCACCGTCTTTCTGTCATGAAGAATACCAAGCTGGTGGCACAACGAAAAAGGAAAGTTAGCCTGGAAAGACAAGAGGTGATACAAAAATAGGTGAAGGAACTCCTGAATGTCGGTTTCATAAGGGAAGTCCCTTACACCACGTGACTTTCAAATGTGGTCTTAGTTAAAAAGGCCAATGGGAAGTGGCGTATGTGCATTGACTACATTGACCTCTACAAGGCGTGTCTGAAGGACCTCTACCCACTTCCCAACATCGACAAGTTGATAGATAACTTGTCTAGTTTTAGGTTACTTTCCTTTATGGATGCATACTATGGCTATATCCAAATCCCCATGCATCCAAACGACAAGGATAAGACTAACTTTGTAACCTATATAGGAAGTTACTACTACCATTTGGAGGAGGTATTCGTCGAGGTTCAGAAGCATAGCATGCGACTAAACCCAAAAAAATGCACGTTCAAGGTACAGGCTAGCAAATTTCTAGAGATTTTGCTGATGAACCGGTATCGAAGCAAACCCAGAGAAATGCCAAGCAGTGCTTAACATGCGCAACCCCCAATTCGTCAAAGAAGTACAACAGTTGACATGCTGAATTGCAGTCCTCATGCGTTTCTTGGCCAAAGCTGCCCAAAATTCTCTTTCCCTCTTTCAAACTTTAAAGAAGAAGAAGAACTTTGAGTAGACCTCGGAATGTGAAGCCACGTTCCAGGAACTAAAGAGGATGCTGTCAGCACCACCTATCCTAACAAGACCGAACCCCAACAAGACGCTTTACTCTACCTCTTTGTCAACAACGAAGCGGTTAGCTCAATTCTGATAAGGGAGACATATGAAGGCCAGAGGCCAGTTTATTTTGTCAGCAAAGTTCTCTAGGGCCGCGAAGTTCATTACCAGAAAATTGAGAAGTTGGCTCTAGCATTAGTAATCACTACAAGGAGACTGAGACAATACTTCCAATGCCACCCTATAATAGTAAGGATAAACTAGCTTATCAGGTAGGTACTGCACAAGCTAGATCTCGCGGGGAGAATGATTTCATGGTCTGTAGAGCTCTTTGAGTTCAGAATCATCTATGAGCCGAGACCAACCATCAAAGCTCAAGTACTGTCTGACTTCTTATTTGAACTCACACCAGATTCCCATAACCCTAGAGCGTATTCTTGGACTATTTATGTCGATGTATCCTCGAATCCTAAAGGGAGTGGAGCTGGAGTCATGTTGGAAAATGAAGTCGGCCTCGTGCTAGAGCATTCATTGAGATTTGAGTTCCTTACCTCCAGTAACTGGGCCGAGTACGAAGCGTGCATAGCAGATATCACTATGGCAAAGGAAATGGAGGCCAGAGACATGGTTCTTTGCGATGACTCACAACTGGCAACATCCTAGATCAAAGGAAAATATTAGGCAAGGAAACCCTCGCTATGAAAATACTTAACCAAGGTCAAAAAGTTGATAGAAAGTTTTAACAACATCAGAATGAAGCATATTCCTAAATAACAAAACTCTAGAGCTGATATCTTGTCAAAACTCGTCAGCACCAAGAACCTGAGAAATAATAGGTCAGTGATCCAGGATATTCTTTTTACTCCCAGTATTACAGGTGATGAAATCGTCCTACTAGAGGCTGAGGAAACCTGGATGACACATATATTAGCATACCTCCGCGACAACTCACTTCTCGAGGACCGAAAAGAAGCCCAGAAGGTAATGCGGACAGCTACTTGATACACCACCTATGATAACTAGTTGTATTGTCGAGGTTTCTCTTGCCCTCTCCTCAAATGCCTCAGTCCCAAGGAGGCAGAATACGTCTTGATCGAAATTCATGAGGGAAACTCGGGCCATCACCTCGACAGAAAATCCTTAGCAAGGAAAGCATTGAAAGTAGCGTATTATTGGCCCACCATTGAAGCTGACAGCATAGAACGCATGCAGAAATGTGATAAGTGCCAACGCCACTCAAACATCTATGTTGTACCACTCGAAGAGCTGTCAACGATGTCTGTCCCTTGATTATTCTACCAGTGGGGAATGGACATTTTAGGTCTTTTTTCCCCAGGCTTATGGGTAAGTCAAATACTTAGTGGTAGTCATTGATTATTTCACCAAGTGGATTAAAGTAAAACTGTTGGCCACAATCTCCTCTGTGCGAATCCAAGAATTCATCTACGGGAATATCATAAGTAGATTCGGAGTCCTGCAGTCTATTGTTACAGACAACAAAACTCAATTCACTAACAAGAAATTTAAAGATCTCCTAAAGGGCCTCAAGATCAAATAACATTTTACTTCAGTAAAGCACCCAAAAATCAACGGGCAAGCCGATGCCGCCAACCGAGTCATATTGAGGAGGATAAATAAAAGATTTGACGATGTTAAAGAAAGATGAGTGAAACAACTCAATCATGTCCTATAGGCATATCAAACCACGCCGCACTCCTCCAAAGGATAAACCCTCTTCAAGTTAACTTATGGTTGTGAAGTCATGATCCCAGTGGAGATATAAGAATTGAGTTGGCAGAAGCAAAACTTTTTCGAAAAAATCAATCCGAACCTCATCTTCCATGAACTTGACCTGCTGGAAGAACAAAGCCGCATTACCCATGTCTGAGAAACAACCTTAAAGAAGAAGACTATTGCACAATATAACTCTCAAGTGATCCTGTAGCATTTCATCCCCTGCGATCTCGTGCTGCGTAGGGCAAACATTAGAGGAAAAAATCCAAGGGATAGAAAACTAGCACCTAATTGGGAGGGATCGTATAGGATTATATCCTCAACCAATATGGGGGCTTACAACCTGGATACTTTCTCGGGCAAGCCAATTAAAAATTTTAGGAATGCAGACAAATTGAGGAACTACTATAGTTGAATGATTCGTAACTGCTACCTCGGCTATGTAAGCAGCTTCTGATATCAATAAATCAGCTATTTCCAATTGTTATCTCACATGAAAAAGGTACTTCGGCCGCGACCTTGAGTCCACGAGTTCCCCAACGCACCATATCCCTTAAGGTCACCACACCTTAGCAAGGTCCAAGGAATACAAGGTCCGAAAAGGATTAGTTATTCCAACATCAATGTAAGACGACCAAATTGGGGAAGCTACTTGAACACCCTCTGGGGTCAAGCAGCACAATCAAGGGTCTTAACCTATGCCCATTTGAGCCACATTAACCACCGATCAATGGGATTTTCAATGGTTAAGGATACTCAACTGTAACCTTGGACAGTGTAATCCACGCCACAGGGTTACAATGTCTAAATCAAATGAACCCTACCACCAAGGTCTAGTTTTGCACTCACCTCGATTTGGAGAAGTGAATGTTCGTCCAAATCAAATGAACCTTATCACCAAGGTCGAGTTTTGTGTTCATCTCGGTAGGGAAAATGAGTGTTCGTCTAATTAAACGAACCCTACCATTGAGGTTGAGTTTCGTGCTCATCTCGGTAGGGCAAACGAGTATTCGTCCAACCAAACGAACCCTACCTCTAAGGTCGAGTCTTGCACTCATCTCAATAAAGTGAAACAAGCATTCATTATACAAGTGTACATCGAGACTTGGCATTGCATCAATCTCAGAACTACAAAAACAACTACATAAGATAATGTTAATTTAACTGCACGGTCGAAGCCACGAACAAATGCTCTCCCCTTGTGATTGGACATGAGGCCAACGAGCACTTGGGAAGCAACACAAAATCGCTATTGTTATCAAACCGGTTTAATTCCTTGAAAATACAAATCAGTAATTGTAACACCCTCCCAAGGGTATCACATGTTTGACTCCCGACTCAAAATCTGTAAAGAAGTTCACACAAAGTTTGAGTTATAAAAAGATGGGTTTTAAAATTTCTTTCTTTACTGAAACATAAACTTATTGAAATTCATAAGTATTACTGAAAATATATTTAAACTGATTAATATACAATATTGACACCAATTAATATTTCACAATTTAAAGAGAAATATAAAATTAATAGACTCTTTTTTTAACAGTAGCAAACCCCATGACGGGTCCTACTAAATAGCACGGTATAACACTAATGATAAAACTTAACATACTCATTCCTTATCTTGTATCCAAATTTGTTGCATCGAACTCTACTCCTTGTCTACTCGAACACCTTCGAACTTGAGATTCAGCCACTCTTCAATGTTTTCATCAATCTCTGAGTGTCCATCGCCCGTTATGTCTAAGACAAATCGATCCTTCTATTATTTGATTTTAACAAGATATAGACACAAAGAAAAACAACATAACAAAGAGGTGAGATCACCTACGCCAATACCAACATAAGGCCTTGATAGAGAGATAACACAAACAAGAATATCATACAGGGATATCATACCAAACTTCCAATAATATATTCAATATTAATCAACTATCATCATCCAATCATATATCAATCCAAGTATTTAAAACAGTTGTCATAGCCAATATTCCTTAATTAATATATCATACAGATATAAGTGTTCAGATTATGCATGTACACAAAACTCGATTTCCTACTCCATGGAGCTAAAACTCAAGTCGGAGAAATGATCGAAAAGACCTGCCGGTACCACGTGCCTCAGACCACATGCTTTAATTCTCATTTCAATTTTTACACATCTAGCACATACACGACAGTCTTTATCAGATCTTGATTAAGAATAGTATCTTGGTCAGGATCATCGGTGTGTTGCATCGGTTTAACCTATGGGAAGAAGCGCGACCAACCACCCGTGTAGGCAACCCACACCCCGATGCCCCCAAGGTCAACAAGTGACTTACACTACGCATATCGTACCCACTCAAGAGGTGTGTTTCTCCTAGGCAATCAGCCATATTCAGTCCTCATCGGACCATTCCAATGCATGTATAATGCACCAAATACTAATCACAAGTATAATACCAATCACAGGCATATCTCATAATTTCTCAGATATAGTTTATACAATGAACGAATATATCAGTGCAAGTCCAACCACAAAGGTCATTCTTTTCAAATTCATTTGTTCAATTAAATCATATACCTCAACGCATATATATATATATATATATATATATATATATATATATATATTACAATGCATCTAAAATGCACCACGTGCAATAACAGCAAAAACTCGTTGTTTTCACAAACAAAGTGTATGACACTGGTTCAACAGTAATCATACTGTATTTTTTAATAACAAAATCATCTTATCATGTTTTCATAGTTATAAAATACTGTTGTCGTATTTTCATAAAATTACACAACATTCCCGTTACGTTTTCACAATTCCACAACACTTTTGTTGCGTTTTCAAAATACTGTAACACTTTTGTTACGTTTTTAAAATTCTAAAACATTTTTATTATGTTTTCACAATACAGTAACATTAATGTTACGTTTACAAAATTTCGTAACATTTCTGTTACATTTTCAAAATACCGCAACTCTTCTGTTGCACTTTTAAATCACGTACAAATTTTTTAACGTTTTTCTCAATAGCGTAAAAATATATGTTTCTCATAATATTTTTCCACTGTTTCAAAATCGCGTAACTTAAAAATCATCCTTTTAAGTCACGTAAATCATTTTCTTTCATTTTCAAAATATTTAAAACACTTTTCAAATCACATAATGATTTTCCGCTATTTTCACAATCACGTAAAAATAATTCACCACTTTTCCATCACGTAGTCATTTTTCAAGAGTAATTCAGATTACGTAAAATATTTAAACGTAATTCAAATCGCATAGAAATATTTCAACGTATTTAAAATTGCGTAGAATTATTTTTCTGTATTTCCAAACACTTAGAAATATTTTACTATATTTCAAACCACGTACTTTAAAATTACGTTTTTAAGATACGTAAATAATTTTTCAACATTTTACAATCACGTAAAATATTCCTCAAAATTCCAAACATTATTTTGGACTTAAATAAATCAATATCATTTTCAACACATTTTTCAAATTGCATAAAACATTTTTAAGATACGTAAAATATTTTTCATCACCATTTCATTACTGTAAAATATTTCTTAACCTTCAAAAATTTCTTTTCAACTTTTCTCAAAATAATATAACTTTATACTTCATTTAATATATTTCCTTACTACAAGAAAATATTTTTCCACTGCTTTTACTCAAGAAATTCTTTTTCAAAATATAATTCACAAAATCACTTTTCCATTGATATAAATCAATGTTTCAAAACTTAACATTTCTAACGTATTTCAAAACTTGAAAATAAGTTATACGTTAGTAAATGTTCAAAACACCATTATATTCTCCATTTTTCTCAAATCAATTCTAAAATCAATTCTTTTCAAAACAAATTAAGATTCAAACCCTTGCAACTTTTCTTTTTCATTTTCATATGAAAGTTCATTTCTCAAGTGATAAAATACTTTGATTCCCTTTCCAAAATCCTTATACTAAAACATTTTGTTCAAACATTTTGTTTCCACTTTAAAATTACTTTGTTTCATAAAACCAAAATTATTCCAACCTCCAAAAATCGTAGAGTCTTTGGCTATTGAAGCCATCAAATATTTTTCTTCTAAATTGATATGGTTTTACACAAATAAAATCATTAAAAATTCTTTGTTTTCAAAACTGAAATACCGATGGTCATAAAAACCAAACTCATTTGTTCAAATTCATTTTTACTTTCCTTACAAATCCTTTTTCACTTTCTTTGCAAATCCTTAAAATTATCATTGCTATTTTCATTTAAATCTCATGTTTAGTAAAACACTTAGAAACTTTTTACACAAAATAAATCAATAAAAATCCTTCTAAAACCGTATTCATGTACTCTTTGAAAAATAAATTCTTTGTTTATTTTCCTTACTTTTCTAAACATCCATTTTCATCATTCAAGAAAATATTAATTTTGTGAACATCTATCGTGAGGTGTCTTGACCAAAATTTACCATGTTCTAGGGATCAAAAATTAATTCTCTTGTTCTTGAAAAATTTCAACATGGAACCCTAACCTTGGGTGCCAAAACCGTAGTCATTCTTTGGCCATTGGAGCCAAGAATTTATTTTCTTTCCATAATCAAATCATGACATATACTTACATATTCAAATATATATTATAAGCATACCATAATCAAAGCAATAAATCATGCATAATATAAGCATACCATCAAAGTCATAAACTCATGCAAAGTATATCAAGCATAGGCAAATAATCAAAGCTCATAAATACCCACAAATTAATTACATGACCATGGATATGAATCCTCACATGGATTCAACATCCATCAAATATATAACCATCTCTCACCACCATGCTTGGTTGGTGAGATGGATCTCCCTCTTACCTCTTGAAGATCCTCAAAAGCTCTTTGTTTTGCTTCTTTTTCCAAGTCCTTCATCACCAAGAGCTTCTCAAATACAAAACAAAATACATAAAAATTAGTATACTAAGCTTGATTAAGAGGAACCATGGATCAAACATGGTTTAGATCATGAAAAGAAGAGAAGAAATGAAGTTTCCTTACACTTCACCTCAAAAACCTTAGAACTTGCTCTTGGAAAAACTCTTTGAAAATGAATGATTTAGAGAAAGTCTCCAACATGAAAGTTGCTTAGAATATCATGTAGATTCAAGATCTATGGTTGGATGAAATTAAAAGAGATTGAATGGTGGTTTTGAGTGTTTTGACCGAATGGTTTCTCTTGAAGCACAAAGATGGAATTTTTTATTTTTGATAGAAACTTGAAGCTTGGATTTGAAGCTCAAGAAGAATGATTTTGGAAAAACTCATAACTAGAGATATTCTTAGAATGGTGTTTAGGTTTAGAAAATCAAGTTGGATGAAATTAAAAAGTGATGGAAGGTGTTCTTGATGGTCTTGGCCAAAACATGAAGAAGGAGAGAAATGGAGAGAAAACTTTTGTGTTTTGGTTCTTGATAATTTTGGAGACAAGAATGAATGATCAATAATGACCAAAGGTGATCAATTGTAGTCTTCAAAGCTCTTAAATTCAGACCACAACCGTAGCCCCCCTTCTTGCATTCTTCTTGAGTGCTATTTGATCAATAATGATCAATTATGATGAAACATTGAAGAGCCAATAATAATGACATGAAACTTTTTCTTTGGCCTAAAAAGGCTACTCAAAAATTTCTCCTAAACAATCCAAAACCATCCCCTTCCACGACGCTTCTCCTCACATGCATTCAATAAATGACCATAATAATTAGCCACCATTTGGAGCATTTCTAGCCATTGATTAATTCAATTAGGATTTAGGAGACTTTTGATTTTAGAAGACTTAATCTAGCCATTTTTTTCTCCTTGAAATTCTAGTCATTGGATGTGTCTCCAAAAATTAATGGTTAAGATTGCTCCTTCAAACTTTAAATCCAAGGGTTATAATTAGTCTTTATTACTTTTTAAGACTAAATCTTCACCATTGATTAAATCTAAATCCAATGGTCATAAATGGTCCTTGTTACTTTTTCAAGACCAAATCTCCACCCTTAATCAATTCTATATCCAATGGTTACAAATGGTCATAGTCATTTTATATGACCAAATCTCTACCCTTGATTTAATCTCCATCTAATGGTTATAAATGATTTTATTCACTTTTAAGATCAAATCTCCACCGTTGATTAAACCAAGATCAAGTCTCCATCATTAATTAAACCAATGGTGGATATCCAAACCACCAATGTTGACTTAAGCAATATAATTTCTATTTTTATCTGCTAAAACCCCACGAAATTATATTTATTGTATTTTTTTATTGTCCGATAAATTAAATACATCAAAACACAAGATCTGAAAATTTTAAAACTCAAGTTTTCGGATTCAGGTTTAGTAAGATCCCCTGCCTTCGTCTAAACAGTATAAATTTTTCTATGCGTAAAAAAATTTTTGCTTTGCGGGACCCACCTGGTCCCACGTATGGCCACATGGGCCCACATAAGACCACCTGGGCCCACATACAGTCAAAAAAATAATCATCCACAAAAATCACAAAAATTAGAAAACGCACAAATATCAAATTAGATTACGTAAAATAATTACCTAATGGTAAAAATTAAATTACGTAAAGTTTTCCCCAGCCCAAAAATTTTTATTTTCCTGACACGGAGTAAATCACTCAAAAACGATCAAATACGCTGACGGAATAAACAAAATAATTTTACAGTATCCGAAATTACTAAACAGTAAAATTACATAATCAAAATTATTGTTTAAGAGATCCGAAAATTTGGGTTGTTACAGTAATTCCTGAGCAAGTGTTGTCTGTTACGAATCGCTGCCATTAATGGGGGCAGATTTGTCTCTGCTCTATAGATACGTTGTTTCAAAGTAGGCCAATATGATGATATGAAGCCTACGCAATGCCACCCACTACTCTTCAACCACCTGTTGTACCGTCTCTGAATAAAAGCAACTGAAGGGACAATGCTCAGAATGTTTGAAATTGAAGTGACGCCTGGCGCCACAAAGAGACACATAAGCCGAACATCGGACCCTTAGTGAAATCCCGTGGTGAAACAACACCCTGGATCTCGGTCCAAGATTAGACAACAACCCCACATTGCAGGGGGACAACTAACTGTATACCCTGAACCCCGAAATGATGACGTGAGCAGAGCATATACCCCGGGAACTCCTCATGGTACATCATGAACCTCGACCTTTTGAGAAAACATCGAGAGATCCAACATAAACACTATGACTTAGATTCCTTTGTCCATTGCATGTCGTGTGCTCCATCAAACTTGTACCATGACACTTAGCTAATCCATCAAAGTGTCAAGTTGAGGGCAATTGTTTTGGACCGGACATGGTCTCATAGGATTGGAGTAACCCGACCCACCACTCTGACCCTTAGACGTGCTTTGTGCAGGAAGCAACTTGTCCACTGAGCCTATACCCCCTCCCCTCGACAGGAAAGAGAAGACATTACTCCACTCAGATGGAGGGGACAAATTATACAGAATAACGATTTCCTGCATTACTAAGAGACAACGTATGATACCCATTGAAATGCTCAAACCCCTCACATTTTTTACACGCTCATACGTCTATATATAAAGGCTAAATAAGAGGACAAATGTATGCATCAATCTCATTACACATTATCTTCCTTGTGTAGCTACTGACTTAAGCATCAGAGTACCTTTTGCAGGTACCCATCCCCTCACTCCACGACTGTGGTGTTGTATCTTGGAGGAACCCAACGCATACTACCTTCTCAGGTAATCCTCAGAACCCAGTTCTAAACAGTGTCCAAATAAAACTTTAGCTTAATTTAAAGTATTTGGAACATATAACATAGTAGTAGATTCTCATCATTAGGACCATTGTTTTCTTTGTTACTTATTAATTTTTTAAGCTTGATAAACTAGTTTGAATATCCTAGTCGTAGCCAATTAATGCAATTTCCAAACAACAATAATAAAATTTGTTTCTTATTGTTGCTGCAGATAAAGCTAAGTTAGTTTATGCTAATGAAGTAAAAGTAACTCTACACTTTCACCATTGTCGCAATATAGTGTAAGCTTTACTTATGAAACTTTTAAATAAGGAACTATGCCCTTTTAGTATAGGTCCTTGAGGTAATTAAATAAAGCCCTCAATAAAAATTCAAGATAAAACACACTTGCAAATGTAAAGGAAACTTAAATTACATTTGTGAACACCCAATTTTGGCCAAAATAAAAAAAAATAAAAAATATTTAATTAAATAATGGTATAATAGCAATAATTATAAAATAAAATTAAAGTAGTTAATTTGTCTTTGAAAATTTATTATTAATTAATTAAACCAAAAGAAAAAAGAACAAAGAAAAAAATATTTTTGACCCATGGCTATAACCCAAGACCCATTTTGCTTAGCCTTCTTAGCCCAATACCAAAACCCACATGAGTGTTTCAAAAAATAAAATAAAATATAAAAAATAAAAAAGTAAAAATAAAAAAAAAAGTGGGAAAGCAATTGTTAGATTAATTTAGTTGGTTTCTAATTGAGCTCTAACGAGAAAGAAAAAAAGGAGTTTTAAGACTCTTCAAATATTAAGATCAATTTATTGCAAAACCATACAAGTCAGAAACATTAGGGACAAAATGAGGCAAAGAGTCCAATAGTCTTGGAAATGAGTGGCTCGAGGGTGCAGGTCATGATAGTGTTACTCTCAACTTCTAAATGCAGTTCAACAGTTCAATGTACCTATTCTCTGGGTATTCATAAAAAAAAGCCAAACAATATGACAAGGAGGGAAAAAATGGTTTTTATGTGTAACTGAGAAATTGAAGAGAAGGAGAGTAAGTTCAACTAGCTATGTTTTTTGAACTTCAACAACTTTAGAATGAAAAATAACATATAGGGAGAGAATAAAAATGGGAGTAGTAGAGGGATAAAGGGAAAAAATGTGATTGAAAAAGGGGAAGTCTCAAGCTTTTATTTGTTTTTTTGTGCTTCAAGAAGGTAAGTCCTCTATTTTCTCCTTTGTGAGTATAATATTTGTGTTTAATTCTCTACATTATGGATGAAAATTTTGTGAGTTTACCATAATATCATCTTTTTTGAAAATCCTTGATACTACTTGATGCTTGGATATGTGTGTCTAAGTTTGAGACAAAAATGTGAAAGAACCTAGTCATCCATCAGAAAACGTCATAGCCAACTCCAAAACTTCACCGTTCTTCCATTATGAAGATCACTCAGAACAAAATTTTAGACACTGTCTGAAACCTCCGGCCGAACCTAGAAATGCAGGCCTTCACCATGAACCGTCAGAGCTTTGCCCACCGAACCCAGGCACGAACTCAAACCCCATTCACACGATCCAGTCAACCTTTCGCTGCAAAGCATCATTAACTAACTTGCTTGAGACACCACACGTCGAACTCGCGCCACTGTGCAACCCAGACCACGTCGCCGCCAGGATTCTGTCGTTTGCATAACCATATCAAACTCAGATCTTTACTCAAGCTACCATCCCTGTCCAACCTCGTGCCGTCCAGTCACCACTGTTACCCCGCCACGATTGCACCAGAACTCATTGCCTAAGCTCCTTCACTATTATTCTCGTCAGTTTATCGTCACCCTGTTTATCCTTCACCCAACCTAGGATTTTTTTTTAGGTTATAATCAGAGGTGGCTTCTAACATGCATTGGAACAAAGGTGGTGGATGAAATACATAAATAATTATAGATAAAATGATATAATAAACCAACAGTTGAGATCATTAACTGGAAACTTTAAGAAGTGGTCATATAGAATTTTTAAAAATTGCACAAGGTAGTCTTAGAAGAAAACTGCCTTTTGATTTGGGCAATCTATTGGCAGCTTCGTTTCTTTTTGGAAATGGACATAGTTGCCTAACACTACAAGAGGAAAAGAAACAAAGATTAAAGAAGTGGTGGAAGGAAAAGTTGCTAGAGAGGTTGTTGTTATAGAGGAAGATGCTATGGAGGGCAGTGGCGTTGAAGAGAGGGGAAATGATAGAACCGTGGAAGGTGTTGGTGTGGAGGTTGATGTGGCGTAGGTAAAGGAGGGTGTTGAGCTCTGACCTGAGGTAGTCGCGGAGGCCCTTGCCGGGAAGGGTCACACTAATGACGTAGGGCTCGTTGGAGATTTTGGTGCAAGTTATGCCAGACCACCACCATGAGGTGGAGTCACCGTCGTTCCAGTCAAAGAATGTGGCGGTGTCGTCTACATCAACAGTGAATTTTAGAGTGAAAAAGGAGAAGCCATCAGAGGAGAGAGAAATCACAGTATAGAAGAAGAACCAAGGGAGGAGAAGGAGGAAGAGAGAAACGATCATTTAGAATAAGACAAATGGCACTATTTTGGAAGAGAAAGAGGGGTTTGATTTTATTAAACTCAAATTAATATTAATTTATGGGTTCAATTGTGTAACATCCTCTTTTTAGCATGTTAAACTTGTATATGGTCGTAGAGGTATCATAATACTTGCTTGACATGTCTGCTTATTTTTATAACAAACTGAGTTAATTTAAGTACTTTGTTGTAACTCAGATTGTGAAAAGTGATTTAAAATGGCTCAGATAATGATATAAACAGCTAAGTTAAATGAAATAAATATGGAGAATTTATTTTTAGGTCACAAATATATGAATTATGATATAGCTAAAATTTAAGGATAATCAGAGTCGGTTTGATATTTTTAAGTACACTAGTGAGTATTTATATACCAGATTGATGATTCACAAATATGAAAACTTATGGAAATGATGAAACTAGGGTTGAGTTGAATCCTAAGAATTTTTATAATATTTAAGGAAGTTAGAAAACTTGATTTCATAGAATCAAAATGTTCTTAACAGATATAATATTTTAGTGAAATATCAAGTCACTTTATGACTCACGTTCCAGCTGCTTCTTATTTGACTTTGTTGGTTATTCCTTCTTCTTTTCACACTTAAGCTCATTCACTCTCTCACGTTAACAACTATAGTAGTAGCAGAGCAGAAAATGAGAGAAAAGAACGAAGAAGAAAAGGAAGAAGAAGAAGGAAGGAAGAGAAAAGCCAAAGGGAAAGCTAAGGTTTAAAGATCAACTAGACTACAAGTGAGGTAGGGGTGCTTGAACCTATATGAACATCTCTTGCTATCTTAATCTTTATGTATGTCGAATGTTGAGGGATGAATAATGGGTTTGAGAGACTTAGGTTGTCTTCTAGCTTGCTTATTGCCTTTAATGGCTGAGCTTGGATTGTTTTTAGCTTGACCTATTTAAGGTTATGGTTTATGAACTTAGAAACACTCATTTGTATGCTTAAGTTAAGAGTTGAAAGATGGGTATTTCATTGATGTAAGTAGGATGTAAATCCATGTTTGATGACTTGGTTGTTCTTATGGAACCTTATCTAAACTAGTTTTTGGTAGCACTTCTACTTTGGAAATGTTTCCTTGAGTTTATATGGGATTTTGGATGAACAAAGGCCATAAGTTGCCTTGTTTTTATGTTGAAAAACGCAACAAATAACCAGTTATGCACAAGGCTAACCGATTATTTGCGTTTTACAGAGGGTCATGGGAGCAGGAGATAACCAGTTAGGTACAAGGCTAATCGATTATTCCCTATATAGAAATGACTTCACGTTAAGCCATAATCGATTAGGTACAAGGCCTAATTAATTATTAGTGCTTGGTAGAGAGTTCTGCTGCCCAATAATCAGTTAATGGTAAAACCAAAATTGATTATTGGCTTATAACAGAAACTTACGAAGGGTATCAGTTACCTTATAACTGATTATCAGGACCCTATAACCGATTATGGGAAAGTCAAAAGTTAGAATTTAGCTTGTCATAACCAATTATTCAATAGGGATAAGGGTTAGGTACATATGAAAACAAAGTTTTTCATCTCTGAGCTTCATGTAAGACTTGTATAAGCTAGGAAATGAATACCCATGATTCAATAGAGGCTTTGTACATATTTTTTTTAGTATAAGATAAAATACTAATAGATGTTATAAGTTTCTTTTGAAAAATAATGAAATATAACTTGGTTCTTAAGTGAGCCATGGTAATTAAATTAGCTTGGTTCCTTAAATGGATTATGGTAGGTTATAGCTTGGTTCTTAAGTGAGCCATGGTAACCAAATTAGCTTGGTTCTTAAATGGGCCATAAGAATGCATTCAACTTGATTCCTTAAGGGATCATGATAGTTTATTAGCTTGAGTCTTTATTGATTCATGAATGTTTATGTAACTTGGTTTCTTTAGTTGCTAAGAAGGAGTCAAGGATGAGCTTTTATAATATGTTTTACTTCATAATTGTTATGATTATATATATATATATATATATATATATATAATGATTGGTTTTGGAATACTCTACTGAGGATTGTGAATTCTCATCCTGTTTATGTTTCCATATAACTCCAGGGCAGAATCCTTCAAAGGAAAAGAGAAAGAAACAAATGGATCAGATAGCTAGTTTCTTTTTGTCAAAGCTTGTACTTTGTTTATATTAGCTTTGAGATATACAGAGATGATTTGTATTACAGTTGCCCTTTTAGGGCTTTTATTGTGTAAATATGTATCCTTATTCCTTTAAAGGCTCACTATAATGACATGATTGTTATAATTGTTTTATGTTTAAAGTTTATCAATTTAAAGTAACTCGCTTAACTCTGTTTACTTGCATATATTTTGTATATACTATAGTTCCTAAAGTTTGGGTGTTACAAATTACAATATGCATAACTTACAGGTTCAAATATAATAAGCTAATAAACTACTTAGTGTGGGTCAAAAGTAAGGTGCATTGATGCACCAAAAATTTTCAAGTGCATCCTAAAAGCCATCATAATCAGATAATCAAATTGGGTTTTGTTATCTTTAATTAGTTTAGGTTTTTAAAAGCTTTAATCAACTTAAGTTTTATTTAGATTAGGTTTTTGATGTTGGGTCAGTTTGTGTTAGTAGAAGCCCAATAAAAGTAAGTGAAAATGATTGGGGCTTAGAGAGGAGTCCTTATAATGGGCTAAAGTTGTGTTCATTTGGGTCTCAATTAAAGCTTTTTTTGGTTTAGGCCCAGCTTAAGAAAAGATAAAAGAAGCAAAAAATATATAGAACAAAATAAAATAATAATAATAATAATAATAATAATAATAATAATAATAATAATAATAATAATAATAATAATAATAATAATAATAATAATAATAATAATAATAATAAAGATCAAGGTAATAACATGGATGAAAATATCTAACAATAAAAAATTGATAAAAATAGTGGGTTTTTTAGTAATAAAAAATATTTATTTAAAATCTTGTTTGATTACACGAATTTTATGGTTCGTGATTTTTTATTCTTAAAAAAAATATTTTAATCTACTTAATGACCAATGGTAATAATTGAATATCGAATACTATTTTCAATGTAATTTGGATCATAAGGATTTATTTAGTAGTCTAGTGCTAACTTGAATTATGTGTAAGAGTGAATCTGTTTTCAAATAAAATTCATTTTAAATTTTTTTTTTCATAATTAAAATTAACCAACGCACAACAATTTTTTAGAGAATTATGTTGGCTTTGAACTTCTCATTGCACTCAGTGAATACATAGACTGAAAGTTAAGCCAAAAATGTAATTTTTGTAAATTAGTTTCATCTGTTTATTAAAAGAGGTGAAACAAATATTTAAAGATTATTAATTAATTTGAACAAATGACTTAAGGTAATCATTATAAGATTGGTGTATCAGGGGTGCTATGAGATTCAGTTTCCACCTTCCCTGTGTACAATCGACTCCCAAACTTAACTTAGTTTCGAAGATCATATTTTGTTAAAGAAAGTTTTCTAATTTTCCCTGAAATAAAATTGGTGGCAACTCTATTCTCCATTTTTTTTCAAATTTCTATTTTTCGCCATTTTCGTCGCGATATCAGTCATGATAGTATTAATAAACTTCAATGAAGTAAAGTACATGAACTTGAATCTAAAGTACAAGAACTTGAAATTGAACCTCGAATTACAAAATGATAAAATAACATGAAATGAACTGGAAAGCAATAAGGAAATAGTAGAAGTGCCATAAAAAGCAAATAAGTAAGCTATAAATTGTATGAAAACTGAAAAAACTGAAAGTATGACAAAATGAATTAGTACTTTTGGTGTTGATGATTAGGGATCCATCTTTTAGTGCTTTAGAGGCCTATTTATTAAGTTTGAGCTAAAAAAATGGCTGCTTCAGTGCACCTTCAGGCCTCAAATTCCATTTTCCACTTATTTATGAATATGATCCATCTTCATACTAGTGGTTTGTGGTCATTACTAGATCATGGGGTCTTTTTGAATAGGTTTTATGCATGCTTCACTTTCAAAAACAACCCAAAAATGGCCATTTTTTTTTCACTTTCTTTAGGTTTAAATATGGAAAACAGGAACCTCTAACCTTCACCTATATTTCTTTTTTAGAGATTTTCTCTTACTAGCCCAAGTTTTGGACTTAGTCAAATATAACCCAAGTCTATTTACTTAATCCAAAACCCACTATTTTGAGCTTCAAATGAATTGGGCTGCTCTTCTAATCAAACTGCACCAGCCCATCAAGCTAATCCATTAGCTTTTGGGTTATCGGCCTAAGACACTAAAATTGGGGTGCCAACAATACCCTCACATTAGTTATTGGCTAAATTAAAAAATTAGCCATTGGCTAATGACTTCACAAAAATCAACTGATGGTAGAATTGAAATAAAAGCATGCCATGCCATCAAATCCCAACTATTGCAGTCATCATTAACTTTGAAATTATTGCAGGTGCATGTCAAAATGTACAGTTTCAGCGGCCTTTCACTAGATGGCGGCACCAATACAGGTTGCCCATTACTTTATATCTTCAAAAGCATGTTTCTACTCTTCACCCCAGATGAATTGCTCATCATTCTTTACTTTAGTAAGTTTGAAAATGCTTGCAACTTACATGTAGAGTTGGCGATGAACCACCTTAGAAAATTGATTTTGCTGATCAAGCTCTACAACCCTTTTTTGTTTGTGGGAGGTTTAGCTTCAAGTATTGCCTTGACCTTGTTCAAGTCTACTTCTATTCCTTTCTTATGAATTAAGAACCCAAAGAAGTTCACAACTAAAATGTCAAAAGCACATTTGGCAGGATTCATCTTCAAGTTGAACTTCCTTATTTGTTGAAAGGCTTTTTCTAGGTCAGCCAAGTGTCGCTTCCTGCTTCGAGACTTCACAACTATGTCATCTATGCATACTTCCATGATGTTCTCAATCAATTCATGGAAGATTACATTTATAGCTCAATGGTACATGGCTCCGGCATTCTTAAGGCCAAACGACATTACCACCTATTCGAATGTGCCAATTGCCCCTGGGCATCTGAATGCCTTTTTGAATACATTGGCTTTGGATATATAAATCTGATTATAATTAGAGTAGCCATCCATTAGGGGCAAAATTTCATGAGAAGAATGATACAAATTTTAACAAGTGCATTAAATTGTTCAAGTAATAAACGTGTAAATAGAGTGTCAATCTCATGAGGAAAATAATTTATCCAATACTAGAAGAATAGAAATTTTGTGGAATTAATTTCCAAAATTAAAATTTTAAAAAATAAAATAAAATAAAAAATAATTAATGCTAAATAAAACAAGTTAAATATTGATTTATTGAGGAGAAAACAAACTAGCGCATTCGATTTCACCTGGTTAGCCTAATACAATTTCTAGATCTTGCTATTCCAATTTAATTTTTCTAATTGAAGACTGAAATCCCTATTTTGTTTAACATTCTTTCTTAGGTTATGTCAAACTACCTTTACCTACTAACTTACCTAATCTCTTAGTACAATTTAGAGAAACAAAGCTTTATTAAGCTATATGAATTCTCATCAAGGTCACACAATCGCTTTTGCCTATCTCTAGCTTTCGCTCAATTTGTGGTGTTTATTATAAGAAGCAAAATATCATAAATTACCTCTCAGTTTCATTATGAACATCAAAACAATTGAATGGTGATTAGGCATCCAAAAGTAGGGGTGTCAAAACGGCCCGGTCCGGCCCATTCGGGCTCGAGCTATTTTCGGGCCAGCCCATTCGGGCCACATAAATTTCGGGCTGGTATTTTGTCAGCCCATTTAGCCTTATGTAGTGTTAAAAGAGCGGGCTAGCCCTGTCCATTCGGGCTCAACCCATTCGAGCCATGTAAGGTTCGGGCTAGCATTTTACTAGCCCAGCCCTTTCATTTTGTTAGGCTATGGGTCGGCCCATCGAGCCTGACCCATTTTAGCACCCCTATCCAAATAATCATGGAAAATAAAATATAGAATAACAAGAATAAAGAAAATTGTATTTTGTAGCTAGGTTACATCTCAGCCCTAGCAAAATAAAATTAATTCATAATGCAAAAGCTAAAAAGAAAAATTAAATTAAGAGAATTTATGAAAAACTCATTTGATCAATTTCTCTCTCTCTCTACGTCGTTGCACTACTGCTCGATCTATCTCTTTCCTTGGCTATGACCCCTTCTCCATTGTGTGGCACACCTAGGCTATTGATTCTACTTATAGCCAAACCTCTTTGGTCTCCAAATATACCCCTCCTCGATCTCTAAGTAATCTTCCTTATCCTTAATTTAGATTTTCAAAATCTCCAATGATATACTTACTAAGGATAAATATAAATAAAATTAATCCATATATTATCAAGATATATGAGCCAAAATCCCAACAATACAAATATGCAATTATCAAAATTAATTAATAATTAAATTCTTTAAATAATATGTTAAGCCCAATGAAGAGGAAAAATACCACAAATCTTATTTTAAAAAATATATAAAAATATAATTAAAAATAATATTATCAAATACCCCAAAACATAAGATTTGTTAGTTCTCAAGCAAAAAAGAATAAAATAAAAGTTAGCACTAACCAAAGAAAATGTCTTTGAGATGTCTTCAGTTACAACTAAGACTCTTAAAGAAAGCTTCAAGAAATGTGACATGCCGAAAGCTCTTCAAAGCTTGAAATAGTCAATCATTCAATCATGTATCCATATTCACCTTAAGTACAAATCATCACTTGCTTTCAAAAACAAGTCCCACAAATTCACTAGCTCTTTAAGGAGACATGCATACTTAGCAACTCTTAAACACCTCCCTAAATTAAAATAGGTAAATCTGCTACTCAATTTTTCACTAATTCAAGTCCACACTTTGTCAAGGATCAATAGGATTTTATTTTAAGCATTGTTTTTTTTTCCCTTCCTTTTCACAATGAAGATATAGACTTGGCAAGTGCTAGAACTTGTGACAGTAATCCTAACCACACATCAAGAACTCTTGCTAAAGGAATTGAATTCATGACCGTGCACCCAATCCACACATCAAGAATTCTTATTCCGCCTAATTCATACTTTTTGCTTTTTTTTTTTATTTTTACCACCTCTAAACTTATTTTCTTTTATGTACTGGAGTGGATAAATTTTTTTCTTTTTTTTTAAATTTAATTGCCTAAATCTCTTTAATTCAGTGCTTCCAAGAACTTTGCTTAAAAAAAATAGAAGAATTATCTAAAGACTAGAAAGGCAAATAGGAAATCACATCATACTCATACGATAACTCAAAAACTCATAAATCCAATGAAACAAATTTATTGATCACAAGCAAAAATTAAAAAAAAATTGATTAAAAACATCAAGTGAACATAAATGTCAATCATGAATTTTCTTCAACTCACACTTCTCTAAATTATTAACAAATCACACCCTATTGACCTTTTTAATAATCTTTTATTGCAAATTGCATAATCTTAAGGGGGTTTATTTAAAATATATATTTTTTATTTTTTAATATTTTTATTTTTTTTGCTGATACTATTTACATCTTTCTATAAAGGTTCCGAATTCAAGAAAACACTTAAATTAACTCAAATAACATAGAATAAAAAAATATGACAGAATACAAAATTTTAACTAAAAACAAAAAAATATTTTTTTTAAAATACAAATAAAAATAAATAAAGAATAAAGAAAATAAAATCAAAATTAATTAAAATAAAACACAATAAAATGAAAAGAACAACATAATTGGTAGAGAATGAAGAGCCCCAGAGTGCTTGCATCAACCCCTAAACTTATGTGAACATGCACCATAAAAATGTAAAAGTAAATGAGAGGAAAAAATGGGAACACTAAATAAAATAAAATGAAAGAGAATTAAAAAATAAATGCTTGAATTGCCTCCCTAGAAACACTTTAAGTTATATTCATTAGCTAGACTTCTTCCTTGATTAACCATTTTCCAATTGCAATGGCATATTGTCTTTCTCATAGTCATGATCCAAGTAAGGTTTCAAGGGCTCCCAATTGATCTTGAAAACTCCTTTATTCTCGTGTGGGATCTCACTCGGCCACGGGACCTTAAGATAATCAAACTGTGGTGGATCTATATTAAAGTATGAGGGAGAGGATTCTATATGGTAGGATATCTCCCTAATGGGTTCTTCCTTAGCCTTGATAGTCCTTGAATTGGTGATGCTTTCTTCAAGCTGAGGCTCAGGATGCTCTTGGACGAAAACTTCACCTCATTTCCCTTTAATGAGATTTATTTGTGCACAAAACTCATGATTACTTGGATGTTTCATAGACTTGAAGACATTGAAGGTCACTTGCTCTTCATTTACCCTTAGGATAAGCTTCCCTTATGGTACATCAATTAGAGCCCCAGCAGTAGCCAAGAATGATCTTCCACGTATTAATGGTATGTCATGATCCTCCTCCATATCAAGTACAATAAAATCATCTAGGATGATAAATTTGTCTACCTTCACTAACACATCCTCAACAATGCCTTGTGGATACTTAATTGACCTATCTGCAAACTAAAGAGAAACCATAGTGGGTTTTACTTCTCCAATGCCAAGTTTCCTAAAAATAGAAAGAGACATTAAATTAATACTAGCACCCAAATCACATAAAGCTTTTTCAAAATGTAAATTCCCAATGGTGCAAGGTATAGTGAAATTCCCTGGATCCTTAAGCTTTAGAGGTAACTTCTTTTGTAAAATTGCACTACATTCCTTTGTGAGCATCACATTCTTATCCCTTTTAAATTTCCATTTTCTAGACAAAATTTCTTTCATAAACTTTGCATAGCCTGGCATCCGCTCCAATACATCTACAAAAGGAATGTTAATATGTAATTTCTTAAAAATATCAAGGAATTTAAAAAATTGCTTATCTTGGTTTTGCTTTATCAGTCTTTGAGGGAATGGAATTGGTGGAAGGAATCATTAGAGGTTCTAGATTTTTTTGTGCCATATGTCCACTTTTTTTTTCTTTTAACAATTCATCCTTAAGTAGTGTAGTGGTTTCGTCTTGAATCTTTTTCTCCTGGGGTTGCTCCAAAACCTCATCACTTCTCAAAGTTATTGCCTTGACATGCTCTCTAGGATTTGTCTCTGTGTTACTCAGTAAAGAACCTTGAGACCTCTCTGAAAGTTGCTTAGACAATTGCCCTAAATGAGTCTCCAAATTCCAAATAGAAGCTTCTTGATTCCTAATGTTGTTCGTGTCTCTTGCATAAAACTTGTAATCTTTTGCATGAATTTACCAAGAATATCTTCCAAATTCATCTTCTGCTCTGGTTGTTGATATGTATTGGCTGATTATTGTACTCCTTAATTCCTCCAAGAGAAATTTGGATGATTTCTCCAACACGGATTGTAAGTATTGGAATACGAGTTGTTTTGAGACTTTTTAGAAATTGCCATATAATTGACATGTTCATTAACTGAATAAGAAAAATGATTTCTCACTTGACAGTCTATACTAACACGATTTCCTTCACAAAAGTCACAGGTTGGCTTAGGAGAGTAGATAACATTAACATTCATGTTGCCCAATTGCTTTTGAAGTGTTGCAAGTTGAGCTGACAATGCAATGAGTGTAACAACTTCATGAATCCCTATTTTCTTGGGCATTGTTCATTCATTGGGCCTTTCATAGTTGTTACTAGCTGTTACCTTAAGCAACTCATAAGCCTCCTCTGGTGTCTTAAATTTCAGTGCCCCTCGTATTGTTGCGTCAACCATATTTTGAGTAGTAGGAAACAAACAATTGTAACATGCACTTGCATCCAAGCTAAAAAGCCATGACATGGACACTTATTGAACAATTCCTTGTATCTTTCCTAAGCTTCATATAATGACTCATTATCACCTTGCTTAAAAGAAGTGATATCATTCATCATCCTTGTAGATTTAGCTGGTGGGAGATATTTTGCAAGAAATTTTTGAACAAGTTCTTCCCATGTAGTGATGTATCCATATGGTAATGACTTGAGCCAGACCTTTTGCCTTGTCCCATAATAAGAATGGGAAAAGCCTTAAATATACCACATCATTAGTGACTTCATTATGCTTGAATGTGTCACAAGTTTCTAAGGAATTAGATATATGCAGATTGGGGTCTTCAGATGGATCTCCACCAAATTGCACTGATTGTAAAATCATTTGAATGATTGCTAGCTTAATCTCAAATTTATTTGCCTAAATTAGTGGTTGTTTGATGCTCAAAGCACATCCCTCAATAGTTGGTAAAACATAATCTTTCAATGTTCTGTTTGCAAGATTTCTATTGTTAGCCATGATTGAAATCTGCTTAGCGTCTTCTCTTTTCTTTTCCTTGCTAATCAGCCTTAATGTCTTCTCAACTTCCTAATCAATAGGAATTAATTCAAAACTCCTTGATCGTTGCATACACTACAAGAAAGACACAAGCTAAAATAAAATAATTAGAAAAATATTATGCTAAAAAAAATTAAAAAAATTAAAAAAAACACCTTCAAATTAGTATCAAAACTAGTGGTATCAATATTGATAAAATAAAACTTTCTCCGGCAACGACATCAAAAATTTGATGTTAATTTTAGCAAGTGCACTAAATCGGTCAAGTAATAAATAGGTAAATAAAGCGTCAATCCCATGAGGAAAAAAATTTATCAAGTACTGAAATTACTAATTTTAACACTATTTGAAGAACTGGAATTTTGTGGAATTAATTGTCAATATTAAATTTTTAAAAAGTAAAATAAAATAAAATAAAAAGTAATTAATGATAAATAAAACTAAAATTAAATATTGACTTATTGAGAAGAAAACACATTAGAGCATTCAATTTGACCTTGTTAATCCAACATAATTTCTAGATCTTGCTATTCCAATTTAATTTTTTTAACGGAAAACCAAAATCCCTATTTCGTTTAACGCTCTTTCTCAAATTATGCCAAATCGCCTTTATCCACTAATTTACCTAATCTCTTAGTGCAATTTAGAGAAACAAAGATTTATTAAGCTCTTTGGATTCCTACTAAGGTCACACAAATCACATTTACCTATCTCTAGCTTTCACTCAATTTGTGATGTTTATTATAAGAAGCAAATATCATAAATTACCTCTCGGTTTCATTATGAACATCAAAACAATTGAATGTTGATTAGGCATCCAAAGGCATTAAGAGCAATAATAAACACTTAACCATGGAAAATAAAATATACAATAATAAGAATAAAGAAAATTATATTTTTGTAATAAGGCTACATCTCAGCCCTAGCAAAATAAAATTAGTTCATGATGTAAAAGTTAAAAAGAAAAATTCAATTAAGAGAATTCATGAAAAATCCCTTTGATCAATTTCTCTCTCTACAGTGCTACACTGCTGCTCGGTCTATCTCTTTCCTTTGCTACGACCCCTTCTTCATTGTGTGGTATACCTAAGGCATTAGTTCTATTTATAGTCAAACCTCTTTAGTCTCCAAATAAACCCCTCCTTGATCTCCAAGTAATCTTCCTTATCCTTAATTTAGATTTCCAAAATCTCCAAGGATATACATGCTAATGATAAACATAAATAAAATCAATTCATATCTTATCAAGATATATGAGCCAAAATCCCAACAATACAAATATGCAATTATCAAAATTAATCAATAATTAAATTCTTTAAATAATATATCAAGCTCAATGAAGAGGAAAAATGCCATAAATCCTATTTAAAAAATATAAAAATATAATTAAAAATAGGATTATCAAAGAAGCAGCATCAACAAGCATATCAACTACATGCATGGTAACTCATCTTTAGGCGTGACCATATTCAAATCTTTGAAGTCAACGCATATCAATAGCTTTCCATTCTTATTAACCACAAGAATAATGATTGCTAGTCATTTGGCATACCTAGCGATCCTAATAAAGCCAACTCGTAACAACTTCTCCACCTCTTCTTTGATATTAGGAATAAGCTTTAGTGTGAATCTCCATGCAACCTACCTGCAAGGTTTAGCTCTGGGTTTAAGAGGTAACCAATGCTCCCCTAAGCTTTGAGCAAGGCTTAGCATTTCATGGAAATTCCACACAAAGTAATCCCTATACTTTAGAAGCATCTAGATTAGCTTATCTCTAAATTGATCTTCCAATAAGCCATTAATAAAGTTGTTCCGGGTGTGTCGGTTGTGCCTAAGTTAATCTCTACCAATGAGTCTTGAGTTTCAATAGTCTTCACATCCTCCCGTAAGGGGGATTCTATGAATACTGACTCGCTAACTTTGGCTTCTTCTAACACTATTGATGTCACCTTGTTTTCTGTTATATAAGCATCTAGTTTGGCTTATAATTTCCTAATAGCTTCCATCTAAACAGTTCAAGTGGCTGAGTTTTCAGCCTTGTGTTTCATCTAAAAGCCTTTATAGGTCCATTCAGCAAAGCTATCTTCCCCAAATGGTTCTCCAATCAAACTTGTTAAAGGGGCCACATGAGGAGAATAAATTTGGGCTTTGGCTATACCTACTTTAGTCGCAAATGGCTTATCGTCAGCCTTGACTACTTCTACCTTATCACTATTCCAATATATGTGAATTTGATGAAGAGATGAACAAATGTAGTGGTTGGTATGAATTCATTCACGCCTTAACAATAATGTGTAGATGGCTTTGGCATCCACCACAAGAAAATACAATGGTAGTGGTTTTCCTTCTGACAGTAAGCTCTGAAGGTATTATGCCTTTGGCCATTGTGACTCCACCAGTAAAACTTGTCATTTACAGATTAGTAGAGACAAGATCGACCTTAGTCCTTCCTAACTTTCTCAATGTCATCATATGCATAATGTTGAGGGCATCTCCATTGTCGATGAAGACTCTGGCTATGGGCCTGCCATTTGCATATGCCTTGATATAACGTAGCTTTAGATGTTTGGCTTTAGATTTCTTTGGTTTTTCAAACATGGCTTTAATACTCTTCAGTGGACAAAGTAGCCCATTCAGCTTCTGAGTCCAACAAATCTCTTTCCAAACAATTGGCCAAATTGTCTTTTAGTGAGAAATTGGCAAGGAGTATGCTAATCATATCAACAACCATCAGTTATTCTGAGAGCCCTTGTAAATCTGACTCATCTGAAATATCAATTGGTTCTATTTCTTTCTTGAGAAGCACTTGCAACTCTAGGTTAAGCAATTCTTCTTTAGTCAATGACTTTATATCCTGTTGTGGAATTAGCTAAGGTTATTTGTTTATCTCCATCGGTTTACACTTTTTGTTTTTAGCTTTAGCCTTATTCGTTTCTAGTTTTCCACTAGAAATTGCTTTAGTGATTGCTCCAAAATCTGTTTCTGGTTATTGGACTATGCATCACTAATTGTGACATTCTTTTGGACCCATCTAGGTTGTGTCCTAGTTTCAACCAACATCTGTTGCAGCTTCTTCCTTTTTTCTATAGCTTTCTTGCACTGCCATCTTCCCTTCTTAAAGCTTACAGTCTTGATAGCTTTTAGGTGGTGGTTGATGTTTCATTCCACAATCTTAACATCAGCTTTTGAGTTCATCATTTTGGGAGGCCGTATGGTTATTACGAAGATTTGCATCCTTAAAGCTCCATCAATAAGAAGATATTCTTGTACTTGTCTTTCAGCAAAAGGTAACTCATTAGTAATACCAATAACTTAAGGACCTAACCTTTTGAACACATTGCTTTTGGTTGCACTTTTTCTAGGTATAGCAGTAGTTGGTGGTTTCTTTGTAGCCTCTGAGCCTTTAGGAACCTAAGTGAGTCTAGTTTTCGCTTTAACTCGGACTGATGGAGCTCTACTTTCTAGATTAGGAAGTATTATTATATTAATACTAACTTACTTCAGGAAAGGGTCTGTATCAACAACCAT
Organism: Ormosia emarginata; assembly: GCA_029884605.1. NCBI lineage: Eukaryota > Viridiplantae > Streptophyta > Magnoliopsida > Fabales > Fabaceae > Ormosia > Ormosia emarginata. The sequence continues at coordinate 22,243,059 of JAQQTP010000077.1, read as the reverse complement.
CTTTGAAGCTCCCTTATTCGTCAACTTGAATATTGCTTTCTTGATTGCTTTCTGTATAGTAACTGTAAAAACCATGCAGTTGCTAGTGCAATGATTGTATCAATTATGCAACTTACAATACTTTTTGCCTTTGATGTCCTCTGGCTTTAGAATGCGGGGCATTTATAATATACACTACTTGATCTAAGCCATTGATTTAATTATAAAAAATATCAATAGCTTAGATCAATTACAGGAAACCTGCTAAGCATGCTTTCTTTTTTTTTATATATGTTTTTTTTATGCATCGCCACTACCACTGTCGTTAGGCCGACCATCAGTCGTCGCTCACTTAGCCACCACTTTTTTTTTCAAGTTATATTGTTCATTTTTTTAAGTTGCATAATTGTGTGGATAATAACAGTTAAAATAATGCTAGTTAAAGCTGTATTACTCCTTATAATTTTTTTTATAAATAACTGTGCATACTGAAAACTCTATATATTTTAACTAGAAATATTTACATACAATAAAATCTGTAGAGTTTTCAATATGCACAGTTATTTATGAAAAAATATAAAGATTAGTACAGTTTTAACTGATATTAAATACATAGTTATGCAACTTAAAAAAAATAAATAGTATAACTTTAAAAAAGGTGGTGGCCGGCGGCAGTTGTGGAGGGTAGCCGGTCGGAGGTTATGGCCGACCGGCAGTGGTGGCTGGCCAGAGGTGGCGGCTAGCCGGAAGTGGTGGCAGCCGACGGGCAGTCACTGACAGAAGGCAGTGACTAGCGAAGGTCTCTGGCAGATGGCGGCGGCGGACAATGCCTGCAGATGGCGGTCGGTCACCGGTGACAATAATAATGTTTTGAAAAAGAAACATAAAATAAAAAAAAACTTGCATAAAAAAAAAAACCTGTTGTAGCATGTAAAATGGAGGGTGTATTATACACCCTAACTTGCAGGGTGTATAATAGCACCCGCCTTAGAATGCGATGGCCTTCAAGAAGTCGAATCTTCTTATCTTCGGCAAGAAATCAAAGATCTAGTCAGCTTTTACGATATAAAAGAGGTAGTCTTCCTTAGCTTCACCCTATTCTTTCTTCTTGGTTTTGGAAGCTCTTAACACGAGGAAAGTATAGGTCGAGCCTTTGAGGATTTCTATAGCATTGATCTCTCCTTCCTCATCAAGTATTTGATTGCTCTCGAGGATATTTTTCTTTCCTTATCTTTAATTTGTGTTTCATACATAATTACTCTCGAAGGTAGCTGAGGTAAGTATGCAAAATCAGTAAGGATTAGCCTCTTTTTTAAGAAATCAAGCATACCTTTAATAGTCAGCTTTGCATATTCACTCTTTGGCAAGGGCAAATGGCACAAGGCTTTAGCTTCCCAAAACCTCTCTGACTAATCAACTACAGGTTCATTCAGTCGTTACTTGATCATTGTAAGATTAGCTATATATTGAAAACGCCGACTAAATATTGTAAAAATGATTGTGGAATAATTGCTCCATCTTATTCTGGCTCTAGATTGAGCCAGGCTGCAGATCGGTATACCACATGTGAGTTGATTTAGTCAGGATAATGGGAACAATAGCAGTTGATAGAAGTCATTCTAGACGAGTTCACCACACTGAGCAGTGAATCAATTGATATGTTCTAAGGTAGTCTAGTCGTCTTCTTCGGAGAATGTTAAGAATTCTGGGTGCTTGTAACCCTTTGAAAGAGGTGCCATTCTATCAATTCACTTGAGTTATGGCTTCTTGAGACAAGCCTCTCATTCAGCTTGAAACTAACCCCAAAATGTCTTTTCAATATATTGGCTATCTGGTTTGGGTTAATATTCAAGGATGGGATTGCCTTTAAGGCTTGGGGATAGTAAGGTTGTTGACCTTACCTTGCTCTAGGAGCCAGGGACATTATAAGGTGTCTGGTTATACCCCTATACGGCCATCGAAATATAAGGCCTTGCACTAGGTGTCTCCCCTGGCTAAGGTGTAGCAAAAGGCTGAGTATAAGCATATGGGTGAGCAGCAAAGTGATAAGGAGTGTAAATATTAGCTGTAGACTACCACGCAAGTGTATTGCCTCCAAAATTAGCCATAGGATGAGGTTGAGAAGTCGAAGTAACATTAGCTTTAATTGGATTTGTCAAGGGCCTGCAAGCTATATATACTTGACCATACTGCAATAGTGGCACTATGGGCCTTGACACTATTGAAGTAGCATAATTAGACTTTTCGATTGGCGTCTAGAAAGGCTGAGCATTTCTTGAAGTTGTTGTTGACTACCATGGAGTCGCTGTAACTGTGGTTGTAAAAGTACCGGCCACAGTAGTCATTTGCCACATTAATGTTAACATAAGGTAAGTCTCTGGTGATGGAAGTGAATATGCATTTCGTGCCATTGGCTGGCCAAACTGAGGAAAAGTTCCTTGGTTTATGTCCCTGACCTTCCTTTTGTTAGTTCTTAATTTGGACTTCATTCACCACGAAAGACCTTTCGACTTTGGCTATTTGAGTCGTTATTAAAGGGACAATTTTTCCCACACTCTGGTCAATTTGATAGCACATGAGGGCAAGATTGTAGTTCTGCACCACAACTTTGGCTGCATTTTCTAAGCCAGCAGGATCACCTATGGCCTAAGTGGTAGTAGTTTTAGGATTTGCTTTGGAATTTGCCCTTGAGTGACCAAAGGAAGGAGCAACAGGTGTTTTAGCGTGAGAACTCATAGCCACTGAAGAAATCCAACGGCTTGATCTTAAGTGCATGTACTCGAAACATTGAATTAGTTCAGAAACATTTAGAGATTTGAAAGATCTTGAATCTAGGTGTCCTATCAGGTGTGCCAAAAAGATGTTAGTGCGAAAAAAGCTAAGTTAGCTTCTGCTAATGAAGCAAAAGTAAAACTCCACACTTCCATCGTTGTCCCAATATAATATAAGCTTTGCCTTAGGAAACTCCAAAATGAGGGAATTATGCCCTTTAGTGTGAGTCCTTGTGGTAATTAAAGAAAGCCCTCAATAAAGATTCAAGATAAAACTAAAAATAAATGACAAAATGAATGTGTGTTTTTTGTGTTGATGATCGGGGATCCATTGTTCAATGCCTTAGATGCCTATTTATAGTGTTGGAGTTAGAAAACGTGTTGCTTTAGTGCACCTTTAGACCCCAAAGTTCACTTTCCACATATTTAGGAACATGACTCTTTCATACTGGTAATTTATGGTCATTACCAGATTGTGGGTTCTCTTTGAATAAGTTTTTTTTGCATACTTTACTTTCAAAAATTGCCCAAAAATAACCATTTTTCCACTTTCTTTGTGTTTGAACTTGAAAGACAACCACATCTAACCTTCATCCTTATTTTTTTTGGAATTATCTCTTAACAGCCCAAGTTTTAGACTTGGTCAAATATAACCCCACTCGGTTTTCTTAATCCAAAACCCACCATTTTGAGCTTCAAAAGAATTAGGTTGCTCTTCTAATCAAACCGCACCAGCTCTTCAAGCTAATCTGCTAGCTTCTGGGTTATCGGCCCAAGCCACAAAAATTGCTGTGCCAACACTTATATATTTCCTTTTTGGAGAGCTACGGGATGGCCTAGTCATCCAAGAGCAAAAGAAAGCTAACTAGCACTACACTTATATATGTCTTTTTCTTTGTGTTTCTTCGCCACATATATATGTCGGTTTCGATCTAGCCAATGTTATAGTTGATTATTATAAGTTTTTGACAAGCAAGTTTATCATTATTAGTTATTATTGCAAATCAGTTGCTTTCTTAAGCAGCAACCAACCTAGAGAGAATATTAGATTTGTGAATTGATGAAATCTTCTTATGTAATGCCATTGTTGAACAGTTCTCTCCAACGTCTCACTATAGGTGAATTCATCTAGTTATGCAAGTTAGTAAAGATATTTTTTAAGAGTCTTATTAAGATGAACCTTCAAAATACTTGGAGAAGCATGGATAAAATAGGGGTTGTCAAATCACAACATAGCTAGCTAGTTGGACTAATGGACTATATATAAGAGACAATATCCTATTGTGCCATCTGTTTGTTTGATACACCATATAACATCGAATTAGATAAAAATATGATTATTTTCAGTAACGAGGTGTTAGAGGTGATAACTCGTACAGCATGGTGACAGTAACAAGAAGGATAATGGAAATAATAATGAAGATGTTTAATACTTTTTAAACATTTAGCCATTACTCCAAAGAATTTTCTATATTACCATTCCAGGAAGAGATGAATCAAATGAATCAAACACAAAAACCAACATTGCAATTAGCAAAGCAAAGAGAGAATAAGCAAAGCTAGATAGTAATTCACAAAAGTTACAATAACTTATACTCCAGGGAAGCATTAGCTTAAGCTCAATTGCAACTAAAAATTCGAACTGAGCAAATATACATAGAAGATGTATAACAACTATAATATTAAGCCAAAGATATTGAGAGGGGCTTGCCCCACCTTGAGAATGTCAAGCATGTCAGAGGCATCCCATGGGAACCAATCATGAGGAACCCTAGCTTCACTCTTCAATCTAAGGCAGGCGGGTCACTTTGGTCGCTGATCTTGAATGTGCCTCAATCAATGGTTCAGAGTCTCACTGCGAAAATGGTTTCAGACACTTCAATCAATAGTTTCACTGTATTGATTGGCACATAGTGCGGGACAATATGCTAATATTATATAATGGAATTCATTATCTAATAATATATTTCATCTTTCGAACACTGGAGAGATCATGAGTATGTAGATGGAATTCTAAACCAATAAACGTATGTAGGTTGCATGTTCTTTAATTTGTTCTTGGTATTGCATATTAAAAAAAACTAGCTAAAAACTTGATAAGAGATTTAAATTTTTCTTCTGCATGGAATATATAATTGTAAATATCATTTATTTATTACATAATTATTATCGTATGACCTTAGTTGACTTAATAGTATTTTGATATAATGATATATTGTGATTTTCTTCATAACTTAAGGGTTTAATCAACAAAATTAAAATTTCATGATGATTAGATTCAAGTGACCCGAAGTTCACAACATGCATTTTTCTTTGTAAAAACTAATTATTTTGATCAATTTGAGCATTGAAGAATTAGATGAGTTGATATTCATTTACATTTCAAATTAGTTTCACGTCACAATGTCAAAGCATAAATAATAAAAAAGAAATAATAGTATGCTGAATTTTTGTTCCTATGAATGATTAATGATTAAAGATTAAAAAAGAAAAAACTAACGGACTATACAAATAGATCACTATTCTCACAAAAAAAATATGAATTTAACTTTGATGCATTATTAGTATAAAAAAATTAACTTATTAACTTATCCTTATTGTTAGTGGCTCTTAAAATTAACTTATCCTTAGTAATTTGATATTTAACCTTTATTCCTTACATTCTCTATTTTATTAAATTTAGATAATTAATATGAGAACTAACAATTAATAAATATTTCATAATTTTTTATTTTGGAAAATAGCTAACAATTCAGTTAGATACTAATATCCTAAGCTTACCATAATAATTCCCATCCTTTCAACCTCTAATGACTTAATTAGATTTATAAGAGTAGGCCAACAATCACTTTAGGATTTGTATGTGCGTATGAGTGTACATCAAAGATGATTGATAGCCCGTCGATGTGTCACGTGTGTACTACGAAATTCTTTATGTCTGCTCACAACAGGTTATAGATGTAGGGTTATATGCACTATAATAAAGAAATAAAGTTGCGCTTGACTAAAAGTAGTATCAGAGTGAGGCTATACGTTATAGATATAGGGTTATACGTCGCCACAATAAGGAAATAAAGTTGCGTTTGACTAAAAGTTACAACTTTTGACCTAATAGTAAATGTCTAATCCTACAAGTAGTATCAGAGTGAGGTTGTTAGATTTATGAAAGTTCAACAATTGTCCTAAGACTCATATATGCATACATCAAAAGTATTTGACAGTACAACTTGTTAGTATGTCACGTTTATTGCAAAGTCCTTCATACTTATCTGTAATACAAGTTATACACTGTCATAATAAAAAAATAAAGTTGTAATCTAACTAAAAATGTGCTCTAACTCAAAAATTTTAACTAGTGATAAATGCTTCATCCTATAAACTTCCATGTCTTCTTTTGATTACCATAACAATTCCCATCTTTTCAACCTCTAATATCTTTATGTCTTCTTTTGATTGCTTCTTTTCCCAACTTTACTAGTTAAGTCTTGGCACCACTTGGTAGCGAATCCCCGCACGTTATTCCTATGGTAACCTAGTCAAAACTGAGTCTCCTCACAGTGTGAACTCTGAAACACACATATATTGCATAGTGTTCATTCTCTTTCTCCTCAAATTAAGTTTTTAGTGGAGTAAGAAATCCATATCTTTGAAAGGAAAAAGATATTTGCACACAAATTTGTAAATCACTTAAATTCGTGATCAATATGTAAATAATTAATATTTAATGTGTATTATATAGTGATTGAAGATGGTAATTGATTATCACTACATATTATAACTGGTGTATTATGTGATGATTAATATATATTATGTAATGACGAGTGTGTATTATCTAGTTATCAATGTAAAAATAGTATGCAGATTTTGAAGTGTGAACAGCAAAACTAATTATTGAATTAGGATAAAACTTTACTTCTTTATTAACAGGAAAATGATTTTTGAACTCTTTTTCTTTTTACATTTTTTATTTACACCAACTTGTTTGGAAAAAGAAGAATGTATAAAAAAGTGTGTATCTCTAAATTTATTACCTAAAAAAAGGTAGTGTAAGAATTGTATAAAAGAAATAGCATGCAAATAATATTATTGACATGCGTCATCATTATCTCTAATTTGACTTAAATATGGTTTTGGTCTTTTAAGTATATTAATTTTTAGTTTTAGTTTTTTAAAAAAATTTGTTGTGATTTGTGTTTATGTTTAAAAGTGAGTAAAATTAATTCATATCTTTATTTTAAAAGTGATTTAAATTGACTCAATTCAATTCTCTCGTATTAAATTTTTTCTCATTCAAAGATTAAGAAAAATTTAATGTAAGGAATTAAATTGAACTAATTCTACTCATATTTTTAAATGAAAGTAGGATCAATTTCACTTATTTTTAAAATTACAAATATATAAATCATTACAAAAAAATTTAAGAGATAAAAAAATATATTTAAAAAATAAAAAATATAATTAAACGCTTTCTAATTTTAACCATATTTTTAATAGGCATTCAATAATAAAGAGAAATTTCTTACTTTATCGGCAGATAAGAATGATCTCCTCTTTCTCTTCCGAAACGCAAGATGGCAAGAGATTGCCGCCAATTGAAACCATATTTGTCACATTCTACTGTCCTAGTGTTAATGGAGTTTACAACTCACAAAATATTCTTAGTCGGTTCTCATCTAGTTTTGAACATGGTTTGGTGCTCATTGCAAGTTACTATCTCAATATAGATTCCTACAGAGTTATTATATAACCCAATTCTGTCACCGCTGTGTCCCTCTTCTTCACCTTTTTCACCTGCAGAAACGTTATCCCTGGAGCCAGATCCTCCTGTGATGTCAAATAGTAATATTTGTCCCAGACCCTTCACCCCAAATTATAACCTGTATATCTAGAGTTCATCAGAGTTCAGGATTTGGGAGCTTTTTGGCTCCCCAAGAACTTGAAACTTCATGGATATACATATATAAATTATATATATATATATATATATATTATATATATATATATATATATATATTTGTGTGAGTAATCATTCATTGTTTCTGTTCAAGTTCCTTGATTCATTTTGACTTTTCATTGCTCACATAAAGACAGTACTCACTTACAACTACAGGGAGAACAAAAAGAAAACCACATTTGACTGATATGGAAGCAGAAGCAGTGGCCAAAGAAGATCTTTCAAGGTCAATGAGCAGTGGAAGGAAAAGCTTTTCATCACCCAGCAAGAAAAACTTGGCCTCAGCAAGCTTGAGTGAGGCAATGGGTGAACAGGGTGATGTGTTTCAGAGAAGTAGAATGGAAGTAGATGAAGAGGAGGAGCTGAAGTGGGCAGCTATAGAGAGGCTTCCAACATATGATAGGTTGAGGAAAAGCATTCTGAGGCAAGTTCTAGATAATGGGATAGTTAACTATGAAGAGGTTGACATCACCAAGCTTGGAGTACAGGAAAAGAAGCATCTCCTTGAGAGCATATTGAAGACTGCTGAAGAAGACAATGAGAGGTTTCTCCATAGGATGAGGGACAGGATTGATAGGTTTGCTTTTTGAATATTTTGGTTCTGTGTGTCCTTATGTTCAGGTCACAGTTTCATATTTTGGCTTAATCTGAATTGCTTTGGTTTTAATTTATCTGTTTTCTGCATGATTTGACTAACTGGATTTTTATTTATTGTTCGTCATTATTCAAGGGTTGGAATTGAGATTCACAACATTGAAGTCCGGTTTGAACATTTATCAGTTGAAGGGGATGCGTATATTGGTAGCAGGGCACTGCCAACACTACTAAATGCTACCTTGAATACATTAGAGGTATTTGATCAAACAGGAGGTTATTTTCTACAAGTCCATATTTAGTTTCTATTAAAATAAATGAATAGAAGGCAATCTCATGTAGCCTAATATGTTGAAGTTTTTGGGAGATCTCAGTTGTTCCTTCTTTTTCTTGGTTGAGTGCTTCACAGCATTACCTGCACCCCCAGCTGTCAAAAGATGAAACTTGTGAAGGGAATTTATAGCTCCATCATTTGATATAGATTTTCTTTTTCCTTTTTTTTTTCATTTTAAAATATTGATAATATTTGAAGCATGTATGATATAAATATAAGAATTAATATTTACACTATTTTGAGACAGGATGAAATGTGAAGCAATGAACCTCAAATACAATTTTTTTTTTTCGTTTTGATTTTTTACAAACATGTAGATGAATATGCTTTGCATAACACGGTTCCTGCCTTATTTGAAATTTATTGGAGAATGATCTTATGAATCTGCTTACTGTTTGTGGCAAATAGGGAATTCTGGGATCTATCAAGCTTTTGCCATCTAAGCAAAGGGTTGTCAAGATTCTCAAAGACGTCAGTGGAATTGTGAAACCATCAAGGTACTTGGTCAAAGTACCCAAAATTCCCTTCAGTCAAAGTTTACACAAAATGCCCTTTATGTGGGGAGTATCTGTTTTGTCCTTTCATGTGAAATTGCTTTCTAAAAATGCATCAATTGTATTTCTGAATAGATGATTTGATATTTTGGTAAGGAAAATGTTTTTTTTTTTACACCTCAATATAACGTATGTGTGAGATATTGTGTCCGGTTTGAGTGTAACTAGATATTATTATATATTATATATAAAATTAAAATTAATATATTATATGTAAATATAAGTGAGGTATTATTTAAGTGTCATATTTTAAATATTTAAATAATATAATTATTTTGATAACTAGTTTTTGTTCTCTTTCTCTCTTTCCAGAATGACTTTGCTTCTAGGACCTCCAGGATCAGGGAAAACTACACTCCTGCAGGCACTTGCTGGGAAATTAGACAAGGATCTAAGGGTTGGTCATCCATCCTCTTCGTCCGTTTTAGCAATGATAAATTTATCATACAAAAAAAGTTACCATTTAAAAGTATCTGATGTTTTTTCTTTTTCGGTTACAAGTAGCTGATGCTTTGAATTACGAGTTAAACAAGCAAATAAATTTCACACTGTTTAGGAAATACATGTATCATGTTACTATGCCACATACAATTTTTTTAAATTAAAAGATTTTTACTTAATAGTAAAAGATTAATTTCTTAAAATATTCTTAAATATTAAAATAATTTTTTTTAATAATATTATTTTTATATATATAAATCTTAAAATTAAATCTAAAATACATATTTAAAAGACTCAAACCCTTTCTATTCATACTACCACAATTTTCCTTGTCATATACTATTTTTCCTTAATTATATATTCACTTTTCTTAGTCATCATGCATGGTACCAGTGGCCACACGTGCTGGGTACTTGTACCTGTATCCATTTATACATATTGGATATGGGTCTGTACCCACACTTATTGGGTATTTGTTTTGGGCCACGATATGCTAACAACTCAGAAAACTACAAAAAAGACATAACAAGTGAGAAGTTATTACTAATTACCAAATTAAGTGATATTTGTTTTTTGAGGGCTAAGGCCCAAAGGAAAGACTGAACTAACATAGACAGAAGGCTGGACAGAGCCTCCTCCGGTGGTAAGTTCCAGATTTAAATCATGAGAGCCCAATTTGCCATCCAATGTACACAGGCACAGCAATTTCCTTCACTGTTGGTGTGAGTGAATGTGATTTACCACCCTCTATTCTTCCAACGAAGAATACGTTTCGAAAGCCTGCCAATCTTGAGGTGGTTGAATGAGGGGTTGTTTGATCAAGGAAAGGGTCACCTGAGAGTCACTTTCCATGTTGATCCGCGACATCCCCAACTTCCAAGCTATCTTGATGCCATTTAGAATGCCCCAAAGTTTCTGCCATAATCGCAGAGCAAGGACTCAGGCGTTGGGTGAAACCAATAATCCTCTGAGAGGCTCCTTTTTAACATACTCCTTGTTGGGGGCTAGAATCTTAACATTAACATTTTTATCTAGGAAGTACAAAGACTGGACACGACACTTTGATACAAAAATATCTAATAGTATTGAAGTAATACGATACGTACGACCATTTTTCATTTCAAATGAGACCCCAAATTTTATCGTTGTTGGTGTCTTCTGCCAGTTCAGACAGCATTCTATACGCACTCTTTATGAAGAAGGTACCATTTAAGGTGCCCCCCAATCCCAAATGGTCCCTTCCATCAGCGGGAGAAGGGGGAACAACAGTGGAACTGATTCATATGCCAAACCATAGTATCAGGGATAAGAGTAGAGAGGGTTGGAGCTGGAAGGTCCCACTCACCCTGGGTAATTGGTGAAGTCAGCGACTTTTTTCCCCAAATCTTCGCTAGTCAGAGTCGCTCTAGCTTGGGGTTCACATCCCTTTAACCATGTATCTATCTACCCAGAACCTGGTTTCCGTACCATCCCCGACAATGAAAATTATGTTGTTCAACAGAGTTGGCCATAAGAGAAGCCAGATTTTTCCAAAGCACCGAATCTGATGGGTACACATATCCCCAATCTGAGGTTCTGGGTCAGCATTTAATTTTGGGGACAAGAATGGAGGTAGAAAACAAAAGATTTGAATGCCCAAACCCTATTTAGAATTGAGTTTTGGGAGTTACCCGAAAAGTTAAACAATGGAAGACTCCTTTGTAGCTTAGCTATAATAGTAAGAGCAATGAGATGGTGGGTACCTATAAAAGACACTTTGACGATCAAGTCAGTGATATCTCAAGGAGGTTAGTAGGCAATAAAATTAATGCGTATATTTGTCTTTTTGTTTGACCTTTATATAGAGATGTATGAACATGTAAAAAGTGTAAAAGGTCTAAGCGAATCAGTGTGTATCGTGTACTGTCCCCTTGTGGTACAAGAAAACATTATTTCGTATGGTCTGTCCCATATATCCGAGTGGAATAGTATTTCTTCTTTTTTGTCGGGGAGAGGACAAGCTTAGTAAGTGAGGGGTCATTGTGCATTGTACGTCTGATGATCAACTTGGCGGGTCAGGTTGCTTTAGTTTCACAGGTCTATACCCGATCTAGAACAGTTGCCCACAGCTTGGTGCTTGGAAGAGACAGCTAAGTGTCAAGATACATGTTCAACAAGAGTATATGGCGCGCAATGGACAAATGGGTCCAAGTCATAGTGTTTTCTGTTGGATCTCGCGTTATTCTATCAGAGGGCCGAAGTCTGTGATGTATCATAATGAAAATTCGGGATATGTGAGTAAGGTCGTGGTCTGGGTTGGATCACTCTGCTTATGTCATCATACCGAGGTTCGAGGTAGATAGTTAGTTGCTCCCATGTTGTGTGAGGTTTGTTGTGATTCATTCTTAGATCGATATCCGGGGCGTCATCTCATTGCAGGATTTGTTGAAGGTCCTGTGTTCGACTTACGTGTCTCTTCGTGGCGCCACGTATTGCTATAGTTTTGAACATTGTGAGCCTTGTCCTTTCAGTTGTCTTCGCTCAGAAGTGACGTGACACGTGGTAGAAGTGTATTGCTTGATCTTCATATCGTCATAATAGGCCACTTTGAAATGGCATATCTGCAGAGCAGTGAAGTATCCACCCCCTTTAATGGCAGCGATTTGTAACAAATCGCGCTTGCTTTGGAACCTCCGCTTGGCATTTATGGGGGATTAAATTGTTTTGATAACAATAGCAACTTTGCGTAGCTTCCCACCTGTTCGCTGCCCTTGTGGCCAATCACAAAGGGGAAGCATTAAAATATGGCTTCGGGAATGCGGCCAACTTATTTTTCTGGGAGCCAATCAGAACGTTTCATTCCCTCTATAAATTGGGAACGTTTGCGGTGAGGTTGTCATCTACTCCTTTCATTCTTTGGTCATGCTCAAATATGATTCTTTTCTAGAGAATGATCCCTTTCACGCCTCTTGTGTGGAGGATCGTATCTCCTTCTGAAGCCATCTTCTTGTTTTTTTTTCCAAAATCCTTAAAGGTGTTTCCTTTTCCCCCACACATTCTTTTAATGGAGGCCTTTCTTTCTAGGTGTAATGGTTCAGTGGGGACCAAGTAACTGCTCTATGTGGCTTGGTCGATACGTCTCAGGGTGACAGAAGCCTTTCTTTCTCGGCGTACGTAGGAGTGTGCAACCTTTCTGCGCTTGCCGGGAAGGTTCGTTGTTTTTGCTATAATTCTTCTGAGGCATAGAGGTGTTTCACTCATGTCCCTCCTCTGCTCTGCTGACTATCTTTCGTGGTGCTTGCTGCATCGTGGGTGTGCAGTCAGATGTGTAGAAGGTTCTTGGGGTGGAACAATATCTTGAAGTGAAACATTCTCCTCATGCTGGCCGAGTGGAAAGACATGGGTGCTGGTTTCTAGAAGAACTGTGGAGATGGTCGTGGTTAGTGTTCGGTCATCATCATCGTCACGTCTGGCTTCCTTTCCGGCTTCCTCCAGTGGGCACCTTAGCCTTAAAGTAGTTTTGTAGGTTCTTTTTGTAAATTAGGCAATGTTTGGAATGAGAATAAAAACTTGTTTTCTCGAATATTCTTTTTCTTGTTATACTGTATAGTTAAACTGTCACTGTTTTGTGTAGTTGTTTTCGTAATTTTGAGATTGGTCCAATTGGCAAGTCTCGATGTATGCTTGTATAATGAACGTCAGTGACGGATCCAAGAATATTAGGCAATAGGGGCAAACGCAATACTATCAATAAAGAAATATAAAAAAAGTTTCAATAATTATATTTATATGTCAAAAAATATATTAATACAAAATTATGAAAGATCAATTTACAATTGTTCCCTTCGCGTTTTCATATTTTGAAAATATTGAATAATCTTTTCATTATCAATACTATCAAGCATTTCCTTCTCTATATATGTAACCAAGCAATCATTCAACTATTCATCTCTCATACGATTGTGTAGCCGATTCTTTATGATATTCATAGTAGAGAAAGTTCTCTCAACTGATGCAGTTGGTACTGGCAAGATCAAAGCTAACTTCAAAAGAAGAAATACAAATGGATAAACAATATGCTTTCTAATATCAACTAACTTCTAAGAAAGACCACTAATCACATTCACATTTGAGAATTGATAATCAAAATTCACATCCAATATAAAATTCTCAAGTTGATTATCAAGTCCCAAAAAATCAGCAAAAGAAAATTCATATGGATAAAATTGAGCTAAACAAATTAGTTTTTCCTTGTCAAAAGCAGAAAATGAATCTCTTGGGTTTAAGCAAGCAACACAAAGAAGTAGCTCAGTATTTACCTCTATAAAACGATTGTTAAGTTCTTCAAGTTGTCTATCAATCACTTGATATAATTATTCAACCTGAAAATGGTGCTGATTTGAGATCTTTTTAACTTTATGCCTTGATCTTCTTTGTGTCACAAATATGTTATTCATATTTGGAATGATAATATTGTGCTTGTTACAAAACAATGAAACTTCATTGAACAAAGGATGCCAACCATCATCTCTTATATTCTGCAATCGTTGCTTGCACACTTTAACCAATGTCATGACATTTACAATGTCTTGATCACTTATTTGTAGTGCTTGTGATAACTCAACAGTGACTCCTAATATATTTTTCATCAAGTGCAAGTTGAAAATAAACTCAAAAGATTGAATAACATTCAACAATGACATGCTTCAACTCTTTGTTCTAAATTTATCCCATCTTCCTCAACAATTTCGAGAACATCAATCAGTGAAGAAAAAATAGAAATCAAGCTAAGTATTGTACCATAATGTGAGCCCATTTAGTATCTCCTACCTTTTTTTGTGTTGTTTTTTGATTCAAGCCACGTCCACTAGAAATTTTTCCGCTTTGTAATGCTTCAATTGTCTTAAGCATTTAACTTTCACGGAGCATGTCTCTACGCTTACAAGAAACTCCAACAACATTGCACAAATTAGTAACCAAATTAAAAAGTAAAGCAATTTCAACTTGTTTCTTTATAATTGTCACAAGTACTAACTGAAGTTAGCGGGCAAAGCAATGAACATAGAATGCACAAGAATTTTCTTTCAAGATCAAACTTTTTAGGCCATTGAATTCTCCTTGCATGTTACAAGCTCCATCATATCCTTGTCCACGTATTCTTGCCAAGCTTAAATTATATGTTGCCAATAATGACTCCAAAGCTGATTGTAGTGATAAAGCACTTGTATTAGAAACATGAACAAAGCCAAGCAAACGCTCCACAACATGTCATTCTCTATTCACATAACGTAAACAAACAACCATTTTCTCCTTAATAGAAATATCTCTAGCTTCATCAATCAAAACAACAAACATATCTTCTCCAAGATCATCAATAATAACTTTAGTAGTTTCACTAGCAACTGCTCTTACAATATCTTTTTGAATCTGAGGAGCTACTAATTTTAGATTTCCACGAGCATTTTTTA
Source organism: Ormosia emarginata (assembly GCA_029884605.1). Lineage (NCBI taxonomy): Eukaryota > Viridiplantae > Streptophyta > Magnoliopsida > Fabales > Fabaceae > Ormosia > Ormosia emarginata. Next base: position 22,227,985 of record JAQQTP010000077.1, on the reverse strand, counting down.
AAACATAATCAATCTCTTTATTATATTGGGCAAGAAACTTTAGAAGCTCCAAAAAATTACCTTGATTACTTGAATGCTCTAATTCATCATTACCACGGAAAGTCAGTCATTGTCGTAATAGAAATCTAATGCAATCAACTGTAGTCGTCAAGTGAATTCGAAAATCCTTTTTAAGTTGCTCAGATTGCTTGCAAATAACAATTTCAATATGTAGCTTTTGGTTCATGAGTGCCTGACATTTTCTCCAAGCTTGATTATGAGCACTATCATGATTTCCAACATGAATTTGTAGTCTCTCCTTCTTTCTCCAATTTGAAAAGCACTCTATTACAAATGCATCATTACCTCCAACCTCAGGTTTCATAAAATAACAACAAAGACAAAAGACAACATCTTTTGATATACTATACTCTAACCAATTGCCAAAGTCATCAAACCACTTAGGATTAAATCTACGAAAAGAAGATCGACAATTGGTTTTTGGGAAATCATGGTGTCTTGGTTGACAAGGACCTTTTTGCAAATAAGCTCTTCGAGCTTCATTTAAGTCATTTGAATGATAATATGAAATTTTATGTCGCTGTCTAGGATCTACAAGAAGGCTTTCCACATTGAATTCAATATACCTCTTCTTACTATATGAGGCTAATAGGGTACTTTGACCAAGTGTTTGAGACTCCAATGGTGATTTTCTTTTGAGAAATTTGTCCATTGCTAAATGATAATAAAACACAAAATTTATGAGCCCAATTAGTAATTGGTTAATAATAATACTAATACTACATTACTAAATTCATAATTTTTCAAAAAACTCAACAAAGCACATACTTCATAAAAAATATCAAAATTTACAATATACATAATAGTTATAACAATATCAGTAACAATAGTAGAGATAAAGGCAAGTTTCTTATAAAAAATAATGAATGAAAATGAAACTCTAAACTTGAGATTTGCGTTTTGTGCTTATAAAGTGTATTAGATACTCACGAGAAAGAACTGGTTGAATGCAATTAAGAAGAATGGTAAAAGCTAACAAGATTGCCAGTTCATTAACCATTTGGATAACAGACGAGCTCGATGTAAAAACCAAAGCAAGCTTCTCATTAAAGGCCACAATTATCAACCAAAATATAAATCTCATCAGCACAGTATTTACCACTGAAACTACAGTTGCAAATTTTGCCCCTTTTGCAATGCTTGCGCCAAGCCCAAGCTCGTTTTGTTATACGCACCCTGAGTTGAAGAACGTTAAATGATTAAAAGGGAGAAAAAAATAGTTGGTTTTTTATTGAGGCAGAGTTCTTTGAGTCAGAGTATGGGAGAGGTTTGAGAAGTAAGCATATAGGAGAAGTTTGAGAAATTTGAGAATTAAGTGTGTGGTAGAAGACTTTAGGCAGTCGGTGCTCTGAGTTTGAGTAATTTAGTAGAGTTTTGTACGATTGCACTCAAATCACATGGGTACGGAACGGTGGGGTGTTTTAGAAAATAATATTAAAAAAATAAATTTTACTTTCTATTATTATAAATTTACTAATTTATCTGTATATGAGAGTAAAAGTTACACATATAAAAAAGTAAAAAAAGACAAATAGATGCGGGAGCAAAAGTTACACATACAAAAGATAAAAAAAAAATACATATATAAGATCAAAGAAAAATTTTCAAGTTAAGTGGGGGAATGTGTCCCCACTCTTTTGTATGTGGATCCGTCCCCGATGAACGCTCGTTTCACCAGACCAAGGTGAGTGCAAAAGTTGACCTCAGTGGTAGGGTTTGTTTGATTAGACGAACATTCACTTCACCATCCGAGATGAATACGAAACTCGACCTCAGTGGTAGGGTTCGTTTGATTAGACGAACATTTACTTCACTATCCGAGGTGAACACGATACTTGACCTCAGTGGTAGGGTTCGTTTGATTGGACAAACATTCACTTTATCATTCACGGTGAATACGAAACTCAACCTTGGTGGTAGGGTTCGTTGGATTGGACGAACATTCACTTCACCATCCGAGGTGAATACGAAACTCGACCTCGGTAGTAGGTTCATTTGATTGGATAAACATTCACTTCACCATCTGCGATGAATAAGAAAATCGACCTCGGTGGTAGGGTTCGTTTGATTGGATGAACATTCACTTCACAATCCAAGGTGAATACGAAACTCGACCTCGGTGGTAGGGTTCCAGACCTCAGTGGTAGGATTCGTTTGATTGGACGAACATTCACTTCATTATCCAAGGTGAATACAAAACTCGACCTTGGTGGTAGAGTTCATTTAATTGAACGAACATTCACTTCATCATTCGATGTGAATACGAAACTTGACCTTTGTGGCAGGGTTCATTTGATTAGGTGAACATTTATTTCACCATCTGAGGTGAATATGAAACTCGACCTCGGTGGTAGGGTTCGTTTGATTGGATGCGGTAACCTTGTAGTGTGGAGTCCACTGTCCTGGGCTACAGTCTATTATCCTTAACCACTGCAAACCACATCAGGTGGTGATTAAGGTGCAACTCAAATAGGCACGAGTTAAGAACTTTGATCGTGCTGCTTAACCCTAGAGGGTGTTTAAGTAGCTCTCCCCAGTTTGGTCATCTTATGTAGATGTTGGAATAACTGATCATTTTTGAACCTTGAACTCCTTGGACATCGCCAAGGTGTGGTGGCCTTGTGGGATATGGCGTGTCGAATTATTCATGGACTTGAGGCCGAGGTTCCGACTTCAAATAGGATAACAATTGGTAAAAGTTGATTTATTCATATCAGAAACAATTTACATATCCAAAGCGTTCAACTATAGTACTTTCTCAATTTGTCTGCATTCCAGAAATTTTTAATTGGCATGCCCGAGAAGGTTTCTAGGGTGTATATCTCCTTATTGATTATGGACATAATTTTGTATGGTCCTTCCTAGTTAGGCGCTAGTTTCCCCTCTCTTGCATTTCTCTCTCCGATGTATACTTTGTGTAGTACAATATCGCCAAGGTTGAACTGTCATGGGATTATTTTGGAATTGTATAGCATGATAATTTTCTACTTTAGGACTGCTTCCCGGACATGGGCAATGTGGCATCGTTTTTCTAGGAGGTCAAGTTCATAGCAAATGAGGTTCGGGTTGGTCTCTTCGGAAAAACTTTGCTTCCTCCAACTTGATTTTCTTATCTCCATTGAGATCATGGCTTCACAACCATAAGTCAACGTAAAGGTTATTTCTTTTGTACAAAAGTATGGTATGGTTCGGTATGCCTATAGGACATGATCGAGTTATTCCACCTAGCTCCCTTTAGCATCATCAAGTCTTTTCTTTATCCCCCTCAGCATGACTTGGTTGGTGGCCTCTACTTGTCTGTTAGTTTTTGGGTGCTCAATCAAGGTGAAATTCTGCTTGATCTTCAGGCCCCCCAAGAGATATTTAAATTTCTTGTTATTGAATTGAGTTTCATTGTCTGTAACAATTGACTTCGGGACTCCAAATCTGCTTATAATATTTTGGTAAGTGAACTTATGGATTCGCACGGATGAGATCGTGGACAACGGCTCTGCTTTAATCCACTTTATGAAATAATTAATAACCATTACCATGTACTTGACCTGCCTAGGAGCCTATGGAAAAGAGCTTAAGATGTCCATTCCCCACCAGTAGAATGACTAGGGGACAGATGTTGTTGAACTTTTCAGGTGGCACAACATTGATGTCAGAGTGGTGCTGATATTTATTGCATTTCTGCATGTGTTCCATGCTATCAACTTTCATGGTGGGCCAATAATATCCTACTCTTAACGCTTTCCTTGTCTGGGATCTTCCGCCGAGGTGGTGGCCTGAACTTTCTTCATAGATTTCTGCTAAGATGTAATTTGTCTTCCCAGGACTGAGACATTTGAGGAGAGGACAAGAGAAACCTATGCGATATAATTAGTTATCGTAAGTGGTATACTAAGCTACCATTCGCACTATTTTTTGGGCTTCTTTTTGCTCCTCGAGGAGTGAGTCATCGATAAGGTAGACTAAGATGGGCGTCATCCAAGAATCCTCAAACTCCAGCAAGAGGACTTCATCACCGGTGATGCTAGGAGTAAAAAGTATGTCTTGGATTACGAACCTATTGTTACTCAGGCTCTTGGTGCTGGCAAGCTTTGATAGGATGTCGGCTCTAGAGTTTTGATCCTTAGGGATATGCTTCACCCTAATGTTGTCAAAGCTCTTCATTAGCTTTTTAACCTTGGTTAGGTATTTTCATAGTAAGGATTCCCTTACTTGATATTCTTCTTTTATCTAGGATGTTTCCAGTTGTGAATCACTGTATATGACCATGTCTCTAGCCCCTATTTATTTTGCCATAGTAATACCTGCTATGCACGCTTCGTACTTGGCTTGGTTGTTAGAGGTAGAGAACTCAAACCTCAAAGAATGATTTAGCAAAAGACCAGCTTCGTTTTCTAACATGATTCTGACTCCACTCTGTTTGGTATTCTAAGATCCATTGACATAGATGATCTAGGAATGCGCCCTAGGTTTATGGGAGTCTAGTGTGAGTTTGATCAAGAAGCGGACAGTACCTGAGCTTTGATGGTTGGCCTAGGCTTGTAGACAATTCTGAACTTGGAGAGCTCCACGAACCAAGCAATCATTCTCCCTGCAAGATCTGGCATGTGCAGTACTTGCCGGATAGGCTAGTCTGTCCTTGTCACTATGGGGTGGCATTAGAAGTATTGTTTCAGCCTCCTTGTGGTGACTACTAATACTAGAGACAACTTCTCAATTTTTTGGTAGAAGACTTTGGGGCCCTGGAGGACTTTGCTGACAAAATATTCCGGCGTCTGGCCCTCATCTATCTCCCTTATCAGAACGGAACTAACCACTTCGTTGCTAACAAAGAGGTACATGTAGAGCGTTTCACCGGGGTCTAGTATTATTAAGATGGGTGGCGTTGACAACATCCTCTTTAATTCTTGGAATGCACTTCATAATCCAATGTCCACTCAAAGTTCTTTCTTTTCTTTATAGTTTGAAAGAGGGGGAGAGACTTTTGGGCAACTTTGGCCAAGAAAAGTATGAGGGCTGCAATTTGGCCTATTAGTTGTTGTACTTCTTTGGCGGATTGGGGGCTGCATATGTTGAACACCACTTGGCATTTCTTTGGAATTGTCTCGATACCGCGGTTCGTCAGCAAGAACCCTAAAAATTTACTAGTATGTACCCCAAATGTGCACTTTTTCGGGTTTAGTTGCATGTTATGCTTCCGAACCTTGGTGAATACCTCCTCCAAATCCTAAATGTGGTTGCCACTATCAGTCGTTTACTATCATATTGTCAATATATACTTCCAGCATCTTGCCGATTTGTCTTTTAAAGACCTTGTTCATCATGCGCTGGTAAGTGGCTCTTGTGTTTTTGAGCCCAAACAGCATCACTCGGTAGCAGTAACTTCCCATTTCAGTTACGAAGGCTATCTTGTCCTCATCATCTGGATGCATGGGGATCTGGTTGTAGCCAGAATAGACATCCATAAAGGAAAGTAACCTAAAATTGGACAAGTTGTCCACCAACTTATCAATGTTAGTATAGAAAATGTGTAAATATTTTTATATTTATGTAGTTTTCTTGTTTAGGCTAATTAAATCATAATAGTAATCTTTGTATTTATTGTCATAGATCTATATAAACAGTTCTCCGTCGTGTAGTTGAGACACCCGGTTTTCACAATTCCTATGCTTCTGTTTTCTTTCTTAACATGGTATCTAGAGCCTAAATAGAGGCAATCCTAGAACTGTGCATACCCGGTGGGTCCACTGCCCTCCGGTGAAATTTTTTTTCGGCCAACCGTGTTTCTATTCCGGTTTATCGGCCTTTCTCCCTTGTCGTGACGTTTTTCTAGCCTCTTTTTTCCCTTTTCTGCCGCTGCCTCTACCGTCCTCCGCCGTCCCCTTTCCAGCCGGTGACCACATCGTCGTCATTGTCTCCCTTTGACTGGCCCATCCCCTGAAGCCCAGTCCCAATGCCCCAGGGATACGCCCCTACGCGCTGTCCTCCGCTCCTGCCAAACAGCCACTGCGTGACATGTTTTTCAGTGTAGGATGACGAGTTCGGTCGCCTTTCCGGCTGCCGCTTCTCTTGCCTGACTTGTCTCCGCCTCCTCTACGCTGATTTGCCCTCAGATCCTCCATCAGACATCTTTGTCTGCTTGTTCACTTGCGTTGAGACTTTCAGGTACTTTGTGTTTTTCATTTTTGCCCTTTGTATTCTAACCTATGGCTAGTTCTACCTCCCCAGATGGCTCTAAAGACTACCCCAAGGCTGAACCTCCTATTTTCACAAGTTACCTCCATACCCCCTCTCTCCGCTGATAAGTTAGACGTCAACAACTATGATACTTGGGCTTCAGACATCAAGTTGTGGCTTGAAAGTCAAGGCTATGAAGACCACCTCACCACGGACCTTATCTCTATGCCTGCGGAAGAACAATCTAAGTGGAAGAAGATTGATAAATAGTTGTATATTGTCATCAAGTCCACCATTCACTCATCTCTCAAGCAGATCTTCCATGCTCAGACCACTTGTACTTCTGTTTGTGTTAGGAAAATGCTTCAGGACTGAAACATGTCCATGTTCAGATTATGTTATTTTTATTTGTTGTTACTTTCCTAGTCTTAAGGTGTCAGTTAGGAAGTTTGAGGTGCTTTGTTATCTCTGTTTATGTTTATGGCGTATTCCTAGGAACATGTTGTTAGTGGGTAGTTATTCTTTAAGCTCTATAAATTGTAATGTTTCTGGTTTTAAAATATAAGTTTCCGTCTTCTCCTTTAATATATGTTTTTGTTCTCTGTTAAGCAAATATTGTTTTTATTTTCTCTTGAAAATTTCCAACAATTGGTATCTAGAGCCCTTTTCTTACGGGACCTATAGAATGGATTCTGAAACAAGTTTTTCCCAAGCAGCTCTTCCAGTTTTCAATGGGGAAAACTATGATCTTTGGGCCGTCAAAATGGAGGCTTACCTAGAGGCTTTGGATCTTTGGGAAGCTGTAGAAGAGGATTATGAAGTCCTTCTGCTGCTGGACAATCCCACCATGGCCCAGATCAAGAATCATAAGGAGAAAAAAGCCTGAAAAGCAAAGGCAAAATCATGCCTTTTTGCTGGTGTCTCTACAACCATCTTTACTAGCATCATGACTCTCAAATCGGCAAAAACAATTTGGGACTATCTAAAGGCGGAATATGCTCGAGATGAAAGAATTCGAAGCATGCAGGTGCTTAACTTAATGAGGGAATTTGAGCTTCAAAGGATGAAAGAGTCTGACACAATCAAGGAATACTCAGACAAATTATTGGGCATTGCCAACAATGTCAAGATAAAGTTATTGGGCGTTGATTTTGCGAGATTCCGAATTGTTGAGAAAATTCGTAACGGTGCCAGAGATGTACGAAGCATCTATTGCTTCGTTGGAGAACACAAATGATCTGTATAAAATTACTTTTGCAGAAGTGCTACATGCCTTCCAAGCCCAAGAGCAGCAAAGATTGATGAGGGAAGATTATGCTATTGAAGGTGCTCTTCTAGTCAAGAGCCAACAAGCTAAAAACTACAAGAAGAATCATCCAGTCAGCAGTCAGAGCAATGCAAATAATTACAACAAAGCAAAGGGTGAAAAGAAAAGTTACCCACCTTGTCAGCATTGTGGCAAAATAGGTCATCCTCCATTCAGATGTTGGCAGAGACCTGATGCTAAATGCATCAAGTGCAATCAAATAGGTCATAAAGCAATCATATGTAAGAGCAAAAATCAGCAGCAAGAGGAAGAGGCTAAGGTTGCTGATCAGGAGGAGGAGGAGGATAAACTCTTTGTGGCCACGTGTTTTGCAAGCAGTGAAGAGAGTGAGAGTTGGCTGATTGACAGTGGTTGCACAAATCATATGACCAATGACAGGGAGCTTTTCAAAGATTTAAAGCCAACCAACATCACCAAAGTCAGAATAGGCAATGGTGATTATATTTCACTCAAAGGAAAGGGACTGTTGCAATAGCAAGTGCTCAGGTACAAAGTTTATTCCTGATGTCCTTTTTGCACCCGAAATTCAACAAAATCTGTTGAGTGTTGGCCAATTGATTGAAAGAGGCTTCAAAGTTGCTTTTAAAGACAATTTTTGCCTGATTAGAGATGCAACTAGTCAGGATATCTTTAAAGTAAAAATGAAAGGAAAAAGTTTTGCTCTAAATTCGTTGGAGGAAGAGCAAGTTGCTTTTCCAATTAAAGAAAACATCACAGAAGTTTGGCACAAAAGGCTCAGGCATTATCACCACCAAGGGCTGCTGCAAATGAAGTCCAAGAGAATGGCAGCTGATTTTCCAGAACTTGATGATTACATACCAACATGCAAGGCTTGTCTATTTGGAAAGCAAAAAAGGAAGCTATTTTTGAAGTCAGCAAAAAGAGCCACTTGTAAGCTATAGTTAGTCCATACAGATATATCTGGACCTCAAAAAACTCCTTCATTAGCAGGTAATCGATATTATGTTGCCTTTATTGATGATTTCACAAGAATGTGTTGGATTTTTTTCTTAAAATTCAAGTCAGAAGTGGCTGGAGCATTTTGGAAGTTCAAAAAATTAGTAGAAAATCAAAGTGGCAAGCAAATTTAGATTCTAAGATCTGATAATGGCAAGAAGTACACCTCAGAAAAATTCAATCAGTTTTGTGAGGAAGCTAGCATTGAGCATCAATTAACCACTCCCTATACTCCACAACAGAATGGGATGAGTGAAAGGAGAAACAAATACATCCTAGAGATGACTAGGTGCATGTTGCATGAAAAAAATCTACCCAAGAAGTTTTGGGCAGAAGCAGCTCATACGGCAGTTTTCTTGCAAAATAGACTCCTCTCAAAAGCAGTCAAGGATCAGACACCATATGAGGCTTGGTATGGTTATAAACCATCTCTAAATTTTCTCAAAATATTTGGATGTTTGTGTTTTACTCATGTTCCACAGAGCAAGCGTGACAAGCTTGATAAAAGAGCATCACCGAGGCATTTTTATAGGCTATAGCACTGTCAGCAAAGCCTATAAAATTTTTCACCACAAACCGGAAGCATTGTTGTTAGCAGAGATGTCCACTTTGTAGAAGATGAAGAGTGGAACTGGGATGAGGCAAAGAAGAAGGATCAAACTGTGGCAGACCTACAACTTAAGTCTCTTGCTTCAAGAACCGAAGAAGAAGAGGATTGGGAGTGAATTGGTAGATGATGCCCCTGCAAGAGGAACTAGATCACTCTCTGATATTTATGAGAGGTGCAATATTGCTATTTGTGAACCTGCAGATTTTGGAGTAGCAAAGAAAGATCAAAATTGGATGGCTGCAATGAAGGAGGAATTGTCTATGATTGAGAAAAACAGAACATGGGAATTGGTTGATCGACCCCAAGATAGGAAGGTGATTGGAGTCAAATGGGTGTACAGAACCAAGCTAAATGCTGATGGTTCTATCAACAAACACAAGGCAAGACTTGTTGTGAAAGGCTATGCTCAAATCTTCGGTGTGGATTACTCAGACACCTTCGCACCAGTTGCTCGTTTGGACACCATAAGGATTTTGCTTGCTGTAGTTGCTCAAATGAATTGGAAAAGTGTATCAACTTGATGTAAAATTAGCATTTTTAAATGGTGTTTTACATGAAGAAATTTACATTGAACAGCTTGAAGGTTTTGTGAAAAATGAAAAAAAGGACAAGGTGTATCTTCTCAAAAAGGCTCTTTATGGGTTGAAACAAGCTCCACGAGCTTGGTACAACAAGATAGATGACCATTTGCTGAGCATCGATTTTAAAAAAAGCTTGTCTGAAGCCACTCTTTATGTTAAACATCAGAGCAATGATGTTCGATGGTTTCACTTTATATTGATGATCTTTTGGTGACAGAAATAATGCAGGGATGATTCAAGAATTCAAACAAGAAATGATGAAGGTTTTTGAGATGACAAATCTCGGGTTAATGACCTTCTTTCTTGGAATGGAAATGAAGCAGGCTGAGTATGAAGTCTTCATCTGCCAGAAGAAGTATGTCAAGGAGATTTTGAAGAAGTTTAAGTTTCAAGAATACAAGGAAGCAAGCACTCCTATGAATCAAAAGGAGAAGCTGTGTGAGGAAGATGAAACTGATAAAGTTGAAGAGGGATACTTCAGAAGTTTGATTGGTTGCTTGATGTATCTTACTGCAACACGTCCTGATATTTTAAATGTTGTAAGCATTTTGTCTAGGTTTATGCACTGTGCAAGCGAATTACATCTCAGAGTTTCCAAGAGAATAATTCGATATGTCAAAGGCACAAGTGATTTTGGTGTTAAGTTCACATGGAGCAAAGAATTTAAGCTGGTTGGTTTCTCTGACAGTGACTAGGGACGTTCCATCGATGATATGAGAAGTACATCAGGCTACTGTTTTACTCTTGGATCTAGTGTTTTTTCATGGAGCTCGAAGAAGCAAGAGATCGTGGCTCAATCCACTGCTGAAGCAGAATTTATTATGGCAACAGCTGCTGTCAATCAAGCTTTGTGGCTAAGGAAGATTTTAATGGATCTGAATCTGGAGTAAAAAGAAAGCACTAAGATTTTTGTTGACAATCAAGCTGCTATTGCTATCTCCCATAATCCTGTGTTTCATGGAAAAACCAAGCATTTCAACATAAAGTTGTTTTTCCTAAGAGAAGTGCAGAAAAAAGGACTTGTGACTTTGGTTTATTATAAGTTTGAAAATCAGTTGGCAGATCTGCTTACAAAGCCACTTTCAGTTAGTAGGTTCAAGTTTCTAAGGGAAAAAATTGGAGTTTGCAGCTCCTAAAGCAAGGAGGAGTGTTAGGAAAATGCTTCAGGACTGAAACATGTCCACGTTCAGATTATGTTATTTTTATTTGTTATTGTTTTCCTAGTCTTAAGGTATCAGTTAGGAAGTTTTAGGTGCTTTGTTATCTCTGTTTACATTCATAGCGTATTCCTAGGAACATGTTGTTAGTGGGTAGTTATTCTTTAAGCTCTATAAATTATAATGTTTCTGGTTTTAAAATATAAGTTTCTGTCTTCTCCTTTAATATATGTTTTTGTTCTCTGTTAAGCAAATATTGTTTTTATTTTTTCTTGAAAATTTCTAACAGTTTGGGAGCAAGCCAAGGTTCTTTATACTAATGACACTCAACGGCTATATGAGATTTGTTACAACCTTATGAGTATTATTGCTCCTCGTCAGTTTGATGGACCAATGTCTGCCTACGTAGGAAAGGTTCATGGTGCTCTCTATGATTTCAATGTGTTGCTACCCCCTGCTGCTACCCCAGCGCAAGAACTCGAGCAACACAACATCTTCTTCATGTTTATGGCCTTGTATAGTTTGCCTCCAGAATATTCTGCCAACCGTGATCAGATTTTGGGTTCGCCTACTATCTCCACTTTGTCCTCAGCTTAGTCTACTTTGTTTCGGGTCCCGGCTAAGCAGCCCTCTGGTTCTGTCCTAGCCCCAGCTCCGGTTGATACTTTTGCCCTCGTCTCCCAAAGTGCTAATCGTGGTCGTTCTCGCCTTAGCACCTCAGGTAGGCCCTGTTCGAAGTGTACATTCTATAACATGTTAGGTTATACCGAGGATCGATGTTGGACCAAACATGGTCATCCTCCACAGGCTGCCAATGTTACCCAGGCCGCTATACCTGATTTAGTTGAACCTTCTGCACCACCAACCCCATCTCTGGCTGCCTATGCAGATTTTCTAAAATAGTTTGAGCAACAACAGGCTTCTAACTCTACTGCATCTGTTGAGCACACTGGTAATGCATTTGCTTGTCTCTCTCAATCACCATCCTTAGGTCCTTGGGTTCTTGACTTTGTTGCATCTGACCATATCTCTAGTAGTAAGCGTCTTTTCTCTAAACTTTCTAACTCTAGCTATTTACCTATAATTACTTTAGCAAATGGTTCCCAAACACAACCTGAAGGGATTGGAACTATCCATCCCTTCCCTTCTCTGTCTGTTGATTCTGTTCTTTATGTCCCTGGATGTCCTTTTAATTTACTATCTATTAGTCGTTTGACACGTTCTTTAGATTGTCACATTAGTTTCACTAAAGACTCTGTCATTTTGCAAGACCGGAGTTCGGGACAGATGATTGGCTCCGGATGTGAGTCTAATGGCTTTTACCAGCTCTCTGTCACCTCTCATGTGTGCTCTGTTACGGATTCCCTTCTCACCATCCATGCTCAGTGGGGTCATCATAGCCTTGCCAAACTATAGCAAATGGTGCCAAACTTTTCTAAGTTATCTAGTTTACCTTGTAAGTCATGTCAACTTGGGAAACACACTTGTAGTACGTTTCATGATAGAGTGTGTCGTTGAGTTGCGTCTCCTTTTGCTTTAGTGCATTCTAATATTTGGGGTCCTAGTCATGTTGAGTCTACTTTTGGGTTCAAATACTTTGTTACTTTCATTTATGATTATTCTTGGTCTACTTGGTTATTTTTAATGAAAAATATATTAGAGTTGTTTTCAAATTTTCAGACCTTTTATCATGAAATAAAAACTCAGTTTGGTGTTCCAATTTGTATTTTGCAGAGTGACAATGCCCGTGAATTTTTATCTCAGAATTTTCAAACTTTTATGGCATCTTATGGCATTCTTCACTAAACATCTTGTTCTTATACCCCTCAACAAAATGGGGTTGGTGAGCGCAAAAATCGACATCTTATTGAAACAACTCGGACCCTTTTGTATCATGGTCGCATTCCCTTCCGTTTTTGGGGTGATGCGGTTCTCACTGCTTGCTATTTGATTAATCGTATGCCCTCTTCTATTCTTGATAACTGAGTACCCCATTTTGTTTTGTTCCCTCACCAACCCCTCCACTCTTTTCTGCCTCGTGTCTTTGGGTCGACATGTTTTGTCCATAATGTCATTCTAGGTCTTGACAAACTATCTGCTCGCTCCATCAAATGTGTTTTTCTTGGTTACCATTAGTCTCAAAAGGGTTATCGGTGTTTTTCATCCACTCTTAAGCATTATCTAGTCTCTGTCGATGTCACATTCTTCGAGTCTGTTCCTTTCTTTGAGTCTCCTAACCTACCACTTACATCCATTACTGAGGTCCTCTCTATTTTTCCTCCTCTTGTCCCCGTTAACCCTACTCTATCACCACCTTCCCCTGTTGGTGCCTCGGTCCTTACTACTGGCCCTATGCAGGTCTATCATCGTCGGCCACAGCCACCACCACTACCGCCACCACCATAAGCGGTTTTAGTGATTATTGGGGCTTCTGTGGACTCTCATCTGGCAGCACCTCCTTTACCAGCTCCGGAACTGCCTCCTGCGTCAGACCTTCCCATTGCTTTTTGAAAAGGTATTAGATCCACTTATAACCCTTCTCCTCACTATGCTACTCTAAGTTACCATCGCCTCTCTTTATTGCATTATGCTTGCCTTTCCACCTTGTCTTCTGTATTTATTCTTAAATCTATAGGTGAAGCTTTATCCCATCCTAGGTGGCGACAAGCAATAATTGATGAAATGTATGCTCTTCAAAATAATGGTACTTGGGAACTTATTCATCTTCCTCTTGGGAAGTCTGTTGTAGGTTGTCAATGGATTTATATGGTCAAGGTTGGCCCTAATGGTACTCTTGATCGCCTAAAGGCTCGTTTGGTGGCAAAAGGGTATACCTAGATATTTGGTTTAGATTATGGTGACACTTTCTCACTAGTGGCAAAGATGGCTTCTGTTCGGCTTTTTCTGTCTATGACCGCTATTCGCCATTAGTCCCTTCATCAGCTAGATATCAAGAATGCTTTTCTTCATAGTGATATGGAAGAAGAAGTCTACATGGAGCAACTTCCAAGGTTTGTTGCTCAGGGGGAATCTTCTGGCCTCATTTGTCGTCTACACAAGTCCTTGTATGGTCTCAAACAATATCTCCGGGCTTGATTTGGTCAATTTAGTACTGTTGTTCAATAGTTTGGTATGACTCGCAGTAAGGCTGACCCTTTGTCCTCTATTGTCATACAGTCTGAGGCTATATCTATTTGATTGTGTATGTGGACGACATTGTTATCACAGGCATCGATCACCAAGGTATAACTCAGATAAAACAATACCTTTGTCATCACTTTCAGACCAAAGATCATGACAAACTTCGTTATTTCTTAGGAATTGAAGTAGCACAATCCAAGGAAGGCATAGTAATCTCACAAAGGAAGTATGGTATAGACATTCTTGAGGAAACATGACTATTGAATGCAAAGCCGGTTGACACCCCTATGGATCCCAATGTTAGACTTTTACCGGATCAGGGGGAGCCATTTTCAGACTAAGGAAGATATAGACAATTGGTTGGAAAACTTAACTATTTTACTGTTACCCATCCAGATATCTCATTCGCGGTGAGTGTAGTAAGCCAATTTCTAAACTCGTCTTATGAAGGACATTGGGATGCAGTGATTCGTATTCTTAGATATATTAAGGGAGCTCCAGGAAAAGGCCTTGTCTATGAAGACAAAGGACACACTTAGATTGTAGGGTACTCAGATGCTGATTGGGCAGGTTCTCCTACTGATAAGAGATCCACTTCTGGTTATTGTGTATGTATTGGGGGTAATCTGATATCCTGGAAGAGTAAGAAACAAAATGTGGTTACAAGATCAAGTGTCGAAGCAGAATATTGAGTCATGACATCAGCTACTTGCAAGCTCATTTGGTTAAAACAGCTTCTTAAAGAGCTTCAGTTTGGAAATATTATGCTAATAACTCTTATTTGTGATAACCAAGTTGCATTGCATATCACTTCCAATCCAGTGTTTCATAAGAGGACCAAACACATTGAGATAGACTGTCATTTTTTTAGAGAGAAGATCTTATCTAGATACATCACCACTAGCTTTGTCAATTCAAATGATCAACTGACAGATTTTTTCATTAAGTTTTTGAGAGGTCCTCGAGTAAACTATATCTGTAACAAGCTTGGTGCATATGACTTATATGCTTCAGCTTGAGGGGGAGTATTGAAAACGTGTAAATATCTTTTGTATTTATGTAGTTTCCTTGTATAGGCTAATTAAATCATAATAGTAATCTTTATATTTATTGTCATAGATCTATATAAATAGCTTTTTGTCGTGTAGTTGAGACACGCGGTTTCATAATTCTTATGCTTCTGTTTTCTCACTTAACAGTTGGGAAATGGGTAAGGATCCTTCGGACATGTCTTGTTGAGATCAGTGTAATCAACGCACATGCACCGCTTCTTGTTGGCCTTTTGACTAGAACCACATTTGAAAGCCACATGGTGTAGGGGACCTCCTTGATGAAGTCGGCATTTAGTAATTCTTTCACCTGTTTTTGTATCACCTCTTGTCTTTCCGGCCCAACTTTCCTTTTTCATTGTGCCACTGACTTGGCATTTTTCATGATGAAAAAATAGTAGCAAAAAAATTCAGGGTCTAGGCCTAATATGTCCACTGAAGTCCAAGCGAATAAGTCCTTGTTTTTTTGAAGGATCTCGGTCAGTCGGGCTTTCTCTTCTTGGTTGAGTTGCCCAACGATCTTGGTAACTTAGCCTGGTTTGGTTCTTAGCTGAAGAGGTTGGAGCTCCCCATCCGGCAGGGGACACATATCCCGTATTTCTTTGTGTACATCCAACTCAGTCAAGAGGATGTTGACGGAGTCCGAAGTGACCGCGGCTAGATCATTGCATGGAATCGTTGTCTGTGGTTTCTTGACGATTTTTAGGATTTCATTATAGCACTTCCTTGTCGTGACTTGATCGCCTTTAACTATCTCAACCTTGTCTTGGTGGTCCAAAAACTTCATAGCCAAGTAGGGTGTTAAAATCATGGCCCCTAGGGCGTTGAGTGAAGGGAGGCCCAGAGCGACATTGTAGGCGGAGGGACAATCTATCACCAGAAACTTGACTTTGACAATTTTGAAGAGAGGTTTTTTCCCAAAGTAAGGTGAGTCTCGATATATCCAACTGGGTGATGTTGTCAATCCGATCAACTCACCAGTATGCTGAATGAGCTCTTCTTTAGAATCTGCTTATGATATTATGGTAAGTGGACTTATGGATTCGCATAAATGAGATCGTGGATAATAGCTCTGCTTTAATCCACTTTGTTAAATAATCGATGGCCACTACTAGGTACTTGACCTGCTCGGGAGTTTGTGGAAGAGAGCCTAAGATGTCCATTCTCCACTGATAGAACTGCTAGGGGACGGATGTTATTGATAGCTCTTCAGGTGGCATAACATAGATGTTAGGGTGGCGCTGATATTTATCACATTTCTGCATGTGTTCTATGCTATCAGCTTTCATGGTGGGTCAATAATATCCTACTCTCAGCACTTTCCTTGCCAGGGATCTTTCGCCGAGGTGGTGGCTTGAACTTCCTCATGAATTTCTGCCAGGACGTATTCTGTCTAGCCAGGACCGAGGCACTTGAGGAAAGGACAAGAGAAACCTCTGCGATATAACTGGTTATCATAAATGGTATACCAAGCTACTGTCTGCACTATTTTTTGGGCTTCTTTTTGGTCCTCGGGGAGTGAGTTGTCACGGAGGTTGGCTAAGATGGACGTTATGCAAGAATCCTCAACCTACAGCAAGAGGACTTCATCGCCAGTGATGCTGGGAGTGAAGAGTGTGTCCTGAATTACGGACCTATTATTACTCGGGCTCTTGGTGCTGACAAGCTTTGATAGGATGTCGGCTCTAGAGTTTTGATCCTTGGGCATGTGCTCCTCCCTGACGCTATCGAAGCTCTCCATTAGCTTCTTAACCTTGTCTAGGTATTTTCGCATTAAGGGTTCCCTTGCCTGATATTCTCATTTTATCTAGGACATTGCCAATTGTGAATCACTACATAGGACCACCTCTCTAGCCCCTATTTCTTTTGCCATAGTAATACCTGTTATGCTCGCTTCGTATTTGGCTTGGTTGTTAGAGGTAGGGAACTAAAACCTCAAAGAATGCTCTAGCATAAGACCGACTTCATTTTCCAACATGATTCTGGCTCCACTCCCTTTGGTATTCGAAGATCCATCGACATAGATGATCCAGGAATGCGCCTTAGGGTTATAGGAGTCTGATGTGAGTTCGATCAAGAAGTCAGACAATACCTGAGCTTTGATGGTTGGTCTAGGCTTATAGACGATTCCGAACTCGGAGAGCTCCACAGACCAAGCAATCATTCTCCCTGCGAGATTTGGCTTATGTAGTACTTCCTGGACAGGTTGATCTGTCCTTACCACTATGGGGTGACATTAGAAATATTGTCTTAGCTTCCTTGCGGTGACTACTAATGTTAGAGCCAACTTCTCAATTTTCTAGTAGTGGACTTCGGGGCCTTAGAGGACTTTGCTGACAAAATAGATCGACCTCTGGCCCTCCTCTATCTCCCTTATCAGAACCGAGCTAACCGTTTTGTTGCTGACAAAGAAGTAGATGTAAAACGTTTCGCCAGGGTCTAGTGTTGTTAGGATGTGTGGCGTTGACAGCATCCCTTTTAGTTCTTGGAACGCGACTTCACAATCCGAGATCCACTCGAAGTTCTTTCCTTTCTTTAGGGTTTGAAAGAGAATGAGAGACTTTTGGGCAGCTCTGGCCAAGAAACGTATGAGGGCTGCAATTCGACCTGTCAATTGTACTTCTTTGACAGATTGGGGGCTATGCATGTTAAGCACTCCTTGACATTTCTTTGGGTTTGCCTCGATACCGTGGTTCGTTAGTAAGAACCCTAAAAATTTGCCAGCCTATACCCCAAACATGCACTTTTTAAGGTTTAGTTGCATGTTATGCTTCCGAACCTCGGTGAATACCTCCCCCAAATCCTGGATGTAGTATCTGCCATTTTGACTATTATATCGTCAATGTATACTTCCAGTATCTTGTCGATTTGTCCTTCAAAGACCTTGTTCATCATACGCTAGTAATTGGGTCTTGTGTTTTTGAGCCCAAACAGCATCACTCAGTAGCAGTAACTTCCCATCTCAGTTATGAAGGCTATCTTGTCCTAGTCATCTAGATGCATAGGGATCTGGTTGTAGCTAGAATAGGCATCTATAAAGGAAAGTAACCTAAAATCGGACGAGTTGTCCACCAGCTTATTGATGTTAGGAAGTAGGTAAGGGCTCTTCAAACATGCCTTGTTGAGGTCAATGTAGTCAACATACATACGCCACTTCCCATTGGCCTTTTTGACTAATACCACATTTGAGAGCCACGTGGTGTAGGGGACCTCCCTAATGAAGCCTGCGTTTAGGAGTTCATTCACCTATTTTTGTATCACCTCTTGTATTTCCAACCCAACTTTCCTTTTTCGTTGTGCCACTGACTTGGCATTCTTCATGACTGAAAAACGGTGGCAAACGAATTCAGGGTCTAGGCCTAGCATGTCCACTGAAGTCCAAGTGAATAAGTCCTTGTTTTTTCTAAGGATCTTAGTCAGTCGGGCTTTCTCTTCTTGGTTGAGTTGCTCACTAATCTTGGTAACTTAGTCTGGTTTGGTTCCTAGCTAAAGAGGCTGGAGCTCCATATTTGGCAGGGGACGCATATCCCATATTTCTTTGCATACATCCAACTCAGTCAGGAGGATGTTGACGAAGTCCGAAGTGATCGGGGCCAGATTGTTGCATGGAATCGCTGTCTGTGGTCTCTTGATGATTTTCAGGCTTTCATTATAGCACTTCCTCGTCATGACTTGATCCCCTTTAACTGTCACAACCCTGTCTTGGTGGTCTAAAAACTTCATAGCTAAGTAGGGTGTAGAAATCACGGCCCCTAGGGCGTTAAGTGAAGAGCGACCCAGAACGACACTGTAGGCAGATGGACAATCTATCACCAAAAACTTGACCTTGACAGTTTTGAAGAGGGATCTTTTCCTAAAGTAATGTGAGTCTCGATATACCCAATTAGGGTGATCTTGTCACCTGTGAACCTGATCAACTCACCAGTATACAGAATGAGCTCTTCCTTCGATAATCCTAGCTTGTTGAATAAGTCTATGAACATGATGTCGGTCGAGCTTCCCTAGTTCACGAACATTCTTCAGACCTCAGCATTGATAATTATTCTCGTGATGACCATAGGGTCATCGTGATATAGGATGGTGTTCCCGTAGTCCTCATCAGAAAACGAGATCGAAGGGGCTTTTCTTGACCCTCTTCCTGATTTGGGTTCTGCGAGGGAGGTCACACTTATCACTGCTTGAATGGCCTTTTTCCTAGCGTTTGCTGACTCGCCACCGCTGGTGAATCCTCCAGAAATGATGTTTATGGTTTGGGTTATTACGGGGTAGGAGCAGTTATCTCCCACTAGATCTCTAGGTTTTCGCAGTGCTAACAACCACCGTTTAGCATCTTTGGAATGCGCCATTTTAAAATCGGAGCATTGCCTCTCTAGAACTCTCTCGGGAAGTGGGGGGAGATTCTCTCCGGTGGAGGAATTCTTGTGCCCATCCTGCGTGGGTTCTAGTCGAGTTAAGGCTGGTTCGTGGGCAGCAGGGGTCGATGCTGGAGGTGGGTTGTGCATTGTCGGAGCTCAGTTTTGGTTTGTTGGAGTTTGTCTCCTTCTTGTGTTCACCATTGTGGCGGTGGTAAGTGGAGTTTTGAGAGTGGTGTTGGGAGTAGAAATTTATCTCTTTCCACAAACGGCGCCAATGTTTAGAATTGGGTTCTGAAAGTTACCTGAGAAGTTAAACAATGGTAAACTCCTCCGTAGCGCAGCAGCAACAGTATGAGGAGCGAGAGTGTGAGTACCTGCAAAAGGCACTCTGACGCTCAAGTCAATGGCAGCTCGAGGAGGATAGTGGGCAATGGAATTAATGCGTACCTTTGTCCTCTCGTTTGACCTTTATATAAAGACGTATGAGCATGTAAAAAGCGTAGGGGGCTTGAGCGAATCAGTGCGTATCGTGCATTGTCCTCTTGTGGTGCAGGAAAACGTTATTCCGTATGGTTAGTCCCCTCTATCTGAGTAGAGTGGTGTCTCCTATTTTTTGTTAGAGAGGGGACAAGCTTAGTGGACGAGGGGTCCTTGCACATTATACGTCTGAAGACCAGATTGACAGATCGGGTTGCTCTAGTTTTACAGGCCTATACCTGATCTAGAACACTCTGTAACCTGGTTTAAGCTTACACTCGAGTTGGGATTAGTCCTACATCTAAAGAATGTAGGTACACCTTATAATCTTACTAAAAATTATATATATGAACTAAACTCGAAAACTTATTTATAAGTGGTTAACTATGTTTATTTTTTGAATTAAATTGTGATATTATTCCCCCCTAAGCTTATTAGCTTAACACACTGACACAGTCTTGAGTATGTTCATAATTATGGCAACTATGATTTGCATTTCAAGCCACTTAATAATGGATTATACCTCTTTCCTCTGGATATGGGCCAAGCCTAGTAAGACAAACTATTTAAAACATAATTTTCAACATTTAACTCTACATCAGAAAATTAATCAACAGGTATCAGGAAGAGTCACTTTCTGTGGTCATGAATTGTCAGAGTTTGTTCCTCAAAGAACGTGTGCTTATATTAGTCAGCATGATCTTCACCATGGAGAAATGACAGTCAGAGAGACATTGGACTTCTCTGGACGCTGTTTGGGAGTTGGGAGAAGGTATGATTTACTGGCAGAACTGTCAAGACGAGAACTAGTGCAAGGCATTAAACCAGATCCTGAGATAGATGCTTTCATGAAAGCCACAGCAATGGAAGGTCAAGAAACAAGTCTTGTTACAGATTATATTCTGAAGGTTTGGAGCAGCTATTTCTTTTTAATTACTTTCTTCTTGAGTTTAATGACATTTTAGTCTTTGAAAACGTACTTCATTCGCAATTTAGTCTCCGGTTCAAATTATGTGTACCATTTAGTCATTGAGTTATTCCAACAACTTTCGTATTAGTCCCTGCCAGATAGCAAAAGAAAAATACTACATAGTCAAGATTTTTGCTTTATTCTTGGATGCTTTAGTCTGTACCATTTTGACTTATCCAACAACGCTTGAGTAATGAATTCTGTCAAATTTTTCTAGATGAGTAGCATTACTTATAGCAAAAAGACCAATGTGAAACGAGTTTGAATAATTTAAGGACTAAATCATCATATAAACTAAATTGCGAGTGAGGTACAATTTCATGTACAAAATGCTATTTTACTCCCTTCTTTTTTTTAGTCAATAGAGGCTACCTTTTTCTCATCTAATTTATTGAGATAAATAAATAGATTCTTGGAATGGAAATATGTGCTGATATTTCGGTGGGAGATCAGATGAGAAGGGGCATATCTGGTGGACAAAAGAAGCGTTTAACTACTGGTATGTGGACTGGGAATTTCATGCGAAGCCATAGTGTTAGTGTGTTACTTTCATGTGTCTTCACAGAATCACCTATTTTGTCAGTTCTCATAAACAGTAACTTCCATATACTGAAAACAGGTGAGATGTTGGTAGGACCAGCAAAAGCTTTCTTTATGGATGAAATTTCAACTGGTTTGGACAGTTCCACAACCTTCCAAATTGTCAGGTTTATGAGGCAGATGGTCCATATCATGGATGTTACTATGATAATATCTCTTCTGCAACCTGCACCAGAAACATATAACCTTTTTGATGACATAATATTACTTTCAGAAGGTAAGATTGTCTATCAAGGTCCCCGTGAGTGTATTCTGGACTTTTTTGAAAGTTTGGGCTTCAAATGCCCAGAAAGGAAAGGAGTTGCAGACTTTTTACAGGAGGTAACTTCCAGAAAGGACCAAGAACAGTACTGGTCCAGAAGGGACATACCTTACCAATATGTCAGTGTGCCTGAGTTTGTAGCCCACTTCAACAATTACTGCATTGGTCAACAACTTTCTGAAGAGCTTCAAATTCCATTTGATCCTTCTAAAACTCATCCTGCTGCATTAGTGAAGGAAAAGTATGGAATCTCACAGCGGGAACTCTTCAAGGCATGCTTTTCAAGAGAGTGGCTATTGATGAAATGCAACTCTTTCATATACATCTTTAAGACTTTTCAGATTATTACCATATCTGTAATTACAATGACAGTATTTTTCAGAACAGAAATGAAGCATGGTCAACTTGAAGATGGAGGAAAATATTATGGTGCACTATTTTTCAGTCTTATCAATGTAATGTTCAATGGAGTGGCAGAGCTTGCATTGACTATTACTAGACTCCCTGTTTTCTTCAAGCAAAGAGATTTCCTGTTTTATCCGGCATGGGCTTTTGCATTGCCCATCTGGGTCCTCAGAGTTCCTCTCTCTTTATTGGAGTCAGGATTATGGATCATCCTTACTTATTATACTATCGGCTTTGCTCCTGCACCTAGCAGGTATGAAAATGCAATTTGTATAAAGTGAATTTGTCAAGAACATATAAACGATTAATTGGTATACTCTTCTATCATTCCTTGGTTTTATTGACTTGCAAATTTTGTTCAATGATGTATCTAAACACCTGTTACAGGTTTTTTCGTCAATTATTAGCATTCTTCTGTGTGAATCAAATGAGTCTATCTCTTTTTCGCTTGCTTGCTGCAATTGGAAGAACAAAAGTTATTGCAGGCACACTTGCTGCCTTTTCAATCATAATTGTTTTTGTCCTAAGTGGATTTATTGTTTCAAGAGGTAACTAGCAGTTTCTGGTTATACCATCTGAACTATACTCACATGAATTATATTAGTATTAAATGAGATTTTCCATTCTTCATGTGAAATTGTTTCATTTAACCTAATGAGTGTAACCTCTCTCTCCTTTTACAGATGACATTGGACCATGGATGATATGGGGCTATTATGCTTCTCCTATGATGTATGGACAAAATGCGATAGCCATCAATGAGTTCCTAGACAAAAGATGGAGTACAGTAAGATCTTATAGATGTGGAGAGAATTATTGTTCTTTAATATTTATTAATAGCACTGCATCATTAGTAGTTTATTGTTGATTCTTCACCTTTCACAGCCTAATAATGACCCAAGAATTCCTGAGCCCACAGTTGGGAAGGCTCTTCTCAAGGCCAGAGGCATGTATACAGAGGACTATTGGTACTGGATATCTGTTGGTGCCCTTATAGGCTTTTCTCTGCTTTTCAACATTGGTTTCGTTCTTGCTCTAACTTTTTTGAATCGTAAGTTTCCATACTAATCTTTCTTTGCCCTGCAGCTATAAGACTTTGTTTCTTAAATTGTTCTAAAATATTTTCGATAGAAGAAGTTTTAATAGAGAAGAGAAGTATAAAGGAGAAGAGAAATATACCAATTTTAAAGATAAAATAACAAGAAGGAAAGAAAACCAAATAGAAAACCACATCAAGAAAGCAAAGCCACCAATCCTGCTGCATAGCTGACAGTGACCATCTGAAAAACTCCCTCTGATAATGTTTTAACTTTTAAAATTAAATTGCAGCATTAGGAAATTCTAAATCTATTATAGTGGAAGAGGAAGACAAAAGCAAAAGCATAACCGCATCATCCTCAGTGAAAGAAATGGCAACAGGAACTACAGAGCAGAGTTCAGCTTCAATTTCTAAATGGTTTGAAGGTAATCTTAGCTTTTTCTCTGCATATAAACGGTATAAACAACTACCCTTAATGAGATCATAAGCAAAATAACATTGAATTATTATATAAAGTACATTATACCCTCTAATCAGAAGAAATGCCACCTCTATACTTGAAAAAAGTTTACCTTCATCAGAATGTGTAGCTTATCTACCTTTATTTCCAGTGTACCACATCTTGAAATGCTGGTATGACCTTTGCATTGTTGTTTTAATATTGTGCAATTTACTCTAAGCTCTCTTGGCACTAAACGCAAAGATAATTGTAATTATTACAGGTATTGATATGGAAGTAAGAAACACCACAGATAGATCAATTCCTAAAGCAAGAGAGAATGCAAAATCCAAGAAGGGAATGGTGTTGCCCTTTCTGCCTCTGTCACTTGCTTTTGAAAATGTGAATTACTACATTGATATGCCAAATGTAAATTCCAATACCTTCTTGTCCTTTTTTAATCATGTCTCATTATTACTCTCTTCAGATACAATTTTATATAATGAATTTTTTGAACATTTGCTTTCACATTTGTATTTTTCTGGCTATGCTAAATATCTGAATTGACTTTCTTTTTTCTACACTCACATTTATAACTAAAATTCCACCATACCTTTACGACTTGTGTGTAAGCAGTTTATTCCTATCATTATTGAAAGACAAGTGAAAACATTTGGAACATAGGAAAGAACTAATTGCTTAAAGAACATTAACAATTAAAAGTTTTCATGATAACAGTTTTGTAAAATAAAATCATATAACTTCAACAGTAAATTCAAAATTATTTTGAAATTATATTATGGTATCACAGCTCCCAAATGTCCAAAATGTCACTTTGGTGATTTATTATCAGGAAATGAAGAAACAAGGAGTTGGAAAGAGTAGACTTCAACTACTAAGAGATATAAGTGGTGCTTTCAGGCCTGGAGTTTTAACAGCATTAGTTGGTATAAGTGGTGCTGGAAAAACCACGTTGATGGATGTGCTCGCAGGAAGAAAAACTAGTGGTTATATTGAAGGAAGCATCAGCATATCTGGTTACCCGAAGAACCAAGCAACTTTCGCTCGGATTAGTGGTTATTGCGAACAAAATGATATCCATTCTCCAAATGTTACAGTCTATGAATCTCTTCTGTTTTCTGCTTGGCTGCGTCTCGGTAAGGAGGTTAAGAAAGAAACACGGAAGGTATGTTTTCTTCTAACCAATTCTCATGTTAAACATCCTCTCACAGGCTCTTATGTCTGTCTATTTGAGATATGTATCCGCCCCCCTTAGTCAAAAACTTGACAATGATCTATGGAACTAGTGCACCTTCTTTTTCTTCAAGGACAAGAGCGGATAGTGAGATCATGGGTTCATACCACCAGTGTGTATGTATGTGTCAATTATTTACTATAAAAAAAGAAAATAATTTGTACTCTCAAGCCAGGGGCCTTGTGTTGTAACTTTCACTTGAAATGTGTGTTTTTATTACTGATATGATATTGAACAGCCTACAGTAAGTCTCTCTTTATAGAAGAGATGTACAAAACAGAAACAAACAACAAATCTCTTAAAAATAGGAAGCTATCAATGTGAATATTCTAGCTTAGGAAACATTCTAACTTAGGAAAGTAATCAGCTAACAAAAAAAAACAGAATATACAAAATATATACAATGAATATAAGAGGATATGTACAATCAATTAAGATATTATGAAATAATATCTTGATTGTAATCAACAGAATCAAAGACCAGCCCAATATTTCAATTGTAATCGACATTCCCCCTCAAGCTGGCTTGAAGATATCTTCCTTGGACAGCTTGCTAATTAAACTATCAAAAAACTTCTTAGGCAATCCCTTGGTCAGAATATCTGTAATTGGATCTGTTGTAGATACATATGGGATACAAATCTGTCCATTCTCCACTTTCTCTTTAATGAAATGTTTGTCAACCTCCACATGTTTGGTTCTATAGAGTACAACTGGATTGTGAGCAAAGGCAATTGCAGATTTATTATCACAGTACAGTTTCATTGGTGTTGGACTGTATACCTTTAATTCCTTTAATAGTTTATCAATCCATAAGACTTCACAGATCCCTTGAGCCATTGACTTTTATTCGGCTTTTGCACTACTTCTAGAAACCACGTTTTGTTTCTAACTTCTCCAAGTAACTAGATTTCCTCCAATAAAGGTGCAATAGCCTGAAGTGGACCTCCGATCAATAACACTACTAGCCCAATCTGCATCAGTATACACCTCTACTTGTAAAGATCCACGTTTTCTGTAAAGTAGTCATCTTCCAGGTGATCCTTTTAGATACCTCAGAATTCTAGTCACTACTTCAAAATGTTCAGGTCCAGGAGAATGCACAAATTGACTTACCATGCTTACAACGAAGGCTATATCTGGACGAGTATGAGACAAATAGATCAGTCTCCTAACAAGCCTTTGAAATTTTTCTTTATCCACTATTTCCTCAGTCTTGGCTGGTTGGAGTTTAGTATTGGATTCAATGAGGGTTTCTGCTGCTTTATGTCCTAGCAAACCTGCCTTACTTAACACATCAAGAATATATTTTCGTTGACTAATGAATATACCTTCTTTAGATCTAGCAAATTTTATTCCAAGAAAGTATTTTAAAGGGCCAAGCTCCTTGATTTCAAAAACATCAACCAGATTCTTTTTCAAAGATTTGAGTTTACTGTCATCATCAGTTGTTAAAATTATGTCATCTACATACACAATCAAGACAACAATTTTACCATTCAATGTATGCTTGTAGAACAGAGTGTGGTCAGCCTGACTTTGGCAGTAGCCAAGACTTTTAACTACAGTTCCAAAATGTTCAAACCATGCTCTTGAGGTTTGCTTCAAGCCATATAAAGACTTTTTTAGTTTGCATACTTTATTTCTACCCAGATTTTCCTCAAAGCCAGGGGGAAGATCCATGAAGACCTCTTCTTCCAAATCCTCATTTAGAAAAGCATTTTTTACATCTAATTGGTGTAAAGGCCAATCAAAATTTACAGCAAGAGATAGCAAAATTCTAATAGAATTAATTTTAGCTATTGAAGCAAAAGTTTCCTGATAATCAACTCCATAGGTTTGAGTGAATCCTTTTGCAACCAGTCTTGCCTTATATCTTTCTACACTCCCATTAGCGTTGCATTTCATGGTAAAAATCCACTTATAACTTACTGTCCTCTTATCTCTTGGTAAGTCAACAATTTTCCAAGTTCCATTTTTGTTTAAAGCATTCATTTCTTCAAAAACTGCTAATTTCCAGTTTGGATCATCTAGAGCTTCTTGAATGTTTCTAGGGACAAACAGGTAGGTAATCCTAGAAGTGAAGACTCTGTGGTTCTGAGATAGTTTTTGATAGGAAACATATTTAGAGATATGATGAGAGGTGCTATAAATTTTGGCATCTTTTCTAGTGCGAGTTCTAACACATTTCCTAAGAGCTATAGGAATATCAGAATTTGAAAGAGAATATGGGAACTCAGTATTACCTAGAATTTCGAGAGAATTTGATTGTCCTTGTGCTAGGATGATGGGATCAACAGTATTCAATTGTTGATTTTGCCGTGTATAAACTCATAGCTCCTTATTTAACTGTGGTATTTCTCCCCCTGTCGATGAACCATCTAATGTTGGCACTGTTTTTTCATTTTCAGAAACCTGAACCAATGTTTCCATTGGAGGAATAGTTTGAAAGACAGGGCAGGGTAAAGAACTCTATAGAAAATTATCTTTATTTGTCATTATCTCCCCTGAACAGAATTTTTAGGAAAAAAGATTCGGTTTTCAAAAAAGTGATATCCATACTAACATAAAGCTATTTGGTTGTTGGATTAAAACATTTATATCTCCTTTGATTAGGATCATAACCAGTAAAAATGCACTTATCAGCTCTGGGATCAAGTTTTGAGAGAGAGTTGTTGTTCAAATGAACAAAGACAATAAATCCAAAAATTCTTAAAGGCAAGTCAGCATACATTTTTTAAGTTGGATAGACAGATTTGAACTTGTCAAGGGGTGTCACAAAATTCAAGACACGACTAGGCATTCTATTTATCAAATAAGATGCAGTCAGGATAGCTTCACCACACAAATATTTAGGACCATTCATAGCAAACATGATAGCACGAGCTACTTCAAGTAAATGTCTATTTTTTCTTTTAGCAAAAATATTTTGTTAGGGAGTATTAGGACATGTAGATTGATGTTGAGTTCTTTTTTTATTTAGGAAATCCCCTAAGAACTTATTGAAGAACTTAGTTCCATTGTCAGTACGAAGAATACTTATTTTTGTATCAAATTGATTTTCAATCATATTATAGAAAGTTTCAAATAAACTTGCTACATCAAATTTATCACGCATTAAGTATACCCAACACAATCATGTATGATCATCAATAAAACTCACAAACCACCTCTTTCCAAACTGAATGGAAACTTTTGAGGGACCCCAAACATTACTATGAATCAAATAGAAAGGTTTAGATGCACAGTATGGTTTAGAAGTGTGATGACTTTTGACAAGAACACAACTTTCACATTGAAAAGATGAACAATCAACATTTTGAAATAGAGTTGGAAACAAATGTTTTAAATATTGAAAACTTGGATGTCCTAATTTGTGATGCCAAAGCAATATTTGTTCTTAGACAGATTGAGAACTTATACCACTAAGACCTCGAGTTACTTTATCCTTGGAGAAATCATTGCTGAAATAGTAGAGCCCATCAATCATCCTAGCACTGCCAATCATCTTCCTCGAGATCTAGTTCTGAAACACACAGTAAGAATCTAAGAAAAAGACTTGACAATTAGAATCTTTACAGAGTTTACTTACTGATAAAAGATTACAAGAAAGTTTAGGAACATGGAGGACTGATTTTAAGTCTATGGCTTTGGATAGAGTGACAATACCTTTTCTTGCAATAGAATAGAAACTATCGTATGCCATTCTGACTTTTTCATTACCAGGACAAGGACAGTAAGTTTTGAATAAAGAAGACAAATTTGTTATATGATCCGATGCACCTGAATCAATGATCCAAGGTACTGGATTTAAATTATAGGATAAAGTACTAGAATTACTGAAATTACCTGTTTTTGCTAGAGATTCACTAGGAATACTAGATGATGAACTGAACTGTAGAAGTTTTAGAAGTTGATCAATCTGCTCTTTGCTAATGGAACTCTTTCTTGCCTCATGAGCAATAGGAAAAACTCGGTTGGGTTTAGGACCTGTTTTGTAGCCACCCTTTAAATGTGCTAGTTTGCCATGAATTTTCCAGCAAGTTTCTTTGGTATGGCGAGGCTTGTTGCAATACTCACACTATACACGGTATGGCTCATCCATCCTTCTCGGGTTGGAATAGCTGCTCTTGTTAGCAGAGGCATCAGCAGCCACCAATTCAGTGGTGTCAATTGAAACTGTCTCTGTTTTCTTGTGTTTCCCAAGCATAACACTTCTTCTAGTTTCTTCTCTTCTTACCTCTGAGAATACCTTACCAAGTGAAGGAAGAATCTACCTTCCAATGATTCGAGCCCGAACTTCATCTATCATCATCAAGTCTAGCCATGAACTTGAAGATTCTGCCTTCTTCCACAATCTGACTATGATATTTTGCATCATCAGGTGATTTCCATTCATAATTACTATATAGATCCAGATCTTGCCATACCCGTTTCAGGGTATTGAAGTACTTGGTGACGTTGTCGCCTCCTTGCTTGATCTCTCCAATTTTCAAGGTCAATTCATAGACCTAAGATTTATTATCCATATCGGAATACATCTCATTAACACTCTCCCACAGTTCCTTGGCCGTAGAATAGCACATGTAGTTAGAACCGATGTCTTCATCCACAGAGTTGACTAACCAGGTCATGATCATGGAGTTTTCAGCATCCCAAATAGTGTACTGAAGGCTGGTCTTCTTGGCTGGTGACTATATGTCACCAATCAAGTATCCAATTTTCCCTCTTCCACAAATATACATATGGACAAACTATGTCCAGCGTAGGAAATTCACACCATTGAGGTGAATTATAGTGATTTGAATCGAGTGAGAATCACCCATAGGTAACTAGGGTGCAACACTCTGATTCTGTTAGCTGATCTGATCTAGAAAAGTGGCGTCACTCCTTTGGAGGTCATTGAAGCCATGGGTGCCTGAGGACCCATCAAACATCGCAATAAATTAGGGCCGACAGTGCCAAACACTGCTATGATACCAAACTTGAAATGTGTTTTTTTATTACTGATATGATATTGAACAGCATACAGCAAGTCTCTCTTTATAGAAGAGATGTACAAAACAGAAATGGAAAACAAATCTCTAAAAAATAAGAAGCTATCAATGTGAATATTCTAACTTAGGAAACATTCTAACTTAGGAAACTAATAAGCTAACAAAAAAAAAACAGAATATACAGAATATTTACAAAGAATATAAGAGGATATGTACAATCAATTAAGATATTATTTCATAATATCTTAGTCGATCAACAGATTCAAAGACCAGGCCAATATTTCAATCGTAATCGACACTTTCAAAGTGAAAACATACTAGGTCTTTTTCCCAATTTCAAATGGCACAATTGTATATAGGTTAAAGTTTCAACAATAAATATTCTAGGAGTTTCTTGAGATTAGTAGGTTCTGAGTAACTGCTAGTAAGACTTTTCTTTAACTAGCTGAATATGAAATTATGAACTGCTTGGGACAATCCTAAAGACAAACTAGTTATGTTGTAAGACTTTCCCTCAGTAATGTTAGTAGGATATGCGGTAACCCTAATTAGGGTTACTGCAACTTCATCCCAGGCCCACTAAGCCTTGCGACAGCTCTCTAATAAGCCATGTGTGTTGTGCAGTGCGATAGCTCTCTAATAGGTCATGTGTGTTGTGCAGTGCGGCAAGCATTATTGTACATAATTAGCTTTCCTAAAATACAGTGTACAGCTTAGGAATGAGAGAAAATCTCGTTTGTAAATGGGAAAGATTCCCCTGAATTGTTTCTGTACAGTTTCTATATATATGAAATAATAGAAGACATGAAGATAAGTTTTTTTAGACAAACTGACATGGTATTAGAGCCAAGATCTCATCTTCGTCGCCTACTTCGCTAGGCTTATCCTTCCTACTTCGATAGGCTCGCCTGTTCTGTCCAGACATCTGTGGAGGGGGGTGTTAAAAGTCCCACATCGTCTGCCTCAATATTTCAGGTGCGGTTTATATATCTGTTGGGTCACTCCACTTAATGCCAATTGGTTTTAGGTTAGAATCTTACATGGTATCAGAGCCTTCTCTCTTACCCTAGGCAGTCATTGTTCTGTGTGTAATCTTGCTAAAAGTAAGACTTTACCATTCTCTTCTACTGGTTATCGTACAGATATATGTTTTGATCTTATTCATAGTGATGTTTGGGGTGTTTCTCCTGTCATATCTCATGCAAACTATAAATATTTCGTGACATTTATTGATGACTACACTCAGTTTACTTGGATTTATTTTCTTCGCTCCAAAGACGAGGTCTTTTCGGTGTTTCAGACTTTTTTAGCCTATGTTGAAAATCAATTTTCTACTGGTATTAAGATTTTACGTTCTGACTCTGGCGGAGAGTATATGTCTAATGAATTTTAGGCATTCTTATAGCGTAAAGGTATTATTTTGCAGCATTCTTGTTCATATACACCTCATAAGAATGGCATTGTTGAGCGTAAAAATTGCCACTTGTTGTTGGATGTCACTCGTACCTTGCTACTTGAATCCTCTGTTCCCCCTCGTTTTTGGGTTGAGGCTTTGTCCACTGCTGCCTACCTGATTAACTGTCTTCCTTCTCAGGTTTTAGACTTTGATTAACTTTTCTCTCGTCTCTATAACATGTCTCCTAGTTATCATAATCTTCATAATTTTGGTTGTGTCTGTTTTGTTCACTTACCGCCTACTGAGCGTCACAAACTTGGTGCTCAGGCAGTTTAGTGTGCGTTTATGGGTTACAGTACCACTCAAAAAGGCTTCGTGTGTTATGATGCTATTGCTAATCGTCTTCGTATATCTCGAAATGTGATTTTCTTTGAGAATCACTACTTCTTTCTGTCTAATGTAGTCTCTTCTACTGCTCTTGCTATGCTTCCTAACTTTGGTGATGTTCCTCATTCTATTGAGCATTTCAAACCAGGTGTTGTGTATACGAGATGTCAGCCTCCTTTACCCCCTCCCGATGTTGACCCGCCACCTGAACCTGTACCTCCGGCACCTCGAAGATCTACTCGTGTCTCTTATCCACTAGATAGGTATGGGTTCCCACACACTTCTCTTAATGTGACCTTATCTGGCATTTTTGTTCCTACTTGTTATTCTCAGACAGTTAAGCATGCATGTTAGGAACAAGTCATGTAAACTGAGCTATAGGCTCTTCAAGAGAATCATACTTGGGATATTGTTCCATGCCCTCTTGGTATTAAACTCATTGGCTATAAGTGGGTGTATTATGTGAAGCTTAATTCTGATGGTTCTCTCGATCGCTATAAGGCTTGGTTGGTTGCTCTTGGCAACAGGCAAGAATATGGGGTGGATTATGATGAGACATTTGCTCCAGTGGCTAAGATGACTATTGTGCGGACCATTCTTGCTATTGCTGCTTCCAAGGGATGATCCCTCCACTAAATGGACGTTAAGAATGCGTTCCTGCATGACGATCTTAAGGAAGAAATTTTTATGACTCCTCCTCCAGGCTTATTTCTTCCTCCTATGGTGTATGCAAGCTGAAACGTTCTCTTTACGGCTTGAAATAAGCTCCTTGGGCATGGTTTGAAAAATTTCGTTCTACTTTACTTGGTTTTTCTTTCACCCAAAGCCAGTATGATTCTTCTTTGTTCCTTCACAAAACAGCATGTGGTATTATTTTTCTTCTTGTTTATGTTGATAATATTGTCATCACTGGCACTGATATTGTCTTAATATAGAAGCTTAAACAGTAGCTCCAGGCTTCATTTCATATGAAGGATATTGGTTCCCTTCACTATTTTCTGGGTCTTGAGGTGCATTCGAACCCGAAGGGTATTTTCTTGCATCAGCGCAAATATATACAGGACTTGATCTCTTTAGCTGGCCTTCAATCTGCTTCTCCTGTTGACACCCCTCTAGAGGTCAATGTGAAATATCGTCATGAGGAGGGTGAGCCTCTTTCCAATCCTTTGTTGTATTGTCAGTTGGTCGGGAGCCTTAATTATTTGACCATTACACGTCCTGACATTTCTTTTACTGTCCAACAAGTCAGTCAATTTATGCACACCCTAGACATCTCTATTTGGTTGTTGTTTGTCGTTACATTTGCTATTTGAAGGGTACTTCTACTCGTGAATTATTTTTTCCTGTTGGATTGTCCCTTCAATTGATTGGTTACAGTAATGCAGATTGGGCTGGTTGCCTAGACACTCGGCGCTCTGTTATAGGATGGTGTATATTTCTTGGGCCTGCACTCATTTCTTGGCAAACTAAGAAACAAGTCCAGGTATCCAAGTCCTCCACTGAGTCTGAATATTGTGCTATGTCTACTGCTTGTTCTGAGATTAATTGGCTTCGCAGTTTATAGGCTAAGCTTGGATTTCCTCAATTTGATCCCACGCCTCTCTATGCAGATAATACTAGTGCTATTCAGATTACTGCTAATTCAGTTTTTCATGAGCGCACCAAGCATATTGAGGTAGACTGTCATTCTATTCGTGAAGCTTTTGACAATCATGTTATCTCGCTTCCGCACATCACCTTAGATCTTTAACTTGCTGATGTCTTTACCAAGGCAATACCTAAGCCTCGTCATCAGTTTCTCATCAGCAAATTGATGCTTCTTGATCAGCCGCATCAATTTGAGGGGAGATGTTAGTAGGATATGCGGCAACCCTAATTAGGGTTACTGCAACTTCAGCCCAGGCCCACTCTCTAATAGGCCATGTGTGTCTAATAGGTCATGTGTGTTGTGTAGTGCGGTAGACAATTGTCATTATTATACATAATTAGCTTTCCTAAAATACAGTGTACAGGTTAGAAATGAGAGAAAATCTCGTTTGTAAATGGGAAAGATTCCCCTGAATTGTTTTTGTATAGTTTCTATATATATGAAATAATAGAAGACATGAAGATCAGTTTTTTTAGACAAACTGACATGGTATCAGAACCAAGATCTCATCTTCGTCACCTACTTCGCTAGGCTTATCCTGCTTACTTCGATAGGCTCGCCTGTTCCATCCAGGCATCTGTGGAAGGGGGTATTAAGGGTCCCACATCGCTTGTCTCAATATTTCGGGTGCGGTTTATATATCTATTGGGTCACTCCACTTAATGCCAATTGATTTTAGGTTGGAATATCACATGTAAGACTTACAAGACAGTTATATTAGTTTAAAATGCATTAAGGTTATTTCATATATGGTTTGGGAGCAATTAATTATTTGTTTCCAAAATTCATACTTCTTTTTAGCTTAAGGTTGTAGCCAACATCAAGAGAAGTTAAGATGTTTTTTATCAGTATAACTGTAATAACTCAGTGTAGATATGTAACCAACAATTCTACAATTGTTTTATTTTGTTCTAATTGATGATAAAAAAAATATATATATAGTTTATGATCTCTTGCAGTGCAGTTGTTCTTTTTGCTAAAAGAAGAATTCAGTAAGAGAGAAAGGAAATACATGGCAGGATGATAAGGAATCCTCCTTTTTATTTTTTATTTTAAAAAAAAAACAACGATGTATCCTCATATAAGAGAAAACAAGAAAGAAAAATGGAGAAAACTTGACAAAGCAAAACATCAGATCACAAGGGCTCTCCAACAGAATTGTTCTTAGTAGTCTACTACTCTACTTTCTATCTTACAGATGTTCATTGAGGAAGTTATGGAGCTGGTCGAGCTACACCCAATAAGGAATTTTATAGTAGGCCTGCCAGGAATAGATGGCTTATCAACTGAGCAGAGAAAGAGGCTTACCATCGCTGTAGAATTGGTTGCAAATCCTTCCATTATCTTCATGGATGAGCCAACAACTGGTCTTGATGCTAGAGCTGCTGCAGTTGTTATGCGTACAGTTAGAAATACAGTGGATACAGGGCGAACTGTTGTCTGCACAATTCATCAACCGAGCATTGACATATTTGAAGCTTTTGATGAGGTATATATGACTATCAAGATTTTGCAGATGAAACTGTTGTTTCTAAAATGGTTTTGAAGACACCATTCTCACCCTTTAACTACATCTTGCCTTCAGCTGCTTTTGATGAAGACAGGTGGACAAGTGATATATGGTGGTCCCCTTGGTCGAAATTCTCAGAACCTTATAGAGTACTTTGAAGTGAATCTTCTACCCTGATAATGTATAAATTCTTGAATCAGTAAGATGTCAGTATTCTTACTGAATGTGTATAATCTTTTTCAGGCTATTACAAGAGTGCCTAAGATTAAAGATGGGTATAATCCAGCCACATGGATGTTGGAGATCACTTCTCCAGTAGTTGAGTCTCAGCTTGATATAGACTTTGCAGAATTATACACTAAATCAGACCTTTACCGGTAAGTGGCACTTATAGCCATATTCCCAGAGATTCCTGCTTCTTTTTGCACATTTTATCTGAAATTTTTCATGAAGTTTTACTTTTCCATACTTTGTTAACACTTTTCCAGAAAGAATCAGGAACTTATTAAGGAACTAAGCACACCAGTACCTGGAACAAAGGACCTTTACTTTCCCGCTAAGTACTCCCAATCCTTTGTTACTCAATGCAAAGCTTGCTTCTGGAAACAGAAGTGCTCCTATTGGAGGAATCCAGAGTACAATGCCATCAGATTCTTCATCACAATAATTATTGGTGTCTTATTTGGACTTATATTTTGGAACAAAGGAGATAAGACGTAAGTCCAGAAGTTATATGTCAGTATTACACTTCACCAATGCCTGTTAACTTCTATATTGTTTCTATATAGATTTGAGATTTGAGATTTGAGATTGTATGATAACTATTAAATTCTCTAATCCAGAAAATAAACAAAAGAATAGAAGGATTGAATTATTTGTCTAAATCATCAATGCCTTGAGGATAAGTTATTCTTAGAAAGATTCATCTTGGTGCTCTTTTTAGTTGCATGCCATCAGTAAGAACTCTTGCTTTCCTTATCTAAAAAAGATGCATTCAACAATCTATTTATCAGCATGTCCATGATAAAGTTATTTTATACATATCGGATTCAAAATTGTATATATTATGTGAGAACAGAATATCATGTCTATAGGGAAAAGGAACAAGACCTGTTGAATCTCCTTGGAGCTATGTATGCAGCTGTTATTTTACTTGGAGCCTCCAACACTAGCGCTGTGCAACCTGTTGTTGCAACAGAAAGAACAGTTTTCTACCGTGAAAGAGCAGCTGGAATGTACTCAGAACTGCCTTATACATTTGGTCAGGTAAAACCAGCTGATCCCTTCACTTCAAACAAAGCAAAACCGTTTTAAAAAATAACTTCGCGAAGTTACACAATTCATTAAAAGAACTATTGCCTTGCAGGTAGCAATAGAAGTCATTTATGTTGCTATCCAAAGTCTAGCCTATGCCATTATCCTCTACTGGATGATTGGGTTCCAACGGCGTGTTGACAATTTCTTGTGGTTCTACTACTTCATATTCATGTGCTTTATGTACTTCACACTTTACGGAATGATGACTGTAGCTCTGACTCCAAACCACCAAATTGCTGCAATCGTTATGTCTTTCTTCATTAGTTTCTGGAACCTGTTCTCTGGTTTCCTTATCCCAAGAACGGTATGTGTATCATAGCAATGATCAATTGTACCCTGGGATTAACAAAAATGGATAGTGCATATTAGCCTGCATTATTCAATTCAGGGAGAATAATTCACATAATTACTGTATCTATTCACATCTCTTGAAATTAGAAAAATACAAAACTCCTGTGCAGCCTGGGCGAGTATTGACTAGGAGTGCTCATCCTATCAATACTCACTCGGGCTAAATTGGAGTGCTCTTAGAAAATAAATTATGGGATGGACCCAAAGTACGTGGACTCCAACCAATGAGGAACTTGCTATATATGTGGGCCCCAGATATACTTCAGATCGATTCTTGGTTGGGGTCCAATCTATGGATCAATGCTCCCGGCAAGAATCATTAGTTTGAAAATAGAAAATGTTAGTTTTATATTTTTTTTTAAAGGTGTATTATTATTTATATTTTTTTAAAAAATATGATTAAGTGAGAGAAAGTAATAGAAAAAAAAATATACATGATTAATGGTATGAGAATAGGTGTGAAAAGTGATGTAAAAAAAAAAAGTGGTAGAAAAATCAAAATTGTTTGAAAATATTCTAATTTTCATCTGATCATCTGTATGTTGAATTCAATACCTTCTTTCTCAAACCATTCGTTGCTTTTGACATTTGCAGCAAATTCCAATATGGTGGAGGTGGTATTATTGGGTGTCCCCTGTGTCTTGGACTTTATATGGCCTGGTTACATCTCTGGTGGGTGACAAAAACAGTCCAATAGAGGTTCCTGGCTTTAGACCAATGACAGTGAGAGATTACCTTGAGAGGCAGTTGGGCTTTGAACATGGCTTCCTTGGAGTCGTTGCAGTTACTCACATTGCTTTTGCCCTCCTCTTCCTTTTTGTGTTTGCATATGGCATCAAGTTCCTAAATTTTCAGAAAAGATAAAAAGCAGACAGGAATGAGTATGAAAAATGTTGTTCCAAGGACTTTAAGTAAAATTACCAATAGAACAAATCTACACAACCTATTTCCTGTAATTAAATTATTGTTCAATCTTCAATTTGACTAATAAATCTCAATTTGCTTTATGGTGAGTTCTGTTATCCAAGGATATAATATTAAGTTTTGATGATGTCCAATATATGACAAATGGGTGACTAAATATACTATGAATCTATGATTAATATGCTACATATATATACTCAATGGATTACATTAAATTTTTAGATAATGCGGAGTGTTTGGAACAACAAACTTTAGGAATGGATTTGATTTATAATTTAAAGTTTTTGTTTGAAAAGTTATAAAATGGGAATTGATTTAATTTTGAAATCTTTTCAATTTAAGTTTTGTGTTTTTTAGAAATCCATTTTATTTGGTTGGATTTGAGTTGAGTTGATTTGGTTTTAATTTTATGGTTAAAATATATTTCCAATCTTTATACATGACACTAATTTTTAAGTTGATCCTTATATGAAAAAAAAATCAATTTAGTCTTTATATATATAACTATTTTCAATTTAGTCATGCCGTTTGTAGTTATTTATAACACAATAAAGTATAAGAATCAAATTACAAATAAGTGTTATGTACAGAGACAAAAAATATATGCTAAAATATATTTTTGGTTTATATACTTGAAATTTATTTTTAATTTAATCATTATATTTTATAATAATTTAGTCCTTATACTCACGATAACAAACCGTCAAGACCAAATTGAAAACAACTATATATGTAGGGACTAAATTATTTTTTTTTTCACATAGAGACTAAATTAAAATGTCGTCTGTTTCGTTTATAACACAATGAAATATAAGAATAAAATTAAAAATGAATGTCACATATAAAATAAAAAAATACATATTAAAATATATTTTTGACCCTTATACATAATATCAATTTTTAATTTGACCTTTATATTTTATAATAATTTTGTCTTTATACTCACAACAACAAATGGTCGTGACCAAATTGAAAACAACTATACATGTAAGGACTAAATTAAATTTTTTTTTACATATAAACTAAATAAAAAATGAATGTCATATATGAAGACTAAAAACATATTTTAAGTTAATTTTATCTATTTGAGTTAACAAATTTTCCCTCGTTAGTACACCCTTATTGGGTTCAATTTTTTATGGTAGCTTTTTATTTGTAGGTTATCTGTATGTATTGATGTAAATATCTTGCCTTATAATAGGGCAATTTGTCCTCCACTCCTAAACAAAAGTAAGGAAATATCTTAAGTGTTCCTGTTTTCTTGTTTTTTTAAAATTAATATTGAGATTAATTTTAAAAACTAACAGTAGAAAATAGTTACCCAAACAAGACTTTTGTTCTTTTACTTTAAGGGCGACGTTTATGGTGCTTTAAAAAACTTATGGAGTTTTGGTACTCTAACTAAATTTATAGTTTATAGTTGGTTAATTGATTTTTTAAAAAAAAATTATTATTATGCATTTAAATATTATTAATTAAAATTTGTATGTATAATTATTTATAGTTAAAAAATTGATCTAAGTTTGTATGAATTTATATGAGTACAAATATTAATAATTAAAATATGTAAAATTTCTTATATGTTCCATAAGGATCATATTTATTACTTATTATATAAATTATAAACAATAAATTAAAATTATTAATTTATTTTAATAATAAACTAATAATATCTAATCATAGAGCACTAGTCCTCTCAAAAAGTTTGGGAGCACCTTTCCTTACTTTAAGAAACAGAAAATTATTTTTAAAAAAGTGGAACAAAAAAATAGTATAACTTCTCTTTTATGTATTTTCATAAGTAAAGGTAGATAATTTAGGAAAAAGTTGAAGGAAAAAACTTAAGTATAGTTTCTTATGTGTTTGTGGTATTTTTTTTAATAAAATATTATAAGTGTCATATTTTTTAATAAAATATAGTATATATATTTTATTTTTTAGTCACTTAATTATTATTTTTAAAATTTTTATTAATAAATTGTAAAAAAATATATACATATTATATTTCTCTTAAAAAAATCACAAATACTTAAAAATTTTATTTGAATTTTGTCCAAATTTAAATATCATGATAAATTGTATCAGGGATTGGAGCAGGAGAAAAGTTTATTGGCTGGTGGTGTGGGCCCATGATGGTAGACCCATCCATATAGTGGGTCCCAATATATTTTTGTACTATCCGGACATATCCGTGAAATCTTTTTACCGGGCTCTCTCAAATAATTAATTTTTAAAGTTAATAAAACGACCTTATACATTAATAAAACACTTAATAATCATGTTTTGAAAAAGGTAATAATGATGATATTTCAACAATAAATAAAACAGTTAAGTTTGAGCATTTGAAAAGTGACTTTTAGCCACTATATACATGTCGATAGGTATGGAAATGGAAGTTAGATTAAGTTTCAATTCTTATATTCTTACATTAAATAGTGTATATATCTTTTTTATATTTTATCTAATATTATTCATTATACGTATTTTTTCTTATCATTTTTTCTCATTCAATCACATTCATTAAAATAGTATTAGGTGTAAGATGACTATTTTCTATTAAGTTTTGTCTTAAACATGTTTAATTTATTTTTAAATATAAAATTTGAATCTAATTTATTTATTTAATATAAATTATTTTTAAAAAATTAATTGTTTAAAAATTTATTTAAAGATCTACTTTATAATAAGATTTTTAAATAAATTAACAAGTATGTCTTTAAATAGTCAACCGAATAAGTTAACAGGTCTAAATTTTTTTAAAAAATATTATATTATTTATAGAATTAATTATATTATATAAATATTAAAATATCATAATATATACAATTTTTTTTCTTCTTCTTCTTTTTTTTCTTCTTCTTTTTTATGTAATTATTTTTTATATATACTTGTTTTGTTCATTTTAGTATTTTTATTTTTTTGTTAGTTAGGTTTATTTATATATTTATTAGTCCTTGATTTTTTAGATAGTTTAAATTTAATTCAATAATAAATAGAGATTAATTGAATTGTGATAATTTGTTAACCATGTGACTTTTTGGAAGGCTAGTTGAGTTGCGATAGCGTGTTAGTCTCAAAGTTAATTAAAACTAGCTAACCCACATTTTTTTTAAAGAATCACGTTGATTTTGAATTCCTCATTGCACTTAGGAGATACGTAAGTCAAAAATCAAGTTAAAAATTAAATTTTTATAATTTAGTTTCTTTAAATTTTTTATATAATTTATTCATTGTAAAAAAAATTTATACGCATTTTATTTTAAATTTATTATTTGACCTTGGATTCTTTAGTTTTTTTACATCACTTGTAACTATTTTATTTGTCATCAATTTTTTTAATTGTGATTCTTTTTTATGTTAATTTTTTTTTATTTTCTTTTGTAAATATTTTATTGTTGTTGACTATTTGTTCTTTTTTTTTTGGTAAATTAAATATTTTTAAGTTATTTAACTCACACAATTGACTTTAGTGTAATCATCTTAAGACGAATGTATATGGATGTTGTGAGATTAAGTTTTTACCATTTTTTATACATAACCAGCTCCCGAACCTAACTTGATTTGCACAAACTAGTTTTTCAATTTTTTTTGGGTTTTTCATCTTTTTCCTAACTCAATAAAGTTGGTAGCGACTTCTTCTAAATTTATTTATTTTTTTATAATTTTGAATTGCCTTCTCATTGCAATCCCAATCGTGACATGCTCTTTCAATTCATATTTACTAGCCTTGAACAATGCACCCCCTTCTTCCTTCTTCTTCCCAACTGTCTCAATTTTCTCTTGTGTGTTCAGATGCTACGATTCCTTTTCCTGCATCCTATTTATAAGTAA
Source organism: Ormosia emarginata (assembly GCA_029884605.1). Taxonomy (NCBI): domain Eukaryota; kingdom Viridiplantae; phylum Streptophyta; class Magnoliopsida; order Fabales; family Fabaceae; genus Ormosia; species Ormosia emarginata. Next base: position 22,186,769 of record JAQQTP010000077.1, on the reverse strand, counting down.
TTAAGTATATCTTTCATATTTGTAAGAACAAAAAAACTTTAAGAAGATGAAGACATATTTTACTCACCTTTACAAAGGAAAGCAACTCGACTTCATAGTACACAATGGAATTGGGAGGAAAACTGGCCAATTCTTGAGGTGACCTAGATGAACCAAAAGCATATTCAGGCTTAAATAATATATTTTGATGAAAACTAACTATGTTGAAAATTTAGTATAATTGTTCTTAATGCTTTAATTAGTTTAACATGATTTATGTGGAGTTTCCTCGCTAGAATTAACCTATACAAGACTAAACAAATATGAAGAAAGTCTTCTAGATGATTAGATAGAGTTAAGAGAATCAAATTCTGACTTGAGAAAGTTCAAGTAAGACCTAAGAAGATTCCTAAAAAACATGAGAAAGTTCATCATGAAAAGGTTATGAGAAAGTTCAGAATAATGAAGAACTTCCACAAGAGCTGAAATTGAAGAGCAAAATTAAGCATTAATATGAAGAATATACCATTTGAATCATCAAGAAGAAACATCAATGAGGTGATGGAATTGAAACATGAGAAGTCTAAAGAAATTCAAGCATGAAAAAGTTGGATGAGAAAGTTAGCTGAGAACGTTCAATGACGAGGTTGTTCATGAGAACATTCAAATGAATCTTCTCACTAAAGTCACCTATGACTACTCATTAGGAAAAGATAGGAAAACGGTAACTTACCATAAGAAAGGACAGTTATCGTTGGAAGCGCCCAACAACTATATTTTTGAAGTCTATATAAGCATCCAAGCTTGAAGAATTGAAGTTTATGAACTTTGAAGCTAATCTAATAGTGAACACAAAGAACACAACCTTCTCATCTAAACCTATTTGATCCTCATTCTGTTAAATCCTTTGTGAGTATATTGTGAGCTTTGCTAAAATATGTTAATCCATTGTTTGAGTGTTTTCGAGAGCTACTCATTAGCAACAAACACCTAATGCAAATTTTGATAGGAAACATATTTAGAAATAAGATGAGAGGTGCTGCAAATTCTGATACTTTTTCTAGTGCAAGTTCTAACACTTTTCCTAAGAGTTATAGGAATATCAAAATCTGAAACAGAATCAAGGAACTCAGTATTACCTGGAACTTTGAGAGAATTTGATTGTCCTTGTGCTGGAATGATGGGCTCAACAGTATTCAATTGTTGATTTCCCCACATGTAAACTCGTAGCTCCTTATTTAACCGTGGTATTTCTCCCCTTGTCAATGACTCATCTAATGTTGGTACTATTTTTTCATTTTTAGAAACCTGAACCATTGTTTCCATTGGAGAAATAGGATGAAAATAAGCCTGGGTAAAGATCTATTTAGAAAATTATCTTCCTTAGTCTTTATCTCCCCCTGAAGAGAATTTTTAGTAAAGAAAAGTTTGGTTTCTAAAAAAGTGACATCCATACTGATATAGAGCTTTTTGGTTATTGGATTAAAACATTTATATCCCCTTTAATTTGAAGCATAACCAGTAAAAATACACTTGTCAACTTTTGGATCAAGTTTTGAGTGAGAGTTACAGTTTAAATGAACAAAGACAACACAACCAAAAATTCTTAAAGGCAAGTAAGCATACATCTGAGAAATGGGATAAACATATTTGAATTTGTCAAGAGGTGTCACAAAATTCAAGACACGAGTAGACATTCTATTTATCAAATAAGATGTAGTTAAGACAGCTTCACCCCACAAATATTTAGGAACGTTCATAGCAAACATAATAGTCCAAGCTACTTCAAGTAAATGTCTATTTTTCCTTTTAACATGACCATTTTCTTGGGGAGTATTAGGACATATAGATTGATGTTGGATTCTTTTTTATTTAAGAAATCTCCTGAGAATCTATTAAAGTACTCAATTCCATTGTCATTACGAAGAATACTTATCTTTGTATCAAATTAATTTTCAATCATATTGTAAAAGGTTTCAAATAAATTTGCCACATCATATTTATCGCGCATTAAGTATACTCAACATAACCGTATATGATCATCAATAAAACTCACAAACCACCTTTTTTCAAATTGAGTAGTAATTTTTGAAGGACACCAAACATCACTATGAATCAAATAAAAGGGTTTAGATGCACGGTAGGGTTTAAAAGTATAAGGATCGTGATGACTTTTGGCAAGAACACAAGTTTCAAATTGAAAAGATGAACAATCAACATTCTGAAATAAAGTTGGAAATAAATGTTTTAAATATTAAAAACTTGGATGTCCTAGTCTATGATGCCAAAACATTATTTGTTCTTGGATAGATCGAGAACTTAGACCACTAAGACCTTGAGCTACTTTATACGTGGAGAAATCATTACTGAAATAGTAAAGCTCATCCATCATCCTAGCACTGCCAATCATCTTTCCCGAGATCTGGTCCTAAAATACACAATAAGAGTCTTAGAAAATGACTTGACAATTAGAATCTTTACAAAGTTTGATGGATAAAATGTTACACGAAAGTTTTGGAACATGAAGGACAAATTTTAAGTCTATGGTTGTGGACAGAGTAACAATAAATTTCCCTGCAATAGAAGAGAAACTACCATCTACTATTCTGACTTTTTCATTACTAGAACAAGGATAGTAAGTTTTGAATAAAGAAGACAGACTGATCATATGATCCGATGCACCTAAATCAGTGATCCAAGGTACTAGATTTAAGTTACAAGATAAAGCACTAGAATTATTGAAATTACTTGTTTGTGCTAAAGATCCACCAGGAATACTAGATGATAAATTAGACTTTAGAAGTTGTAAAAGTTGATCAACCTAGTCTTTGTTGATAGAGCTTTTTTCATCCTTATGAGTAGTAGGAAAAACTCGGTTGAATTTAGGACCTGTTTTGTTGCCCTTTAAATGTGCTGGTTTGCCGTGAATTTTCCAACAAGTTTCTTTGGTATGGCAAAGCTTGTTGTAGTATTCACACCATACACGGTTTGACTCATCCATCTTTCTTGGGTTGGAATAGATGCTTTTGTTAGCAGAGGCATCAGCAGCCACCAATGCAGTGGTGTCAGTTGATATTGTCTCTATTTTCTTGTGTTTTCTAAGCATAACACCTCTTCTAGTTTCTTCTCTTCTTACCTCAGAGAATACCTCACCAAGTGAAGGAATAGTATGCCTTCCAATGATTCAAGCCCGAACTTCATTTAATTCATCATCAAGTCCATCCAGGAGCTTAAAGATTATGCCTTCTTCTACAATTTGACAATGATGTTTGGCATCTTTAGGTGATTTCCATTCATAATTACTATATAGATCCAAATCTTTCCATACCCGTTTCAGGGTATTGAAGTACTTGGTGACGTTGTCTCCTCCTTGCTTGATCTCTCCAATCTTCAAGGTCAATTCATAGACCTAAGATTTGTTCTCCATATCAGAGTACATCTCATTAACACTGTCCCACAATTCCTTAGCTGTAGAATAGCACATGTAGTTAGAACCGATGTCTTCATCCATGGAGTTGACCAACCAAGTCATGATCATGGAATTTTCAGCATCTCAGGTAGCATACTGAGGGTTGTTCTTGGCTGGTGACTGTGTGTCACCAGTCAAGTATCCAATTTTCCCTCTTCCACGAATATACATGTGGATAGATTGTGACTAGTGTAGGAAATTCACACCATTGAGGTGAATTGTAGTGATTTGACGAGTGAGAGTCACCTATAGGTAGTTTGAATGCAGAACTCTGATTCTGATGGTTGGTCTAATTTAAGACAGAGGCATCACTCTTTTGAAAGCCATCGGAGCCTGAAGAGACGTCAGACATCACAATGGGAAGGACTAGGACCGGCAATGCTTATGCACTGCTCTGATACCAACTTGAAATAGGTGTTTTATTGATATATTCAAAAAATGTACAAAAAGTCTCCCTTTGTAGGAGAGATATACACAATAAAAAAGTAAACAAATCTCTAAAACAGAAAATTATCAATCAGACTATTCTAACTTAGAAAACTAATAAGCTGACTAGAAAATAGAATATTTACAATAAATAAAAAAAATATGTACAATCAATTAAGATATTATTTTCAATATCTCAATCGATAGAAAAGACTAAAAAGACAATTTTTGAATTCTCGAAAGTATTAAATGTACATGCCTTTTTAGTTTTTTCTTTCATGAATTAATTAGGAAGATTGTTAGGCTAATTTTTTAGGAGAATTTATTATTTCTCTTCTGTTATTGCTACAAGACTGTATGTCTGTCTCTAATAACTAACAAGGTCTTAAAATTAAATTGCAGCATTTGAAGATTCTAAATATATTATTGTGGAGGAGGGAAACAAGAAAAATGGAACTGCGGAAAAGGGTTCAGCTTCAACTGCTAAATCATTTGAACGTACTGAATCTTACCTTTTCTTTCTTCCAAATATACTGTAAAGGGATTTCTCTTATTAGAACCAGACTTTGTTGCTGGTAAAATATCAACTTCATAGATATATTACATATCACAGTCAGCTGCCACAAAAATACTTGCTTCATTCTTTGTTTAAGTACAGCTTGGTTTCATCAGAAGCATGATTTGAAATGTTTTTTCTATTGGTGCTCCCCTAGGATTTTGCCAGCTTCTCTACATTTATCTCAATGCTGCATTGACATTTTTGAATCGTAAGTTCCCCTACCAATCTTTCCTTCTGTTAGAGTTATATATGACTTTGTGTCCGACAATGCCTTAATATTTGATTGCAGTATTTGGAGACTCTGACTGTACTATTGTGGAGGAGAATGACAAAAGTACAAGCATGGATGAATCATCCTCTAGTGAAGAACAAGAAATGGGAACTACAGATATTGATATAGCTGAAAGAAACACCCCAGAGAGTTCAACTCCTAAAGCAGACAGTGCAACAACGAAGAGGGGAATGGTGTTACCCTTTAAGACCCTATCACTCGCTTTTGATCACGTGAATTACTACATCGATATGCCAACTGTAAATTGCTACACACTCTACTCTCATTTTAATCATCTCCAATTATTATTCACTTCAGCAGTCGCTTTTCACTTGTCTATTTTCCTACATATGCCAAATATCTGTGTTCATTAACTACTTTCACTTTTATATTAATCATCGGATGTCTTGATGATGTCATAACAGTATTTTCATATCAGGAAATGAAGAAACAAGGAGTTGAAGAGAGTAGGCTCCAATTACTAAGAGATGTCAGTGGTGCTTTCAGGCCTGGAGTATTAGAGTAATTTGTAAATGGACACGGTCTATTATAAGTACTCAAATCATTATTTGACAAGTGTAAGCTAGTAGGTATCATTATAAAATTATATCAATCATTAACAATATTTTTACATATATCAAATAATGATTTGAGTGCCTAAGTAATGATGTGGTAGACCGTGCCCACTTAAGAATTTCTCGGAGTATTAACAGCATTAGTAGATGTAAGTGGTGCTGGGAAAACCACCTTGATGGATGTGCTTGCTGGAAGAAAAACCGGTGGCTATATTGAGGGAAGCATCAGTATATCTGGTTACCCAAAGAACCAAGCAACTTTTGCCAGGATTAGTGGTTATTGTGAACAAAACGATATCCACTCTCCAAATTTAACAGTCTTATGAATCTCTTGTATTTTCTGCTTGGCTGCGTCTTGGTAAGGAAATCAAGAGAGAAACACAGAAGGTATGTTTTATTCTAATTAACTCTCGTATTGAAACCCTTCTCATATGCTTTATTGTCTGTCTATACTAAACATTATATTTGCCAATCTCCATAACGTCAATTTCCATAAACATAGTATTTGGGCCACTTCATCATGTGATGGTTCCTAGACTCATAGTCCCACCATCATGTTCATATGTGTCAATTAATAGAAATAAGAAAATAACTGAAAGACAATGATCACCAATATTGAGTGAGTGACTTAATGTTGTAGCTATCAAAGTTGAAACATACTAGGATGTAGGTGTTCCTCGATCCAAAGTAGCATGATGAATATAGTTTTTTTAACTTTTCAAAAGAAAATTTTCCAAGTGGTTGATGACATTGCTAGATTCAAATTCATATACATGTAAGGCTTCACTATGACTTGAATCTAAGGCATTATCCTATTCCTCATGCATCCACCTATGCCAAGTCCAGGTGGCTCTATGAAATCACTGAATGGAAAGCCATTCAATTCTTGGAACAGCCACTTGAGCTGAGTTTTCAGTTTTTTAGGAGTAAATGGATGTTATTCTGTAAGTGCTGTCCTCTCATTTAGTTGTTGACTGCTAGAAGCTGGTTCTGATCAATAAGTATCTTATATTCTAATTTATTTGAAAATGATAGAGATCATATAATGTTCATTTTGGGTGAAGCCACATGAAATGGAAGCAATGTGATAGGTTAAGCAACTGTGACATATGCTCATTCACATTATCCCATATCTGTAGAGTACTAATCTCTCAATTCTAGCACCATGCTTTAGCTTGAATCTAAGGCATTATCCTATTCCTCATGCATCCACCTAAGCTAAGTCCAGGTGGCTCTATAAAATCATTGAATGGAAAGCCATTCAATTCTTGGAACAGCCACTTGAGCTGAGTTTTCAGTTGTTTAGGAGTGAATGGATGTTATTCTGTAAGTGCTGTCCTCTCATTTAGTTGTTGACTGCTAGAAGCTGGTTCTGATCAATAAGTATCTTATATTCTAATTTATTTGAAAATGATAGAGATCATATAATGTTCATTGGGGGTGAAGCCACATGAAATGAAAGCAATGTGATAGGTTAAGCAACTGTGACATATATGCTCATTCACATTATCCCATATCAGTAGAGTACTAATCTCTCAATTCTAGCACCATGCTTTAAAGGTTGGCTGAGGCTCATTGTACAAGGCACCCACCATTATGGGGTCTAGGAAGGGTCAGATGTACACAGCCTTACCCTCATGAGCAGAGAGGCTGTTTTCGAGATTAGAACTAAAGACCACCAGTCACAAGGCAGCAACCTTACTGTTGCGCCAAGGCTCATCATTCTTAGCACTGTGCTTTACCTTATTATAAAATTATATAGCACATCTTCGTGAACAGAATTATTCATAAGAAGTCTCCTCTTCGTATTACAGAGGTTTGTTAAGGAAGTTATGGGCCTGGTTGAGCTACATCCAGTGAGGAATTTTCAAGTTGGCCTTCCTGGAATAAATGGTTTATCAACTGAGCAAAGAAAAAGACTCACCATTGCTGTAGAATTGGTTGCCAATCCTTCTATCATCTTTATGGATGAACCAACAACAGATCTTGATGCTAGAGCTGCAGCAATTGTTATGCGTACTGTCAGAAATGCAGTGGATACAGGGAGAACTGTAGTCTACACAATTCATCAACCCAGTATTGACATATTTGAAGCTTTTGATGAGGTATATATGGTTCCCCAAGATTTGAAAGATTAAACTTTTATTTCTATTGCTATAAAGAAACAATGCTCACCCACTTGATATCATCTTGCCTTCAGCTGCTTTTGATGAAGAGAGTTGGACAAGTCATATATAGTGGTTCCCTTGGTCGACATTCTAAGGAGCTTGTAGAGTACTTTCAAGTGAGTATGACTTCTATTCTGCAAAACGTATAAATTCTCAAGTTAGTAATTTACAAACTTTGCGCAACCTTTTGCAGGAGTTCCAAGGATCAAAGATGGATATAATCATGCCACTTGGATGTTGGAGATCACTTCTCCAGTAGTTGAGTCTCAACTAAGTATAGACTTCGCAGAATTGTACACTAAGTCAGAATTGTATCAGTTTAGTATTACTTGGAGCTGCATTCTTTCCCATATTGCTGCCCCTTTTATATCTGAAATTACAAATGATCTTTCTCTTCTCACTTTTGATATCAACATTTTTCAGGAGGACCCAAGAACTTATTAAAGAGCTAAGCACACCTGCACCAGGAACAAGGGACCTTTACTTCCATACTAAATACTCTCAGTGCTTCATTGCTCAATGCAAAGCTTGCTTCTGGAAACAGCACTGCTCCTACCGGAAGAACACACAGTATAATACCGTCCGTTTCTTCTTGACTATAGTTGTTGGGGTTATTGTTGGACTCATTTTCTGGAAAAAAAGGAGATAAAATATAGGTCCACATTTTCTCCTTGTCAGTATTGTACTTAGAGAAACAACTGTTTAACTATTGCAACACGAACTCATGAACTTCAAGTAAGAACAAGAGTACCATAAGTTCCGAGTTGGACAGTAAGGGAACAACTGACAGCCTTGTTCATATTGGATGATACTTCCTATTGAAATTTTAAACTGCATCAAAACAAATAAGTAGAGCTGAAATATTTGTAGAATCATCAATTTCTTGTCAAAAAGTTATTTTAAGGAACAGTTATCATAAAAGTGCAGAAACATCTACCAGAACTCTCACTTACCTTTTCTTATTCCAAAAAACTCCATCAACAATGTATTTATCAACATACTAAAAAAAAATAATTAATTTGATGCTCATGAAATGTGAGGAAAAATTATTTTCTCTGCAGAGACAAGGAACAAGACCTGTTGAATCTAGTGGGAGCTATGTATTCTGTTATTTTCTTCGTTGGAGGCACCAACACATCTGCTGTTCAGCCTTTAGTTGCAATAGAAAGAACGGTCCTCTACCGTGAAAGAGCAGCTGGAATGTACTCAACTCTCCCTTATGCATTTTCTCAGGTAGATACAGCTGATCCTTTTACAGCAAAGAAGTTAAAAAAATATGATAACTCAATTCCCAGTGACTGAGCAAATTTATGGAATCTTCAAGCATTGTCTTGCAGGTGGTAGTAGAGTGCATCTATATCGCCATCCAAACTCTATTCTATACTATGATCCTTTACTCAATGATCAGGTTCCTTTGGCAAGCTGACAAGTTCTTCTGGTTCTACTACTTCATATTCATGTCCTTTGTCTACTTCACGCTTTATGGAATGATGACTGTGGCTTTGACACCAAACCACCAAATTGCTGCAATTATTATGTCCTTCTTTCTAAATTTCTGGAACCTGTTTTCTGGTTTCCTTATCCCAAAAATGGTATGTATGGCAAAGCAATGACTAAATGTATTTATAGCCAGGGAGTAACAAAACAAATTGCACATTAACCTTTATTATTTAAGGAGTATAATTCACACATTAAGTGCATCTATTGACATCTTTTTGCAATCCATTGTAAGTTGATAACTACGAACTTCATGTAGAATTTGGTATAATAGTTTTCAATTGATCCTTTTCTCTTATCATAATATATTGACATGTAATCCTTTAGCTTGAAATAGTTTAGTACACATTTACAAAACAAAATGGCATCAATATGATATAAATTTGTTAGAATAAATATAGACTGTTATTTTAGATAAGAAAAATCAAGTACTATAACTACCAATTTGATAATCAGAGCATTCTGTCATAATTGTTAGATGGGACTAACTCAAGAATCCTTCTATTAATACACCTCTTTTTTTTTTCACTCCACTTTTTGCACCATTGGATGCAAAGTCATATGTTCTCCACAGTTCTATATATAAAATCTAACTGCCATGTACACGCACAAAATAACAAAGCCTTGCTTATTTGACATTTTTCTTTAACTCATGAGAATCAAGTGCTTGCTAAGCAAGTGGTAGCACTAGGAATGCACTTCGCTCAACTTTCATATTCCTTTGATCCAGAAACTGCTTAGAACAAAATGAAACAATTAACTGCTTCTCACGTTTGCAGCAAATTCCAATATTGTGGAGGTGGTACTACTGGGCATCCCCAACTGCTTGGACTATATATGGCCTGCTGACATCCCAGAAGGGTGACAATAATTTTCCATTAGAGGTTCCTGGATTTAGACCACTGTCAGTAAAAGCATACCTTAAGAACCAGATGGTCTTTGAATATAGCTTCCTCGGAGTTGTTGCAGTGGCTCATATTGCTTTTGTCGCCCTGTTCCTCTTTGTATATGCATTTGGCATCAAGTTCATTAATTTCCAAAAGAGATAATTATCTCTGAGAATTAAAAGTGGAAAAAAGATATGCAAAGCTTTCTATACCAAGTATTGCTAGAAGAGGTAAGTATCATTGTAGCTTTCACTTTTTCATTTATCTGCAATCTGTAGAATTTTCACATATATCTAGTTATCAATTATTGTTCAGTATCTTCAACTTGACATTTAGGCACATCCATTTTGAGATGAAAATGATTGTTGTACATGTAGTATGAGAATATGGACGATTTAAAAACTCTAATGGATAAAATAAAATTTAAAAAAAAAAAAAAAATTGGCCATGCTAACTATAGTGATATCTTAAGTTTTTCGTCATGCTATCAGAGTTTGAATTTCTGCTATGTAGTCTATATTATAATAGCCCCCTTTCACCTCTACCCCTTCTCCAAAGGAGGGAAAAGATGAATTTCTGGTTTTCCTTTTCCTTTTTGTTTTTGGGGTATTTTCCATTTTGTTATTTTGGATTAAAGTGAGAAACATTACACTTTGGGCTCCTCACAAGGAGCTGATCTGGAAGTGCAACTAAAAAAGTATTCCTTTATTTCTTTATTGGTAGCGCAAGTGATTCTTGTAGAAAGTCAAGAAGCTTTAGAAAAGTAATTTATTCTTGTGATTTGGAAACAAATAGGTCTAAATTTGAAAATTTTATTAATCAATCAGTTAAAAAGAGATCAATCTCTGACAGATTACCTACAAGAATATATGCTATCATCCCTCTAAATTTGAGCTGTCTTTTAAAGGACACTCTAGTTGTCCCTGAACCTTAGAAATTCTCAGCAGATAGACTCTTGGCTAGCACATCTGCAAGTTGGTCTTGAGTGTAAATGTGAAGAATGGTGGCTTAACCTTGGGCTATACATTCTCTAAGGAATTGAAGATCAATCTCCATGTGATTGGAATGAGCATGGTGGACACCATATATGCAATGTAAATAGTGCTTTGGTTATCACAATAAAATAAAGTAGGAACTTTGCGCAGAACAATAACCCATAATTGACCTGCCATGAATATGTCATGGATGCTAAGTCAAGTGCTGAATCAGACTTGTTGGTTAAAACAAACCAGGTCATAAAGGCTCAGACAAGTTAGTTGCAGATGAAGGATATGTGGCTGCCAAAGTTGATAATCAGCTAGTGGGCCTGAGAAGGAACAACTGAATCAAAATAACCAACTGTAAGCTCAAGGATTTCGCGAGTTAAGCTGACGAGAAGGGAATTTAAGCAAAGAAAAGGGATGGAAGCTGAGCAATAAGTTGGATTCTGATCTCCTCTCCTCTCTGGAACACTTGTGAATTCTGATTGATAAAGTATATGCTTTTGGTGTATTTTGTTCATTAAACACTGCATTTTCCTTATTTCAATTGTAATTCAGTAGTTAATTCTGTTTATCATTTCAGTGGTCCAATCAAATTTCAATTCCAGAATTTAATTGGCCTTTCACCTTGTTATTTAATAGTTACCATAACATTGATGCTTTCATTTACCACAATTAGCCAACGGTACAAGACTCAAAGATCTCTCAGCTGAGATAAAACACCTCTCAGAGACATGAGACCAGAGGCAGAATCACAACAAGGCTTGTTTCAACCATCTCGAACAAGCCACTGAAACGATCTGCAAGTCCTTGTGAACTATTAACATGAACATTAAATGAGTCTGCAACCATTGTGCAACCAGTGACTCAAGCTCTGAGGTAGCCACTGCATTTTACATTTCAAATAAGAAACGTCAAAATTGATTTTCCAAAATTTGATGGCATTGATCCTACACAATGCCTGTTTAAGGCTGAGCAATTTTTTTATTATTATGAAATCCCTGATAATCATTGATTTTCCTTCACTATTATCCACATGGAAGGTGAGGGTGTTCCATGGCTTCAAGTGATGAATAAGAATAATCAATTCCCAACCTGGTAGGAAGTACAGGAAAACTAGGAAGTGAGCTTTTAGTAAGACAGAAGAATTCATTAGCTTTAGGGCACCTAATCCCATCCATCCACTGTGCCTTGACTCATACTGCTGGGAGTGCCAGCCATTCTGTTGTTAATGAAGGATCAAAAACTGTTCTAGGTTTTAATTAGGCATTTATCTTACAAGGATAAAATAGGGTACCTAATAACTTTGATGCTTGCAGTGTTTATACATTCTTAGCATAGAGATTACAATTATGCTTATGATGAGAACTTACTCCTACAGCTACTGCTTGACACCCCACAAAGAACAAACACAAAAGAAGCAACATATTACGAAAAAATGGTTATTCAAACATACTTTAGAAATGAATAACCAGTGGTTTTAACAATTGACACGAGATTCTAATCTCACGATGGTGTAGATTGCATTTATTCTTTGGCACTCCACTGTAATGATCAGTGCCTATATTGAGCTTAATCAGAATGTGATGAATGATGTTCGGGTTTGGAAGCTTCTTTCTCTTTCTTCTTTCCCTTCTTCCCATGCTTTTCTGCCTTATGGTATTGGTGGCTTTCACGGTCAGTGGAGAAATCTGAGATATCCATCTGCACACCAGGATCATTGGCCTGGTAACTACCACCAAGCATGATTGAGTTGTTGATGGCCTGGAAGTTGCTGTTAACATAGGTGTTCAATGCCTCAGGCTCATCATGAGGGGGGATGCCTGATTTTTCATCCAATTCGCTTCGCATTGTAGCACCATTGTTGGTTCCTACAAGGGTGATCATGCTCAAGCCATGGTCCTCCTCATTCTCCAAATGGTGTGTTGAGCCTGATTTATGAAAATCCGTGACACGATGAGTGATGGAAGAGACCATGTCCCTGATCTCTCTATCCAGTTGCTTATGCTTCTCACCTTCAACAGATGAAGATAGACTTGGCTTCACTGGTGAAGGCATTTTCTTTAAGGTGAATGAATGAAGATTTCCTCTTTATTACAGTAACTCTGGTATTTGGGTCTGATTTGAGTTCAATATGAATGTGGGTGTGTTTATATAAGGGAGCTGCAGGGGCTCTAGTTAAATTCTTGTGAGCAATAAAGTGAATGGAATGACTTGAATGGCAATAAAAGAATATTTAATTTATTCTAATCAGCAGAAAAAGCTGAAGAAGGATTGCTTGACAAAAGGGTTAACCTATTATGCTTGTGTGACACTTACTTGTTGCTGTGATATAATCATTGTGACGGGAAAGAATAGCAGTTTCAAGGGGGAAGCTTGTTGTGGCAGACTCACATGGCCGAACCCATTGCGGGTTACAGGATGTGCGTGTCAACCCACCTACTTTTTTCATTAAAAAAAAATGTAATAAATGTAATATTTCAGAATATTGTCCATTTGAATAATAATTTTGCACACCACCACTAGCATTAGAGCATATTATAGAAATCTGGTTCCTTTATTGCTTGTGCCTGGGGCCTAGGTGTAATAGTCCAAGTATGTTGTTTGAGGTTTCTATAAACAGATTTTACCCAACACTCCAATGCTTGCAAGGTAATCCCACCCCCACCCCCCAAAAAAAAAAGATTGCATTCAAATCATTAAAAGGCCAAGATGTGTTTGATGTAGTAGGAGCTTGTGGCCCATTACAATGGAAGTTCCATGTTGTCACGCTCCACTTTGAGCAGAGAAATGAGGTGCTCGGCCAAGTGGTACTATGAGATCCTTCAAAACCTCATACTCTTCCATGCCTAATTGTGTACCATTCAAAACCTGTTTCACCAAAACAACATCAGAACAATGATTAAAAAATTCTAAATTAAACGTAGTGTGATATTTATTACATCATAATCAGACGTGACATAATATAAGAGATATTACTTCGAAATAATAAGATATCATTAACCTCCATATTCCAGCTGTCATATAGGAATTTTCTCAAGCCATCAGATAGCTAAAATTATATGTTGAACATTGTTTTCCACAAAGCAACTGATTATGTCTCACATCCCCAACAAACACACACACAAGAAGTCAAAGTAAAAAGGAAAAAAAAAAATCTAAGTTGCGTTTTTCTTTTTCAAGTCACATGTACGTGCCATAAATTTGTGCCTATGGCAATCTATGTACACTGCCACAGCTTGTGATCAACCTGACTTCAACTAAAAATCAGCATAGCATTACAAGATGGACCAACGTTGCAAAGCAAGGTTTTGGAACAAGAAAGTCAAGTCCATGGTCATGGGAGGAGAACCACATTAAATGAACTATATTATAGAATCATAACATGTGGTTATCAAATTAAGCACAAGGCTGCCAAGCCATGTGGTACTTACATTGTTAAGTTCCTATTAGAACCAATAAACAGAGGTGACAAAACATCTATAAAGGAAACGCAGATGAAAAGTAACCAAAATTCTAGCAAATTAAGTCAGGGAAATATTAGATGTTAACTGAACTACCTCTACCAAAAGTTCATTGTCATACAAAGGGATTAAGCTTTTTTGCCAGGTTATCTAAGCAATCGAACATCATTATGTAATGCTTCATGCGCATTAATCAGATTCCTGCCATAGTAATATATATAAAATAATAAACCAGCATGATTTATACAAAGAGTCTCACCTTGTGAAACAAAGCCCTTCTATCCGTCATGTATGAGATAAGAGCAGGTATTCTACAAACAGACAATGCATCAATAAACAAAAGAACGACCACTTGCCATTGTTTTGTTCTGAATGCTGGAAGTGGATCCACAAATGACATTGTATCCAGCAAGCATACCTATGAGAAAGTCAAGAGAACTAACTTATATATAACCCATCCACGTACAAACAAGTAATTGGATTTCTTGAAAGACTTTTCTCAATACAGATGTGAAGATTATATCTTACACCTATCTACAACAACTTTAGGGAGGGCTTTACCTAACCACCACCCCCAGTATGAAGGTTAGTCTCACAGCAATACCTGTGAGAATGCCTTGGTCAGAGACCAAAAAAATACTATCTGCAATCCATAGCCTTAAACCCATCAACTCTCACAAATTTCTAAACTGGTCCTTAAAATTATATTCCATCTTTTTAAAAAATAAAGCATAATTTTAAAACCGAAGAACCCACCACATTGCCCATCTAAACCAGTTCCTTTGTCCTACATCAGGGAACATGTTTGCCTTTCTGCAAAACTAACAGGTATGCTGATACTAAATCAATGCAACATGAAGATATCACTTTAGTACTTGCTTCCAGCAATGAGCACTCACCATTAGTGCATCTAGGTGTTTAGACCATGCACCTTGATATCTTACAAGTATTGCAGATATCCCTAAATTGAGCCATACAAGGAATGACATAGTACAAACTATGAAGACAAGATCAATATGCATGCTTAAATGAATTGATCAAATTTTGTTGATTTCCTTATTTTGTGAGGGTGGGGAGGCTCACAAGCATGAGAGAGGTCTAAATTAATATAGTGTAAAATGAACTAGAGCATGCCTACTAGAGTATAATAAATCTGTAATGACTTAATTCATGACAATTATAATGCATCATAAACTAGAATAAAACAGATAACTCCAAAATCCTACCATCCCTTGCTCCAAGGTAGATATTGGTATTGGCAGCCTGAGCTCGGCAACAACTGCAGGTAAAGCTCGTGCAAGACAACTGGCTAAAGTTTGCTTTATTTCAGATGATCGACCATCTGTCAAGACAATTTTGCAAGGATATTCTCTCCCATTGACTAATAGATATTCTTCATGAAAACTTTCATCCCTCCCATATATATGTGCCAAAGAAGATGATGTTATCCACAAGAAGAGGGCACTCCACATAGATGCAAAAGGTGACAACTAAAAGAAAGTTAAAACAAGCATCAGGGTATGCCATAGAATATATCATGAAAACGTGTAAGCTTTGGATAATTGTAAAAATTTTCACTATTGACTTACAGTCAAACTGAAACCCTCTGGTGGAGTATCATACCATGAGTCTTCAGAGTCAAACAAATCAACATCAGAAATTCCAGGTTTTCTTGGCCATTTCAAAGTAACTGAATCAGTTTCTAGCATATCAACATACTCCACAGTCCCTTCCTCAACAGCATGGTGTGGACATGGCAATATAATGATTCCAGCCTCAGAAACTGAACAAGATTTGTTCACAGACAAAAAAAAATTTAGAAATCATTTAATATTTAAATAGAAAACCCATAAAAGAAACAGAAATTACCAGCATCAGTGACATCTGTGTCTCCCGATGCAACTGCTTCTGACGCTTGGCTCAATGCAATTGCACATGCTTCTGCTGATGCATGACGTAACATATCTTCTTCATCAGCAACTTCTATATTACCGACTAAGTCAGATTCAAATTTGATATCTGCAAATTCTTTAACCTCACAAAGATCTTTACTCCCAGAGCTGTTGATTTTCTCATCTGCCCAAGTAACAGAGCGACTAAGTTTGTTTTCACCTAAGGATTTAAGAGAAGACTTGGGTTTAGGTTTGCATGATCCAGTTGCTTTTTCTATTTGAAATTTCTCTTCAACATTGGCAACATCTAAATTGGAAGTGGAAGCATCATCATTAGCAGCATCTCTACTCGTTTCCCCTTTGAGTTGTATTAATTTCCTTTCAGAATCATTCTGTTCTGCATCACATTGTCTTTCTGATATGGAGACAGAATGAACAATTTTCTTTTTGCCAGAACGATTGAGAGAGGATTTGAGCACAGCTTCACCTGACTTGGCTACTTCCTTGACCCTTGGTTCCTTCTCTTTTTCAGAGGTACTTAAATTTAGACCACTCTCAAAATATGAAGACAGCTCTTGAATGCTATCATCATCTTTTCTGACCACTTTACTGCCAACCCTTTTTGGCTGCTCCACTACAGCTTTTGGTTTAATTTGATGATCAGCAGTTGTCTCTGTTTGACGTGATGATACTTTTGAAACACTATACTCATCTTGCATAATTATAGTAGTCATGAAGTCCATCTCATTGTTAATTAAATTTTTGTCACCATTCAACTTGCCATGGGTAGCTTTGGACCCTGCAATGCACAATCAAAGCTCACTTTGTTGGAAAGTGAAAAAGGATAGGAATAAGCAATTACACTACTCCACTTCTCAGAAATTAGGTCCTCAGCTTCACAGTCATATCATAATCACCCATATGCCAAACATTGAACATGATACAATAAACAAGACACTCTTAAGCAAGAAATGGCATATGGCTATCTGATTATCTAGGGCTCCTCACAATTACCTAGGACGCCATAAAATTCTCACCTTTTTTAATATTTTTCCGAGAAGAGCCCTTAAAATCGCTGTCTCTTTGTTTCGGTACGTAACCTTCAATTGCATTTGAAGGTCCAACCCACTGCTCTAAAGACACCTCCCCAGTGCTGGTTTCTGTTTTCTCCTGGATTTTCAAGCCAGACAAACCTAAATCTCCATCCTTTCCCAAATTCACCACTGGTTCCAGATTCATATTCCCAAACAACCTAAGAACATTGTTTAGTTTTTCTGGGTCTAAAACTGAGCATCTCTCATCTTGCAAGCTCCCAGAAAAAGCTTTGCTGTTAACAACACAACTGGAAGAACAATACATGTATGTCTCATGTAGGTCATAGACCTTGTGCTCCTTTAGTGAAATTCGATATCTACTCTTCCGAGGGCGATCAGATGGCAAAGCATTGCGGCAGAGTGGATAACCACATACGTTTGCGATGGATCGTTCAGTTACAACATCTTCATAGTCACTCCTTGACATCAAAGATCCAGCTGCAAACAGCTGGTCTTCATTTTGGATGCCTTCAAGGAGGGACATTTGCAGTTTGAAAACAGCATCTTTGACAAAAATTGGTTGGTCCTTTGCCATTGAACAAAAGCTGAGGAAAATATCTGGAATTGCATCATGTACAAAGAACACCTTAAAAGATTACTACATTCCAACAAATTTAAACTTGCATGACATAAAGGTAATTCTATCAAAGCACTCAACCAATAATAGACTGGAAAAATAGGAAGATAAATCATTGCATTTAATGACTAAGTACTAGAAGCAAAACCAAAGCTTTCAAAGAGAAATTCTATTCCTTAAGCACCCTCATTAATCTCAAACACAAACAAAACCATGTATTCAGTGCTTCATCACAATCATCAAACAAATTTCATGCTTGAAGGGGCCTCCTCCCCCCACTAACTGGACACATAAACAGACTAATAATAGGTAATGTCCAATAGCTGTCACAAATTATATTATATTATTAATGGCGGATGGCAGTCCATGGCGGAAAGCCAAAAATCCGACATACAAATATGGCAGATGGCATTGTAGAAAATGGCAGAAGCATGGAGGCTGAATTAAATATATATATATATATATATATATACAGAAAAATACAAAAAAATCTGCTGAATATAATAAATAATAAAAACTAATAACATACACCAAGGGCAATAAATACAACAATACAACAATAACTAAGCCTTTTTCCACTAGGTGGAGTCGGCTACATGAATCATACGACGTCAGTCGGCTACATGAATCATACGACGTCATTGTGCCCTATCATAAACCAAATCTTCAGACATGTCATTCAACACCAAGGGCAATAAATTTAGAACTATATTCTATGAAATAAATTTCATAAAAAGTATCACAAGTCAGAAGCATAAGTAAAACACATAACTGTCATAACTCAACATAATCAAAGTCTCATAACATTAGCAATTAAGCATAAGGTCACTAGAAAATAGAAACTAACAATACCAACAAGTAAGAAAAAAGTGAAACAAATCAAGAGTTCAAGACAAGACACAAGAATAAATCAGAGACTTGGATAGGAAACTAGAGTGTAGCAAGTAGCAACTGAAAACAGAGAGTTTGAGAGTTGAGAATGAGTACTAAGTGTAAAACCCAAAAAAGGAGAGAAGTGTATAATAACACAGTCAGAAATGAAAAAAAAAATGAATGGGGATCGAAAACAGAACAACAAACTCAGAGAAGAACAACTGAGAAAGAAACAAAGAAAGAAGAAGTGAAAACAGAGACAGAGAGCTGAGAGCATGTCATTACCTCGGAAAACCGAGGTCAAAGGTGACAACAGCTGGAGTTCCCTTGCTGGAGATGGTTGTCGCTCGTCGGAGATGCATGGGTTTGGTCGCTCAGTCACCGGAGTTGATGGAGGAGACTGGTAGGAGGGTGGGTTGGTGGGTGAGGGTCGAAATCCAAACAGAGGCAGAAAGGCTGAAACGTCTTCAGCGTCAGCGGGTTAGGGATTTATAAAATCCCATGTGTGGAATCACGAAAAAGCCCTTAAAAAAGAAAAAAAAAACCGGTTTTCAACCATGGACCA
Source organism: Ormosia emarginata (assembly GCA_029884605.1). NCBI lineage: Eukaryota > Viridiplantae > Streptophyta > Magnoliopsida > Fabales > Fabaceae > Ormosia > Ormosia emarginata. Next base: position 22,167,493 of record JAQQTP010000077.1, on the reverse strand, counting down.
CTATGACCGCAAAGCTGCTATGATTGTGGCGGCCGTAATTTCACACAAGGCAGAATCCACAACGCGATGACTGTAATACTCTGAATTTCTGTATCTTTTAAATAATATAGTTAATAAAATTTTATTATTTAGTAATTTTTATATATTATAAAATTATTTTGTTTATTCTGTCAACGTATTTGATCGTTTTGAGTGATTTACTCTGACAAGAAAATAATAATTTTCGGATCGAAAAAAATCTTATTTGATTATTTGGAACAAGCGCGATCTTACTAAACCCAATCCGAATAATATATATATATATCAATCGCTTAATTTTTAATTTTTATGTATAATAAAAATATTTATCACGAGAAATCATGTGACTACATTTAGTTTGTGGGACCCACGTTTGAATTTGTGGGACCCACTTTTAGGAAAAAATTTACCAACGTAAATGACTTGTAAAATTCTAAATCAAAAGGTTAAAAATCCATAAAAATGGTTAGATTTAGTAGATTAGTTAATTTAAAACTTAATTTAATAGATTAGTTAATTTAAAATCCAATTAAGTTAATCTAAAGAGTTTAAGTGATAATTAAATAGATTAAAACCTAATTAGTTTTTATCAAATTTTAGTTAGACAATGTATTAATATAATTAAGTAGAAGATTAAGGACTATAAGTAAACTAATGATTAACTAAAATACAAAGGAATCTAACTAACTTTTAATTAAACCTAACTAGGAGGACTTAAATATAAATAAGCTATTAAAATCAATCAAATATTGATTAGAACTCCTATAGCTATTTTCGGACTATGCATGCATTATGCATGAATTATGCTCTCAAAATTCAATAATGAAGCAATCATGAAGTCTAGAGCAAGCCATCCACCATCTAAGTCATCAAAGGCTATTATTAAGTCAAATTTGTCAAAAAAGGTGGCTAGCTTTTTTATTGCACTCTACGGTCATGCATAATGGAGGAAGACTAATATTCACTTCATTATTTCATTTCAATCATTCTACCTCATCCTTTCATTTCTCTCCTACCCAAAGAATACCAAAGAAAACTCCTAAGTCCATTTTTCTAACACCATTCGGCCAAGTATCTTCTATATACTTCCATCCATCAAAAATTTCATCCAACACAATTTCCTAAACCTAAACCATATTCTAAGAACATCTCTACATTGTGAGTTTTGCAAATCATCCATTTGGAGCTTGGAAAATCACTTTGAAGTTTCTTTTCCTATAAGGTGAAAATTCTTCTTCTTGTTTCTAATTTGATTTTTGATGTTCTAAGCTATGATTGATCCATTATCTTTTTCATCCAAAGTTTATGACTTTATAATTTGTTTAAGCTTGTTGGGATTTTTGTTGAAGCTACACAAAATTTCTAAGGAGGAGTCAAGGAGATCTTGTCTTCCTTATAGTAAGAGAGATCCATCTCACCAACCAAGCGTGGTGGTGAGAGATGGTTATATATTTGAAGATGTTGAATCCATGTGAGGATTCATATCCATGGTCTTAAATTTATTTGCATGGGTGTTTATGTGCTTTAATTATTTGTCTATGCTTGGTATGCTTTCATAATTTTATGGCTTTGATGGTATGCTTATAATATGCATGATAAGTATATGGCATGCTTGTGGAATTTATGATGGAATATCACTACAAGAAAAAAGGATATTTGTGAAGGATAAATCCGCCGCAAATCACTGAAAATCCGCCGCAAAATTAACAATTTGTGGTGGATTAAGCGTCCGTCGCAAATATGCTCGACGCAAATTAGTTTGCGGCGGATTTTTATTTCGCCACAAATTTATGCGATTTTTCCGCCGCGAACCCGCCGCAAAAACTCTCCGGTCACATGTCGATAGTTGCTTTTAAAAGGACTAATTTGCGGCGGATTTTTTGCCGCTAATTTGCATGATTTTTCCGCAATTTGCGGCAGATTTTTCCCGCTAATTTGCGGATTTTGCGGCTGATTTTTCTCCTCAAAAATCTACCAAATTTATACGATATTTCCGCATAAAAATCCATCGCAAATTTTTTTGAATATTAAAAAAATTAAATTGAATATTCAAAATCCACAATATAAAATAAACATTTAATCAACCTCGAAATCCACACATACATGAATTTTAACCTGTCAATGCATTTAATCAATCCATAAAACAAACATAACAAATCGCATACAAAGTTTGTTCAAATACAAAGTTTAATAATCCTCATTATCATTGTCATCTTCATCATGATCATCTTCACTATTCGATTATCTTCTTCTCGTTAGTTGTAGTTGTTGGCTTGGTTGAGTGCCAACGGCTTGTACATATGATTTCACTCCTTAATCATTTGGTTAATTGATGACGCAGGTATTGTTCAAATCGCATTTTTCACTCGCCTCACGTTGTTGGCTTTGTTTGCTCCATTTGCTTTGTTGAATCTGGCTAACACGATCCAACATCTCCTCACGCAATCGCTTCCTTAACCTGGTTAATATATGTAAACATCAATTCATCAATCCAAACAACTAGTATTCTCCACTAATGTGGTCAATTTAGAAAGCCAACCGTCGCAAAAGTGTTCTCCAATAAAAGTCCAAATCCTATGCATACATTATACCAAGCCTAACTTTTAACAAAAGACTAAGCAAAAGCAATGCAGGTTAATTAACACCAATCAAAAAGAAGAAAGGGTGAATCAAAGAGTAGATCAAACCTGTTGGAGACTGTCACACCACACCAGTTGGAGATCTCCTCCTCAAGGTGTCACAAAATGCAACGTGATGCTAGCTTTAACAAAAACACAAACTGGATTTATACAAAGTCTTCAATGCCTTCTTTCGCTCCTTCTTTGATCATATACTGGATTTACCATGAAAATAAGAAGTTGGGGTGAGAATTTAAAATTCTCAATAATAGATTTATACAACATAATATCATAATAAATCCAATTACTGTATATAAAACAAGTTACTTAATTATTAAATAGAAAAGTGGCATAAGTCAAAACAAATCATCAATTAATCTTTAAACTTATCTATTAGGATAACAATTGATTTATATGCATCACGAATACACTTTATTAAACACTCTTACTAAGGTCTCATCACACTTATAAATGCATACAAGAAAGGTCCCCACAATTAGGAAAGCTAGTTTTTCCCAAAACAACATTTTGGCATTTTTCTCAATTTCAACCCTTGACCTTTGCTCAGTAAAATGAGCATAACTTGAGTTACGTATGTCGAAATGAGGTGAATTAGGTGTCCTTGGAAAGCTAAGAGAAAGAGCTATAACTTTTATGAAGAGCACAAAAGCTAATTCTTATTATATCTTAAGAAACGGGCCGTGTTTTTTGACACGGGCCATGTTGTTTGACACAGGGTGGGTCGTGTCCTACTCTGTTATGCACTTTTCCACTATATTTGCACTGGCAGAGAGGGACACGGCCCACCCCATGTATTGGGACACGGGCCGTGTTACTGGGACAGAAGTCGTGCAGAACCGTCATTACGGTTCCATTGGCCAAAATCTTGGATTTTGGCCACTCCAATCCGTTTAGGTGAGTTTAAGTCTCAAACAAGTTCACAAACACGGCTTTAACATAAAACACTAAAAGATTTCACTAAAAATAGATCAAAACACTACAAATCTCATCCTTGGTTATTGAAAACTTAAAACTCCAAATTCTCATTTCAAATGGAAATCAAGGTATACAAGTAATGAAAAGCTGTTCTCATGCCTCTAGCAAACCAAATCATGTTATTCTCAAGTTTTCTAACAAGATTCAAGCCAAAACAAGTAAAAACAACTCAAAACCCCAATTCACACATCAAGTCACAACTCAAAACAAGATGAAAAGAATAGGAAAATGAGTCAAGAACAAGGTTTTCCCCTACCTCAAGGTCTTGAAGATGACGAAGGTTGCTCATGGAAGCTCTTGTCTTGAAAAGGGAAGTGAGAAAGGAGAAGGGAGAGAGGAATAGAGAAAGAATGCCGAAAAATGAAAATGGGAGAAGGAAGAAGATGAAGTAGATTTAATTTTGCTTGAATTTTTTATGACGAGGAAAAATCACGCAAAATGTATTTTTGAATCGGCATATAATTTACGGCGGATTTTTCCGCCGCAAAATATTTTAACATTTTATTTAGAATTTTTTATTATACGTATCAATTTTTATGGCGAATTTTTTCGTCGTAAATTGAAATTTAGATTTGCGGTGGATTTTGCGCATGGATTATTTAAATATTTTTTAAAATTTTCATTATATTGAATTAATTATTCGGCGAATTTATCCGCCGCAAATTTTTTTATCCGAAAAAATTATATTTTACGCTAGAAAAGACACTGTAGATTTATATGGATATTTCCGCAATATTTTTTTTTTGGTGAAGAAAAATCCGTAAAAATCAGAAATTTATCCGTCATAACATCCGCCGCAAATGTTTTTTATTTTTATTTTTAAATTTAAAAATAAATTTCTATTTTATTTAATAATTTAATGAAATATCCATAAAAACTTTTTTCATAAAAAAAAAACTTTTTACTAAAAAAAGCGGAAAAAAAATTAGGGAGGAAAAATCCGCCATAAAACGGATCATAGAAAATTTGAGACGGATTATAATCCGCCGCAAATATGCTTTCCATTTGCGGATTCGATCCACGCAAAAAAATCCGTCGCAAAAACGTATTTTTCTAGTAGTGTATGTATATGTATACCATGATGTGAATATGGAAATAAAATAAATTTTTGGCTCCAATGGCCAAGGAAGAGTGGTCACGGTTTTGACACTCATGATTTGGATTTATGTTGAAAATTTTCAAGAACAAGGAAAATTAATTTTTGGGTCCCTAGAACAATTAGAATTTCGTAGAAGACACCTCAATATAGGTGTTTATAACTTAATATTTTCATGGAAGAATAAAATTGGATTGATTTGAAAAGCATGGAAAATGAACAAAGGATATGTTTTTCAAGAGAACAAGAACATGGTTTTGAAGGATTTTTATTAATTTATTTTGTGTAAAAAGATCCTAAGTGTTTTATCACTTGAGAGAACAGAAATTTTCATAACGAAAAACAAAGAAACGTTGAAAACGCTTGAATTTCAATTTATTTTGAAAAAGACTGGTTTGGAAATAATTTGGAAAAAATAGAGAATATAATGGTGTTTTGAAGATTTACTAACGTATAATTTATTTTCGAATTTTGAAATACGTTAAAAAAATGTTAAATTTTGAAACATTGATTTATATCAATGGAAAAGTGATTTTTGTAGATTATATTTTGGAAAAAGATTTTCTTAAGTAAGAAAATATATTAAATGAAGTTTAAAGTTATAATATTTTGAGAAAAGTTGAAAAAGAATTTTTGAAGGTTAAGAAATATTTTACGTAATGAAATTGTGTTGAAAAATATTTTACGTATCTTAAAAATATTTGAAATATAGTAAGATATTTCTGCATTGATTTGAATTACGTTTAAATATTTTACGTAATTTGAACTACTATTGAAAAATCAATATGTGATTTAAAAGTGATAGAATATTTTTACACGATTGTGAAAATGACAGAAAACTGCTGTGAGATTTGGAAAGTGTTTTAAATATTTTGAGAATGATGGAAAATGATTTACGCGACTTAAAAGAATGATTTTTAAGTTACGCGATTTTGAAACAGTGAAAAATACTATGCGATTTGAGAAACGTATGTTTTACGCGATTGAGAAAAACATTGAAAAATTTGTACATGGTTTAAAAGTCAAATGTGAAGAGTTGTGGTATTTTGAAAGCGTAATGAAATGTTACAAAATTTTGTAAACGTAATTGAGAGTGTTACGGTATTGTGAAAACGTAATAAAAACGTTTTGGAATTTTAAAAACGTAACAAAAATGTTACGGTATTGTGAAAATGTAAAAGAAGTGTTATGGTATTGTGAAAACATAACAGAAACGTTTTTAGATTGTGAAAACGTAACAGAAATGTTACACGATTGTGAAAATATGGTAAAAGTGTTTTACAACTATGAAAACATGATAACATGATTTTGTTATTGAAAAATACAATTATGATTCTTCGTAAAACTAGTGTATGGACACTGTTTGTGAAAACAACGAGTTTTGTTTATTATTGCGCGTGGTGCATTTTAGATGCATTGGAAAAAATATGCGTTGAGGCATATGATTTAATTGAACAAACGAATTTGAAAAGAATGGCCCTTGTGGTTGACTTGACTGATATATTCGTACATTGTATAAACTATATCTCGAGAAATTTTGAGATATACTTGTGATTGGTATTATACCTGTGATTGGTATTTGGTGCATTATACATGCATTAGAATGGTCCGATGAGAATTTGGATATAGGCTGATTGCTTGCAAGAAACACACCTCTTAAGTGGGTGCTATATGCGTAGTGTAAGTCACTTGTTGACCTTGGGGGCATCGGGGTGTGGGTTGCTTACACAGGTGGTTGGTCGCGCTTCTTCCCGTAGGTTAGACCGATGTAACACGCCGATGATCCTGACCGAGACACTATTTTTATTCAAGATCGATAAAGACTGTCGTGTATATGCTTAGATGTGTAAAATCAAAATGAGGATTATAGCACGTGGTTACGAGGCATGTGGTAAACGGATCTTTTTGATCATTTCTTCGACCGAGTTTAGCTCCATGGAGTAGGAACATTGAGTCTAAATGAACATGCATTATATGATTACATTTATATCTGTATGATATATTAATTGAGGAATATTGATTATGACAACTGTTTTGAATATTTGGATTGATATATGATTGGATGATGATAGTTGATTAATATTAAATATAGTATTGGAAGTCTGGTATGATATCCCTATATGATATTGCTATTTGTGTTATCTCTGTGCTGCCATGTTGGCATTGGTGGAGGTGATCGCACCTCTTTGTTATGTTGTTTTGTTGTGTCTGTACTGTTAAAATCAAATAATAGAAGGATCGAGTTGTCTTAGATATAACGGGCGATGGATACTCTGAGATTGGTGACAACAATAAGGAATGGACATTCAGGACTCAAAGGTGTGCAGTGTTGACAAAGGAACAGATGTCTGATGCATCAAGATGGACAGAAAAAGGAATAAGTATGTTAAAGTTTCTCACTTAGTGTTGTCAGATCGTCTTTATTAAGTAGGACCGTTATAGGGTTTGCTACATGTTAAAAAAAAAGTCTGTTAATTTTATATTTCTCTTTAAATTGTGAAATATTAATTGGTGTCAATATTGCATAATGAATAGTTGAAATATGATTTTCAATATTACCTAATATTTTCAGTAAATTTACGTTTCAGTAAAGAAGTAATTTTGAAACTCATATTTTCATAACTCAAACCTTTTACAAATTGATTTTCAGATTATGAGTCAGGAGTCGGAAATGTGATACCCTATGGAAGGTGTTACAATGACGAATGGCGGTTTTTATAAAATCCGCAATGTCATTTCTCCATGGCCTCAATTTGACAACACTGAATGTGATGGTCAATAATATGATGGAGGTTCCAGTGATGAGTATTTTGATGGAGGTTCTAAGAATGACCTCAAGAATGTTGGCAATAATGGTGGAGAGCATAACGACAAAAATGGTGACAATGTTGTTGGACATAAAAACGATGGTGGCATGAGAAAAAATGTAGACGGTACTTATAAAAGCATTGCTAAGTTGACAGGGGATGGTATTCGTGAACTAGATTTTGACAGTGAAATTAAAACTGTTGAATTTTATAGTACATATGCTAAGTTGCATGGATTAGGTGCACATAATCTTCAATTTATATCAAAATTGTTTGCTTTGTAAGAGTCTTTTTTCGTCTGCACTCAATCATTGTAACTTAATTAATGTAAATTTGTTTGTTATATACTATCATACTCTCCATCACTTAAACGTTCATCACCTCTAATATCATCATTCAAATCATCACTAAACAAATTAATAGGCTCGTCACTGTCACCAACAAACACATTTGTATCCTCATTCAAATTAACAATTGATTCTTCACTATTGTTATTCATCTATATAAAAGTACACACCTTTTGTAGTTCAAAACGAAAATACCAAACAATATTTTACAAATTACGGCATATATTAACATATAAACTACCATAAACCCTAAACATATAAACTACCATAACTGAAATTTTGACACTAAATTCAAATAAAGACTCGCATCACATCACAACATATACATTCCTAAGCTGCCAAGAAATTTTATAACACAAACAAATAGGTTTGAGTTCAAAAAATATAATACATCTTATGCAAAGTACAAGTTCAACAAGCTGCATGTAGTCAACAGAGAAATTGTCAAACAATATTGAAAAAAAAAAACTATGGGAGAAAATAGTCAAAAGTAATGAGTTTTTTAAGGACTAAAAGTTTAATCTCAACAAAAGTTTTCCCAAAACAAATCAAAGTGCAGTGACTATAAAGTGACTATCAAATAACGAATTATCTAAGACCTTGCAAATTAGAGCAGATAAATTCACCTCAACACATCATCCCCAATATTTACTTGTTGATTGTCACAATAGGAGACTCAAATAAGCACACCAAGCCTCCGCAAGTTACTGGATGATTAATTAGGTCATCCAAATTAATGGTCTATAGAGGTTTGGTGTGATTTTTGGTCTAAGTCTTTTATGGCACTAGACTTCCTGTGGAATTATTCCTCATTGCATTGTCACAATACCATAGTCATAGACCATAGGTTGGGGAGATCAGGTCCTATTTTCATACCTGTAAACTCCAAGACAAACAATGAACATTTTGGTTTTGATTACAGCAAATGAGGCGCTTGGTCAGCATAACTTGCTTTCAGTGGCCTTTCAATTTTATGCCTACCAAAATTTTGACAAAAGCATAAACTCTTCAGCCAAATAAATTATGAGCAGACACAGTCAAAGTCTCATTACGTGAGGCCATATGCATATGCATATGCATCTTACAATTTTGTATAATATATTTATTTTATCTAGAATATAATAATTTTGTTAAATACTTTATTTATTTAAAAATTAAAAGGTTTAAGTTTTATAGCCTATAAAAAAATTTATATAATGTAAACTTTTAAATAATACTTAAATTATAACAATTATACCAATGAATCCTTGATTTTTTTTTACCAATGTGCCCTTAAAGTAAAACTATTTACCAAACTACCATTTTTTTTTAAATTATTTATCAAAATGTTCTCTTCTGTCCACACTAGATATTTTTTATTTTCGAGTTACATGTAAACAACACCAACAAGTCAGGCGTTATATTCGTGGAAATGTCAACATCTTTGACGTTTCATATATGTCAACGTCAATGATGTACACATTATCTACACGTTGTATTAGTTGGCATTTAAAAGTAGATAACAACATGTGACCTGACGTCTTTTGAACAGGAAATGTATATCAATTTGGTGTTGAATAAAGATCATCTTATACCTTTAAAAGGGGTATAGATACTATTCACACCCTTTTTAAGGGATATGATTGAGTGAGAAAAAGTGATAAGAAAAAGTATGTATAATAAATAGTATTAGATGAGGTGTAAAAAGAAGTGTATGCATTGTTTGATGTAAGAATATAAGAGTTATTTGGTGTTTACACAACAACAACTAAAGCCTTTTTTTTATCAAGGGGGGTTAGCTCCATGAGTATGAATTATATGAACATACACATGTTTATAGTGCTTATGTGTACATGATTATGATTGTCATTTAGTTGATGCTCTTAAAGAAATTATCAGTACGATGAGCGCGGCCTGTTGGAAGTTTGATGCTGATTCCTGCGAAATTGAAATGGTCGGACTAACACAAGAACCACCTGCTGAATCAGAGAGAAGCATTGTTTGTGACTGCAGTTTTGAAGAAAATACTGTCTGTCATGTTGTGAAGATGTATGTCTACTTAATTATCTTATTTCTATTTCCTTCAAGTTCTTGTGGTATGTGTTTTTTATCTATATATATATATATATATCTTAAATTTCATGATTCAGCTTTCTTAAATCCACATGTAATCAGTAATGTCAAAATAAAATAGCAAATAGGATAATTTAGTTCCAGGCCACTTTATCTTAAAAAGCCTATCAGTACTTTATGCATCCTTAATAAGACTGCTGAACAATGTTTCTATGTTTAGGACCCTCAAGCGCCCTAGTCTACGTGGCATACTCCCACCTCAATTGGCCAAGCTACCTTTTCTCCAGGAAATGTATGAGCAGCGTAAATTACTTAATTATTATTTCTTGTTAAAACTTTGTAATGGCTTCCCCACCTGGAATTGATTTTGTTCCTGCTATAATCTTTTTATATAGTTTTGTGCTTCTTCAATCCTAGTTTTTCCAATAATTTTCCTTCTGTTGACAGAGATTTTGCTTACAATTGTTTCAATGGTACAATTCCAAAGGAATGGGCTTCAATGAAATTAACTTCAATGTGAGTCATTTTCAACTACTGTGAACTCACAAGTGTGATTTTATTGTTCTTATTTTACATTGATTACAAATTACATATAACATGATGCAGCTCTCTTCTTGTGAATCACTTATCAGGGGAAATTCCTAAGCATCTAGGAAATATTACTACTCTCACATACCTGTATGTTTCAAGCTTTAATTTAATTCATTCATATATGTCCTGGACATTATTATGTTTATTGAAGTCGTCAAGATTGAGGTCTACTTTAAAGGTCTCATTGTGATAGTGTACCATTTTTCATTCTCACTGAAATGATCTCCATATTTAACTTTTCAAAATTCTAATTAGGATGCTTGAAGCAAACCAATTTTCTGGTGTTGTTGCGCCTGACCTTGGGAGTCTAATAAACTTGCAGACCTTGTAAGATATCCAGGTTCCATTTCTACATTTCAATTTTGAATATGATTTTTCATTGTTGGGCTGTCTCTTTAAATAATTCAAGTGTGTTTTTTGGGACAATATTAAATCCTATATTATTTTCCAATTCCGTACTAACCAATGTAAATCAATTAAGAGAAATGCATGCAAGTGGACTAAAGGGACCCATTCCATCAAATATATCTCTTTTGAAGAGCTTAGTTCAGTTGTGAGTATAAGCATCATTTCTGTTTTACTTATTATGATGTATTTTAACTTCATTTTTGTCTTATCATATTTTTAGTCTAGCTCATGGTAGCACATCTTTATACAGAAGAGTCAGCGATATAAAAAGTCCTAGCCAGGTTTTTCCTTCGCTGGGGAAAAATACTTGTATGTTGACTGTATTGTATGTTGACTGCTACTTTTGATGAATATATTTTTCTCGTTTTGTTTCCGACTATAAAAATACTTGAGAGAAAAGTATTTAAGGAAGACTAGCGACAAAGGACCTCAGTTACACCATATGAGCATGTGCTCTTATAAGTTAGAACATGTTAACAATTTTAAGATTAAAGATGGTAAAGAAAAAGAGAGAGAAAGGGAGTCAATCGAAAAAGACATGTGAGTAACCCAATTAAGTGTTTGATAATTTCAATTCTCATTGACTCGTCATGTTCATAATAAATCATAACTACATTAAAAGAAAAAATAAATGAAAATATTTTCTGTATACTGATATTTCTAAACAATGCATATTTAAGTTTAATTTGAATAAAGAGAAATCAGTATCAAATAGGCAAAAATATTGTAAATATCAGTATGACAATGAGCATCTGAGTATTTTGGAAAATGACTTTCTGATTGGTTTGTGCTAAGTGCCATAGGTATTGTCTAATATACACCCTTTAAAGGAGGGTATATGGTGCACCAGTTGTTCTGAGTCATTGATATATTAATAAAAAAAATCAAGGATTGAGATTGAAGATAGACAACCTTCTCAATAGGTATACGGCTACTACCGCGTCCAACCACCTACCGCTGCCCCTCAGCCCGTCGTCGTGCCGCCGTCAAACCAGCCACCTACTACCACGAGTCCCAAGCCGCTGCAACCCTAACCACCACGCCTCTGCCACCCAAATAGCCAGCAACCATGAACAACTGCCCCCTCTACCACCCCTCACCTCGTTTGTTGGGTTTGGGTGAGGTTGAGAGCAGAGAGGGGGCGTTTCGCAATGGTTTCTTCTGGAGGCCATATATTTGGGTTCATGGTGGCTAAATCTGGTGCGACAAGGGGGCGTCGCAGATTTGATCTGTCATGTCATGGTGGCTGGTAAGGCACAGCGGCTTTGATTCACGGTTGGTTTGGGCAATGGATCTGGAGCGAGTCGCGACTAGTTTGGCTCAATTCGGGTCCGATGGGATTCTGGGTGTGTTTCGGTGGCTCTCGGTTTCAGAGGGGGGTTGGGATGGGTAAACGAGTTCCAAAAGAACTTTCCCAAAAATTTGATCTCTGCTCCAGCATCTTCGGTGCGTCAAAGATGGAGAAGATGCTCAGACGAAAGGTTCACGTTGGTGGTCCAAAAGCAGTGACTTGGCAAGGCCGGCGATGGATCTGCTCTAGTATGGGTTTGATGGTTGCTCAAGGTTGGGCATTTTGGTGGTTGGGGTGCGGTGGCGATCTTGGGTTCGATGGGTCCTGTGTTGTTGGCTTGGACAGAAATGGTGAATTCCGATTACTAGGTTGATGGTTGGAGGTTACTGGCTGAAGATGTTTGCTTTGTCGTGCCACCACCCGCAGTAGTCGGATCCTACAGACTCTATTGCCGATACCACCATGCGCCTCCTCCTCACTGGTGATGATTGTTTTTTTTTAAAAAAAAAACATAAAATCGAGTGACCTATTGACCTGTAATAAAAGGTCGTTTTGAATGGTGTATGATACACCCAAACTCATCCGAGTGTATCATAGCATCCGCTAAGTGCCATATCAGTTGAAGTTGAGTAATTGTAGTGGCAATGTTTATGTAAAGATTTGTGGCTCATCATACCCTAAAAGTCTAGTATATTTAATTTCTTAATGTATAAACAACAAACTTGTCATGAAAGAAGTTATGAATCTTCAATCCTACTAAGCTTTATTTGTATGAATTGCGCTATCCTTGTTATTGACTTTCTTTAAGTTGTTCTACAAGCTGCTTGTATTACTTTATGATTACAAGTTGCTTTTAAAACAACATTGCATGCTTAAACGTGAAATTCTGTTTTTGAAAATTTATGATAGGGATGTCAGTTTTAACATGCTAGTTGGGGAAATTCTGGCAATTATAAGTGCAAGGCGTATGAGGTTTATGTAAGTATTTTACTCTAAATTGTATGCTGGCACTTGAGTTTTGAATTGAAATAAAAGAGATAAGAATTTTTGTAGATAGCATATTTATGCATATGAAAGCAAATAGTTCTGCTGAAGTGAGATAATATTCAACCAATTTTCATGATTAGACATCCTTTATGGTCCAGAACCATGTAGTGCACATAGTTCTTTTAAATGAAAATTGAATAATTACTTCTATCTTCGAGTATTGACACAGTGAATTAACCAGCTTGGCATTGCTTTTGTTAGCTACCTAACAGGTAATATGCTTAGTGGGAATATACCAAATTCAATCCTGAAGGATGGAAGTAGTAAGTTTCTTGGTGGTTTGAACTTTTTTTTTAATCAATAATCTTTTACAGTAAGCAAGGTTGTTTGGATCCATAAGTGCACGGGTCAACAAGTAATATATGAAAGTTAAAGTATCGTGTTCCAAGAAATTGACAACTAGAAAGATGCTTATACCTAATCAATTTCCACTAAGTTTTTATCTAAGCAATCAAAATATAAGAGTGGCTTTTAATGAAAATAACAACTCAAAAGAAACAAAAGAAATGCACCAAAAATCAAGTCCGCAAGAGAAAGATAATAGTGATTAATGCTTAGGGGTCTCTATTCACTTGTTACTTCAATGAATATTTGCAATTCGAGAGCATCTACCAAAGATTGATTCTGTTAGCGAAAAACCAATTATAGATAAAAGTCTATGTCTAGGTCAATTATTCATGTGAAACTTATCTAATCCACTATGTGTCCATGTGAGTTAACATAAGAATCACTCATTAAGACCAAGTTTCGAACACTTGCTATGCATAACCAAGGAGTATGTGTCCATCTCATTAGCTAATCAACACACCCAAACCATTTGAATGTAATTGAACATACATTAACCATTACATATTCATATTCTCAAATCTCTATGTCTAGTTCATTTGAAACACTAAGATCATGCAATTGATGACCAATCAAGAGCAAACATTAAGCATGGGTATGGAAGAATAAAACCAAATTCATTGATAGAAACCCAAACAAATTACAAAACATTCAAATTCATAGCAAAATCCTAGAAAGTCCCTATATTAGAGTTTGGTTACACATCATAAAAGAAGAGAAAACATCTAACATCATGAAACCCATCAAAATTACAAAACAAGATAGAAAAAGGGGAAGAATGAATAAAAATGGAGAGAATTCAAGCTTGATCTTCCTCCCTTGGTCTTGATTCTTCACTCGAATCTCCTCTATTCCAAGTAGAAATCTCCTTCTCTCCTTTTCTCTATGGAACTTGTTCTTGGAAAAATCCGAAGTCCCCCCAAATGCTCCCTAAAATCAAATAAAAAGGGCCAAATTCAGGGACCTTGGCTTTTCGCATGCTGAGGCACAGCTTTTCCATGCCTATGCATGACAACAAAACAAGCACTATTAGCTGGCTGCCCACGCCTAGGCGCAGCTTTTCCACGCCTAGGCGTGGGTTTCTCTGTCTGGCTTCTTCTTGAAAACTAAGATTGTCACGCCTAGGCGTGGCTTGTCGCATAATCCTCCTTTCATATTTTCTTCCCTATTTAAGCTTTTCTTCACTTTCCTTATCTCTTCCAAGACCTTATTATCTTAAATACCTGCATTAAAACAATGATAAAGTTTGAGAAGTCAAGATCCATCCAAATTCCTTAAATAAAGTCATTAGATACTTAATTCCTAATCATTTGAGAAGGAAAACTTCAATCATCAAAATCATGCATGAATTGAACTTATGAACTTAAAAACTTAAGACTAACATGCACATAAACATTCAAATTTAAGTTAAATAACTTCATTTCTTGGAGTTATCACACTCCCAAAGCTAAAGATTTGTTAATCCTTGAGCAAACTAAGCCAAGCAAGGGAAGGAAGGACACGGTCACATACAAAAATCAAGGAGCAAATGGAACTAGAGCATAGCCAACTTCCAATCATCATTCATACCCTCAGGAATCACTTCTCAACCTCTCACTATGGTCCACACATGCAAGAAAAATTCCAACTATCATAATTTCCCTTGAATGCCATTTTCATGCATGAATGATTTTCCATATTTATGTGTTTAAGATCCTTTCCTAATCATGAAAAACAGGTTGGATGAATTTATAAAATGCACAAGTACTCTCATAAGAATGTCTTTCATCCATTTTCTCCACTAATGTAGGCAATACATAATCAAAGATCATTAGGATATTTTAAGCTTATAATGTGAGGTTAAGGGTAATGGTTAAGAAAGGAGGGGAAGGGTTTAAAATCAAATATTAAACATATAATCACACATTTCTATTGATTCGAGCCAAATAAGTAAAATGCACAAAAAGGGTCAAATATGAAAAACCAACCCTCTTTATTCTTTTCTTCTACTTCTCTCTTTCTTTCTTTTTTTTTTCTTTTTTTTTTGAAATAACATATATGAATATGTTTATTTTCTTTGCAAAAGGGGGCTGTGTTTTGTACAACAACTAATACATTTTTTTTAACAAGAGTTGATTTCCAATTAATCTATTCTCCTTAGTACCATGCAAGATAATTTGTCTCAAATCAACAAAAATGCCTACTCATGCATTCAATAAGGGACAAGTGATGAGAGTCACAAGATTTTTCACAAGAAGGGGTGGAAAGGTGGAAAAACTGGGGGTTAAAGAAAGAAAATTAAGCCACACACACACACACACACACACACACACACACACAAGGCTTTAAAGGGGACCTAGGGATAATATCCAGTTAAAGTTGACTTGAAAGACTTAATCGATCCCAACAAGTGCCCTAGTCATTTTCTTAAAAATGCATTGCTAAGATTTCGTCTTAAGAGGGAATTAGACAAACTTCTAAGACATAAATTGCCCATACACATGCATTTCATAAATTTTCTCCAATCATACAATCCATTCACATTTCAAAATCCACCACACATATAAAAAGGGAAATACACTCACACACAATCATGGCAATAAGTGCAAGCACAAAATTTGAATTTTTGTATGTGGTTTCCTAAGCAATGAAGTAATTATAAATCCACGCAATCATTAGATACTTAAATCAGAACTTTGGCATGCAAAAGTTCAACCTGTTTCCAAGCATCACTCATCACTTTAATGTATATTCTCAAGCAACCAATTAATCATGATCAAGCTTTCAAAGGTCCGCGAATTGGAAAAACAAAACAAAACTATCATAACAAGCATGATTAACAACTAAGAATTAACCCAAAATCACTTCCTAAAGCATTTAAAACATCTAACAAAGTAGCTACTCAACAAAATAAATTGTCCTAACACTAGTTGTTGATTTTCACATCTCCGTCTTCCTCCTCCTATATCGCTCCTACCAAACCAAGCACCCTGTAGGTGAACGATCAGGCCTATGCAGGCACTAGGCAAATATTTGGATAACAAGTATTTCCAAGTTCTTAGTATCCCCCCTCCCTATACCACCACACACCACCCCCCACACACCACCAAAAGAAAAAGCATTCAGATAATGGGGACAAGGCAAAGCTCTAAATTATAAAATAGACCCATCATCCATTAATTTGAAATCAATTTCTCTTTATAAGTAGCGTAAAAAACAAGAGTTAAATCAAATACCAAAATTTCACCTGAAGTCAAGTGATTTGAAAAGTAACCAATGCAGCTGAAAAATGCCAGGCATGGCGTTTGTGCTCTGCCTGAATTCCCATACAAAGGGCAGCAGCTTGGTCTATACAGACGAGATTTAGGGAGTAATTTAATACATACAAAGTGAACTATTAAGAAGCAGGCACAAGATTTCTATGACCCAAAGACTAAACATGAAAGTATAGTCATTTCTTGGGCAGATCAATTATCACATAAACCTAGCAATTTGAAATCTCCATCATGCTCCATATAAAGGAAAGTATGAGCTTTTCAATCATGTCCAAAAAACTGGAAACTCAGCTCCAAACCCATTCTTGGAAGCAATGGACCTCAAAACATATAATATGATTCGTGTTGACAATGTTCTCTCAAATTCTCTCCAATTCTTCGACAAATGTGAACTATACCTATCAATTATTCTAGAATTTCTCCTTCCCCCAATTCCTCTGGCACTGGGAATACTCCACTGGTACCAATTAAATCTCTTTCATCTTCTATTTTCTTGGCAAATTCACTATCAAAATTGAGGAAGTCATCAGGATTCATTTGGGCCATAAGATCATCATAGACATCCATAAAATCTTGATCAAAGTCAAATGCCGTATCTTCAGAGAATTTTAGTTCCTTGGTTTTCAGAAAATAAGGTGAAAGATTACCCACAGTTTGTCCTTCAAATAGAGGTTTATTTGATGAATCATTTGGTGCTTGCTCAGAACTCCTATTTTGGATAAGCATTTGATGTGATGAACTTGATTCCACATGCTTCATGAGATCAAAAACCTGAGGATTAGCAGAGCTGTTATCATCTTTTATCTCCTCCTCCCTAAATGATACACCTTCAAGGCTTTGGTTGCCTTTAGTATCTTTTTGCAGTGACTTTTGTACTGTGGGATTGACATCCTTAATAACTTCAAAATTGATTCTGTGAGACGGCAAGAAAACAAAAACAACAGGAAACTCCAAAATGACTACAGTTGCTAATTGCTGTCTGATTGGAGCTTTCATATCCAACTCTTTGAAGGGTGACCTGGGACCCTGTATTAACATGAACAATATAAAAGTTATAACTAAAATAAAGTCATATCATGATGTGATTAGTCAATGGGATCCTACGAGTCTGCCAGCTTAATATCCTGGATTTCAACCATAGAAAAGGTAAATAAAGTCACCTTTGGGTATTTACGAATGAAAAGCTTGAGACAATCCAGCTGGTCTTCACAAAATTGCCTTAGCTGAGATTTCAAGGACCAGGTTTGAGGTGCTTCTCTAGAATGGAGCAAAAGTTTGTATTTTCATTGACTCTGGAAGACATGAGCATAATATCCTCTCAAAATTGTATTCTCTAGAGTCTAGACTCTAAGCATGCAATAAGAATGTAAGGTGCAGTATCTTAATCCAAACAAAAGACATAAGCGAAGTGGCTCACCCGTGGTCATGTAAAACAATATCTGTTGAGTGAAAATGCCATTCAATTGTCCAAGATATAAACTTCGTCCTGAAAGCATTGTTGAACATATTTGTAATTTACTTAAAAACAAAAGTTTTAACCTTAGCAATCTTATAATGAAACATTCTTATACTCTATATTTCCCTCTAGCATCAATGCATTAAGAATAAATCATATTTTTTTGATAAAAACTTGACAATCCGAGCTGCACAAATCAACTTTGTACATTATGGATCACATATACACCGAAAGTTCAAAAGTAAACAAGGAAATAGTAATGAGTTCAGCACAAATGGAAGAAATTGCTTATATTATATGTACCATCCTCCTAAAACAACAAAAGTTTGTCATGAAAACAGAAAATACATTTGGTCATATCGAGACTGATTTTTCTCTCTTTTTGACATTCCACTAGGGAGAAACAGTAGTTTGGTTCTCCGGCTCCCAGCAACACTTCGTAGGCTTCTAAGGTGATGAGGTAACTTAAAATATGTATACATGCCCGCAGATTCAGCTACTCTTCAATTTGCATGACAAATCTTCAAATATTAAGACACATGAAAGGATTTCAATTTGCATCTTGCTGAGTCCAACATGCCATTATTTCATCCTCCGCATTTAAATTGAAAAATGGAACATGAAAATTGCATACCCAATTACCCATTATTAAGACACTGAAACAAACCTCTTTATCATAAACGTATTAACCAATCATGGCTGAAATAGAAGCATCAATAAAGCTAAGCTGATATACTAATGTAAGCTATTACAAGTTTATAACCACCCTATTCTATCCAAACTTTCAGCACACTCACCATAATATTACCAGTTCAATCAGGTTTGTTATTATAGAAAAAGACACAAGTAATTTTATAAACAACAAAAGAAAACATATTACCGAAGCTGAATTATATTATACAATAATAACTGGTAAGCACCTCGTATATTCGAGAAAGTTTCTGACCATTGTGTTCATTAGGAAATCAAAAAGAAAATTTTACAGCTTCAAACCCTAATACAACTCACCAAGTGGGGGTACTGACCAGTCAAGAACGGTGGCTCCAGCGAGAGAGGCCAAGGGACTTGGGGTTGGCCGGTTGGGGTCTGAACTCTGAAAGAGGCAGAGCCGCGGGGTAAAAGTTGAGCTGAGAAAGGGCTAGGTGGTGGCTTGGTTGGCTGTCCAACCCAGATGATGGAGAATGCTTCATTGCCATGTACTTACACTCAACAGCATTCCCCCGTAAACTGAAGAAAAGAATGACTTTTATGTGGTCACAGTAAGTATATCATTCCATTTAAATTATTATTTAATATGTATAAAATAATAAAAATTATTATAAAATTATATCAATTATTAATAATATTTTTATACATATTAAATAATAATTTAAATATCTAAATAAAGTATCATATGTGCTTGTGGTACTGTTCTCTTATCATAATATAACATGTGGATTATTTTTTTCATGTCATTATCACTACTTAAAAAACCTCTACCCAAGTTATAAGTTATTTAAGTAATATATAATAATGTAGGTTGTAAAATATTCTTTTTTTTTGAACATTATATTATAAAATAAAATAAACAAAACATAAAATAAAATAAACTATTACATTCACACCATAATTATACATATGATTTTATTTTTAATAAGTACAAATAATTTACATATGACAAACTATTTAATTAAAAACAATGAACCCGTCTCGGTTTAAAGCAAACCATAAACTAGCCAAACATAACACTAAAAGTTCGATCCTCAGAAAAATCCTCCTCGGGAAGATTATCGAAAGACAGAAATACTCTGGTAACACCATACCACGCTGAAATCAATCCATATGATATGGATGATCTCGAGGTTCGCCTTCCTCAAACTGGTCATTCGGTTGCTGCTCCTCGTTGTATTGACAATCCAACAGTTGCTCATCTACTTCCTCAACTATTTTACGGAACATAAATAATAATACAGAAAATATATACAAAGAGGTGAGACAATCTACATCATTACCAAAGCGATAAAGAAAAAGAAAATACAAAAAATATAAACAAATATAACAATTCATATTATCACACATGCAAAATATCATAAATCAAATTATAACTATTCACACAGTAATGTAGATTAAATATGTCATGTACTCAGACTCGTTCCTACTCCATGGAGCTAAACACAAACATCGAGAGAAATGATCCTAGACATGTGTCGCACATCGTCGCCTCAACCAACTATTACACACGGTCAAATACGTCATGTGTAAACAAAGACACAGTCAAATACGTCGTGTGAATGATACAATCAAATACGGCAGCCGAAACAAAGACACACGATCAAATACGTCATGTGCATGGTACACGATCAAATACGTCGTGTACGACCAGGCATAATACTGCAGACAATCCCAATAGATCCGATTAAGAATAGTATTTGTCGAGATCGCTAGTGTGTGTTTTCGATTCCACGGCTCGAGAGGAGCTACCAACTATCCACATGTGGAATCTACTGCACACTAACGCCTCCAAGTTCTCCACATGAACACACTACACCTATCACACCCGCAACACAGTGTAATTCATCTCGTTAGTCAATCGTCAATTTTAACCAAATTGACATACCACTCTATGTATGTAATGATCCATAATTACAAAAATACCCTCAGTATCACCATGAATCATAATTACATAAATATCCTCATTGTCACCATAATTACAAAAATACCCTTAGTATCAATAATTCCAAAAACAGTATATCTCCACTTGACAGTACTATTTCCCAACATGTCCGGGTCCACCACTTTGGCCCGACAGTAAAAACTTATTGTTTCCATAACTCGCGTAAATATTTTATCGCATTTGCACAATTATGTCACATTTTACAAACGTTTTTCAATTGCGTAAATATTTTTCAACGTTTTCTCAATCGCGTAACATTTTTAAATCATTTTCTCAATCGTGTAGTTTAAAAATCATCATTTTAAATACCCGTAAGCTATTTCTACTATTTTTAACTGTATAAAATATTTCTTGATGCTCCAAATTAAATTTTGAAACTTTCCAAAACTAAAAATATGATTTAGACATTATTTTTCATTTTTCTTACAAAAATTACTCTAAGTAACAATTTCTGACGTTTTCCCAAAAATTCGATTTTAATAAATTCTTCTACAGTTAATTTTATTCTTTAACTACGTAAAATATTTTCTTGCTTTCTAAATGCCATTTTGAAACGTTCTTCAATACTTGCTCATTTTTTTTATCAGTTTTGACAACATTTAGTTTAGAAAATCCACTAAGTGATATTTTCTACGTTTTTCTTTTAAAAATTCCTTTATTTAATTATAACCATAAAATACACTTTAAAAATTGCTAACATACTTTAAAACTCAAAGGTAAGTATTTTCAAGTGTCAAAAATTTATTTCTTTTATATACTAAACTTCTAATAAAAATTTGTTTACTTATTTGGTTCTTGAAAATCCATTGTAAATAAATTCTTTTTAGGTTAATAAACTAGTTTACACTTAGAAACTAAATTTTGGATCAATTAAACATTAAAAATATATTTTGGCCGAAAATCACCATTTTTATACAAACCATGTTTAAAATTATTTTTCATCCATTAAATCATTGAAAAATCCTTTCACTTAAATAGATCAATTAGGTTATCATTTTAGAAAATAGTTGAGAACATATTGGTTCTCTTTTCATAGTAAAAACCATAAGCTCTTCATCTTGTGTTCTTTGGAACAATTTTTGCAAATCTCAACATATTTGCACATCCAACAATAATTATCATAGATCCATGAACATATACATATATTTATGAACACATACCATATATTAAAGCAATAATAAAACACATACCAAATAATCAAAGCTATAACATGCTTGTATGCATAATAAATCACAAATAGAAAAGATAATAACATGCACACATAAACAATCACAAATAGAGAAGACAATAAACAACCAAGTGAATGAATCCTTATGGATTCTTCACCACAAATACATCCATTTTCTCACCACCACACATGGTTGATGAGATTAAATCTCCCTCTTACCTATAAGGAAAACAAGATCTCCTTGGACTCCTCCTTAGAAATTTTGTGTAGCTTCAACAAAAATCCTAACAAGCTTAAACAAATTATAAAGTCATAAGCTATGGATGAAAAAGATAAACCATGGATCAATCATGGCTTAGAACATCAAAAATCAAATTAGAAACAAGAAAGAAGAATTTTCACCTTATAGGAAAGAAACTTCAAAGTGATTTTCCAAGCTCCAAATGGATGATTTTGTAAAAACTCACAACTAGAGATGTTCTTAGAATATGGTTTAGATTTAGGAAATGAAGTTGGATGAAATTTTTGATGGATGGAAGTGTATTGAAGAGGCTTGGCCGAATGGTGTGGGAAATGGAGACTTAGAAGTTTTCTTTGGTTTCTTTGGGTAGGAGAGAAAAGAGAGAATGAATTAGAATAATTGAATGAATGATTTTGAAGTGAATAATAGTCTTAAGACATTATGCATGGTCGTAGACTTCCAAGACAAATGCAGCCCCCTTTTTTGACAATTTTGGCTTAATAATAGTCTTATTCTATCATGCATGGCCATAGGACACTCATAATGGAGCTTTGTCTCCTTTGTTGACCAACTAAATGCATAATGCATGCATAGATCCAAAAATAGCTATAGGAATTCTAATCAAAATTTGATTAATTTTTAATAACTTATTTATGCTTAAGTCCTTCTAGTTATGTTTAATTAAAAGTTAGTTAGATTCCTTTGTATTTTAGTTAATCATTAGTTTACTTAGAATCCTTAATCTTCTACTTAATTATACTAATACATTTGTCTAACTAAAATTTGATAAAAACTAATTAGGTTTTAATCTATTTAATTATCACTTTAACCCTTTAGATTAACTTAATTAGATTTTAAATTAAGTAATCTATTAAATTAAGTTTTAATTTAACTAATCTACTAAATCTAACCATTTTTATGGATTTTTAACTTCTTGGTTTAGAATTTTACAAGCCATTTACGTTAGTAAATTTTTCCTAAAAGTGGATCCCACAAACCCAAACGTGGGTCTCACAAAATAAAAGTGAGTCCCACAAACCAAATGTGGGTCCCACAGAATTTTCTGCATGATAAATATTTTTTTTCTTATACAGAAAAATTCTAAAAATTAAAAGATTGATATATGTATTATTCGGATTGGGTTTAGTAAGATCGCCCAGCTCCAAATAATCAAACAAGATTTTTCCCGGCCCGAAAATTATTATTTTCTTGACTCGGAGTAAATCACTCATAACAATCAAATACAGTTACAAAATAGTCAAATTAATTTTATAACACACAGAAAATAGAAAATAATACAATAAGGGTAAAAACGTAATTAACTAAAATTTGGGGTGTTACAGATTACCTGCTTCGTCCTTATCCAAGTAACATGAGGTACTCATTAGTGTATCCATATGTTTTGAGTTGTCCATTCTAAGCCTTTTGAGAAGCTCTTTGCAATACTTACTTTGGCTAATGAATGTTTCATTCCTTGTTTATTTGATTTGAAGCCTAAGAACGAAATTGAGTTTTCCCATCATGGATATCTCAAGCTTACTTTGCATGATTTTAGTAAATTCCTTGCACAAATTTTTGTTAGTGGCACCAAATATAATATCATCTATATATACTTGTACAAGGAGTATGTCATGTTTTTTATTTTTAATAAAAAGGATAGTATCAACCTTTCCTCTTGTAAAACCATGTTCTAAAATGAACTTACTCAACCTTTCATACCAAGCTCGAAGTGCTTGTTTTAAGTCATATAAAGCCTTTTTCATTTTGAAAACATGGTTGGGTAGTTCATGATTTTCAAAACCTAAAGGTTGATCAACATATATCTCCTCTTGAATAAAGCCATTTAAAAACGTACTTTTAACATCCATTTAATATAATTTAAAATCTATGATGCAAGCAAAGGCAAGTAACATTCTAATAGCTTCTAATCTAGCTATAGGTGCACAGGTTTCTTCATAATCTATACCTTCTTCTTGATTATATCCTTTTGCTACAAGCCTAACTTTATTTCTCGTTATTAGGCCAGCTTCATCAAGCTTGTTCCTAAACACCCATGTGGTTCCTATAATTGGATGATCATTGGGCCTTGGAACCAATCCCACACTTGATTTCTTTTAAATTGGTTTAGTTACTCTTCCATGGCCAAGATCCAATGATCATCATTAAACGCTTCATTGACGTCTTTAGGTTCAATTTGAGAAACGAAAGCCAAATGGTTACATGCATTTCTAATTGAGTTTCGAGTACTTACACCTTTTGATACATCACCTATAACTTGATCAAGTGGATGATATCTTGAAGTTCGCCATTCTTTGGGAAGATCCATGACTTGCGAATCCTCTTGATTTTCTTCTTGCTTCTTTACTTCCTTTTCTTGGTAATCCAAGTGTGTTTTTTCCAAAGCCTCTGCAACATCGTCAACAACAAACTCCTTTCTCGATTCATTTGGATTAGTCTTATCAAATGCAACATGAATGGATTCTTCAATGGTCGTAATTCTTTTATTATATATTCTAAAAGCTTTGCTATGATTAGAATAGCCAAGAAATATACCTTCATCAGACTTAACATCGAACTTGCCTAGGTTATCTTTTCCATTATTTAAAACAAAACACTTACATCCAAAAACATGAAAATATGACACACTAGGCTTCCTTCCTTTGTATAATTCATATAGGGTTTTCTTTAAAATTGGCCTTATAAGGGCCCTATTCATTATGTAACAAGCGGTACTTACCGCATCAGTCCAAAATTACTTGGAAGTGTAGTCTCATTGAGCATAGTTCTTTTCATTTCTTCTAAAGATCGATTTTTTCTTTCTAGAACCCCATTTTGTTGTGGAGTTCTAGGGGCAGAAAAATTATGCTCAATATTGTATTCATCACAAAAGTTTTCAAAATCATGATTTTCAAACTCACCACCATGGTCACTTCTTGTGGATGTAATTGAAAAACCTTTTTCATTTTGGATAACTTTGGCAAGTTTCTTAAAAACTAGAAATGCATCATTTTTGTGAGAAAGAAATAAAGTCTATGTGAATCTAGAAAAATCATCCACAATCACTAAAGCATAGTAATTCCCACCAAAGCTCATAATTCTAGATGGTCCAAAAAGATCCATGTGCAAAAGTTGTAAAGGCCTAGAAGTTGAAATGATATTTTTGGCTTTAAAAGAGACCTTTACTTATTTTTCCTTTTGACATGTATCACATAATTTATCTTTTTCAAAATTAAGCTTAGGTAGTCCAATTACTAATTCTTTAGAAACCAACTTTTTCAAGTGATCCATATGAATGTGTGCAATTCTCCTATGCCACAACCAAGACTCATCTTCCTTACTTAAAAAACATTTCGCATCATTTGAAGATATATCATCAAGACTAATCATATGAATGTTATTGACTCTATGACCAATAGATTTAACATGCTTATCATTTTTATCTTCAATTATGTAACAATTTGAATCAAAGATTACTCTATTACCTTTGTCACACAATTGACTAATGCTAAGCAAATTATGTTTCAAACCTTCAACAAGCAATACATTATCAATAGATGAGTTTGGATTCTTACTAACTTTACCAACTCCAAGAATCTTTCCCTTATTGTTATCTCCATAGGTTACATGTCATTGAGATTTGGGAATAAGAAACGAAAACTTTGAGTCGTTTCCGATCATGTGCTTGGAGCATCTACTATTGAGATACCAATTTGACTTTTTTGCCTTCAAGCACACCTACAACACAAATTCAATTTTTAACTTTTGGTACCCAAATTTTCTTGGGTCCTTGAATGTTAGTTGTGGGTATTGTTCCCTTAGGAACCCAAACCATTTTTGTTCTAACCTTTGTGTTAATATTTTTCTTTGCATTACAAGTTGATGCACTGTGACCCTTCTTCCCACAATAGAAACATTTAATAAATGGGCTACTAGAAGTGCTTGAATAAACAAAGAAATTTTTATAAGATTTGTGCTGATTTTTTGGGTTGTAACCAATTCCAGCCTTTTGAAAAATAACTCTTTGTTTTCTTAATATGATATTTAAATTATCTCTTCCAACGGTGAATTTTGCAAGGATGTTTTTTAAATCTTCAATTTCTTTTTTGAGTATATGACATGAAGAACAAGATGAAAAAGTAGAAGCATGTGAAGGACAAGTTGTGCATGCATCAATTAATCCTAAAGTTTCATTTTTAATTTGTAATTCTTCAATTATTTTATTTAAACTCAGAATTTGATTTTCTAATGAGGTGATTGTTTTATTAGACGAAGAAATTAATTTAGTGAGTCTTAGAGATTCATTGTGCAATTCTTCAAAGGCATCTTGTAGTTCCTCATAAGAAGGCAATAGATCAAAACTTACCCCATTGTCATTTTCTCCTTCTTCTTCTCCTTTGGCCATAAGACATAGATGGGCTTCCTTGTTATCTAAGAAGAAAGAAAGAGAGAGAGTCCATGTCGTTGTCATCTCATGCTATGTAGGAAATTCTTCTTCTTTTCTTTCCTTAAAAGGTTTCTTCTCAAATTTCTCCATTTTCTTTTGATAGATTGGACACTCCATCTTCATGTGTCCAGGTTTTCCACACTCGTAGCATGTTGGAGTTGAGGATGTTCCTTCCCCTTTGTTATATGTTTTCTTTGGAGGGAAATGTGGTCTTCTTTGTGTTTCCTTTTTCCTTAGGAACTTACCGAATTTTCTTACTAAAAGGCTGAGATTTTCTTCATTAACGTCGTTGCTCTCCGTACCTTCATCCTCGTCACCATCATCATCATCATCAATAGTTGAGGTGGTGGCTTTTTGAGCTATCCCCTTTTTCTTCTTGTCATTTTTTTCACTTTGGCTTAATCGGTTTAACTCCAATTCGTGTTCATGAAGTTTTCCAAAAAGAGTAGCTAGCATCATTGCCGACAAGTCTCTTGATTCTGAAATTACAGTCACCTTGGGTTACCAAATCATACTTAGATATCTCAAAACTTTGTTAATCAAGTCTTCATTAGAAAAACTCTTTCCTAATGATGCAAAATGATTAACAATGTGTGTGAACCTCTTTTGCATTTCTTGAATACTTTCTCCTTAGTTCATTCTAAATAATTCATATTCATAA